>OW121784.1:58607247-59857247 GCA_933228815.1 Machimus atricapillus
ATCCCCTTTCCTGTCTGCGACATACTTTAAAATTCTCTTTCTTTTGTTTGGACAATAAACAGGAACACTATTCGCGACAAAAGAAAATTTGCTGTAGAACATTTTCTCTTCCTCTTTGGAAAATAAAGGAAGTACTTTTATTTGTTGTTTTCAGAAAAAAATCTATCAAATCGGGTATGTTGCTGAGACAACTGGTTTATGTAAAATTCCTTTAAAAGGTAAAGTTTTACATGTTTAATACAGTTTACCAAAATAAAAACATCATGAATACAAAAATAAATAGATGTAAATAATAAAGTACATATGTACGTTATATTATAACAAATTTCAATCTATGATCTGTTCCACGTTGGCACTTGATTTAATTTAAACAGCTCTTAAACATTTTTTTTTTACTTAAAACTAAGAAAATTTTCAATGCGCTATTTAATTAAATATGTAAGCTGACTTTTTTTACCATAAATGCAAATCATGTATAAATAATGTTTCACTGAGTGAGATATGCATTTATAAATCCGCATGCATCTTATTTAATTTGAACAAGTGTTAGCAAATCTGTCGAACAACTTTTAATGAAACCTAATTATTAATTCATGATACAAAAAAAAACACATACACGTAACCAAAAAAGACGTGAAAACTACAATCTATATGTTGAGTATTTTGACCAATTTTTATACACACTGTTAGTTTAAAAAATAAATAAATCTCAAATTATGTTTATTACATATATCCAAATAACAAAAATAGAACTTTCAATTATTATTTATAAATCATAATTTAGTGTAGCTATCAATTATGCGACTTTACGAAATGTTCTACAAAACTACGTCAAACAAAGGATGTAAAATTGGGATTAACGACATATAATTATGTACAATACATACCTATGTATGTGTCATGAAAATAAATAAATGGTAATCAATTCAAGAACTATGGCACATGTAAAACAATTTAATATCCTCAATTTTATAAGTATGTTTACTCCACTTTTCTTAATACAGAAGCTTCGATTCATATTTAAAGAGTTCCTAATAATACGAAAAATTTTAATTTTAAGGTTGAAATTCTCAATTAGAGATAGTTGTTTTTGTTTACTTTTAATAAATTATTGCTCTGATGTCGGTTTTCCAAGTACATTTCGAAATCCAGATTCGTATACCAAAATCATTCTGTTTTAGACAAGTATTGTATTAATTATATTTTAATGTCATGGTGGCCTTAATACTTTACTCTATAGTACCTATATTGCTAGATTTGTCGATACCAACCGATTAACAACCCTATTAAATCAAATCATTTTGAACTTTTACTTTACTATGAAATTAGCTTTCGCTCTAAATCCCATCTAAACCATAGTTATCCCGTTTGTCCAACATTCAGAAAACGTAAATTGAATAACAATGTTATTGCTAATTAAAATAAGAAATAAAATTCAGTTTCCTAACAGATACATAAATTGAACAGAAATTTTATCGAAACATTACTCGATTTCATTTCTATTTGGAAATTTTAATTTTATCTTTAAAAAACTACCTAAATAAAAAAGGGCACCTAAAAAACGTCTCATTTAAACCATTTCAATGCGTAATAAAGGATAATTTTCTTTCGTATTCAGCTTGAAACAGAACTTCATACAACTCTGATAGTTTTCGTACTTTTACCTCTATTTAGATATGTTTCAGTTTGAACTGGTTTGTGTTTAATATTAAATAAAATTTGTATGCCATAATTACATGCTATGCACAATGTTCTAATTTTTTGTTATGAAAACTTTTCCAGGCCAAATGTAAAGTACCAGTACACGGCTTTAGATAGTGGTAACGGAATTCCAGATAGAAGCCCAAGAGAGCGAGCAGCACGTGACCGTGCCCTGAGTGCCTGTCAGGAATGGATGCAAAATTCAAATGGTCGCTACGATGTCATTGCCCACCTAGATGAGATTGGATCAAGGCATAATAAACATTGGTTCCTTATCAATGACGCTTCGGTAAGCATCAACCTTAAATTGTATAAACAATTAAGAGACCAAGAAAATCGTTTCTGTTAATCCCTAGGTTCGAACTGATCGCCTAATGACTTTACTTCCAATACCTCCAGACTGCGTTGCCTTAGAAGAACTGCCGCCAAGCGAAAGTCCAAAGGGGTTACTTATGGAACTTTTAGGGTCTCTACATCATCCTTACGTATATCCAGTACTAGATTTAGGTTTTTTACACCACGAAACAATTAATTACGCATGTCTCGTTATGCCTTTTAATCCCCGCGGAAGTCTCAAAGACCTTATTTATAAGGTAAGTAAAGTTTAAAATACGAGTATGTTACCACTTTTTATTATCTAAACTTTTAATAACTAAGAATCAATCTTATCTCCAAGAAGTGAACTATAGACTTTTGACGTAATTTTAGGAAGTATAACCCATAAAAGAAAAATGCAGAGTAATAGCTAATTTTCAATTAAAATGATTGATTATCGTTTATTTTTTCACAATTTACATTTACTTTGGTTTTGAGATAAGGGTTATCATAATTAACTTATATAATTCTTCTCAACAATAAGAGTTATTTCTTTTGCTACTGAATGGCCATTATTTCATTATTTATTTATACTGATTAAAGAATCCAAAATTTAATGTTTAAAGTATGATCAAATCAAAACACAGAAAATAGTTTGATATTGGCGCCATTGGTTTTCTTCGAAAGAAGCGACCAATGTTCGGATTCCAGATATAATATACATATTCCTCAAAAATGTAACGATATCGCCACAAAAAAAAGTATTGAATTTTAATGAATAATAACTTTCTAGTTTTTGTATCAAAGGGTCTCTGGGATGCAAATCCATTTTTATCTAAGGTATTGCTGAAAAAGCACATCAAAAATGATTTTAAAATGCATAAAACGACGTAGACGTTCTGTTAAAATCATTTCATTATTTATGTTGTGATATTTAAGGCTATCTATTCCTCTTTTTCCTGATGTTAATATTGTATTGTTATAAAACTATGGGAGCGGTTATATGACTTTTATCAACGACCCTGTAATATTTATAATTTGAGAAGGGCAGACCTATTTGATAGGGCTTGCTTTATCTACATATGTATACATATTTTGTTCTGAAATTAATTTTATTATTTCTTTATTTAACAGGCACAATGGAATGAGCCATACAATCGAAAATACTCCAGGAAACCCTCTGGTTTGCCTTTATCCCAAATACAACGATTAGGTCGTCAAATTTTAGAAGCTTTACTATTTTTAAAAGAAAGAGGATTTCCACTGCATGGTCACCTGCATAGTGGTAACGTGATTCTTCAAAATGGAGTAGCCAGGTACATATTCACAAATTTGATGAATTAATAAATCTCTTACTTTCATACATAAAATGTAGATTGTGCGGCTTAGAGAATGGCTTATTGGGTCTACATTCCCGAATAAATGCGATATTATGGTCTCGATCGACTAATGAAATAGAAAATATTGATATTTTATGCTTTGGATATCTCCTGTATGAAATGTGTGTCGGCGATGAATTAAGCTCTCCAAATCCATCAGCGCATGCTTTAGAATTAGAATTGGATCGATATCCACAGGTAAGACTCTTAATTTAAAAGAGTTATTCTAGTAGAAAATGATTCTGAATTTTCGTGACAGATCCTTGAAGTACTGACGCTCATATTCGATCCGCCGGACGGTTGTAGTCCAACTGTGGAGGAGCTCGTTCTTTGTGATTTATTTAGAAATATCGATCTTCGAGAGCTTCGAGGTCCTTGTGTGAGTGTAAGTGCAAATTTTTCGAAATTCATGAAAAAAATTAAAATTGGATTTCTTGCTGTTTATATTTCAGACAATCAAGCCAAGCTTTAGTAAATCAACCCTAAGTTTATTGCAAGCAGTAAAAAAACGCCAAACTGCTTCCCTAGGCGGATCGTTTAGCGAAGCAAGTTCACCATGCACACCGCCGTCCACGCCAAGAGATCGCCGCGCAGGGTTAGTTCGTCACATGAAATCGTTTTAAATGTGTTGTTCTCATTGTTTTGCGTTATATTCCTGGTTATTTATCTTCTTTTTATCTCTTTTGCATTCCGAGCTCCCCCTACATATACATATATATAACATTTGTGTATTATGCGCACGCATGCATTTCGACTAATAAATGTTGTTTATTAAACGACAGTTTCCCCTATGCACCCTATGAAGTGTTTGATTATCGTTTTCTCTAAAGATTCGTACTAAATTTACTATTCTGTGGAGTTATCTAGACATTAAGGTAAGATTGGAATTTTCCTCCTAATGATAGTTGACTTTTATGCTCTTCTTCTCCTCCCCGCTTTTTTGAAGTAACTTGCATACATACATATATATTTTGTTTTTTGAATATTTTATCAAGTGATGCGGTGGTTTCAAGCTAATTTTGCTTATTTTGCAGTTTTCAATACAAAAATTAGCTAAATGCTTGGTATAATAATTATGAAATCATTGCGAAAGATTCTACGGGTTCTTTCTATTCTTTTTTAAATAATATACATATAATCGGCTACATGCTTCGGCGCAGCTTGAGTGGTGCAGGGGGAAGCTTATAAATCTGTAAATTTGTATAAATGTATAATATTTTCTCAGCGTTTATACATATGTACATACATATACTATACATATATAAATATCAAGATTGCATTGCAGATAAGTTAACTGATACGTTACGTTCTTAACATTCATCAAAACATTATTAACTATGAAACTTGATTGAAAAAAATTTTCCTTTCCTTCCTCTGGTATTTTACTGTATTTGAAAATATGTAAATTGAAAAAGTAGTCAGTCGATTATTTTCAAAAGCATATCAAGTAGGATTAGTTTTGGAGAAACTTTGGGCATATATTTAATATACTTAAGAAGATACTCGTATATATCGTCCATGAAAATTAAAACCAATACGAAGAAAAAATATCTTATTATAGTTAAAAATATATTTATCACATATTTCTTAAACATCATTAATGTAAATTGGCCTCAAGAAATGTTTAAACAATATACGTATTTACGAAAAAAAGTAAAAGAACAAACATCATTCATTATCGGTAGATTAGATTTATAGAAAATTTTCTGAATCTAAAAGTACTATGATTTTACTTCTTAAGAAACTTATGAATTAGTAGGTATTTTGTATGGTATTCCTTTCATTTCATTACACCATAGGTATAGGTAGTGTAGATTAGACCTCATAACTTTGATTAAGTTTGAAAAATTTAAAGGGGATTGTTTTTATCATTATCCTTGGAGTATCTCCCATAAAATATTAAATATAAATTAGATGTTTCCTTTCGTGCCAAATCTTGTCTCTTAACGTCTTTCATAGATTCTTAATAGGATTCAGATAAGGATTAATGTCCATATGATTGGTAGAACTTCGTTCATCTGAATGTTGTTCCCTATTATATGTTACATAATAATTGCTTGAATTTGCATCAATCCCATACCTTCAGTTTTTAACTGTAGTGATATTGATACTATATTGACACTTATACTGATACAGGTTGATATCTGCCAGATTAGTGAGAGTCTGCTGCAATTTAACAAACTTTAACTTTCCCCTCAATTAATCCTTGGCTGCGCCCTTGTATATTTATGTCTTATAAAATAGTGGGGGACTGAATGTATGTAGGTAAATATACATTAATTTAAAAAGAACTTCTTTCGTAATGGCTTCATAAAATATCAAAATGTAATTTCCTTTAGATTGTTAACTATTCTTTAGTAGTCCTTAGAATGAAGTGAGCTCAAAATTGCAATATTAACTTTTATTGCAGAAATACAGACTCTTTCGACATATCAAGCGATTCGGATGATGCCCTGGACGAAGTTGTGATTACATCCAGCAGCTACGATTCCCACCATTACGACCCCCTTAACTCACCCATCCATTTCTGTGACAACAGTTTGCAATCGGACGACAATAGCAGCAGCATAACAACATCAGCAGTCGCCTCATCACAAATTTGCGAAGAATCGGAGTCGAACTCAAGTCCTTCGGCTAGCACATCGACATGCTCCAACAACCAATTGACTGCGGAAATATGCAATTTCAAGAACTCAAAGAGCCGCCGCATGGAGTACTCCTTAAGGTACATGAAATACGGACGAAGTAATCCATCACAGGATTCAGCATTCGGTTCACTGACCGATGGGGAATTATCAATTGCTTCCTCAAGTTTCAGGTTAAGCAGCTTTCAGTCCATAACATCACCCATTGATGAGGGTGTGGAAGATATGATTTTGTCAGGCACAAAGGATATCTGCCTAGAGGGAAGCAAGTCTTCTGCTCAAGACGACTCGGCTATTTCCACTCCATGCAGAGAGAGTTCGCCAAGTTTTGGAGTAGACGACATGAATAGGTCCTTCTTTTCACCAACAGTTTCACCTAAAAAGCAAACCAATACACAATTAAACGCTATACAACCCTTCGACCCACCGAAAATCTTAGTTAACGACCAAAATTCCATTTACACCACATCACCATCGAAGAAGGCCGGAACCATTGAAGTGTTCTCACAAAAGTATAGGGTCAGCTCCTTCGAGGATATGTCCCCAAACAGAAAGAACCTTAGAAATGTTAACAAACTAGCGTTCAGATCTCTCGAGGAGGAGCAGCGAATAGACAACGCGTTCCTGCCGATCAAAGATCGCACCAATTCCGAAAACAGGGTTTATAGCTTAAACAAAAGTGAAAAATACAAGAAACTCACGCATGCGTCCTTCAATCACAGGGTAATAGGGAACAGTCGAGATCGGTTCACCTTGTGGAAAGATAGTAATTTTTATCGTAAAACAAAAATAGCAAAGTCTAATGATTCACTCTTGGACTCGCCCAAGTCTAAATTCTCAATAGGGGATACTAATGAGCTTAAAAAATCACTTAACCGAGGAAATTCTGTTAACGAAATCAACATCTCTCATGATTCTAGAGAGCTGGAATATCTTCGAATCGATTCCAGAAAATCACGATCGGAACGACATCTGTTCAATCTTTCGAAATTCAAACAGACTGCAATTAGCGACTGTGTATCTGAGGACGAAAGCCTACATGACAATAACCCTCTAAGCTTAAGCTCAATTTCAGTCAATCAAGGTACTTTCTTCAAGAATCTCGATGAGGGAAACGAATCGAACGCAGACAGTTCTGAGGAGCACTCGCCCCTGCACCAGGACATCTGCAAGTACATAGGAAACATTGAGGATCCGCCTAGCAGCAGCGAGGAGAAGACCCCACTTCTCGACAGTATGGAAATGTCGCCAATCAGTCCAACTGAACCAGAAAACACGTTGTGATACAGCACCACAGAGAACTAAGCTAAGTTTAAGTAGATCGACGTAGATTCGAAATCTTTCAGTTAGAAAACATTTGTCCACCCAATATATAGGTAATTTCGATTCCAATTTGGAAACATAAAACCATATGCTCTTCAATTAATATTATTATTATTTACAAGTTAAAATGAGTTTCGAAATTTTAA
This sequence comes from Machimus atricapillus, assembly GCA_933228815.1. Taxonomy (NCBI): domain Eukaryota; kingdom Metazoa; phylum Arthropoda; class Insecta; order Diptera; family Asilidae; genus Machimus; species Machimus atricapillus. The sequence goes on from OW121784.1 coordinate 58,614,757, forward strand.
ACAATTAAAATCATTGTACAGGATGTTTCGTTTAGAAACTTATAGGACATTTTCTGGGTTCACCTCCTTCAAATTTTCAGATGCAATTTTAGAGATGCAGGATTTTAGGGGAAGTCTTGAAACAAACGTTGATCAGGAGACCATGTAGAATCAATTGGCATACCCCTGACCCGACCCTAACGAAACAACCTGTATTATATACAAGAAATTTGCACATATACATACGTACATACATACATAGTACATATTCCAATTTTCGAAAAATTTATTTTTAACACATCGATTTTTGTTTTTAAAAAATTACATAAATCAAATAACTAATATGAAATTAAAAAGTTTAAAACTGGATGAAAAACTCCAATTTACATACATATGTATACAAAACCAGAAATTATTCTTCATCATTACAAAGCAATAAAATGTAGGTACAAAAAGAAGTTCAAAAGTGTTTTCAGAGAGACTAGATTTCAGAGCATAATTATCTAATACCATTATACATACATATATAGGGTGTTCCAGCTAAGGCAGATTTGAAATATATTAATCGAAATAACTGTACCAACATACTTTAAAATTTTTGAGCTTGTTTTTATACAGGGTGTGCGGATTTTACGTAGCAAACGACATAACCTTCGATTCTTTGGGTTGTGCATTACAATACAACTCTTTTGGCTTAAATAAAAAACAATTCTTTGAGGATTATAAAGTATCTAACTATGTACATTGAAACAATTTTTATTTTCAAATTTGAAAACATTTTATGATTTTGCTATGCAGTGGAAATAACGAAACAGTTATCACTCAATAAGACTTACTGCGTCCAAGAGTGTTTTATAAAATCATAACAAAATCGTTAAACCTAAAATATGTACATATTTCGTATAGTGGACATCAAGTCCAAATTCATAAATTTGGATTCAATTTGTTGAATGCGCCTCAGCTGTGTCGCCTTACACATAAGTACGTAGGATATTTGATATTTGTGAAATAATTTATCAATGTTTGTTTTACAAGTACTTGTGACACTGTTTTCATGTATCATATTATAAATCCTTGAAAAAACTCTAAACAAAAATTTAACAAACTGTTGAATTGCAAGTCGAACTCGTGTACTGAGGGTTCCGTACTATGAAAACTCTCTTAATGTATATACTAAGAAAAGAGATATTATGATCATCATCTCGTGTTCGTTGGTTACATACAACTTTTTTTTCTATTACATAATAAACTATTTTTAGTTATTATTGTTCATATCCAAGGTATGACTAATGTTGTACATACAGCTTCTCACTTTTGTGATAGACCTGGTAACAAAATATGTCGAAAAACCATGATTTTCATTGCTATACTAATCAGCAGATACAGATTAGATCAGAAACTGAAACAAAAGTTGTGAATTCTTTTAGATTGGAAATTAAAAATATTTCTGCATCTCTTTTATTAGTTTCTTAATTTATAGAATGTGTCAAAGCTTTAAAAATTATGACTAACTTATATTATACATATGTATATGTTTTAGCTGACTTTTAAAAAACTTCCAATACTTAAATCAATCAATTGTTAACGTGTAAAGTTTTAGTAGGTATGCATTAATTTGAATTGTTTTTCATAATTTCTAGACTATTGACGCCGTTTCATTGTTTTAATACTTTATATTTGTTTAAACTGATTGCGTAGCCTTATGTTATTATTTCAGTTTATATCATAAAATCCCTTTTTTTGAGATCCGTATCTTAAAAATTAAAATCAAATATTTTCTGACTTCAATTAATCCGCTGTTTTTTCTATCAAGATAAATAGAGCTATTAAGCTGAAAGTTTTTACACGGGTAGAAAATTATGATCCGCATATATGTAGTTCCAAAGTCATATTAAAACTTTACTTGGGTCCAAAATACGCAAAAAAATTTAAACTGTAACAAAATGATATAATCGTTAAAAATCATTAGTTTTCTTACTTTTAATAGCAGTAATAGAAGATTTGTGCAGTACAATTTTGAATCGCTTAATAATTTTAACTTACTTTTTGAGAATTGGTGTAGCAGAAAAATCAAAAACTATAAACAAAATAAATCGAAGAGGAAACTAAGTGAGAAAAAATACAAAGGACAAATGACCATGTATATGACGACAATAATGAAATTAAACAACTTGTTGTAGGTACAATTTCTCAAAATGCTCATAACGTTTACGAACCCGAAATTTCTCACTTATAAAGTTTACGGAATCAAATATAAATACTAAGCATAACAGCGAAAAGCCAGAAGAAGAGATATAATTTTAGATGCCTATGGATGGGTGTCTGTATACATACATATATGCATTCATGTAAAATATTTCCTCACAGCGTATGCTATACTTAACGGATTTAATTTCAAAAATTGCTATATTGAATTCACAGTGCAATTTAACTATGCCAAAACTCTAGCCTATACTAGAAAAAAAGAGAAAATAAAGTTTTAATGGGCACAATATACATACATATAGTTGTATAGAACAAAACGCTTGGTAGAACAATCTTTAAATGCATATAAACTTATAATACATTAGCCTTCGCCTACAGGCATCAACACTAGTTTTAAATATTGATTTATTTTTCGTTTGCTTTTAACATTTTTATTTCAACAAAAACTCACCAAAATTCATCACACCGTTTCGGGTCTGGAGAAAAACAAAGAAAAACACATATGTATACTTACAAAATTTCAAAAAACATTACCGTTTTTTAAAATCGAATAAAAAAAGTTAAATAAGTTTCAATAAAAAATCATAAGCTTTCTTTACAATTTCATTTGTTTTCTTCAAAGCATTTTAATATACCAAAAGCCTACAATTAGTCAAGGAAACCAAATCTAAAACCATCTGTATCAAAAAATTATACGTATGTGCTCAAAACTGATTTAATTTATATACATATACGATATATTATACATAAGTTTTAAAATTGGATTCAAATATTTAATTTAAGAAGAGCATAGAAGTTAGTGTTTCTGAAACGGTTGTACAATAAATTTTTTAGACCATTCCTAATTTTATAGTTCACGGAAATCTCGATGTTTATAAAAATTCTAAAAGTTAAGACACTTGGAAGTCAATCACTAAATAGTCAAGAACATAAATATGCATAGGAGAAAATTCATGATTAGAGAACAAGTAATGTATAATGGTAAATATCTATTTACAACACTATATTTTCGTAAGCAAAAAGTTAAGGGTAGTCCTATAGCATAGTTACGAATACTCTACTCCTCTTACCCTTCGTCTAACCACAAAAACAATAAGTCCAGTGATAATGAGAGTTGTATATACATACATAGTTCACATGATTCTAAGCGATACGCTTTTAACTTATTGTTAGTAAATTATTCGTAAAACAATGACTTCGAACGAATCCGAAAAAAATAAATAAGTTAGGAACACGCGAATCTTTTCTATTACCATCTGTCATACTGATTTTAAAACGTTGAAAATTATAACCACAAGCTTTAATTTAATTGGAAGTGAAGTAAAATTCATCTGTGATGCCGTCCTATTTTCAACAAGCGAACCTATTCAATTCGTTCGTGTACTTCATTTGTAAATACAAAACTTCTAAGCGACTGCTTCCTTCCTTTAATTCTATATTTTGCATTTAGGGTCCAATTGATCGCTCGATAAACAAAATCAACTTATACAGCATCCTGGGACCCTCTAAGGCACGCTGGGCCGCTTTAACCTTAGAGCTTGTACAGAAACATAACCTTCCTTTTATACACACAATTTATGGGTCACGATTTTTATGATAATATTCTTAAACAACAATCAGTAAGCCATGGTTTGGCTTCGTAGCACTTCGCTGGATAAATTGCTTTCTTCCAATGTCCGAAAGAATACATTTTTCCAACAACAACAGTTTGTATCATATCAGTAATAGCAATAAAGTTTTAAAACACATTTTTGCATTTTAAATAAATATGTAATTTCCAATCAGATCATATGGTACGATAAGCAATAATATTGTAAATTGTAACTCAGCTGTAAGCGACACGTTTTCGTTGCCTCTTACTTTTCGTTTTCTTATTTATGTTCGACATTCAGTAATAAAATATTCAAAAAAGGTTTTCAGTTGCATTTTTATTTGAATTGTCCCAAAATATCCTAATACTAATCCAACTACTGCACAACACAGGGTGCTCCAGCTGAATATGCTTCAAAAAATCTAGTAGACATTTTTGAATTTGGCAAAATAACTACATTTTAATTTTTGAACAGTTTTTTCTGGATAGACCACATTTTCATAGTACTTGATGAACCTCTTCCTTAAAAAATTATAAGTCTTAAAATTGAAAAATACATCTTTTGTCGAAATAAAGATTTTCCCGTTTAAGAAGAATTATTATTAAGATTTATGGTAGGTATTTTAGAACCTTTCCATTTTTTTCCATTAAGAGACATTCCTAAGTCAAAATACCAATCTTATTTTATTGGCAAACCGCAGGTTGAAATTCAAACTCTAGCGCACAATAAATAATTCTGGTAGTTTTAAATAAATCTGTTAACTACTTATTTATTCATGCAATATTCACCAAACGACTTATTGCTATACAAAGTAATACATACATACATATATTAAACTTATCAATCAGAAACTACCGATTGAAGCCGACTATTTAAACTCGACTTCTTTATTAAAATTATTTATACATCCACACCAAATATTAGATACCATGACAATTTTGGAGGTGAGTCTCTTAGCAAACGAGACCAGGGATAACAATTTAAACCTATCTAGCTAAGGTGAGAACAAAGGTGATCAGCCCAAGGTAGCCCACGAAGGGTAGCCTCAGAAACCTTGACTGAACGGACTCGATTCAATCGATTTGGGTAGCATAGAAGGGAACACAAAAAGGATTAGCGTAACCCGGGGTGGGAAGGGCAAAGGTGTAGTAGAAAAGCTTGGTAACAAACAGATTATCAAATTTATTGAACTAGCGTTCTAAAAAAACCTAACATTGAATGTTCATTAACAATTAAATTAGTATGGTCCTCAAACGAATGTGTAGGACTAACACCTAAGTCCTAGATAATAGACTTCCACCCACAGAGTATTAAGAGGAAATTTCTTTCTAGAAAAAATCATAATTGTGGATTTCTCGACATTGAAATGAAGACGGTTACACGAATACCATCTTATAAAAATAACAATGTCTGAAAGTATGTATAAGACAAGAATCAGTCTCATTTGAAACGATACGAAATATTTTCTCGTCGCCAGCGTAACATAATTTTTATAGAAGAATAAGAAGTAGAGAGACATCGTTTATATATGTAGGGAATAAAAAGGAGTAGACCAAGGACTCCGGAATCGTTCCTTTTGCAAGTAGAAATAGCGCCATAAAATAACTATACCCATCCCAAATACAATAAAATTCAAATTCAATAAAAACCATCAACACATAGATGATAATCCTGATTTGTCATTTTGTGAAGGGAACTCTAAATCAATCGAAGATTTTGAAAAAAATGGTTTTTTACTTGCAATGGCAACACAGGAGGAACGAACGAATATGGAGTGGAAGAACCGTATAAAATCCCTGACTCGGCGATCTCAAATATAAAAAATCAGAATGACAGCGGTGTACTATCTGTCAAATAAGAAACGAGCGGGAAATTTAAAATGCACTTTGATTTGTCAAGTGCAGTGAGCAAAAGAACGAAGAGGTAACACACTAAGTGATTTCGTTTGATGTGTAAATGATTAAATCATTTCTACTTAAAAACTTGTATTGTCTGTTGCTTATCTTATTATTTGTTTTGTGTGACAAGTTTTTGTTTCACTGGTAGGCAATGTTATTTCTCTACGCCACGATCAATTGTGATTGGAATGGTCAGGGAGATTTATGAAGGTTCAAAATATGTGTCTTTATATCTGCATTGGATGCTTCTTGAAAGATCATCAATTTTATACACACTTTCTTGAAATTTAATCAACCACCAATTTTTCTCACACATTAAAAAATTTTTCTTTCGTTCCGTTCCCCTCTTCAAAGTTCTAAACCTAGAATATACTTACTATATACATACATATATGACAAATATCGCTTGAATTTATTTTTTACTTTATAGTTTACATCAGTCTTTTATAATAAATATTTGCATTTATATTTTGGGTTTTTGCTGCTCTGCCTTAATCCTTCAAATAACTGCCTTGCAATTTGGGCAGGTGTTCGATATTAGACTCCAATCTAGAATACAACATCTATGGAAAACGTGTCCGCACTTTAGGAATCTTCTCCTAGAAACGATTTCTTCCCAGCAAATGCTGCAGGTTTTATCTTTGCTTCTGTAAAAACGGGAGAAAAATCCCCCAATAGTTAAGGAGCAATACGCTAAAGCAGCTTTTTATACTTACATAAATTTATATTGTGGCTGTCGTTTTTTTCGGGGTTTGTTTACCCAATTTGGTTTTAAATAGGGCCTTAAAAAATATGCTGCGATTGCTATAGTAGCAATTGATGATATAGCCGCTGCTGCGACTATGACTTCGTACGTTTCAAACATTTTTGAAAAATATCCTCTTTACCACACTAGCTAAATTTGAAAATAAACTGAAAATTGTAAAGAGGACTTCAATTTAATTCAATTTTTTGACAAAACATTTGAATGACAGCAATGTACTATGTGTCAAATAAGAAACGAGCGGGAAATTTAAAATGCACTTTGTTTTGTCAAGTGCAGTGAGCAAAAGAACGAAGAGGTAATTTTATGTTTTTTTTTCCTTAAATGTGGGTTACAATGTGTTCGTTCCGTTCCCCTCTTCAAAGTTCTGAACATAGAATATACTTACTATATACATATATGACAAATATCGCTTAAATTTTTTTTTTACTTTGTAGTTTACGTCAGTCTTATAATAAATATTTGCATTTATATTTTGGGTTTTTGCTGCTCTGCCTTAATCCTTCAAATATCTGCCTTGCAATTTGGGCAGGTGTTCGATATTACACTCCAATCTAGAATACAACATCTATGGAAAACGTGTCCGCACTTTAGGAATCTTCTCCTAGAAACGATTTCTTCCCAGCAAATGCTGCAGGTTTTATCTTTGCTTCTGTAAAAACGGGAGAATAATCCCCCAATAGTTAAGGAGCAATACGCTAAAGCAGCTTTTTATACTTACATAAATTTAAGCTGTCGTTTTCTTCGGGGTTTGTTTACCGAATTTGGTTTTAAATAGGGCCTCATAAAATATGCTGCGATTGCTATAGTAGCAATTGATGATATAGCCGCTGCTACTATGACTTCGTACGTTTCCAACATTTTTGAAAAATATCCTCTTTACCACACTAGCTAAATTTGAAAAATAAACTGAAAATTGTAAAGAGGACTTCAATTTAATTCAATTTTTTGACAATACATTTGAAAGTTCATTATTTTAATCCGACGCAACTTCGATTGAGCATTTGCAGCCTACTGATGTGATGTTAATCAAAAATTATCCAACATTCTGGATAGTCTTTGATATTAATCAATGGACGATCAATAAATTGCTCAATCAAGAGTGTGAAGCTAGCAACGGAATTCAAACGTCATTTTCTCGAACAGTTGGAAAAGCTCACCTATTGGATCGGGAGAATTAACTATTCCAGTCGTTGTCAAGAAGTAGAAGAACGGGTAATTCTATTCAAGTTCGCAGCGAGATTTGCTAGAATTTGCCGGACCAACGGCGGAAAAACAGCCGATTGAATTTGTGGCGAAGAAACAAGCAAGAGATCTTTAATTGGAGAGCGAGCCGAGGACTGAGTGCGGTTATCGCAGAATTAGAAGACCTAACCTAAAAGCTGTGTTTTTCTTGTTTTGGTTTTTGTGAAACGGTGGCAGTTTTGCAAAATTATTTATAATTTGGTGCCCGACCCGACCGGGATTTCCGCGTAATAACTGTGGTGAGCTGAGCGGTCCACAAGTTCACTGTGCCTTACATAATCTTCTCAAAGTGCAAAGAAAACTTCACCTAAGCTCCGAAAATTTGCTTCCTGAGTGTTTGATGCGTAGAATGAAACATTGCAGCGGTTGTGCACTTCTAGGTCCTCGTTCAACCTTTATTTGCAAGGAAATTGCAGGCCCAGTAATTATGTAGATAAAAAAAAAATCTACGGAAAGACAGAACCCCATCGCATTTTGAACAGATTCTGGAACATCACGAGAAGAATTGGTTCCCGAAAATCAGGCTAACGCGAGACATGAGTAGCAGAGAACGCGACACAATCATCCATTTGGCTGCTGGCGGGTAAGTTGCCCCCAAGAAATTATGCAAAGTGTCTACGAATCTGCGGCGGAGGCGCCCTGGCGCTGCTCAAATTGCGGCCTAGTCGGATGACATTCAATTGCGCAAAAAGCATCGACTGTTATCAAGCCAGGCGGAGTGAGTGATAGCATCTTATGCGGCTATTTTTAGCCCATCGAAAATACATATCCTTCGCTTCGGTTGTTGATTACAATTTGATGTGTGCAGATTTTGTTTTTCACTGTTTCGGGCCCCCGACCCGTCTCCAGCTGTCATTTTGCAGATTGTTTACATTTTGCGGGTTTACAGAGGTTTCACTTTTTTTGCGATTTCCCCTTTCCCAGCTTGTTGATCGCATCGATCAGCATGAAATTAACATAGGATAAACGACAAAGGCTAACTTTACGTTTTGCTCTGCAGCCAAATGGAATTTCAAGGGCTTTCCGGCATCTCTGAGCACACGGGAGAGCAGCTGATATTGACCTGGCATGATGCGTCTCACGTAGGCAAAAGTATTTCAACTAAAAAATTTACCTAGTGAATTTTATCTGTATCTACTTAAAAAATTCAAATTTTCAACATTATGCAAAAAAATTGAATCTGTTACCTGACTGCTTGACAAATTCATCTTTAAAATTCTCCTACGCGATTGCGAAATTAGTAATTTCTTTTACATGCTGCCCTATTTCATAAACTATCAGTCATACTAATAGATTTGTAGTTGCAGTATGAGTACTATTGAGTACTACATTTGTATTTTAAAAAGAATCCTTTAAAAATAACCTACTTAATAATATTATACCGGAGAGTAACAACATCGGTCAACGACAATTCTACCCCGGGGAAATGATGACCATTGAGGTGTTTTATTTTCCCGTAGGATAATGTTTTGTGAATAATTATAACCACTCGAACAAATTTCGATATTTGAAATCTGATTATAAAAAATAAGTATGTACACCAATATCTAAATGCAATTAGGACAAGTGTGCTCCCCAGCAGGTATTTTAAGAGAATGACCCTAAATATACTGACATTCGTTTATAAAAAAAAAAGTTAAGGAAGGGAATTAATTATCGTAGGAATTTTTAAGATTTTTGTTTTTTACATTACCACAATAGCTGAATGTGTTAAATTTCATTTTTGCAATGGCTTAATCCTACTATTATGTTCTGAAAAATTTGTTCAAAAATTTACAAAGAACGGATTTACTTCTGTCCAAAATGTGGTTCAATTAGTAAAATATATGTGTAAATTTAACTGGCCTTGAATTTTTAAGGACCACCTTCAATGTAATCTAATACATTTTAGGCAAAGAGATAGAATGAAATATAGAGTTGAAGTGCTATAGAATTTGTCGAATTCAACTTACTAAATTAAACACTCCTCGACTTTTTTAAATACACCCAATTAAGAAGTTGGAGTCTCTCAGTGGTGCTCTTTTTCTACCCTTTAAGGTCAAGGTTACCATCCCGTGTTCGTCCACAAACTTTATAGCTCTTGTCCCCGATATATTTTGCCTTATTGCTTTTATTTCGAGATAAGCCATTAAAATTAGACATCCTGTATAACTCAAAAATTGTTTATTAAATACATATATTAAATTGCTTCGCTTAACTTTTGATCGGGACGACAATCACACTTAGTTACTAAAATTTCAACCAAATCGACTGGGCCACTTTTTGATACAAAACATTCAAGCTCCTTTCTTAGTTCTGTAGGAGTTAAGCAAGAGATCTTAAATATCGAAAGATTCGAGTTTTGCCGATGCTTAGAGATGGTAACTTATTTTGAGAAATATATGAATAATTTGTATGCTTTATGAAAAACTATATGCGGCGCGCGTATGCAGGCAAAACACAACATCGACTTTGTTTCAGAATAATTCCGATTACCCATATTCTACTCAGACTAAACATTGGCCCACAAGTAAATTTAATTTCATTTATAGACTTTAAAATTCAGGAATGAATTCAGCATGAAAACCATTGAAACATAAATGTAAAATATGGAAAACCTATCAGTAGAATGTAATTTTTGTTTCTAGAGACTAAAAAAAAAGTTTCCCGTGTTCTAGTAATATGGGAAAAGAATTTAATTTATTTTTTAAACATATTTTTGATTGCTCTTTTCCGTACTTTTCCATATACAATGTAGTTTTATCATTTGGAACATAATTATCACACAAAGTCAAAACAGCTGTATTGCAAAAACTCGAAATCTAAATAATTACCAGGACTTTGTTATTAGTTTCTAGAAAGAAAAACGATAAATGTTTCCGAAATTTGATATCTGAGGCTCTGAGGCACTATCAAAAAAATTTGTATAGTTGAAACTTGCACGTCCGACTAGCATCAATAAAAAGAAAAATTGCCTTTCCACGTAGTATGGTAATAAGTTTAAATAAATAACTACCGGTTGCTATAAAAATAAGTTGATGAATCGGCTTCTTGTTATCAGCTCAATTACTCTAGCTTTTATCAACAATGAAAGCACGCGATAGACAAGTGCGCAGTAGATATCTAAATTGCAACAGAAGTGCATTGTGTACTAAAAGGGGGATATAATTTACCTCAACATCCGATTGTGAAATTCTTAGAATTTTTGTGAGATTCGATCTTTTTTTATTTCCTATAAATTATTTAAACTATTTCTTAAAAAATAATACCACTATTTTCTTTATAGCTTCTTAGTCATTCTAGTGCCATTTTTACATAATTAAAAAACGTTTTTAGTAAAATAAAACTGTAGATTTAGATTTACATAGTTTCATGAATAAAAATAGACTCAATCCATTCTTTCAAGTCATTGCCACCAAAGCATTGCGGAATAACAGCCTTTGTGTTGTTTTAGCCCTTTCTTTCCTTCATTCACCATTAATTTAGAGATTAAAAAGTTCTAAAATAGACACTATGCATAATAATTCGATACTTGAGACCATTTCGGCGGCGGTTTTGATAATGCATAATATACTGAAATTTTAGGAAGAGTTTGCCTTTAATTTTGTGGATTTTTATCAAATTTTCTAGTGCTGCGCGGACAACAAAACAGAAAATTTAAGAAAAGTTAATACATGGAACCCTGTGAAGAGTAAGAGAAATCTAGTACATAGTTAAAATTAAAAGGCCTCGGAATCTATATGCTGTATGAATCTGTATGTTGTGACCTAAAATTAAAGGAAAATGAAACACCTTTCAAAGTGCGTACAGTTTCAAGAAAGAGATCTTTAGACTATATCACCAAACATATTTTCAAATATCAAAATTAACACACCCCAAATCCATAACTCGACGTACATTCAATTTTAAAATGCTTTAGGATATGGTTGAGATTAAAAATTTTTCACAATACTGGCATATTCTTCTCCGTAAAAAGATATTATGTACATATTTGGATTTTTAAACGCATATAATTTTCCAACGTATTGTGTTTTTTAAATGAACTAGGATGGTTGTTGAGTTATATGCATATTATTATTTGTATTAAAAAAAACGATAATTAAATTGTTGTGGACAGAAGGTAATGTTTAAACAAAACCTTAGATAATTTTTCTTTATCTTTTTCGTTCTTCTCCTTGTTCTTTTTATAATCTTCTTTAAAGGGAGGAAACTGTGCTTATCATCATAATTAAAATAAGTTTTATTTATAGAACACCTAATTTTTGTTTATTTTTCGATTAGTAATTATCACTGTTTTCGATCATCGCAATGAGGTTTTTGGAAATGCACACGTCATTGACCTTTTACTTTAGGAAATGATAAAGAGAATGTGACAAAGCACTTAAGCTTTTATAGGTGGGACAAATTTTAAAATGTTTTTAAGTAGCCGCCACCCTTACCTTAATTAGACGTTGATTTCCTGAATTACTGGCTGGAAGTTATAATTAAAACTTAAGCTTTTAAAGAAGCTTATTACTCTATTTATACGACAATAAAAAGAGGCTAATAGAATAAAGAGTAAAATTTGAGTTTACGGCTTAACTATATTATTGACGCAAATCCTACTGCTAGAGCAAACACTAAAATATAAATTGTAAAGGCGAGAAGAATTATTAAATTTAAATTTAAAGCCAAATAGAATTTAACGAATGCATTTTGTGTTTAATTGGCGTTGAATTTAGGCGTTAGTTGAAATTGATTATTGTTATTTTATTATTTTGTAACAAATAAGTAAGGATGAAGAAAACCCTCCAGTCGAGTAATTAGCGTGCTACCGAGAAAAACTACTATTAGCAAATACATCTCTATAAAGCAGTAAGTAAGATCGGGGTACGATCTTTAAGATTAAAGATAAATGTTCAAATCACCCTGTATGTTTTTTTTATCATTCATGTTAGACTATAGTTGAGGCCTGTTTCAGTGGTATAAACTCGAAACTTTCCACTGCTTATTTAATCGATTTAGTAGCTTTTCAGAAAAAAACCGACGCAAAGAATCTTGTGGCATGAAGCAAATCAGTTTTAACTACTGTAAGTAATAATAGAGAATTCCATAATTACAACTATTTCATGCATTTAAAGCTTTTTAAATGATTTTGTAAATAATAGAACATTCAAAATCTTTTTTGCTTCATAAAGCTTTGTGAAAAAATTTAATCTAACTCTCAAAAATTCATATTAAAATTCTTAAGTCTGATTTACTCACATTAATTTTATAGAAAATTAAACGAATGAAATAATATAACAATTGGGTTACAATGCTATAAGTGTTGTAATGTCATGTGTGGGAAAATTATAATGAAAACATAAAAACACCTATTCCTTTTTCATGATTTGTCGCTGGTTTGCACAAAAATTATGTACAGAATTTAAAGAGATCTGATAAGAGATTTAAAATTGCAAAAAATCTGCAAAAAATTGTTTTCGCAAATATGACATTACCAAGAAAACTTTTGAGCAGTAATCAACTTCCTCCAATAAATCAAATTATTTTACTCAGGGTAAATACAAAATTTGTCTCAGCGAGCTAGGATTTTTGAAAAGGTCAGTATTGTGTTATCACTAGGGACTAGGGGAACCCCTTCATAGTTCGTATTTCCTATGCTTCAATCAAGAATTAAAAACAACAAGTAAGTTTTTAAATTAGAAATTTAAAAGGGGAATTTTCCCATAATATTTTTTGAAGACCGATTTTTGAATTGTCAAATAAATTTGTCGTGAGGAAAAATTTCTTTTCAATTTATTTGTCAAAACATAACGTGGCCAACAACTTATTGTTAAAACAAAACACTTAATTAAAATGAGCAACTTTTCAAATTCAATCCATCTCTATAAGGTTAATTAACAAAAATGGAAAAATGTATAATATTTTACTTTATAAAAATATTATTTAATCAGGCCTTTATAGCATCAAAAGATTCGTAAATATAAAGCAATAATATAAAAGTTTGACTTATGAAATCCGTGTTTGAACTTGCTCAAGAACAAATACTAAGCACGATATGCTTTATTGTTAAAATAGAGCAAATTTATTATTAATGATTAGACTATAAAATACCTTCATGCCACTAAAACCAGCTTGTTTCTAACATATGTGCGAAACACATTTTTGCAATTGGTACTTAGGCGCTTGCGGGAAATTTTTAGCTTTATTCCCCAATATAAACTATACGATCTATATTTAGGAGCTAATAGGCTAAAAAGAGAATTCGCGTCCGCAATGTTCTGAAAAATAGAATTTTTCATGGGAAAATGCTTTTCGGTTGTTTTATTGTATTATCAGTCATTCGTTCTTCTAGAAATTGATAATAAATTTTAAATTTCAGTGACATTATCATATTATGAGTCGTGCATCATATTCCACGTAAGGGTTTATTTTGACAACTATTTCTATTTAATAATAATGCAGCAATTTTAGAAAAATTAAAAATTTAGAAGGAGCTTTTAAAAAAACCCTCAAAAGAGCACATATTATATCGGTAAACATCGATGTTAAAAATATTTTATTTCTGTGTTGTGAAATGACTTAGTAAACTTCTGCAATGTTTAATATTTGATGTGGTGCAAACAAAGAAATTAAAATTCTAAGATATTTCGTTATAAAATATATTTAAACTGAATACTATAATTTTAGTTGTGTTTTTCGCAATCACATATAGCGAACTATTAACTGGAATTGATTTGATTTGTACTCATTTTCGAAAAGTTAATATACAAATTTGTGTGGTTCAATATTAAAAGATCATTAAAAATCATGGCAAATTGATGCACTTTAGGTAAATTCAAAAATTATTATATAGGCAAAATCCAGCTATTATATCATAATCAGTGACTAACGCATTTGGGATGTTTCACGATAAAAATAGTGAACTCCGAAATAATAATAAACATTAAATGAATTCCAGATGCAATGAAGCATTTAAATTTCTTACTCAATGGTCTCAAATTTACATAAATTTCTCAATCTATATAAGCGCAGGATTATTTTAGAGAGTTATTTTTAATTATAGAACAAATGCGCAAAACTACTATTACATTGGGGTACGAGTCAATTTTACAGGAATGACGCAAAACAATGAACAAAATTTCTTCAATTAATGAATTATTCTCTTCGAAGGACACAATTCGCTACTTTTCAGTTTATAAATAGATTCTGGAAAGGTTTATAATCGACCAAACAAGCAGTTCCGCAACTGAAATTTAATCATTATTCCGCAAACAAATCGAGTTAACAACTTCTTAATAAAGCAATAATGAAAAATTTTAAAAGGGAAACATCTATCAATATTCGTTGATAACTTGCCCTGTAACACGCTTGGTTATGTCTTAAAATTTGCTATAAACAAATCTAGTCTAATCCGGCTTCTTAGCGATAACTAGTTTTTCTGAAAAAGTCAAAGATTACTGAAATATATCCCGCACCAGTTCATCTGTGACGTTAATGGATAGGGAAAAATAACGAGATTATGCTTTTGCCTCCTTCGAAAATAAGTTAGCAGTTGTTGGCTCGGGAAAGATTTCAAATAAATGATGGCGTGTTGGGACGTTTGATGATGAGGTTAATTGGAAATTTCTATTGCAATCTGAATTTGCTGTTTTATTCACTTCGAATTGCACTATGTTCAATTGGTGAT
The DNA here is from genome assembly GCA_933228815.1 of Machimus atricapillus. NCBI lineage: Eukaryota > Metazoa > Arthropoda > Insecta > Diptera > Asilidae > Machimus > Machimus atricapillus. Next base: position 58,630,090 of record OW121784.1, read on the forward strand.
AAGACTCGATGTTTATATTTCGATAAAGGGTCTAGCACCAGAAGCTTTAATCGAATACTGCAAGTCTAGAAGATAAGGCTAAATTGGCTTCATTATGCAATATATTGCACTGATTTTGCGTGCAATTTGTAAATATTAAGTTTAAATGACCATATGTTGCATGCAATTATTAATTATGAAGAAATAATTTTAAAAAAACCAGCTTATACAATCGATTCATGTACATATTCCAAGTAGTGGTAAGTGGAACATGATAATGTTGTTTTTCAATAAACATATTGTACATACATATGTAGGTATCAAATGTAAGCTTATAATGCTCCATATTTTTCAAGATAATTTCGAGACCATTAATCTTGACCATCTGTCAACTTTATAAATAATAAATGTCTCGCACTCCATGGAGTCCAAACAATGTACATAAAATCTCAGATTTACGAAGAGTATTATTATATTATTTTATTCCATTAATTTGCCGTCTCAAATGGTTTGATTTGTTTTCGCCTAAGGAGACTCCTTCAATTGTATTTATTTTTATTTGTATTCTAGACGCTTAAATCAAATTCCTCTAAACGTATCTCAAATTCTTCTTCAATTAACAGTCCCTGGATTGAAAATGTTTATATTACACTTTCGAATAGTATGAAAATGCTAATTGTATGTTCAGTAACTTAAAGGTTGCCAATCTTTCAACAAATGTAACAGAAACGGTGATCGAATTTTTAACGTTAAAACCTTCAACAAAAACAAATATAAATAATATAATTCTCAGAACAATTATTCAACAATATTTTTTATAGTGTTGCAGGAACAGTTGGGGCGGTAGTAACATGTCCCCTAGAAGTAGTTAAAACCCGATTACAGAGCTCATCAGCCTTTCTTCAGCCCCCACGATTGGCTGAAGTGCCGGGAAGTACTAACACAACATCGGAGGCTCTTCTTCGTCCCGAACAAAGAAGGAAGTTATGTACTACGATACTGAGGAAACGACCACAGGTATGGATTAAATCAAAATGTCTAACGTTTTGAAATTGTGTTGTTTTTTAAATAAAGTTCTAATCTAAGAGTCCTCGCTGGCTAAAGACGCTTGACCTTTTCGTGTGCACACAAATCGAATTCGTTGCGGTTAGGTGAGCGTGTAGGGTCTAATTGGTCTATTGTTGTTCAGCGAGTAATGCCGAAGTTACGAGATATTCTCGAGGAGGCATGACACTAGGATTAAAGAGCAAAGAAAAAAATTGTTTCAGTTATTGAAATAATGTGATACGTGCTTTGCAGATTTTCTGTGAAAAAGCGAAAGAAATTCATTTTATAGTCATAAACGCAAAATACAATCAGTTCTGGCGAAATCAGACTGATGATGCAAATAGCAAACATTTCATGGTATCGCCCTGTTCCCCTCAACAAACAACAATATGACAGTCCAGGACAAACGCATTATGCCACTGCCTAACCAAATTACATTTTTAAATTGCTAAGTCACTAATGAATAGAGTTTGGTATAATTTTTAGTGCTTTATAAAAGCACATTTTGCTAATTGTCCACTCATTTGCAGGTAATCGCCATATCCCATTGCGGTATCTCATCCTCAGCACGGTCAATGAGCATCTTACAATGCCTGAGGTATTACTGCTCTAATTAATTTTATTTTTCTCAATACTGATAATTTTTTTAAAAGGCACATAGTACAAACAGAAGGCCCAAGAGCGTTGTTCAAAGGACTTGGCCCTAACATTGTGGGAGTAGCCCCATCACGGGCAATATACTTTTGCGCTTATTCTCAAACGAAATCAACTCTTAATAGAGTTGGGTAAGTGTTTAGCATGCTCTATTTAAATTAAAATATATATAAAACGTAATGCAATTTTTTATTTAAATAAAGCAATTTACCCCCGGATTCACCAATTGTTCACATTTTAAGTGCTTCCTGCGCCGGATTTGTGGCTTCTACTGCCACAAATCCCATTTGGTTTGTAAAAACTCGCTTACAATTAGACTACAACGCGAAAATTCGAATGACAGTCCAGCAATGCATAAGTCGCATCTACAAACAATCTGGTCTCCTCGGCTTCTACAAAGGCATTACTGCCAGCTACTTCGGAATATCTGAGACCGTGATTCATTTTGTAATATACGAAGCACTTAAAGCAAAGTTGGTAAGAAAAAACAGTTATTATCAGTGGAATCAGAGAAATAACAACACTATTTTTATATTTTAGATTGAGCTGCGACAAGCACATCCTATGGATGGGAAAACTTCACGTGATTTTCTAGAATTTATGTTGGCTGGTGCCATTTCGAAGACTGTGGCCTCTTGTATAGCTTACCCACATGAGGTAGCAAGGACAAGGCTAAGAGAGGAAGGAAACAAGTATCGATCATTTTGTCAGACATTGCATACAGTATGGAAGGAAGAGGGAAAAGCTGGTATCTATAGGTAGGTTAAATATTATGTTAGTTATTCTGTGTCTACCAAACAGAGAAAGCTCCTACTGGCTACAAGTATTTTTCTCACGTCACTTTGACATCATTCTCCTTAATTTAAAATAGCAATGATTCTTGACTTTATAGTTTCTGACTGTACTATATAGTAAGGTTTTGATTTTGTTAGTTTCTTTAAGAAGTAAATCGTATCACACAATATTTTCGAATACATTTCAGTTTTCGTTCGTTTTCAGTAATTTAGTATTTTATAAACGTTAATTTCTACTATTCATCTCTTTATAAAATTTCCAGTGAGAAGTGCCATGTAAAATTTAAAATATTGTTTTTTCATTCCCAACAAATTTCGCGCTAAGCCAATAATAACCATTTTTAAAAACACTGAAAAAATAATACAATTTTTAAGTACATACACGTTTGGGAGGATCAAGATTCCATGTTCGTTTTGATCAGGTTCTACAAATTAGGGAAATTTTCGAATTCAGATAAACTAACCCTCACTTGTTAAACTTACTTATTATGTACATATATTATTTTCATTAAATACTTTTCCAGGGGCCTAGCAACACAACTTGTTCGTCAAATTCCAAACACTGCTATAATGATGGCCACCTACGAAGCTGTGGTTTATGTGTTAACCCGCCATTTTAACAGTGATTTCTATGACGCTTCATAAGTGGAAAAATCTGAGAAAGTTACTAACCACCACCGCCATCACAAAAAGAAGCCCTGCTGGAAATTTGCAACGCACGAAAATCACGAAAATCAAATACTTTGACGACTTTTTACAAATTGCTTGAACTTCGAAAAGTGAAAAAAGTGTAAAGCAAATTAAAATATATATATATGTATATATTATATATATATTTTATTATTATTATTATTATTACTTTTTTTTGGAAATCAATACTAGTTGATCGTTTGTGATCTTAGATCTATAGGGAGCTTATAGATCTGCCTCTGTAATATATACCTACATACTATAAGCACTACTATTTCAGAGTGTTTGTTCTTTTAATTTAAAGCTGCGATTTTAAGTTTTAGAATTTTCTCATCCGAACTTATTTATACACAAACTTGTCTTGTAAACAAACTGATTGAATCAAGGATGTTTAAGAATTGAAAATTAAAACGAAATGAAAAGGCTGCTGTTATATGTAATATGTTTGTAAATAGTAGTTAAATATTTTATTAGTAAGAAGAATATTTTTGTTAAACCTTTATTACATTCTGCAATTAAAGGGTATTATACATAAAATGCAATAAGCGTTTTCGTCTCGCGAATTGCAATCTTGCTTGTAATTTTTGCGTAATGAACATCCTTTACACAATATATATTCACTGATTATTACTGCAAAGAGCGAAGTTCATCTTAAAATTTCAGATTATGTATTTCAACCACTAAGAAGGAAGTGGTTTTCTAATTTATCACCTATGTTTCGAACGAATAGTTTTTGGATAACATTTGATACGAATAAAGTTTTTTCATTATTTGATTAAAAGTATTGGAGATTATTTATGTTTTGCACTTTATTATTTCACCTATTGATGCATTTTTAATTGGAAAAAAAATCCCTTAATTTTCTTTGCATAGTTTCGAGACAAATATGTATGGTAATGTAAGTCCACACCGCATTATTTAAACCCATTAAAAATTATAAGCTTTACCTTGATGCAGTTTCCAGCGCAGTAAATCCCTGCAGTGACCGAAAGGTTCATCCAATCAGAGAAATTACGACGTGTGCGTAAAAAAACTGAAACTAGAAAGAAACACAATTAGAAATTAAACACAATTAAATTATAAACAGAACACACATAGTGAGTTTCTAACCAATATCTTTAAAGATTATAATCGAGAATTTATAAATATTACGAGCTAGCGATCAGAACACAAATGATTTTAACAATCTGGACATTTAAACAAACGCACACTTAATCATTTTACGATATTTAAATAAACTCAGTTTATCATATTCTTTTCTTTTTGGAATATCCGTTGCTAATAATAATTTACATCCATTTTACTTACCTAATATGAACTTGAATTCGACGCAAAGGTAAAATTGATTTTATTGAGGCAATCTCAGGGATTTGGGTTGGCAACGGAATAACCGAAGTATGAAACTTCGACCTGAAATCTTAAAATCTACATTCTTTGAAAATTCAATGCAGTGAACTAAGTTGCAATATGGTAAATAAGATTTGAATGGGTGAAAATCTAATGGGGCAGTAAAATGTATAATTGAGTAGTTACTATATTGGATTAAAAAAAATAAATGAATACTCACACATATCATTTTTATATAATTTAAGAATTTTCACGCAGACAAACATTCTATGTATTAAACTAAAAAAATAATTAAAAACTAAAATCTACGCTTCTGTGATATTTTCCGAGTGGACCAGGCAACCAAAATATTGTGACATTTAATTTATTTAATTGTTTGACCATACGTATAAAAATTGCACATGCTATTTCTAGTTTGTTTATGTAGGGTGGAAAGAAAATAGTCAATTTTTGATAATTAGATAGATTCCACAGTACACTTGTAAAATCTATTTTTTAAAAAATGTTATTTTTTACAATACCTATATAAATATCCCAAGGAAAAAACAAATAATGGGTTTATATAAATAAAAATACCAATTATAATTTATTGTCCTATTCTTAATTAGTTTTGTACAAATGGTTCGGTATAAGCAGCAATTCGACGACAGTTACACATGATATGTAAGGCTCGGTAAGTTAGTGAAGTAAGTTTCTGTTAGTGTGCCAGAATTTCCAGCTTTTTACAATTAAGTTTAAGGGCTCTGAAATAGAAAATAGAAGTTAGGTGGAGTCTACAAATTTCGAATTGTTACTATGAATACCTTATTCCAGTTTTAGATATTCTATAACATCCCCTCAAGTTGATATGAAGCAATTCCCTGCAGTAGCGTGCAATCTGAAGCAGTACGTTGTCGGTGACACCACAGTTGTAAGATAGATTTAAAATACGTAAAAATGGGAACTTTTGGAAGAATATGACTAGTGCTCGTTCCCCGATTAAATTGCAGTAGGATATATCGAACTCCTCCAGGTTGCTGTGATGTAGAGCAAGGGCGTCTATCGCACCGGACATGAGCCACTCGCATTTCGATAATTTCAGCACTTTCAGCTGTTTGCACTTGATAATAATCGGCTGGAGTGCAGCTGCAGAAATAGTCGTGCATCCATTCAGACTGACAAACTTCAGTCTTTTGTTCCTTTCGAGCAGAGGAATCAGCAAGGCGTCGTTGGGCCACGAGCACCCCGACAAATTTAGATACTCCAACGATTTACAGTGCATTGTCAATATTTCGAAGACTAGATGAATATGCGTTGCATTATTTCCGGCAAAATTCAGTTTTTTCAACTTTGAGAACGCCTGTTCCGCGAACTCTTTGCTCAGTCTGGAGCAGCACCGAAGTACGAAGAGGTCCTTCAGGGAAAGGTAGGGTACCAAATCGACGAATAGCACATCTTCCCATGATATGTCGAAAAGAGTTATTTCACCACCGAGTCGGGACATCTGTGGATTTGTCGACGAGTCAGCGGTCACCTCGGAAAAGGCTCGGAGGCACGGGCAATTGAAGTTAGACAGCAAAGACTGCGCACGCATGAAATACGCCCGCCACCCGCGACATGCCGCCTCGTTGGCCACTTTTACATAACTACAGCGAGTGCAGCGATTTGCGAATTATTGCAATAAAACTGGAGCCGCCTGGCTAATTGCAGTGAAGTGAGGCGCAGGAGACTGCCACTCACGTCCCTCAACGGAAAATTTGAATTTGCCCATCTCTACAAACTCCCACAATGGATTTGGATATCAATAATTATGCATAAGAGGGACCCAAATTTTGAGTCCAACCCCACTCGCCTCTCTCCTTCGACTCTCAAATTTCAAGTAACTGTCGCCAGTAACATAATTGCCACTTTTTCTTCTACTTCCCACCCTCAGTAAAACATGAGATCGGAACCACCCCACCAACCCCACTCGAGTTAAACCGATGACCTTGACAAAATATTTCAAAGTTAATGACGCCGTGTAGCATTTTCCATATAATTATAAATGTTTTTTAAACCATAACAATTTTTCCGTTCCTTTCATGGGCAGCAAAAATTCCTCCAATGTTTAAAAATATTTGTTATCGAATATTCACTAGAACTAGAAACTAATGATTTTCGGATTTATTTGTTACCTTTGTGAGAAACTCTCTTCGCGCCAAATTTTAAGATTGTAGGCCACTGGGAAGTATCGTCATGAAATTACCCCACTTTGAGTTTCACATAATTTCTAAATTTTCAGAAGAATTTTTGTTATTAAGAATTAGTCAGTATCCCATATTGGAAAGTTTTCTTATTTTATGCCTAATTTACCTACGAAAATGGCACAACAACCATAAAAAATCTAGGTGGTGTATTGCGGTGAATTAATTTGGATGTTGCATTTACAATTTTTTACTGTAATTAAAATTCAATAGGAATTATAGCAAAAGCGCAAAAATACTCCAATTATGACTTTTGGGGTCTTAAAACCATTGTTTAGCGATGTAAACCACATTTCCTGAAGTGAGCATTTTGATGTTATGCTTTGAATTTTTGAATGAAAAGTGTTTTATTTCTGAAATTTCTCACTGCAAAATTACATATACAGCCTTGGCCAAAAGTATTAGGCACCCTAGTTTTTTTCAGGTACCGGACAAAATAATTCCTAGAACGATTTATTTTGTTTGTCAATATGTTCCCAGCAATCATAAATGGTAATTAATGTAATTAACCCTTTCCTAGAAGGACCATAAAACATATTTTTGGGAAAATCTGTAATTTTGAGTTTTTTGTAAAAAAATTTCAGTTTGCAATTACTGCTCGTAGTGCAAACAAGTGCGTAAATATTGTCGGTTTTTTAATAGAGTTTGAAGTGTTAGTCCTAATAGTGTTGAAATGCCTAAAACAAGGGAACTGAGTGAGCAAGAACGGACGCGAATTCGGTTTTTGCATGAACAAGGCAAGTCTCAAGTTGAGATTGCAAAAACTCTTAAATGTTCGCGTTGTGCGGTGCAAAGTGCTGTTAAACGTTTTATAGGCACTGGTTCACACAGTAATAGGCAAAAAACGGGTAGAAAAAGAGTGAGTTCCAGACGTAATGATCGAAATTTGATTCGAGAGTCCCTCAAAAATCGAAGAAAAACGTCTTCTGTGCTCGCTACTGGTCTGTCTGATCAGGTTGGCAGGACGATTAGTGCTCGAACCACAAGAAGAAGACTTGTAGACGCAGGGCTGAAAGGTTGCAAGGCTAGGAAGAGGCCATTGCTCTCTGCAAAAAATAAAAAAGCTCGTCTACAATGGGCCTTAAAACACCAATCTTGGACGGAGGCCGATTGGGATAACGTGATATGGTCCGACGAATCAAACTTTGAGGTAAGCTTTACTTTGTATAAGTTCAATTATTTATAATAGTAGAATCGAAATCAGTCCATTTGTGAACACATTTCATGAATATTGAAAATTATGTAAAATTTTTTTAATTTTTCAGGTGTTTGGCACCCCTGGTGTCACGTATGTGAGGAGGAGGGTAGGTGAAGCTTACCTTCCCGAATGCGTCGTGTCCACGGTTAAACACGGAGGGGACAACGTGATGATTTGGGTTGTATGGCGTCCCGTGGAGTGGGTGAAATGTTTATTTGCGAAGGACGCATGAATAGCGAAAAATATATTGCCGTGTTGGAAAAGGTTCTACACCCATCTATTACGAACATTTATGGTGACACTAATACGGACAACATAAAAATCGAACAAGACAACGCGCCATACCACACATCTGTAACCAGTATGCGATATTTAGAAAAAAAAAATTTTGACCTTTAAGAGTGGCCTGAACAGTCACCAGATCTCAATCCAATTGAGCATCTTTGGTGCATAATGAAGCGGAAGATACATGAGCACAACATTACATCCAAAACCTGACTAAAACAAGTCATCCAGCAAGAGTGGAACGAAATTTCCCCTGAAGAGTGCCTTAAACTTGTACGGACAATTCCTAAGAGAATAGCTGCTGTTATAAAAGCTAAGGGCGGACCGACAAAATATTAATAGTAGCAATAAAGGTCAATAAGTTAAACCTAACTATAGTTTTATTTCCTCCTAATTTGCACAAATAAACTGTATTTTACGATTTTTAACGATTTTCAGGGGGTGCCTAATACTTTTGGCCAAGGCTGTATATGATGCTAACTTTAGGAATTAGATTTAAGTAATTCAAGCATTCATGATACAATGAAAAACAAATACAATATTTAAATTTGCCGCCTTTTGAAGACGCCGATCTCACCCAATCCCGGATGGTACTTTTAACGGTTTTCTCACCAAATGACAACTGACCACCAGGCGTCAAGTTTTTTTTTTAGATGTCGCACTATCAAGAACAGCTGATTTTGAAATTGATTTTGACAATAAACTGTTTGGGACAATCTTAAAACTGTTGTTTTCTCGTGTATTTGTTGATTAAGATGTATTAAAAGAAATATAAGAAGTAAGTATTGAACCGGCTCGAAAAATGTCTTGTACACCAGCAGAAATCGCTGAAAAGCGTCGAATTGCCCTGGAGAGGCTAAAAGCTAAGAATATTTCGCAACAAACCGGCAACGCGGGAGTGCAACAGTCTCAAGCCTTTTGTAAAAAGCCAGGAACATCGAATGGTGCCGCGCAGTTACTGCGAGTAATGCAAGAAAACAAATCGTCATTAAGTGCGCGAAGAGAAATTTTAGCAAATTCTAATACAAAGTCCTCTGAGAAAGCAAAGCCCGAAGCCGTAAGCTTGCCAACGCGCTCTGTTTTAGTAATAAAGTGTAATTGTTTTTTGTTGAGTGATACGCGCTTCGCTGTGCATCCTTCGTCGTATCTTTCAAAACTTATTGATGTATTTAAGACGATTCCTTCTAGGACCTATGGTAAGATTATTCCAAATGTCCTAAACTCCAGCTCTAAACAGAGATCCTCTTTTCAGATCCTAATACGAAGTTGTGGTCGTTCCTTATTGAAGATTATGATCTAGTTCAAACTCGCGTGGGCGCATTGAAGCCCACTGTGGTGATTGGGTCAATTCCCAGCAATGTCCTAAAGCTGTGTTCGCAACCCAAAACTGATGTAGACATGACTTGCTTGGCTTCAATAGAACCAAAGATAGCCAAGGAGTTGATGCCCTTTCAAAAGGAAGGAGTGTGGTAAGTCACAATTTCAATACAGCAATTACGGTCAGAAAATCCATGCACACTGGTATTTAAACATCTATTTGTCTATTTTAAAATTATAATCGCTTCTCATATAACATAGTTTAGTTTCTATAAACTCTCAATAGAAGAAAATGCAGAGAATGTTCTCACTAATTTGAAATTATGTTTTACCAATCTAATTATTGAAAGTGATAAAATGTAGTAAAGAAGATTTAGGAGATTAGCTATGGGCTAAAGGAACAGTATGAACTTTTATACCCCGCCAGAAACTAAGTATTAAATATTCCCAAATTGGTAAATCCGACGTGTTTTAGCCCAGTAAAATTCATACAAACTGGTGACTCGTGAATCAGAATGAAAAGCTTTAGGTCGTCAGGACCAATTTCTTCGCAAAAAGTCTCGTTATTTTCATTTTATATAAGACAACTCAATTGCGGTCTCTACAAAAAAGTTCTGCACACAAAACTGCTAAACCTGTGTGCTCAGCGAATGCAAAAAATTGAGATGCTCCTCTTCCCTTTTTTAGTAATAAAAACGGCAATAACTACTTTTATTCCACTACACTCTGAATATATTTAATAGCTTTAGCATTCACCAAACTCGAAATATATTAAAAAATTTTCCAACTATTTCTACAGCTTCGGCATTTCTAAGCATGGTCGAGTTTTAATTGCTGATGAAATGGGTCTTGGAAAGACTTATCAAGCTTTAGCAATTGCAGATTTCTACAGAAACAATTGGCCTTTACTAATTTGTACGTCAGCATCAACCAGGTAGTTTTTTAATTCAATAAGAAAGCTAAAGAAAGCTAACAAATTTGCTACAGAGACTCTTGGGCTAATCACCTCAAAACCCTGCTACCCTACGTTGCTCACGACCACGTGGTGGTTTTTACTTCAAATCAGGACTACATTGGAAACTGCAAGGTGTTAATCACCAGTTACAGTCTAATGGAGAAAAATTGTGATAAATTGATGGAACGAAATTTTGGAGTTCTCATTATGGACGAATCTCACACTTTAAAATCCCAGAAAGCGAGATGCACTACTGTGGCTGATCGGCTTGCACGAAAATCAAAAAGAATTATTTTACTCTCAGGAACTCCGGCATTATCCAGACCTGTAGAGTTATTCACCCAACTTCAAATGATAGATCGAAGCTTTTTTAACTATATAGACTACAGTAAGAATATGAAAATATTGTAAAATTCAAAATATTGTAAAATCGCCTTTCAGTAACAAGATACTGTGCAGCGAAGAAAACCGCATTTGGTTGGGATGCCAATGGCCAATCAAACTTAGAGGAGCTCAATGTTGTCCTTAAGAGGAAATTTATGATCCGACGTGTTAAGGCAGATGTTTTGCCACAACTATCAGAGAAATCCAGGTAAGTTTGATTATACGTGCCCTGCATTATTTTCATAACTCGCTTGATAGAGAGACTGTGATGCTAGATCCTGCTTTGATTTGGACAAGCAGTGAAACGTCGGAAAATTTAGCGATTTACGCAAATGATTTCACGCAACACAAAGGAAGAGAAAGAGAAGAGATTTTGATTAGATTCTATGCTGAAACGGCGGCTGCTAAGGCAAAAGCTGTTTGGTAAACCATATATTTTACCTGTTGCTTTTTTGTTTAAGATTTATTTTATTTTTAGTGCGTATCTTAAAAACTTAATTAAAGAAAACGAGAAATTTATCGTTTTTGCACACCACCAAGTTATGATGAATGCGATAAGCAAACTGTTAAAGAATTTAAAGGTTGAATTCATAAAAATCGATGGTTCTACGAAAAACGATCTTCGAACGGTAAGAATTTTATTCTTCCTTTTTATAACTCTTGTTATTCTTAGTTTTTTTTAAATAGAGTCGTAGTATTTCCAAATAAACTACATAATTTCCTTTTTATATCATACTGGCTGACCAGTACCCGGCGATGTTCGGGCACAACACAAAGCAAAACTTTACCCAAAATACGTCCTTATAAACAACATAATAAGAATGTAACAATTCGTCACAATACAAGTGTGCTCTAAGGCCAAAATAGAAGGTCTTATCCCTAATGCTTAAAATCAATTCCAAAAAGCAAGTGTAAAACTTAATTTTATTTTAACGCATTTTTCCCTCTATAGGAATATGTTGACAAATTCCAATCCAGAGAATCGTGTTTAGTTGCTTTACTATCTTTAAAAGCATGCAATACTGGAATTACTTTAACAGCAGCAAAACTAGTCATTTTTGCAGAGCTAGATTGGAATCCCAGTGTATGTATATTAAAAAATTGGAAAGTAATTTAAATAATTTATATAATTTATTAGACCCTCGCACAAGCAGAGAGTCGTGCTCATCGAATAGGACAAGAAGGAACAGTTGTGTGCCGATATCTATTAGCTAGCAAAACAGCAGACGACGTTATTTGGGAAATGTTAAAAAATAAGCAAAATGTATTAAATAAAGCGGGACTTTTCTGCGAGGACCTGCAGGATGGGCAACATGTTTTAGCTCCAAGTTCGGTAAGAGTTATTTCTTCTTAAACTGTTATTATTATATTTTAATAATTTTCATCTTAGTCTCCCAGTATAAAAAAATATTTATCTCCAAAGAGACCTGCTAGTAATTCTACGTCACCTTCAAGTGGTAATGATACTAAAAAAACGAAAATTGAAACGATCGACGTAACTGTGGATAACGACTTAAAAGACTTTCTGAATGAGGACGATGATGAGCTTGCAGATTTGGAGTTTTGACCTTTTCTCGAAATTTGTTCATTTTGTACATAATAAAAATTATTTTTCGATAAATTGTTGTTTACTACCTACCTCACTACGCAAGAAAGAGTGGTATGCTTATGTTTGTTATATACACTCTTTATTTGTTATTTAATAAGTTAGTCCTTTCCCAAATCATTATAGCCCTAATATCTCCCTCATTTTTCCTTGTCTTAAAGTAAAAGTAATATATTGGGGGAAAAAAAACTGCAGAATTATTAGACTAGATTAAATTTAAGTGATATAATATAGGCTGTTTAATTAACAATTGTAAGTTAGAAGTAATAAACGCCGTATTCAGTAGTATTTTAAGCAGAAAAAAATCAAGGCACACGAACCTATTTTGTCAGGAAAATTAAAGATGAGGTGCAGATACGCAATCCGGTTTCGAACTTCAAGACAAAAAGACTAAGAATGGCATTGACGTCGCAAAATTGTTTCATGCACGAATAACGAGTGAAAATCTTACAAAATTATACGTTTTTTGAAGTGAAGCACTTGCGTAATTCCTTTTTAACGGTTATGTCAACGGTTTATTTTTATTAAAGTGAAGTTGGCTTCGTTTCATGAGATGGGAATGGGTTTAATATTCTTTTTCATTCCAAGAAAAATCTTAAAGATAAATATGTCTTGACTAATTTTGCTAATTTATTTATATAAAAAGTATTTCACTAAATATAAAAGAAAATTGATTATTCTTGTTAACTGACGAATGCTTCATAAAGAAAAATGTTTTGACGGGAATGGAATTTTTCCATATTCCAGTTGCAATTAAAGAAATGTCAATCCGTTTTATTAGTCATAATCACATAGAGAAACCAGGCAAAGTTGTTCGGTAGATAATTTCGGTCTTAGCCAGCATCTATATTTTAATTAGTTCATGTTAAATTAATGCGCTAACTCAATAACGTGGAGTTCATCGGTAAAGTTTCCCTATTCATGAGAAATTAAGGCGTGCGTGAGGGAAATGGGTCTCTTCGGACAGTCATCACCGTTCGACGCTGACATTGGTAAATTGAACAAGAGAAAAAAGTTTTTGCAGACAATAAAGGTCGTGTGGCTGCTGACGTTTATTTTTAGTTTTATTTGGTGTGTGCTTTCATCCGCCCGACTCCTCCGGAGCCGCATCTGGACTGGCACTATCGATTTAATAGCACTGATCCGTGGTCATACAGTTGTTTTTATTTTTCCGGGCCTTCGGGTCGTTTGCCAGCAAAAATATATCGATTTTTGTGATTGTCAAAACTCATTGAAATCATTTGCTTTAAAACAATGCTAAAATTGTAGATACTTTAAAGCGCCGCGGCAAATTCCTCCCATACTTGGATCGCTGCACTTTCTTTTCTATCCCAGATTGGGAAGTCTTTAAAATGGTGCCGAACCAATTAAAATCGCTCTGGAGTACGGAGGCATATGACACTCGCTGCCAAACGTAACTTCATGCAAGATATGAAAATTAGGATGTAAGAAAGATTCAATTAGCCAGAGTTTAGAGAAGTCTCATTGTGGCTCAATAAACCTTGGTGCAAAGCAATGTACAAATAATTTTAAACGAGAGATCCATTGCAGTTTGCACCGACTGAGCCAAAATCGCTCGCACAACTTTCTTGGCTTCTTTAGAAGACGAAAATCAAAGTGCACTGTTGTTTTTTCATCGAACGCAGAGCAGAAACGTTCAAAAGTTCAAAGATAAGCAGAAGTTCTCTTTATTTTCACTAATAATTTTATTAATGATCTACGTACATCATGCCACCGGCTTATCTTTGACCAAGAAATTAAACATTTCTCGAATCGACGAGTTATCTGAACTGAAGCATCGTTAGCTACTCTTCGGTTCAATAACATTCTGTAAAGAAAATTATAACATATGCCTTTTGTAATCCCTTGTAAAAATATTTACTAATGTAAAATTTGTAATTGGTCTTGAGCTATGGCCAAGTAAAACACCCATCCCATAAAATTAGATCTTCGATTTACTCTTATCAATGCGTTAATACAATTACAGTTTATGTATATTGGAAAGCTTTCACAAAAGCAGGAAGTTTGAATATATTTTGTTAACTTTTAGCAAGTAAAACAAGATAATATAATCGTAAAGGTAATCATAGTCCGAAACAAACTCCCGTCAAACATTCAAACTAATGACTTAATTTTTGGATACGTTGTTTTTAATGGGCCGTTGCTAGACACGAAGCCTTTATAATTTTGTCATCTTCATTCGCACGTTACAGCGTTCCAAAAATTCACCACATTTATAAAATCACCTCTCTCTGCGCCCTGCTATAATGTAGAAATTACTGGGGGAATCCCCTTATTCGATAGCTCTTATCTACACATTTCGTATGATAATTACATAACATATTGCGTCATTAAACTTATTTGAATTTCATAATGAATCGAGAATTTACACATTTGTGATCTAGCATTTTAAAACAAAATTTTAAGAATGCGAAAATCAGAAAAGGTTCATTTAACCCTAAATTTTTGTGATAGATATTTCGTTTTTGGACTTGGAATGTATTGAAATTACTTTTCAATCGGCCGGTTATATTTAATCCACAAAAAATTGCTAAACGTCTCTGCTCTAAGGATTGACGGAATCTCTTAACTGTTAAATAAAATTCAGTAAGGCTCACTAATAGTATTGGAAAATCTTGCAAATTGTTTTTTTTATCAATATGACAAATCTGTTCCTACAAATGAATTATTTGATGTATTTTTTGACTGTATGCATGCAAAAAAATATAATATTATGTACTATAAATATTTAAAAGAAGAAAATTAACTCAGAAAATATTGCGCTGTGCTGCGCCGCGATTTGAGTCTATGCTAGTTAAATTCCTTTTTAATTCTGATGAAATGTGTAATACTAATACGAATACCTAATGATGCTCAGTCTTAAAAAGAATGTCAAGTTGTAGAACAAAATATTACGAAACAAAGATTTAAATATCATAGGTACATAAATTACCATGTTCCGAAGAAGATTTCAAATTAGTCTTCCAGTAAGGGAAGAATGGGATGATCCCAACAAATTACTGGATGGATTAGATGACATCTTCTACACAGACGGATCGAAAACCTTAACCGGTACGGGCGCTGGATGGTATTTGAACGAGGCAGTCAAATACAGTATATCACTCGGAACAACCGCAACGGTTTTTCAAGCCGAAGTGTTCGCCATTCTCGAAGTGGCCAACTGGATAATTGCCCATAGGTGGCATAATAAGAGGATTGGCATCTGCAGCGATAGCAAGGCTGCTCTTGTCACCCTACTTAACCCAACCACCAGATCTAAGATTGTCCAGGAATGTAAGATTAGACTTAATTCTGCTGCCAAGCACAACCAGGTCAATCTTATATGGGTCCCTGGTCACCAGGGAATCGATGGCAATGTGGCCTCTGACGCTCTAGCGAAAGAGGCCGCAAGCTCTCCTCCCCTGGGACCGGAGCCCATTATTGGTGTCAGCTTTACAGAGCTGAAAAACTGGATAACTAGATTCATGGACTCAATACATGGCCAGAGATGGTCCAGTATATCAACCTGTAAATTCACCAAATGGTTCATTAGCCGTCCAGACAGTAGCAATGCAAAACTTTTACTTCGCTTAGACAGAAAAGATTGCAGAACGCTTGTAGGGACGGTCACAGGACATAACACATGCGGCAAGCATCTGAACACCTTAGGAATCATCAGCGATTCAACGTGTCCTTCGTGTGGGGAGGACGAGGACAGCACGGAGCACTTCCTCTGTAACTGCCCGGCCTTCTCCCGCGCGCGCATGACGACACTTGGCGCCGATGTAATGAGAATGGAAGACTTCAATTCTCAATCCCTATCTGATGTTCTTAGCTTCGTCAAGATGACTAAAAAATTTGGATAGGGTAGGGGACGAGTGCAATGGACCGTAGTCTGAGCGCTCGAGGTCGACACCTCCCCCTTTCTTTTAAGAATAATAAGAAGAATAATAGGTACATAGAAAAAAAATCGATATTTTTAAAGCTTTGATAGGGACACACGAGCTATGCTAGAGATAAGACTTCAATTGATTATGCAATTTAGGCAAGGGGGCACATCTCGAAAAATTTAGAAAAACATTTATAAAACATCAGTTCACCAACAGCTATACATTTTAAAGTTAAGATCAAGTTTAAACTGCATAAGAATTGAATTTTTTATTTCTCAAATATCTTTTCGAAATTCTTGAGTATATGGTATGCACGTTTATACGGAAAAATACATATAAATCTATAAGCAACAAAAATATAAACAAACAAAAGAAGATGTATCCAATTAGAAATTGTATCTGAATAATAAATTTCGTAAATGCTAATGCATGTTTCCTTTTTATTACTGAAAGATACGTGGATATTATTCGACACAGTTTTAATAAAAAATAAAAGTTTTCGTAATTGCATATTCAATTAAGTTATTTATTATTGAAGAAATGTTGCTTTGGAGAAAGTTAAATGCTTATAGAAGAAAAACTTTTAGAAATTATAAATTTCACTAATTTTATCTAATCCACAACATTTATTTTCACATTCTACCTACTTTAAAGAGTTAATAGTAATCGTTTTGATCTAGAAAAAGCAACCAGCGAGAAAAACACTTCAGAGCCATGGGGCGTTATTATGGATATTTGCGACAAAGTCTCTTCAAATCCAAAAAATGTAAAAGATTGCCTAAAGTCAATCATGCGTCGCATGGCTCATAATGATCCTCACGTCGTAATCCAAGCAGTAACTCTACTCGATGCATGCATCAGTAACTGTGGTAAACAGTTTCACTTGGAAGTCGCTTCTAGAGATTTCGAAAACGAATATAAACGTTTACTATTGAAGGCGCAGCCAGCCGTCGCATCGGTAATAGCATCATAAAAATAGAAGGGACATGTTAATAATAAAAATATTAATTTTCAGAAAATGCGCGTGTGTCTAAAAAAATGGGCGGAGAATGAGTTTAAGACCGATACTCAACTTAATCTTATTCCCTCTCTTTACCATAAACTAAAAAGCGAAGGACATGATTTTTCAGATAGTCAGAAGTCTCCGAAACCGGCCACCCCCGCAGCAGTACTAAAGGATCCTAACGTTGTCACTAGTCAGCAAGAAGAGGAGGATATCGCAAAAGCAATTGAGTTATCGCTTAAAGATTCCAAGGGTAGTCCTAAAAAGCAAACTACGACTACTGCTTATGTAAGTATTTTAACAGTTTCCTATTTTCTATTTAAAAACGTTATTCGCAGTGATCAATGTTTCTGGCAAATGGTTTCTTAATTCAAAGAAATTTGAAAAATTTTTAGTCTCTAAGTAATGTCCTGTATTTGATCAAACCATTTAAAAATAATTTATTTTAAAGCAGAAAAGAAAAAAAAAACCTCATAAATGTGCGCTTTTTTGTTAACTTCTAAGTAAGCGTAAAAGAGGCTCTTAAGAATGTAGAGGAAACGAAGGAAATGTGACTTTTACATGAGAGTATTTTCGGTGAAGACAGTCGCAAAATTGGTGTCCAAAATTACAAATGAAATTTGAAAATTCCATTTAAAACGCGCGAAACTAAATATTGAATGTAATGTCCTTTCAGTAAAAAAAGCAATAAGAATTTAGTGCCGTAAAATATGGCAACAAATAATTCTAGATTGGATTACACAAAAAGTTCTTTCCATTATTTCTTTGTTTTTCCAAGGTTGCGATTTCCTTTGAAACTAGTTTGGTGAGCAAAGACATTAGACCCAAAGATTGATCATTTTAGCGATTTTCTGAAATAGAGATCACATGGAAAAAAAGTTTCATTCAAAATTACCTTTAATTTAAGTTCTTAAGTATATTAGAAAAATTTTTATTAAGAAGTACCTTCGCATTGCAGCCTTCCTTGTATCCCTCCTTCACATCGGCACCAAACCCGGTGGCAGCCCCAGGTGCGGCAGCTGTAGCGCCCGAACCAAGAAAAGTTCGAGCTTTGTATGATTTCGAAGCTGCGGAAGAGAACGAGCTTACGTTTGTAGCCGGCGAAATAATTCACGTGATTGACGACTCTGACCCAAATTGGTGGAAGGGATATAATCAAAGAGGTGAAGGACTCTTCCCTTCAAATTTTGTTACCGCTGATTTAAGTGTTGAACCAGAAAAATTCGACGCTAACATAAAGTCGAAGAAGTCGGTGCAATTCGATGATGATGCCAAAAATGATGAGAAGACTGAACAAAAATTGCAAGATGATAAGCAATATGTCCCCGAAATAAACGAAGAAAAAATTGATCGCTTATTGCACTTGTTACACGAGGCTAATCCCGAAGATCCATCCCAGGACAGTGATGAAATGCTTCGATTGGAGGACGAGGTTAATAAAATGGGCCCTCTCATAGATGCCGAATTGGAACGTGTAGACAGAAAGCATGCCCAACTTACTCAACTCTCCAGTGATCTTGTCGATGCGATCAATTTATATCACACGTTGATGAGAGAAGATCGCAGCAATATTCCTCTTGCGCCTCCAATGGGTGGAGGGCCGATGAGTTTTATGCCTGGATACAATCCTCAGCCAGGCATGTATGGACATAATCCCATGTATAGTATGCCACCGAATATGTACCATCAAGGAGTCCCCGGCGCTTTACCACCAACGTCGTTGCCTTCTATGCCAATGATGCATGCTATGCCTGGACAACAGCCATCAGTGAATCAACCTGTCCACCAAGCTCCAATGCAAATGATGGGACCAACTGGTCCCAGTGGATTTAATCCACATCCCCCACAGATGATACCAATGCAGTTTCAAAATGGACATCCTCCTCCCATGAACCAGCAACAACCACCCCATCAACAGCCCCAAATGCAGCAACAGCCACATCACCCACAAAACGCAGGTCCTCCAGTTTCATCATCCGCCCCTGCTACATCACAGCAGCAAAATCAACTCCCTCAACAGCCTCAACAAGTTCCCCCACAGATGGGGCCTCAACAGCAACAGCAACAGCCACAACTTCCAAACAGCTCGCAGCCTAATCATAGTTTCCTTCCTCCAGGATATGTGCCACAACCAGGAAATTATTCATCTAGTTTATCTCCATTAGGTCCAGGGCCCTATCAGATGCATCACCCACATCCGCAAATGATTCACAACGGCCCCATGGGTAATATGCCCCAGGGCATGAACAACAATATGCCCCTCCCCCACCCGCAGCAGATGGCAGCGATTAATCAACCCGTCGCTCAGACTATCCTCGGTGATTCGAAAGCAAACATTCCGATTTATCAGCAGCAACGGTAAAAAATAGTTCTCAACGAACAAATTCCCCTTTCCTTTTTCGAAATATAAAATTATTTATGAGATAAACTTTTAAGCCGTAACTAGTGTGTTTTATTGGACACTCGAGGCCCCAACGAAGGGCCATTCAGTCCGGCGACGCGCGCGCGGATTGTCGTATTTTATAATCGCTTATTCCTATATTTACTGTATATAATTG
Source organism: Machimus atricapillus (assembly GCA_933228815.1). Taxonomy (NCBI): domain Eukaryota; kingdom Metazoa; phylum Arthropoda; class Insecta; order Diptera; family Asilidae; genus Machimus; species Machimus atricapillus. The sequence goes on from OW121784.1 coordinate 58,650,019, forward strand.
CGAGGAGCGAAATCGGTAGCAGGCTCTCGGAAGGCACCCAAAAGTGTGGTCAGACCATCAAATGAGTGAAAGTTGGCAAAAGCAAGGGTATAAACATAAACATCATTAGACAAAAAATAAACGTTTATATTATTACATGATATGAATTGTGGTGTAATTTTCCACTCTCTGCATTGTTGATTTATGTTTTGTTAAATTGTGGCGCAGAACAACTGTCCATATGCATGTGATCATCGTCATTTTATATAACGTAAAATTCGGTTTAAATCGCCTCACCCACTTATTTTCAGCGCAGTTATTAAACCTGTATATTCATTTCTTATTGTCTCTAAAGGGTATTGACATAAAACAATGTTATATTGATAAAATCTGAAGTTTTATTCCCATTACTTCCCTTAGTTTACATATACAACGGGTTTTCGACGAAATAGACAAAACAGTAAAAGATAAAATTTTACATGTAGAGAATATGTGATTTCAACAAGACGGTGCTACTGAAAAAAAAAATTTGGTAATCGAATAATTGAACGAGGATCAGATGTAAATTAGCCGCCTAGTTCTGGTCTTTTAACTCCACTAAATTTTTTTGCTATGGAGTTTTTTGATAATAAAATCAGCAATGTTCGATACCTTTTCGGTTTGGAGATAAAAATTAGGAGGTAAGCATGAATTTATTATATAATGGCTACTGCATTTGACTATGGATTTTAGATGTTTCGCTGTCTGTCCTATGCAGTCCTCTTGAATGTGCTTCCGGTCCTCTTTTTCAAAAATCCACTACGCTCAGTGGCGGTCGAAAGCGGATAAAATTAATTTGTCAGCTATAATTTAATTTGTTTTAATTTATTTTACTAGGCGCAGTTTAATAAATGGTTTCATATAGATGTTTACTTTGAGCATTGGAAAAACTTCGATTTGTTTTAGAAAGTCGACTTTTTGTCGCAATATAAATAATAAAAAAAAAAATATTATGAATTAAAGATGGAAATTGGTTGTAAAATAAACGCTACAACTTTTTACTCAATTAGCAAAGGAATATTGTGGTTTTAGTAGGTTATGTATATATGTACATACATATATTTATATGCATAGATGTATGTTCCTTGCAGAAAAAGAAAATAATACTTTTAAAAATAATGAACTCCAAATATGTATATTTCAAATAAATCCAGCTAATATTATATGTACGTACATACATGTGATCGAATTCAAAAAAGTGTTTTTTATCGTAATTAATTATCAAAATCCTCATTCCTTAAAACTTCCAATATTTTTATCTCCACATCATCAAGCCGAAATCTGGGAAGCTTGCGCATCTTTTCAGCTATAAAACGTCCAAACAAATCAAATTCATCTAAAACGGCACTTGGACAATGCACAATAGAAGTAGCTTCAGGAGTTGTCTGCACGTAACGAGATATTTGCTCTGTTTCATAGGGTTCACCTTTGTCACTGTTACAACTAGTGCCAGTTTGAAGCTCTTTATCATTTGAAAAAGTATCTTCCTCCTGGGGTTTTAAACTTTCCAATTTTATAAGGTCATTTGACGGTGATGCGTTTCGCAGGAGAATATTAGTAAAATCGTTTTCAGAACTTTTATCTGAAAGGTATAAATGAATCATAAGGCATTTAGGGCATTAATTTCTTACATTTCTTGGCTTCAGGCGGCTCTTCAAATGACTCCATAAAGTCATCACCACTGTCAATTGTTGTATCCATGTGACTCGATTCTCTGAAAGTAAGAAAAAAACTTAATTACAGACGTGGTCAAAAAATTACGATCACTTTAAAATGTTACGGAATTCCCGGATATTAATTCCTAGAAGCCCGGAATTCCCAATTTTGCATATCGGGATTTCTTTCCTTGTACTTCTCACACCCTTAGGTAGTATCCATAAAAAAATCATTTCAATAAAGTCGGTTTTGTGTTCAGTGTTAATGTTGAAAGTAAGTAGATTTGTGATTTTTCTCAGGAGATTGAAGTAAAAAAAATTAGTAAGTATTTTTCAATCAATTAAGATAAAGAAAGTAATTAATATACAGGGTATTCACAAAATATCCTTCTTATAAGTTTTTTTTAAGTTGTAATAAAAACAAATATTTTGGCTATTTTGTAACTGTTTCGAAAAATTTCAGACATGGGTCGCAAAGGTATTAATTCGAGCTAAAAAAGTAAGTTTGTCAAATCGCTGCACAACGAAAAAAAAAATTCCCAGCGAGAAATTAACAGAATTGTAAAGGTTGTGATCGTAATTTTTTGACCACGTCTGTAAACTATTTTTGATATTACACGAAGAATTTAAATTAATTTAATTAAAAACATCAATATCGGGCCATTCCAATAATCTGCTATATTGAAGTAGATCAAATTCTATTTAATATTAATGATAATTTCAACGATAAATATAACAAGGGTTTAAAAACGCACATAAATTCTATTTAGTGAGATGATATTTCTAAAACTCGTTCGCCCGGAATAACGGTAGTTATATCATAGACTAATAAATAACATGGGTACGTTCAATATCTCGACTCGAGGCGACTCGAGTAGATTCAGATCATTCGCGACGCCTCGAAATTTCCCAGCAATATCCCAGCTCTAAAAGAGAATCTTGGAATTCTGAGGTTCTTTCTGAGCTGCTCGTTCGTAGCTGATTGCGATAGGGGAGGGTAGGGATATTTGGTGCTGTGGGGTGCGGGTGCTACAGCAGGCAGCCAGAGACACGAAAAATTTGAATAGGACGTAGTGCTGTGCCGTTTTTCTGCGCAAGGGGCTTGTGGGACTACCCCAACGTGAAGCGTGAGGGAGTTGAATTTTTCTAGGAATCCTCTGAGTTGCGTGCTCTGCTCAATCAATGAATGAAATCTTCAAGGGAAAAAGACACAAGGACAAATTCATGAGGTTTGAATTTTCTAATGAAATTCCGATTTTTTGTTTTTTAGGTGTTTTTCATTGACTTAAAAAATTCTTTTAAAACAATAGTTTGTTTTTAAATTTCAATCTACTAAAGATACATTTTGGATTGATTAAAAGGAACTAATTAAATTTATTACTTTTGTTTACAAGCTTGAAGTGGTGCAGAAATCCTTAATATCATGCGAAAAAGGAGTACAAAATATAAAGTAGATATGAGAAACTTAAATTATATTAAAAGCTGTCAATTTCGCAGCGTTGATTGACGCCTATTTGCCTCCACTTGATAAAGTAAGTGTAAGGGCCGGTGCATCAAAATCGAAATTCTTTTTTAAATATCTTTAAAACAATGAAAATAACCTAAAACAAATAATTTGAGTTTCACTAGATAGTTCAAATCTCATGACTCAGTGCCCTTTTTTCATTAAGCAGAGCACGCAACTCAAAGGATTCCTAGAAAAATTCAACTCCCTCACGCTTCACGTTGGGGTAGTCCCACAAGCCCCTTGCGCAGAAAAACGGCACAGCACTACGTCCTATTCAAATTTTTCGTGTCTCTGGCTGCCTGCTGTAGCACCCGCACCCCACAGCACCAAATATCCCTACCCTCCCCTATCGCAATCAGCTACGAACGAGCAGCTCAGAAAGAACCTCAGAATTCCAAGATTCTCTTTTAGAGCTGGGAAATTTCGAAGCATTGCGAATCAAAGATTATCCATTTATTATTACTCTGGATAATCTTTCTTGCGAATTTCGAGCTGAGGCAAAAGCGTTCACAGTTTCTTGGGATGCACAGTCTTTATGTTATTTATTAGGCTATGGTTATATACAGATAAACAGACACCGAGGCATTATCATAAGCGCTCCTTTTTGACGTCTTAAATACGGAATTTTGCTAAAATCTACTATTTGGAAAATAAACCAATTTCAGACTTCACCCATTATAACTGGTTTTGGCGGGAAATTGAAAGTTCAAAAAACTTGCATTTCTTTAGGTTGTAAATGTAAGAAAATCAATGTTTACCTATAATTGTTTGAAAATTCCATAATTTGGAGGCAAATTCAACTTTCTTTATTGTAAATTACATGGTACATATTAAGCCACATTCAGTTTTTGGTCTAATGGTAAATACTATGAATATTTATGAGCATATATAGGCACTTAGCGGCAGATTTATAAAGGGCATATGTAGCACGAACGTTGTTGCTACATATGTACCTTTGAAATATTTTTCGAAGTTTTGTGGAATTAAAAATTTCAATTCAAACAACATATGATAATAAAATGTGAATTCAAAATCTAGGTCTTATACAAGTTGTTTATTTAAAAAGAGTTTTTACTTACGTCAATTCATCACAGTCTAGAAATCTCAGTTGATCGTAGTACTTATATTTGCTAGAAATATCTGAAATTTCTTGCGTTTCTAAGCTTCGCAATTTTTTGTAGCGGTTCCTGATATTAATCCACATCTTTTGCAAGCGTCCCACATCTAAAATCCTGTCTAAGGCTTCATAGACTTCATCCCAAGCGACATCACATTTTGGAAATTTACCAATATCCAAAGGATTCCATTCATAGAGACACGGTCTCTTTGATATTTCGCTTATGAGAAGACTGCCAATATCTAAAATATATTATAGAAATTCAACGAAAAATTAATTGAAAAAAAAAACGCTATATCTACCTTTAAATATTTCTCCATTTATTTTTGGAATATCTTCAGTACTGACTTCAACTTTGTGCGTGGAAACAATTGTAGAAACATCTAATTCGGAGCTGAAAACCGTAACATCTTCGTCGTCCAGGACATATTTGTCTTCGAATTTTATATAGTTCTCATTGAGGCCCCCCTTCATTCGAATAGCAGATCCAATAACCCGCTCTTTTGGGATTGGTATTGAGTGCTTCTTATGCAGGTGCCTCCACAGATTTCCGGAGGATGTGCTCCTTTTGTAGACATGAACATTACCATTGTGGAAGCATATTAAGCAGAGTATCCTGTCCGAGATCCTGTGTTTTTGCTCCTCGAGAGTTGCATTTTCCTTCTCCGCAATGCCAAAGTACTTCCAAATCCCGCTCGGGTTTCGATTCATTTTATCTACTGTGACCACTTTGTACTGGCTCGTATTTTCAATGAGTTCTTCGTCGCCACCGCCGTGCTCCGTGTTTTTCGCTTCGATTACATTGACCATTTCGAATGATCCAATCGCCTCCGTCATGATCTAAAGAACCTTCTGCTAGTAAACAACTCAAGTAAATTAATAATTTTTATAATTGCTGAAGATCTAACAGAAATGAAAAACGTCAGTTTGACAAAGCTATAGCTAAATTCAACTCACTGCTCTGACAGCTGCGATGTGCACTTGGGGGAAATTTTGCTGTTTCTTGGGCATTTGGGAAATTTCCAATTGTAATTCATCGCTAAACTTTCAATATACTCCTTTGCGAAACAAGTATTTAACACTCCTTTATGATTTTCATAAGTTCAACGTCCGTTGATGATGTAACTTCCGCCCTCGGAGAAGGAAGTTGGAGAGCGAATAAAATTGGAGCCGATAGCTGTTGCCTTTTGAGCCGTGGCCGCCATTAGCTGGCTCGTAACCAGCTGGAGCGTCGTGGCTCGAATTGAACTCGTTTCAACGGTTTTTTAGTCGGCTTTAATTTTACCATTTTTTACGATTTTTATTGAAAACATAATTTTCACTAATCGTTTACATAAAGGCAGCGTGCTATACACGTAGACGAGTTAATTACGAGCTTCTTAGAAATAATTCCCAACAACAGGTTAAAAAAATTTACCTACTATGCAACTATGTATTTCACTCATCAATGTTTAATCTTTTATTGTTGTTTGTTTGCATCAAAAACTCCTAACATGTTTATAGTTGTCTTAAAATAATCGAATAAGCGCCGATTAATCGGCAGGGAATATCTTATATGATTATTCAATTAATCTATTCAATTTTATCGATTATTCCATTCGATTAATCGTTGCTACACAAATCTTTGGATAAGTAAAGAAGTAAAGAAAAATCAGAACAAGTTATGAAGTAAAAGTGTTTTTTATTTCACTTAGAGCAGAATAAACAAACGAATTTGTGTTCATAGTATTAAACAAACAGCCTATTTTAATGTGACTGGTGGTACGAAATTAATTATATCATGCTAATCATAACTATACGAAATAATGCTATTAAATATTGTACATATTTTGAAAATGTTGATCTTTTTCTTCATCAAAACCCATTTTTATTTTCCCTCTCGTTAAAGTTGAGTTTCTCTTTCTATGGGCACAATCTGTTTTTACTACCCTCACGTACAGGGCATTTTTCACGATGTCTCGAAAACGTGGAAATCGTTGAAAATCGAAAACGTCGAAAAGGTTCAGATAGTGAACACCTTTTTCCGTCTCTCTCGAAATCATCAAAATTGATGTCGAAGAACAAGAAGAAGTTGAACACCATACACGTATAAACGTAAGTTTTGCTTTATTGGTCATTTCTTTTATTCCTTTAACATCATATTTTTTTAACATTTCTTTAACCTTTTAACAAATCAATCAACTGAAGAGAAGAGAAATGCCGTCTGACGTTGATTTGAAAGTCGAAGAATCCCGTTATCTCGACTTAAAACATGCCCTCAGGCGTGGAAATAATTGATGAATAGACAAATGTCAAATCCATATAAATTTTCTTTGACGTCTAATGTTTTCTCGATTCTCGACGATTTCCACGTTTTCGACACGTCGTGAAAACACCTAAAGAAATAAGAGGTTACAGGAATAAAATAAAGTTAACGAAGTGTTAGCGTTCTGATGGAGGACAAAAGTAATCGTGGTATGAGATGGAGTCCAAGGGCCACGAAAATATTGCTGGACTCTGTTATTGAGAAAATAAAAGGAAATCCGGACAAATTTGAGGTATGCTTCTATTTTAAATAAAACATCTTTTGAAGTAAATTAAAATTTCGTTTGTCCTACAGAAACCGGTTGCTGCTAGATTTTATAATGCTGTAAAAGAAAATAAAGCAATTATAAAAGAATATTCTTGGAAAAGCATGCGCGATAAGATGAGAAACTTAAAGATGAAATACAACGTTGCGATAAATTTGCGAAATAAAATGGGACAAGGGGTGTTGGAATCCTCAGGGGAAAAATCGGTGAAAGGTAACGCACTAAAATATAATAATTTTACAATTAAATTTTTTTTTCGTTTTAAATCAGATTACATAAACAAAATTTGCCCATATTTTGATGAACTATACGATATTTTTGGAAGCGGAGCAAATGTAAACATTGACGTTGTTTACGATTCCGAAGGGAAGTTTGCAGATTTGATGGAGGTGGTTAATGATTGCTGCGAGTATGAGTATCTTGCGGCTGAAGTAGGATTTGATAATTCAATCCAAAGAGACGACGGAGTAGCTGAGTGTGGTGAACTTGAAAATTTGCTACAACTTGAACGTCCCGCAGATGCTTCAGCACCAAAAGTCGATGAAGTCCCAAAAAGCTCCACAACATTCAAAAAACAGCATGAAAAGAGCACAAGGAAAAGAAAACACAATTTCAACACTACCAGAACAGTTGCGTACTTGTTGGATCTACAGAAAGAAAGAGCGCATTTTAATAAAATAAAATTAGAAATGAAAAAAGGTACTGAAGAAGAAAAGTTAAAATTAGATTTAAGAAAAATAGAATTCAATGAACAAATTCAAAGCAGGAAAATATGTATTGAAGAAAAAAAAGTAGAAATAGAAGAAAAGAAAGTGGAGTTGGAGAGAGAAAGAATAAAGAAAGAAATGCAGGTTAAACTGAAAGAAATAGAAAGCAAAAAGGAAATAGAAATGTTAAGAATTGAAAAAGAAGTAGAATTAAAAAAATTTGAAATCGAAATGAAACACAAATATGATAAAGAGGTGTAGTTAATAAAGTAAGAATTGATAATAATGGATGCTGTTCAATTTATTGAATCATTTCTGAACATTAAAACCAATATAGTATATTGTTCACACTCCCTTGGTGAACAATGTACTATATTGGTTTTAATGTAAGTAGTACATTTTTACCCGGGTGTAAAATTGCCACCCGGAAGAAAGGAATTTGTCTCGCATAGGCCGACAACAGCAGGACGATCTTCTTCGAGTTTAGATTTTCCTGCATAAGCAAGCAGTCCCAAGCAGACGTTTTCGTTAAAATTTTTGAAGACTGACTTGTCGAACCTAAAGACTGCTGTAGGCGCTTTAGCAGCCGCTGGAACAGCTTTCAACTCGTAAAAATTTTGTTGGTGGTCTTTAAGGAAATGAGACAGGACCGATGTCATCCCGATTGTGTTTGGGCACGCAGTAACTGGGCAGTTAACCGGGCTTCTGGACAAGCTGACCACCGATTCACTCAGAAATTTCTTGCATTTCACAATTCTTGCAAGAAGTCATTTTGTATTTAATCGGGATCTCTCGTTGGTTTTTCTGCTAATCTGATTTCAGTGCCATCCAAGATTAGACATTATTACTTATTTCTACGTTTTTCAACTTCGATTACTACCTATTTTAACTACCTAGTTATTTATTTCTTGCTTTTTACTTTATCAAGAAAACTCAAAAAAACTTGGTTACAATATCTTCCTTTTTTAAAAAGTCTTAGCCTAATCCTAGCCTACTTAATCTACCTAGTGTAAAAATGGTCCAGAGGAAGAGCACTCAAGCCCTCAGTAGGGAGCTTCAACGAGTGGTCATCCTGTGGGCCTCACTGACTACGAGAACCCTATGTTTTCAGCGTGGTATGGTCGTTGGCGACGAAATTAGTTGCGTCGAAAATGAAATTGCAACTATTTTTATTTCTAGAAAAAGTAATATGTGTACTTAATTTATTGCAACAAGGTGCTCTGCAATAATAGCAAAAACAAGCAAAGATTATTGACCCCATTGAAGTCTACATCGTCCTTGTGGCTATCGCCGAAAGGCCTTCTTTATTATGAAACTTATAGTCATTACTCTATTTCTATTCTACTTCAGAAAGTAGTTCACCGATTAGATTTGTAGCGGACAAATAATCAGTATTTTAATAGCAAAATAAATTACTTTTACACCGCCTGACAGTTAAATAATAAATTGAAACAATCAAGAGAATTTTTAGTCATCTTACTGAAATAAAATAGCATTAAATAAGTCGTAAATATTCTTAAAAATTTTTAAGTATTGTCCCTCAGGGCGAGTTTTCAAAGCTTTTCGAAGCAGCACCCACAGCTGAAAGAAAAGCCACTCACCACTTAAAAATAACCTGACACTTTCTGTCAAACACGAGATAACTATTTTGGTCACATGAAGCTGCAGATAAGATACTGCTGACCTGATCCAGAGGATTTCTGTTATCTGAAGAACTTCAGCCGGCCATGGAGGACAAGCTGATAGTAGTAACTGGGTTTGGTCCCTTTGCAGGACATGAACTTATCAACGCCAGCTGGGAAGCGGTGCGACTCCTCCCGAGCAAGTTGGAGTTCCAAGATACCACATACACTTTGGAGAAGAAGCTTGTCCCGGTCATCTACGAGGAAGTTGACCAAATCGTCGACGAGATTTGGCAAAAGGATCCAGAGGTATCGTTAAATAAGGTCCAGAAGTAAGTGAATCCCTTCAACTGTCCATTTCAGTTGGTGATTCACGTCGGTGTACATGGTGCTGCGAAACGAATTCACTTGGAGAAACTCGCGTATAACAACAAATTCTGTCGTCCTGATTACACGGGAAAAAAATTACCTTCGTCCTCTGTATGTTTGGATAAAAACGGTGTCTGCTGCGACCGACTGCATACAAAACTGGACGTCGATCAAATCTCGAAAACAATTAATGTCCTGGTTGCCGTGGATAATGCATGTGCCTGTTCAATTGATGTCGGCGATTACCTTTGCGGTTACATCTACTTGAAATCGCTTGATAGGAACTGCGAAAGATGTCTATTCATCCACGTGCCTCCAGTGGATAAGCCCTTCTCCTCGCAGCAGACCAGCGAGGTCATCTTCGAAACAATCAAGCAGTGTCTGCTTCAATTAAACGAAAAAAAAGCACTGACATAGTTGAGAATTGGCCGCTATATATTTTGTATTCATTGTAAAAAATTTTATATACTCCGTCATTTTAAAATATTTTACATTTTAGTCCACCAAACCCTAAACAGTTGTGTATTATGATTCTGAGACAGTACTTATTTCCTCAAGAATTCTGTGATGAGATACCCGTGCCAAATAAATAAATCGCACACAAGTGTTATTGAGCTTTCTTTAAGGAGAACAACGAAGTTTTTTAGTAACTTTTCTTTAACCTTTAGCAGCAAACCCAGTGAAGGATAAATGGTTGGAATCCCTTAATTCGGAAAAATAAAAAAATTAAAAACCAAACGAGTCATATTTACAAATTTCTCATATTTGTGTCTATGCGCGCATCATGCAAAAAACACTGGACAAATTTTAATGAAACTTAGCCGTTGGAGACTTGGTCAGTCATCTCCAATTAGAATCATAACAATATTCTTCATGAGAAAAAAAAAACAGGACTATTTCAGATTGCCGAAATACTATTATTAAAAAAATTGCTAAATCAAACAGGGATTGTGAGGGTTTCAGAGCTTACTGAATTGACGTGATGATATCAAAATATTTAAAAACAATAGAATAAAGTTTTAACTTCTATTAATTATTATAAAATAGAAATTCAGTTCTACGGTTTAGAAATAACTTAACTTAAGGAATTTATTGTACGGTGGAAAATTAATCCTTCATTTCACCCTCCTCATCCTCTTCATCTGCTCCACGTATGTAGAGGACATTGTTGCATCGAATAAGGACTTCGCCAAGATTACCTGGAAAAAATGAAAAATACATCAAATTTATTTTAAATTAAAATAATAAATGTATTTATATTTTTCATACTGGTTTAAGCAACTTATAAAAGATTAATTTTGCTTAATACTACATATATCTGTACGTTATTGAGACATTAAGAAAACGCGAGATAACTATGAAAGTTTCAAACTGGTACAATTATGTATTTAAAAAATTTGTATAAGAATCTTTCACTACGAGGAGCGTCTGGGTTTTTTAATGAGAACTACTAGGAAGGAGAACTATTACTTATTAAATATAAAAAATTGAAATTTTGTATGTAAATGGTAATACAATTACAATTATTTCGTTATCAGCAATAATGAAAGCTATAAGGTTTCTGGCCCCTGGTTTGGATGTTAAAATGATTTTTTAGATGATGAGAAATCATGTTATGGCTTCATTTTTGCAGCAACTGTTTATAAATATTGAAATTGAATCGATTAAACTTCGTTGCTCCTCCACCTATCACGTCACGTTTAGCGCCGAAGAATGTTATTCTGCTCAATAAATAGTTAATTAAATGGTACTCCGGTTTCAGTTCACATTTGGGCGATCTGTTAAACTATTCAGGGTATCTTCACAGTTTTTAAAAATCAATTTCGCTTACCAGTGTGCTGCCCATTGATGAGTTCCTCGGTGTTTGCGAGTTGCATGTTCATGTAGCCGTCCACAGAAACTAAATATCCTTTGTATTCATGACCCCATTTCAGTTTCACCAAAACAGGCTTACCCGTTAAACCATTTAAAAATGGTTTCGGGTTTATTGGCATAGCAGTAGACATGGTAAATTAAAATATTCCTCTTTCACAACTATTAAAAAAACCGCGCGTGGTTCGCCGGGTTTCTGTTTTGACGGCTAGTATCTTCTTCTTCTTGAAATTAACAGCAAAAAGGATTAATTTTAAGGTTAGGTACGCTCGGGCTTATGTGAATAAATCACAATAGTTTATTAAGAAAAAAAGTAGTAATTTTTTAAATTAAGTTTAACTATAGTTTTACGGAATATAAATACACATGTATGATTTTGACTGTATTATATTTAAAACAAGTGTTATGAAACATAAGTATTTGCATATTTGTTTATTTGATTAAACACGAGAATCCAACTATTTTGACAGTTAGTTGCACCGAGAGAAAGTTTTGAATTTAATTTTGTGCTTCTTAATTTTGTAAGAGATATGTCGTTTTTTAGTGACGATGATGAATACCTGGTAGGACAAGATGTTGATAATATTCTTAGGGGAGTGCGACGGAAGTCTGAAGAGTGCCTTGAGGAAAATACATCAAAGAAGGCCTGCAAACGAAGCAATTCCGAAAGTCCCAAATTATGGCCGAAGGATTGCAACGAAAACGACAGCATATTTTCTAATATACCGCTAAATGGAGACACCGATTCCATAGAAAGCAACAAATGTGAAGAATTCGCTGCCCCTGGAGATGATCTACAGTGCACTCAGAAGTTTTTTGACGATGTCCGCCAAAGGACGTCGGAAATCAAGAAAATGGACTACTCAGCATTTTTTGGTGGGTCCCAGTATCACACTCGGGAGGATATCCAACAGAGAGTTGCAACTGATAAAGAAGCCTCGTATCTTGATAGCCATAATTTAAAAGATTTCAGTTGGAGTTCGCAGGACTTTTTGAATGAGACAACTTTTCCTAGTAAGGGTCCATTTTACGGTCTGCCCAAGGAAGCTGAAAGCCTAATTTACAAGTACAAAGGCATAAAAAGCCTCTACGACTGGCAAAATGAATGTTTGCAATTACCGGCAATAGAAAAAAGGAAAAATCTTCTATACGCTCTCCCCACAAGCGGAGGGAAGACTCTCGTGGCCGAAATACTTATATTAAGAGAAATTATTTGCAGACAAAAAAATGTACTTTTCGTCCTTCCGTATGTCTCGATAGTCCAAGAAAAAGTCGGGGCAATGTCCCCATTTGCAATACACTTTGACTTTCTAGTGGAGGAGTACACTGCTGGAAAAGGACGAGTGCCTCCGCCAAAGCGCAGAAAGCGGCGATCACTTTATATAGCATCAATTGAAAAGGGGGCAATATTATTCGATAGTTTGATTGAGGCCGAACGAGCTAATGATATTGGACTAGTTGTAGTCGACGAACTGCACTTAATTGGGGAACGCGGAAGGGGAGCCACTTTGGAAACGCTTCTTACTAAAATCATGTACCTGAAAGCTGGCATTCAAATAGTAGGGATGAGTGCAACCATTGGAAATTTGCCAGAATTATCAGATTTTCTGAACGCCGATGTCTATACAAGAGGTTTTCGCCCGGTTGAACTCAAGGTACTATTAGACTAGATACAACTTGTATAAAATTTTAAGATTTCAAATATTTTTCCAATCATTGAGTGCAAACATTTAAATATATATATTTACTCCTTTTCTTTTTAGGAGTACATTAAGTGCGGCCCCGATATTTTAGAGATAAACTCCAAAGGAAACGGTGTAGAGGATATTTTTGTATACAACCGCACAGTTAACTACAAGTACAGCACAAGTGTTCAAAAAGCCGATCCCGATCATCTGGCTGGTCTTGTGTCGGAGGTTATTCCCGATGGATCTTGCCTGGTATTCTGCTCGTCCAGGAAAAATTGCGAAAATGTTGCCGTACTGTTAAGTAAGATTCTCCCAAAGAAGTATTTAGAACTTCGAAAGGAAGAAAAGATATCCCTAATGGATGCAATTGAGAAACTTTGCGGCACACTCAGTCCAGTTCTGAAAGCAACTATACCTGGCGGTATAGCTTATCATCATTCAGGTCTGATGACGGACGAGAGGAAGCTACTGGAAACAGCATACCGATTTGGGACAATTTCTGTGATATGTTGCACCTCAACTTTGGCGGCGGGCGTTAATTTGCCAGCGAAAAGAGTTATCATTCGGGCCCCATATGTTGGTGCGCAATTTATGTCCTTATGCCAATATAAGCAAATGGTCGGACGTGCTGGTCGCGCAGGATTAGGAGATGCTGGGGAAAGTATTCTGATTTGCTCTTCAAAAGATAACTTGCAAGTAGCTCAAATGTTGTTTTCACCAATGGACAAAGTCGTGAGCTCTTTAGATTATCAAGATGGGATCGGCTTGCAATCTTTAATTATGAGTGCAATTGGACTTAATCTGGCGAATTGCCTTAAGGATGTAATCACTTTAGTATCCAATTCCCTTCTATCTGTTCAAGCCGAGCGGCTTGATATATCTGTGAATTCTGTGGTCACACAAGTGCTGCGAGACATGTTTAAGCATAAAATACTCCAAGTATCCAACACAACGGGCACAGTTACTCCTTCACAATTTGTGACCACCCAAGAGGTTAGAGAAAAGACAGCACCTGCTGGAAAGCAATACGTCCTTAATAGGAGTACAAAATTTGAGCTAACGACTATTGGAAGAGCTTCTTTTAAAGCTGGCATCGATTACAAGAAAGCAGAGTCAATCTTTCATGAGCTGAAGGAAGCCCAGAAGTCTTTAGTTCTCAATAATTTTATGCATTTGCTTTATCTGGTGGTTAGTTTCCACTTGAACGATGAGTTCATTACTCCCGACCCGAGGATCCTTTTCAAGGAGTATAACAACTTGAACAGGGACACTTTAAGGGTTACCAATATCATCGGCATTACTGAGGTTCATGCAATGAAGGTGCTTCGAACTTTGTCCATTAAGGGCCCCATGGAATCCCAACTAAACAGGCTCTTTCGAGCGTTTATATTAAACGATGTAATAAGTACAATGCCACTTCACGAAATAGCCAGTAAATATTCAATAGAACGCGGAACAGTCCAGAGTTTGATTAGTCAGTCGCTTTCAGCGACAAGCAGCATCATCCGGCTGTGTGAACAGGTCGAAACATTTTGGTGCTTCAAGCCGCTGTTTGAGAAACTCCTCACCAAGCTGGACCACTGCTGCACCATTGAGCTGGAGCCCCTTCTGGAGCTGCCCGCTGTGAAAGTAAATCGTGCGCGACAACTTTATTCAGCGGGATTTAGGACCATCGAAGATATCGCCAAAGCAAAACCAAAAGATTTGGTGGAGTCCGTGGAATATATGCCGCATCGGATCGCCAGAGAAATCATTTCGGCAGCCAAAATAATCCTACTTAACAAACTGGAGACTCTGCAGGAGGAAACTGAAAATATCCTCGAGTGTTTGCAAATATAAAAAATATAAAATTCGTTATTTTTGACTGCCTGGCGAGGACGCGGGCTGTCAATGTCAAAAGTCAAAATTTATTTGCCGGCATTCGCTGCGAACTGCGCTTTTGGGAATATCCGGGCTGCTACGGAAGAATTTTAATTGAATTAACTCCTTTGTCGTTGATCGAATTTTATTTGAAGTACTTTTCGTGTGAGAACTAAGATTTTTGTTTTATTAAAAATACACATATTTAGAAATGGAAAAACGCGCTGCAGGCTTTCTTATATTCCGCCGCCTTTCTAGTCAAATAGAATACCTTTTGCTACAGGCTTCGTACGGACAGCACCACTGGTCACCTCCGAAGGGACACGTAGATACTGGAGAAGATGACTTTGCAACTGCTTTACGGGAAACAAAGGAAGAGACAGGGTACTTGCCGATACCGAAGATTCCTTATATTCTATTCTAACATCAATTTTCTAGGTACTCGGAATCTGATCTGAAAATTAACAAGGATATTTCACACACCCTAAAGTATAAAGTTAAGGGGAACCCTAAGACTGTTATCTATTGGCTAGCTGAATTGCTTAATCCCGGAAAGGAAGTTGTTCTTTCAGAAGAGCACGACAATTTCAAGTGGCTACCAAAAGAAGAAGCGAAAGAATTATCCGGCTACGCAGATATGCAAGAACTTATTGACTGTTTCCACTCAAAGATTGACGAAATTAATAATTGAACTAAACTGTAAATAATTTATGAAAGAAAGTTGTAAACTCATTTTAATTATGTTTCTTTCATAGCTCGTTCTCAGTAGTTGCACTTTCCTTAGAAACTTCCATTAAATCGATCCTAAAGGCACGTCCACACCAAGAAACATTGTGAAAGAAACAAATGTAAAACAGAATTTTTGTACAAAAGAAATGTTTTCCAACGTTTCTAAAATTGTTTAATAAATGTTTTCGAAATGTTTCGAATATGTTTGAAAAACGTTTTTGAAACATTTGGAGAACTATTCTACAAGAAATGAGGAAACGAATTTGTTTCTGATTTGTTCCAGTGTTCAGTTTGAAATAAAATGCCTTTGCCTAATCACGCGGCACTATTTTCTGCCTGTTACGTGGTAATGAACATTTCTGCAAGAAAAATTAAAAAGAGACGATTAATTTGGCAAAGAAAGTTTTTACAAAGTAGAAGTGAGTACAGTGGTTTAAATTTATTAAGTGACCTTAAGATCGATACTCTTAGCGGCTTTAGAAATTTTACGCGAATTTCTTCTAATGATTATCCACTGACAAATATGACTATGGCTTAATTAATTTCAACACAAAATAAACATTCATTGTTTCCCACTTTAAGTGGAAAACACTGAGTAAACATTTTTGTTTCCAGAAACTTAAAAAATCACGTACACACCAAAGAAACAATGGAGGGTATTTCTCCAATATTTCACAAATGTTTCTGAATTGTTTTTGAAACATTTTAAAAATATTTACAAAATGTGTCGGATACAAGTTTGTTTCAAAATTGTTTATGTTTCATAAATGTTTCTTTGGTGTGGACGCGCCTTAAAATACATTACCCTAACTTCGACATGATTCTGCATAGGTCCCAGTTAAGGCGGATTTGTAATATGTATGTTTAAAAAAATCAATCAGGCATTTTTGGATCTATCTAATACATCTTATTGGAATACCTGTTTTAATATTATTTCTTAGAACTCTCTACCTTTCTTTGTAATCACCTTATACATAGATGCGCGATTGAGGCAAGTTATTTAAAAATAGGTTACTCAGGGTTTTTCACTTACTGCTTAACAACCTTAACCTCTCTTCTCGAAAAATGGTAAACCTTTAAAGTTTAAAAATTGGATTTCTTGTCCATTCATTTCTACAACTTACGAATTTTTACAGGAAGAATCAACTATTTACACTGTCTGCGGCAGTACCAAATTTCTTGTAAAACTTTGTTTTTAAGGTTATAAAAATTTAATTTTTATTTATAATTGAATTAAAGTTTTGTGGATCCCTATGCAACATTATTTTAAACAAAACTTCGTTTAAAATTTCACGACAATTTTAAATAACAAACTATTACTTATTTTATAGAATAATCTTTTTGGTACTACGTACGTGGAAACTTTCGTCATAATTCGGCTTCTGATGTAGCAATTTCATGATATTTCATTAAAAGGAGCATATTAAATATACAATCACTTTAAAGATTTTTCATATATCAATGGCTCAAGGGTCCATATCGAAACTTCTTAAATATATGTTTTATAAACTATCTAGTATGAAGTCTATGTATATGGCATGTGGGAACTGTACAAGGGAACCTGAAATATAAATAAAATCCAGTCGCCTTTTCCCAGATGGTAGTCGCTTTTGTTTTTAGATGGAGTCTCGCTTTTGGTTTTTAGATGCAGTCGCGCCTTTAAGGATGTCGGTCGTTCACTAAGCTGAGTTACGCTATTTATTTAATTTATTTATCGCCTAAAAACGCTGCATACCTATCTAGAAAGTATTTTCGCCGAGGCCTATTTACTGTTTTTTAGTTTTCATATAGATTTCATAATCACAGAAAATCAAAAATTAACTTTCGACCACTTTGTGTTCATATGCCAGAGGAATGCCTACTAATTATATTTACATACTTTTCTAAATTTGTAATGCCATCTACCAAAGAAAAGTAGGCATAAGCTTATTTGTCAAACAACAATTAACGGGACTTCTATATTTTTAAAAGCTTTTATATAAAATTGCTTTTAAATTGCATTAAGTTGTAGTGCTTGGTTTAGGGCTTCATTAGTTCCAAAGATGCCACTATTTTTTTCTTTTAGATCCATAATACAACGTTTAGTGGCGGCATTGTTATCATGTGCGTTTTCATCGGAAGGTTTTTTGGATTCCTTATTTAATTTCATTTAAATACATTTCAGATCTAAGCGAATCACCCGAATCACCACCTGAGACCTTTGAAAGACCAGGACGGCTAGAACGGCTTTATAGAATCAATAAAAGGAAAAGCCCCTATTCCAAAAATCCGTTTTTCAACTATCTTCGTGATCTACGGAAATCTTTTGTAAACTATAATGCTAGCCAACTAGCTATTGAAGGAGGTTTGAGGTGGAGAGCTATGACTCTAGAACAAAAACTACCCTATAGAGTTATGGCCCATCGAAGAGGAAATTGCAGAATAAAACGTTTGAAAAGAGGTCGATTGGGGGAACAAAACAATTGCAAGAAACATAAAAGGAAACGGAGTAGAAGCCAAACGCGTCTATCGAAGCAAACTAGTGCTAGTTATATCAACTAAATTATTTTGTGGAGCTTTATAGTTTAAGTGGAATTAGGTATTCAATAATATGGACATTTACATTTTTGTATTGTTAAATTTATATTTTGTTATTTTCAGGAGTCCAGGACCAGAAAAGGGAGAAAATTTTTTACCGTACAATCATGAAGTAAAATCAAAAATATTTTCAATTGTATCTGAAATAGAATATGACGAGCTTACCACACCAAACCGTCCTAAAAATTCATTCAGTCAATTCATGCGAACCTATAGACAACACGACTCCTGTAACGAGGAAGTTTCACTTTTATTTTATAAAATAAAAATGTGTAACTAATTTTAGTTACCATTAATAAAACCTCATTTTAATAATTATAAGTAACTGCCTTCAAAAAATCAGATGTCCTAAAAAGCACAAAATAAATATAAATAAAATATTCTAAGATGTTGATAGATATTTAAAGTCTTTGCGAAAACCAAATTGATTGTCGATGTTATAGTATAAAATATGCACGGTTTTGCAAAACTATTAAAAGTAGGTATAAATAGATAGAACATTTTTTATATCATATTTGAAAGCTTGATGATCAGGGGATGAATAGATAACTTTATATCTTAATATAATGTCATCGGTGTAATATCTTGATTGAGATTATTGGTGCGGGCGATTCTTCAAAGGTCTGGAGGCTATACTTATTTTTCTTTTCTAATCACAGGAAGGGAGAGCTAATATAGCATAATAATGTAAGATTTGTTATATAGGCCATGTACGTTTCGTTCTTGGAATTTTTATTAAGGAACTAAACAAGCAAGTATAACAAGCAATTTAGATGCAAACTTGACCCTGTGTAAATAAAATAATTCATTTTAATTGTTCAAAACTTGAATTGTGTATTGGTTAGAAAATCAGTACTAAAGCACTAACTGAATTTTTTTAAAAAATAATATAATTTCTTCAATTTCAAATTAAAAAACATATGAGATTTAACAACTATTTGAAAAAAGTATACTAGATCTGATAAAATCACATTTAAAAAAAAAAAAATTAAAAATTATTCGATATCTCATTTGTATTGAATCTTTAGAAGAAACTCACTAGCCTAGCTGTCTTTTAACAAATAAATAAATAAAATTCTCTAATCTTATTCTCAGTAAAGCGAAATAACTAGGGCACGACGATGCGAAAACCACCAGAACTTTCAGACCTTAATGACTATTTTGACGCACATCACATCTTATATAGTATTTTTAACAAAATATCGAAATTCTCGAATAAGTTACAAACAGAAATTCCTTAATCCTACTTCCTTATTTTATTGCATCAATTCATCTTCTTCTTCATCCTCCTCTTCCTCCTCTTTGATGTCAGTACTAGAAGTCCTATTTCTTGCATCTTCCTCAGATTGCTTCAGGATTTTTAAGAAAAATTCACGTTCTTCATCTAAAATTTTCTCCTCCCACTCTTGTTGCTGTTGCTGCAATTTGAGTTGTTGAATGTAGAATTTGTTCTGAAGTTCCTCCTGGGCGGCTTTGAACTTCTCGACAAGATATCTAACACAGCGAAGATAGTTCGCAGTGCTGCGATCTAAAATGGAATAATTTGTACTTATATTTATTTAGATATGTATTAAAAACAAAACAAAATAAAAATTAAAAAGCAACTTAGAGGGAACTTACAAGAGAAAAGGAGAAATATTTAAAATATTAAATAAAGAAAAACGAAAGTATAAAATTTTAACTGAAAAGGATTGTTAAAAAAATAAAGAAAACATTGTTCATTCGAATAAGGGGAAATACGTGTGAAATATTTTTTGAAAAGCTATCCAATGACACCAAATTCGACAACTAAATTTCTGTTGAAAATTTAAGAATTTGCATCCTCAAAGTGTGGTATTATAATATTTACGTTATTTTTAAGGGACTGATATCGAGTCCCAAAGATATATAGATGCCTCCTCAAAATTGAAAATAAAAACTAGAACTTGGAGGGAAGCAAACTTATCGACTGAGGGCCAATTTTTTAATCGTCAGATAAACAGTCAAATTGGACTTAACTAACAGATAAGAATAATTCTGATTTTTCAAAATCACTTTGACCAGCGGGAATCTGTACAACGCCTGGTTTCGTTAATCGAAGACAAAATCAGGCACAAAACTAAAAGGCAAGTTAATGTTGTACTCATAACTATTATAAATATTTATAATTTTTGTATCAGAAACTAGTGTGTTGCACCTGCTCTGCAAGTGCTCGTTGCTCTAAGATTTTATGCAAGTGGAAGTTTTTATATTACTGTTGGTGATTTTTCTGGTCTGCACGATCCAACTATTTGCAAAATTATTACTAGAGTAACCGTGACTAAAGCATCATTCAGGCCAAAATTTGTTTTCTTCCAAGAAATATAGAAGAAATATCACAAGCTCAAGAAGAGTTTTACAGTATTGCAAGTTACCCACATGTTACAACAATCGATTGTACCCACATTCGAATAATTTCTCCAGGTATTTATAAGTATTAGTATATTATAACTATTACTTCCCCTTTTGCCATTTATGATATTTTGTGTTATGAAATTAATCGGAAACTTCGGAAAACGTTGGAAACCGTAAAGGGTACTTTTCAATTAACGTGCAAGCTATGTGTAATGCAGCGTCAAAAATGCAAGACTTTGTTGCCCGTTGGCCAAGTTCAACGCATGATAGTTTAATTTATTTAAATTCTTATGCCGAATACCAAAATAAACAGGACCCAGAATTAAACTGAGAAATAATAAATTTTTGTTAAACTGACATGAATTTCACGCATTTTTCATGCAGTTTACTCGACAGATATTAGAATAGTTAGTTATCTATTCGCTATCTGACGATTGAAAAATCAGAGTACATTTATCCAACAGATAAACAACGAGATAATTTTATTCTACGGATAGTTATCATGCAGCTTATCTGGCTATTGAAAACTTGGCCCTTAACCAATTGATTGAAATCTTAAAAATTACCTGCTTTTGTTGGAGGTTTGCTAAAGTTTTTACGGTTCCCGTATTCCTGCATGTCTACTTCTTGTTTTAGTCGAAGCGTATTTTGTTCCACACGCTCCTTAAGGGATTTGGGTTCTGGTATCGGCATCCCGGCGCCAAGTGGTTCACAATTCAATGGATCTTTCCTAGGCTCATCAACCAAACCCGGTTCTTTTTTCACAGTTTTATTAGGAGCCGGAGCACCTTCTTTCTCCTTCTCTGCTTTAGTGCTCCGCCCTATGGGGCCGTATTTAAATACGTCATGCATTAGAGTCCACAACTCATATCGTTTTTTATTCTTTTGCAATCCAGGATTGTTAGGCAGTCCTTTTCGGTACTTTTGATAAAGATTTTTGAATTTAATTACAACTTGCTCCATCGTTTTATCGTACCCCAAACGGATCATTTGATTGAACATTTCTTGATAGATGAGCTTCTTGTTACATTTTTTCTGGGCCAATAATTTGCCAACTTCTCTTGCTCGGCAGTGTTCAAGTAGATCAATAGTTTCCTTATATGTCCAAGTAACCCGTTTTAGTTCTATTTCCCCAACAACGTTTGCCATTTTCACAAAAATATGGTTTAATGCTGCCGCCGGACCTTATTTACATGCAAAACCAACTAATCGATACTGTGCTCAATTGACATTTCGGAAACTATAATCTTTCATGTAAGCGTAGCCAAATTGGTTATTGATTATTTACTTAAAATATAACAAGGTAGTTTTGAAATCTTCAATTCTGGTTTATTACGAACAAATTTTTTCTATTTTAATAATATATATTTGCGATGATTTAAAAAATATTAGTTTGTATAACAGTTCAAAATATTTTCTTTATAACAATTTGTACAGCCATGCACAAGTGACAGCCAAGTCAGTTGACATTTGCCATATTTAACCTAAAACGAGGAGTGTGTTCCCTGAATTATTCCGGTTTCAAACTTAAATGGTTTTTGGAAGTAATATTAGTATATAAATTCTTCAGTAAGTTTTTTAAGAAAATTAGTAATGATGTATATTTCTTTATACTGAGCGGAATCATTGTTGTTGTCACGTTTTCTATTTATTTATTATTATCAGTATAGCAAGCTAATTTAAGTTTTAAAGTCCACTAGCATATTTATGTAGGCATCGTTCTTGTTGTTTTCATACTCCGGAAGCTGTAATTGTCTACTTATCTTTTTTAAGAACAAAACGTGCTCCTACTGGAAAGACCCCCCAGGTGTTGGTACTTTTTAACCCCTTGCGCTGGAATTACGTGATATGCATGTCCCTAGTTTTCTCTCTGAACTAAAAAAGACGTGCTATGCACGTCGAGTGAAAGCTTTCAAATAACAACTCGCTTTTAGAAGCTTTAAATTTTAAAATTAGTTGATCACGATCTTCCGTGATTTATTTCGAGCGCAAATGGTTAAACCTCCATGAATCAACACTATTCTCACCACTTCGTTTTCATTGGAACCGATGGGCTCTGGTATTTTTTGTGTTTAGGCAAAATCGAAATTAATTCGACAAGATTCACACAATTTCGTCATTTGCATGCGAGTTAACGGCGGGATCAATGCTGAGCAAAGACTGTGGAACCTATGTTACAGAGACTTCACTCCAGCAGTTATCTGCTTATCTATTTTCAAACTTATTCCTCCCAACCCAATCCAAAAATTTTGCTTGCTTCAAGTCAATAGAATAATCAATCATTATGCGTGAAGAAAGAGAAAAAATGTTGAGACGGAGCTAGGAATTTGAAGAAATTGTTACAGTACTACAGGGTGTCGAGGAAATATGAACGAAAAACAGTTAATTATTGCTTTATGCCAAAATAGTCTACTTATGTTTTCAAAGCATATATAACTCCTTTAATTTTGCTTCGCTAAGATTAATTCTCAGTTATGGAACATCATAAAAGACTAATAATTTTGAAGTCATCATTTCTTAAACTGTATTACATATATTTTCAGAACACTTCAAGAACTGCAGGCGAACATGTTTTTCACAGTACGCGTTTATTTAGCGAAAATTTCGCCAAAAACGACTGTGAATGGCATAACAAAACTATTTGCCAGATCAGCCACCTTCAACGTAAAGGATTTGATAGTGCATGAGTCACACGGTGAAACAGGAACGTTAAATGCACGTTTCGTTAAACACTTGGCCTTAGAGGGCTGCAAGTTCGATCGAATAATTCCTCAGACTATTAAATATTCGGACTTCTATCCTGTTCAGGATATGCGAAGTTTTAACACTGCAGTTGAGAGAGTTCCCATGGAACAAATTCCACGCTTGATAGTATTTACATACACCTATAAGACAAATGGTGATCCATATAAAGTTGTCCAAGTCTTGAACACAATAGACGAGATATGTGTTGCGAATATTGATCAATTTGAATATGAAAATCTATTAGAAGTACTATATGCCTTCATGTTTGTCATCCCGAGCAAAATTACAAAACTACAATTTTATGAGCGCGCAATGCGACGACTATTGAACGAATTTAAGCCTTCCCTACCAAAGGAGCGATTTGTTCAAGTCAGCTTCTATCTGGGACTATCGAAGAGGAATATGCACAGCAATAAAATGATGAATCAACTATTTTCCAGCTATCTTAAGCATTATCTCGAAAAACTGAGCACACTGGATTTTGCCATCGTGAGCAACGCAGCATACAAGACAAGCCTTATTATCAATGAACCAGCATTCAATGAAAGACTTGTCCAGGAAGTAGAATCTTCGGATTGTAAGGACGATGCACTACTGGTGAGCTTTGTAAAATCTATCCGCCTGAACAGGATAAAATCGCCTCAATTGTGCGAGAAGTTGAAGTCGCATTTGCAATCTGGTAAAATGAACGACTTTCACTTTAAAGGTCTTGTACATTGCTTTGCGTACTTCTCTGAAAATTTTTGGAATGACCCTGAGGTGTGCGATTTATTTGTTGCCAAGTGTTTAAAGTTTCTGGAGTCTAGCGATGAAGTTTTCAACGATATGCGAGCTAAGGATTTAGCCACTTTCTTGTGGTGCTGCGCTCATTTGGGCTTGGATAACTTAACTGAATCGGATTTTGAGCTAATAAAAGAGGAAATTTTAAGGAATATTGACGATGACAAGTACAGAAATTGCCCTGATGAATTGGTTGACTCTGCTCTGTCCCTCTGGATGCTGGGATATAAATCCAAGGACATAGTCTCAGAGGTTATTAACTTAAACGCTCACCACACAACAAGGAATTCTGAAAGAATTAAATTGGACTCTAGATTAAGATTGTTCCTCAATTGCGTCCAAATTGAAAAGCCCGAATGGATGGAAAAGAAACGAAAAGTCGAAAAGTGTTTCGTTGAAGATCGCAAAGCTCCTGATTATTTGGTTACAAAACGAAAAGATCTACCAGAAGTTGTACAAGTTTTGGAACAAAATAAATCAGAATTAGGATTAGTTTCCAGCTCTGTAGTTTGTCCAATAAGCGATTTGAATGTTCCTGGAATTTTCATGGAGACAAAGCAAGGAAAAGGCTACTTAGAGGTTGTAGAAGACAATCAGCTTATGAAGTTTTCGTCAAAAGTTGCATCTATTCTTCAGTTAAAAGTCACGTTGCTGAAAAGTTTAGGATATAATGTTCAAATGGTAATACACGGTTAATACATCTTAAAAAATTTTGCTTAACTAAGCTATGTATTTTTTCAGATTGTACCTAGTGATTACCAAAACTCGGGCGCATTACTGGAGGCTCTTAAAGAAAGCATCAACTCGCTGGAAGCTATCCCGCGAGCTGAGGAAGCTGTGGCATAAAATGTATATGTTATTAATCTTTTAGTTTAGTTTTAGTATCTGATTAAAAATCGCGTTACTTTAAATTACCGTTTTTAATTTGTCAAAAGCAAAAATCTGTGGTCAAAGATTAAGAGATTAATGTTGCTCTACGTAAATTTTGGAATGAGGAAACCCCCTAAAGCTGAATTAAAACACAAATTTTCCTTATAATGTTATTTATATACAGATAAAAAGCCTTAATACGCAAAATGATTAAACTAAATGATAACAAGGGCTTAATTCGAAAAATATCTTATATGTCATGGTCTCGAACCGCTTAGAATTTTAGCGAAAAATTCGCGTTCTTCATCAAGAATTTTCTCTTCCCATTCTTGTTGTTGTTGCTGTAATATGAGCTGCTGTTGGAAGAATTGTTTTTGCAAATCTTCCTGTGCGCTAACAAATTGCGTAACGAGCATTTTGAAGCATTCCTTGTAATTAGTCACATACTTATCTACACATGGTAAGAAAACGAATAACATTTAATTGAATAAGAAAACAAAAAATTACTTACTGCTTCTGCTTTCTTTTCTTTCTTCCTGTTCTTCTTTCTCCTCAGCATCTACCGCTTCTTTTTTCTCGTCCAAGTCCTCGCAAATCACTTCTGAACAAAGGTCAAGAGGATTTATTTCCTCTTCCCTTAAGACCTCAACGTTCCCGTATTTTTCATGATCAGAATCCTCATCGTCGTCATCGTCGTCGCCATCTAAGCTTGCTCTGCTTTGATCCTCAAGATCATCTTCTGAGTCGTAGTCTTCATCGTTCGACATTTCATGTAAAATTTCATAAAACGCAAACTGATTCCGTAATCGTTTCCATCCTGCATTCGGTGGAAGGCAGAGCCTATATCTTAAACGTAATTTTTTCAATTTTAGACTCATCTGATGTATTGTTCGAACGTAGCCGAGCTTCTTCATTTCTCGCCTAATGTCGGATAAAATTTCATCAAAACGATATTTTTTAGTTTTCATTCTTCTAAAAAACCGTTTCTTCTTGCATATTTCTAGAAAATCCGTAATTTCCTTGTGTGTCCATCGTTCAGACATGGTTGTTATGCATTAATTTGCTGTAAATTGAAAACCCATAAAGATTATGATATTTTTTCTACTACTCGACCTTACAAAAATTGTGATAAGTTTTACAACCAAATTAACAAATACAAGCCGTAACCCAATTTCATAAGATCGGCTTGGTTTTACGGAGAGGAACACTGTTATTTTTGGGTTCGACTTTATCGGCGGATGGACAAAATTCCCCAAATCTCGGGCAGATCTTGCAATTTTGCCAGCTAGCCACGCGTCGCTTGAATTTAAGTGATTTCTAACTTTTGGTTATATCTATATGTATGTGTAAAAGTGATGAAAATTCATTCCATTTCACAGAAATAATATCTGCATTTCTGTTTATTTCTGTACACTTGGAATTGGAAAACGTTTTCCAAAAACCAATAAAAGACTTGACTTACCTGCATACTATTCCATAAAAACAATCCTAACTAAACCGAATTAACGGATTCTCAGAGTACGAGCATGATTCAAAAAGTTTATTTCGACGTCATTTAGAAAAGGATTTAAGTTTATAAATAAGATGGTTTCCTTCTAGAGGTGAAAAGATTTTGAGGCTGATTACAAAAAACCATGCTTCAAATTGTTTTGAGATACTAATATTAGGGAGTTAGATTTGCATTTGCATCGCATTTGGTGAGTTCCCTTTTTAGGAAGCAGTATAGTTTTATGTACATGGTACATATTATTTATTATCTTATTATCTGTACCAAAATTCATATGTCTATCTTTATTATTTTCTAATTAAGTATTTTTCGAAAATAGTCTGTTTTTAAATATTACTACTGAAAGTTAAAAATATGGGTTTGACACTAAAGTCGGTTTTATTGCCACTGCTCATATGAAATATCCCAAAATAATTTTCTTATTAAATTGAAAAACCAGCCACCCTCCGCGCTTCTTCCGTTGTTGTCGTTGATATTTTCTGGCTGTCCTATTTACAATGAAAAAAAAACTTGTAAAACTAGAAGAAATGGGCAAACGCGAAATAATAAAAACATATAAAAATATTATTTTGATATCGCGATATGTCCGGATTGCAATTAGTGGTGGATTATTCATTGGATATGATGGAAATATTTTCCATGCTAAACAGATCGAAATTATTTAAAACTAGTTTGCATGAGCAATTTTCGAGGAACGAATATTTTCATACCAAAAGCTCGATCGTGGTGTTCCGACAAGTATCCAAAACAAAAGATTTCGTGCATTTGTGTTCTTGTTTTATCTCAATTCAATGCAAGTTAAGTACTTTGAAATTTTGGAAAAGCTACTCACCGTTTTCCTTTGAATTGATTCCAATATTTTACATAGCACGCCGTTGATTCTTCTCACTTAGTTCGACTGGTTTAGTCCGACCTTTGTTGGTTTGGTTGCAACAATTTCAGCGAAATGTCAGCTCGACTTTGGAAAGTGCGAACGTCACCGATATAAGCGCAGCCATGTTAAAACTAACCATATGTTTTTGACAGTTCACCGGCAGGGTTCAGGGTTGGATTGAAAGGTGGCTCGCGGATTAGATGGGATTGGATTTTCTTTTGGAAGAACATAAATTAGTAAAATGTTCAGGAGACAAGGACTTGTACTTTTATCCCGAAGGTTTTCTTCGCGAGTTGTTGGTGAAAAGGTATACTTTTTTATAATTAAACTTTAATTTAGTTATAAAAGTGTTGCGGGTTGGTGTCGAAAACCAAGTTGTTGCTAGCTTCTAAAATTAGCCTTTCGGTAGATCATTTAAATTTTAATTTCAGTGATTATAGAATCATGTTATATTAATACTTAATCGATAGATGAAGAATAAAAACAAGGCCTCAGAACAGATAAAATAAATGTGCAAAACATAAATCTTGATATTGGTTTACGATATATAAACAATTGTTTAAAATTTAATGCCTAGAGGTTTCCTTTATGCAAATTATTTTACAAACTAAAGATGTTTTTGGTTTAAAAGATATTTTTGATTTCATAGTATGTATTTTATTTTATTTTATTACTAACAGAGTTAATATGGTGTATGATGAGTATATTTAATTGAAGACTATTCATGTTTAAATATTGGATTTCGTATTTACAAAACTTATCACGATAAATTTATAAGTTAACCACAAAAATGTATGTTTTAAAACTTTATTCTTGTTTTCTACTGTTGTGCCTACGTGAGTGAGTTGAGCATTGTTTTATAGGGGATCATTATCATAGAAGACAATAATAGCAGTTCCCAACCTTATCAAAATATTTTATGTTATGAACTTTTCTTGTAGTATAGAATTGAGAAAAATTATATATCTATACATATAGTAACAGTAACAATATAACTTAAAAATGCGTAATGTTTTGCTTTATAAGTTAAGAAAATTTAGTTGTATTTTTGAATTGTATCGTTACTGTAGTTGGTGAGTAATGGTAATATGTAAAAGTTAAGCCAGTAAACTTTGAAGTACTTGTGATAAATATCGCTATGACCTTAATACATTTTTTTTTAGGTCGAAATCAGTGAAGGAGACCATGGATTGTTACGGAAAGAAGATATTGATGAAGTTATTAAGGCGGCTCCCACATTGCGGTCTATACCGGTTGATTTATGGCAGCGTTCTCACGACGTATTTTCAAACCATGGACTGAACAAGAAGGAATTTTTTAAAGTTATTATTGGCAACCCAAATGTATTAACCAGATCACCAAAGAAAATAATAGATAGTATCGAGGCATGGAGAAATTGCCAATTTGGAGAACAAAACTTATACCAATTGCTAGTTCGCTATCCATTTCTTTTCGATATAAATTACGACAGCAAAATAATGGCAAAAGTGACATTTTTAAGAAGATTTGTAACAAGTACAAAAAATGTGTGGACACTTTTCATGAACTCCCCTAATTTGATTCAAGAAAACAATAAAGCTATTGAAGAAAAGTTTGACTATCTCACAAAAGTTATGAGAATAGAAATTCCAGAGATTATAAAGTCCGATGTGTTTTCACACTCTCTGGATGAAATTAAGACGAGACAAATTTTTCTGGAAAGACTCGGTTTATTTAAACCTAGATCGCCTAAAGCAGATTCACACGAACCTTCAAAGAATCATAAGTTGTTTCAAATTATGGATACTTCGGATAAGGCCTTTGCCACTAAAATTGCCGGTGTAACACTAATGGAGTTTGAATCTTTCCAAGAATTATATAAAAGGGAATTAGATACATTACAAGATGGAAATCAAGACGAGTGGAGTGATGACGATACCTAGAACAAATATATTTGGTGCTACTCGTAAGTACAATAAAGATTTTTATTAGAATGATGTTTGTTGTTTTTTTTCTAATCCTTTAAAATTTATCAGGGAAAAGGCATAAAATTTAAAGATTTTAGAGGTTTGGAATCAGTGATACTGATTAAGAAAAATTAAAATGAAAAAATACATCGAAAAAAACGAAACGAAATTAAAATGAAAGCTAGCATCCTTAAGTTTTTTGGCCGGAATGTTTTTACTGGGCGTGCACTGCTGGGGCGGTGTCAAATAATATGCAGATACCTTTATTTAAAGTATACACGTTGGGGCGGTGTCATGCTACTTTGAAACGACCACTATCATAAATTGACTAATTAATCAGAAGCGCGGAATGTGTTCAACTTTTCTGCTTTTGCCATTATACTTGAAATCACCGGATAAAAAAACAAATTCGTCCAAAAAAATATTAATCGCATATAACGAACCAATATAGCAAGTATTTTTAGCCGACTTAAAAAATAAAAATAAAATAGATAGATCTCAATACGCAGATATTATTTCTATAAATTTTTTTCAAAAGCTTTTATTTAACTTGATTTGTGATTCCAGTTAAAACTTTGAAAGCGAACTTTCACTTCCGCAGACATTTCTCTTTATAAAACATTTTTATTTCTTTTCTCTTTTCCTTTAAAGATAGGGATAAATTATGTATACATAACTACCACAAGTTAATCTTCTAATTTGTAATACAGTTAGACTTTAGTATAAAAAAATTAAATAATTAAAAGCAAAACCAAAATAAAAGTTCATCATAATAAATAAAATATGTATACTTGAAGCTCAGAAAAAATATTTTCCTGAATACTTTATTAAAATATTTTAAAATCACTAAAATGGCTACACATCCTCTGCGTTTTTGTGTCTACCATAATGCGGACAATTGGGGTCATGCATGTTGTTTTGAAGTGGTGAAATTTGATTCATCAGTGCATTTCCCATCTTCGGGCTGTTTTCGTCGCTATCTCCGGGAGTGGTGTATGAAGAAACTCCTGGCATTTGGCGGACAACATCAAACCCATCCGTCGAGCAGGGCTTACCCACCGATCGGTAAAACGATAAGTGGAACATCTTCTGGCACTTGATCCAAAGATAAAGTAAAAATGATAAAAATGCAACTCCTATGAACAAGAATAAAACCACAATTAATGCTTCGGTGCGTTGAATTTTTTTTGATTCCGGAGGAGAATTAAGGGTGTATCCTGTTAAATTCCAGGTAACCGGGAGACTCGTCGTCCTGTCTATCAACTTCATTCCTGCATTTGGGTGGGACACGCACTCAAGGCCATTAACATTGATTCTTCTGAAATTCTTTTCATATCTCAGCATCCGATACTGCTCCGGTCGTTTATCAGATAATTCCATAAGCCATCTGCAGTTCCATGGATTTTTATTGATGTCGACTCGTAAATTGGAGCTGGGCATGTAATCAGCCTTTGTAACTATGGACGGAAGCAGGTTGTTGCTTAATTCAATAAATTTTAAGCTTGCTTCTGTTCGCCGAAATATGTCCATCGAAAACACCTTCAGTCGATTATCGTTTAAGTAAAGTTCCTCAAGACGTTCCATATGGACGAAACTCTCACTACGCAGGTGCTGCAATAAATTATGGCTCAAGTCCAAGAGTTTAACGTTTGTGCAATTGTAGAGCATTACGCTGACGAGGTTATTAGAGCTCAGATTCAAGTGTTTTAATGCTCTGTTGTCTATCACCACTAAAGTGGCGAGGTCGCTGAAAGTTATATGGATTTCTTTTATTTTTAGAGGATTGACGACAACCACATCGGTTTCGGTAAATCCCGATCTAGTAATATTTAAAAATTCCAGACTTTTGGGAAGCTGTTTCAATATGTTTTTACCAATTGTCTTTACTACAAGAACAAGCTCATCAATGTTGGTTGTTGAAAAAAAATTTTCATTCTCCACGAGCGCCAAATCATTTTCAATAATTGTAATTGTTTTTAGAGCCAGAAGATTATGGAATGCTTCGTTTTCAAAACTCTTAAGGCCGTTACTCTCAAAGTGCAAGTTCTTTACGGCCGTTAAACTCGTTAAGCTATTTTCAAGGACTCTTTCAATCAGGTTGTTTCGGAACGATACTTTATCAGAAATTGTTGACCCATTAAAAGTACTCGCTGGGATTTCATTTATGTGAAAATTTTCGAAAAGTATCTCTCTGATATTTACATAGTTTGTGATATATTCCAGACCAAATGTTTCCAAGCTCGAATAGCAGCCGTCGAACGAAATATTACGTATACTTTCAGGATGTGGTAGAAATGCATTAGTGCTTCTACTACTCTCCTCAATTCCTATGTCGACACTTTCTTCAGACGGCACAGTACAGTTGATATAAAAAGAAAACGTTCTGCCCGAGTCTAACAACAGCTTTCCTTGTATGCTGCATTGATCAGACTTGAGCCAACACAATCCGGCTTGAGTTAAATCGTATTTTTCAGGTGTGTTTTCCACATTTTTTACTCCATGCAGCAGGCTTAAAAGTAAAACAATTTTCACAAATTCCATATTTTTTAAATCAGCTAAGAACTTCGGCGCCAAAAGTGATCGGTCCGCACTGACCCCGGTCAATCATACCTTATAGCTAAAACGTAACTAACTAAATTTTGGTGTTATCTTCGCAATGAATGGACGTTGACTGCGCTCATCGGTGAGCGTTTTTCTCCATAACGAAATTTATATTTAGAAAGTTTTCAGGGAAACACGTGAAAATTGTCCTCTCCTATGCGCTTCGAAGGCGTGCGATCGTTCGGATTTTCCATGACTCTCAGTCGAAAAAATCGTAGGAATTCTTTTATTTTGAGAAACCAAGATATTTTTGTGTCGCACTAATTCGATTTCTATGAATTTAAAATACTTTCACAAAAGAAAACATATTCGGACGAATTATGTGGTGTCACCTCGGGTGGTTTACGTTTGCTCTTCCGAAGGTTATTCCTTACGATTTCAATATCCTCTCACGAAATTTCATTCATGTTTATTTATCTATTACTAAAAAATCTATAATTTACTACCAAAAATATTTGTTTATCTTCCTCAAAATTCCGGAATTCAAGAAAACGATTCTTTATTTCTGTTAATTGCGTAATTAGCTATCTCATTGTAATTCCATAAAAGTAACTAAAAGTTCTACCTTTACTTTGAAAAGTTTAACGCTCAAAAGCAGTCCTCATTAAATCAGCCCAAAATATCGTCCCTTAAATTTGATTTTAGTGTTTTTAGTTTAGCTATTCAACATTTGTACAAATTCTCGGTCTATTCAATGAAGCTCTTGTTTGAATTTTTGTAAGGGTCTGTCATTAATAATTGGGTGTCCATATTAGTTCTGATAGCCACATTTTCTTTACCAGAATCTCCAGAACAAAAGTGTAGCTCTTACCGAAAGCTGTAATAACTCCAGTTCCCCCCGAATATGAAAATTTTTCCATTATTTATTATTTCTCGTATTTTAAGGTGTTCAGTCAGCGAAGCACAGAAAAAGCATTAATAAATATTTAAAAGAAAATCCAAAATCTTGAAATTATAAATCCTTTAGCGAGATTCCTAAATTCAGCTCAATTAGATTTAATCATTCTTTAATTTTTGAAATTCTCCTAAAATACTATCAAAGTTGATCAGAGTAAAGGACTTTGAACTTTTAATTGCTTCCTAATTATTGTTTACATAAGTACATATTCAATTTACTAAGAAGAATAATCGGTCTATGAAATTCTTAAAATAGGTAAAAATTATGATCTGTGATATTTCATTTGACATATTCACTCAAAAAGAGTTTTACCAGCGAAAGATTAAAATGAATCCTGACGTTTGAGATGTGCGAATCTGGCACTGAGCAGATTTTAAAATAGTTGCGATATTATTAATAAACAAATTCTTTACATTGCTAAAATAAAAACGTCAACGAAATGTTGATCTGCGCTAACTTTATATATCAGTGATACTGAACTAATGAGAGATATCCTACTAGAAATCATACTGAATTTAAATGCTATCACGTTCAACTGATGGTGAGTAACAGTTCTCAGAATATTGCACGCAGAAATTAAGAAACTTGAAAAACTGCAGTAAAAACATTAAACTGTTGTTAGATATGTAAAAAATAGTTGAATTATGTATATTTCAAAATCAAAATGAGTTATAATAATAAAGCTGGAACATTTACCAAAAAATACATATATAAGACAACAAATTTTTCCTTTGGCTTCTGAACAAGAGATAGTTCGGTTTGTGTGAAATTATTCATTCCTTAATCTGGAGGGAATTGTAATTCGCTTTATAACAACATTAGATGAAGGTCTTTTCAATTTCGTTGGCTTGCTGTTAGTAACATTGTCCTTTGTATTTCCGTCGAATCTCACTGATTTAGAATCTTCAGCAAAAATGTCCGCTTTCTTAATTATAATTGATTTTATTGGCTGTGTATCATCTTCGAAAAACAAGGAGTTAGCAACACTTGAATTATTTTCCTTTAATATATCAAGAAAAGATGATGAAACATCGTTTGCATCGTCAACTTTAATGGGATATTTGCTTTCAGTCTTATAAGCTCGAGGTGATGGAGCATGCGCCGTTGCGTTTCCATAAATCTGAAAGGAATTGGTGCCAGGGGGCAAAACACTCTCCCTCGATTCTGGACTAATTTTAGCTTCACCTGGTGACAATTCTCTTGCATTATATTCATGGCCCAATTCTTTCAATTTCCGGAAAGTATTTTCTGATATAGTTATATCAAAGTGTGATTTTTCTTCAGCAGAGCTTATCGTTAATTCAGAAGCTCTAATAGTAGAAAGCCGCTGTGTGGTGTCTTCGTATATCTCGAAAGAAATATTTTCACGTCTCTCTTTTTCCTCGTCTATTTTGTTCTTGTGGGAATCATTCAATTTAAATTTATCTTGTTTTACCTCGTGAGGAACTTCGACATTCTCTGCAAACATAAAAGAATTTTTTGTAATATCCTTTTTGTTTACAAAACTGTGGTAAATATTGTGCTTAGCAAAATCGTGCGAATTATCTGTGATTTCTTTTTCTGAATTCGAGCTAATTTTTAAGCTCTCCTCATTTTCTTTCAATGACTCGCTTTCTTTATAGCAATGGTTGGCATTGTTTTCGAATGATTTTTCGCTCTCCTTGGATATAATTTGTGGGGAGGACCTTTCCAACTCAGATTTACTAAAGCTAAATTTGAGGGCTGAGATGTCTTTGAACTTTATTCCATTTTCTGTTAAAACATTTTCTCTGTCGATTATTACGCAGCGTGACCTTAGAGCTTCGAAACGCCACCTTAAATCAACAATAAAGAATTTAAATAAAATTAAAAGAGCAAATAGAAAAACTTACTTGGCAAGCTCTTGCTGGGAGTTACGTAAATTACTCTCAAGTATTCCCTTTTGAAGGCGACAACTATGCAACTGTGCTTTTAGCTCTTTAGTTTCATTCCTGTTTAATTAAAATTTTTAATTACTTCCGTTATAGTCGATGTGTTTACAAAGAGTTCAGATTAAAAATAGAAAATTTGTTGAACCGGAAAATAATTAATTTGCACAACAGAAAGTTACTCATTCCCGGACATGGTTCATCGAACTAAAAACAACATTTTGGTGCTATGCGAGCTCTGCATGAATTGTGATATATGTATATTTTTACCCAGAAATTACATGCTGTGATTCACCTTATTAAATAAAGTGATTCACCTTATTAAATAAAATATGTTTTAAGGAATATTCACTTTAATTTAATCAGGCATGCGAAATTAGTCTGTATTTTTCGATGTAAGTAAAATATTAGCAGCGCATAATATGAGGTGTTTTAAAAGACGAGTCAGGATGATAGAAAACCTATTTCTATTCAGATCAGAATTAACCGACTGCGCGCTTAAGTATTCAAGTTATATTTTTTTTAGCATTTAGCAAGACATTGTCATAAAACTCCACAATTCTTATACGTTTTCTCTTTTAAAAAGGACCCTATCCTATTCCAGATTTCTATTCGATTCATATAATACCTTACACGACGTAAGAAAAAGGTTTGTGTCCCCTTAAAACATTTAAAAATTTTCTACAAATAAAATTAGGATCCTGAGATTGCACCATGGTATTGCGCAGTTTTAAAACATTTTGAGCTGAGATAAGGCACCTCGCTAAATTAAAAATGCATGATACGGAGAGCTAGAATTGTTTGATTGTTTTCATAATATTCGCTAATTTATTTTTAACTTATTGTTAGTGTAATTTTTTGGGTACGAAATCGTTTTCATTTAAATTTGAATTATGTACACATGGCTTTATTCCGTGGTTATCAGTTTTGTAAACTCTTTAGAGCAAAATGATTGGAAAGTTCCACAACGTAACAATCTATTGTTAGAAATGAATGTTGTCAACTGGGTTTTCTGTACACTTCATTTCAATGAAGAAGCAATCAAAACGTAAAAACTGCATCTAGTGGCAAACATCACGACATAATTGCATTTTTTAAATTGAAATATAATCCCGTTTTATTAACAAAAATGGTTTCTTATTCCTTTTAATTAGCAAAAGAAGTGGAACCACAGCCTCTTGAAATTTAATTTTATTTAAACGATCGACGGTTAGAAATTGTATATTTTTGGAACAAAGTATATAAGGCATACTAAATTATTCTATTTATTTAGAATATTCGTTAAATATATCTAAAATATGTATACCTGCGCAGCTCAAGACTATAACAGCGTTTATATAAATATTTTACTTGTACCCAGTTCACTTCTCTGTCTAGACTAGAATACTTCTTTAATTTATTTAATACAAACCTGCAAAAAGCAAGCATAGAATCAAGCCAGTTAATGCCCTTGTTGTTGGACAAGTCAATAAGTTTTTCTTGTGTCCAATTTAATTTCTTTTCTAGTTCCTTATTTTGTTCTAAAAGTTGTTTGATTCGCTCGTTTAATTTGTCTGCAAAAATAAATGAAGTATGTACATTAAGGTTATTTTAAGGTATTTGTGGACAGCCTTACCTGTGTACATTTTTTCTGAATTTAAAAATATTGATGCACATGTCTGAAGCTCATTTTGCATAGCCGCATTTTCTCGTTTAAGCCTTCGAATTTCATGTTCACTCTCATTGAATATCTTCTTCATATGAAGATAACTCTTTTTTTGGTCGGCTAATTTTTTCATCATTGCTTGCCGTTGATCGTCGACTTCGGCAAATAATGAATTTCCTTTTCGATCTAAGAGAGAAAATAAATGTTAGTTTTTGTTTTTTTTTAAATTTTTAATGCATGTTATCTCATATATTTTCATATACCGAACTAAATATAGTCGTTCTTCTTAACTAAGTATTTTTTAACCTTCCGAACATAAAAATGTCGCTAAAATTAAAGTTTAAACAAAGATTATACAATTTTCCGGATCAATCATTCTGAAGTTATTGATCCTACCGTTGGACCACATTTTTTATACCGAGGTTCTTATTCTGAAGAATTTTATCAATTTGTAATTATAGTTTTAATAAAAACTTATACGAAATAATAACCTGTTTTTTCAAATCCCAAATAAGCAATCTCATGGAGGAAAGAAAAATTTGAAAACAGTTTTTTTTTCCTTCATAGCAGTGTTTTAACAAATTATTCCCGAACTGTGTATTAAGGAATTTTTTGTCATTGAAACGAGTTTGGGTAAATCACAATTTACTTGTAAAATGTAGTAAAATTCCCTTAATTATTTACTTACTTTCATTTTCTGGCTGAGATTTGAGGATGGCCAATTCAGCATTCATGTCCATCATCCGTCCTTGTGTACTTTCCAGGATATTATTCTTTTCTTCGAGCTCTTCTTTTTTTGCTTTAAGATTTTCTTTTAAACATTGCACTTCCTCCTTCAGTACCTCTATTTGGCGCTAAATGGGAAAAATTAATCATAGATACCCGAGTTTCGCGTGCGTCGTTTCTTACCTCTGATTCGGCCAACTGCATTATGGACTGGCGCTCCTTCTGGTGGAGCTGGTCGATTTTAGCCAACAACTCAAAATTCTCTTTCTCTAATTGCAGTTCATTTTCAGAAGGACCACTTTCTCGTTCTATGATTTCTTGGGCATCTTGAGACTTAAGTTTTTCGATCTGCAGCAGTCGGGCCTCGTTCTCTTTTTCAAGCTGCTCCAGTTGCCGTTCAAGTGTAACGTTCTCCTCCTTTATGCGAACATTTTCACCTTTTAATTCGTCAATTTCCAAGCAATATTTCTCCCTCACTTTGTTTTCCTCTACGTTTTGCATATTTAAAAGATACTCGACCTCTTGAGATAGGTAGGCCTCCGCCGCCGAGGCAGTTTGAAGATTCCTCTTGAGGTCGTGAATTTTCTGATTTTTCTCATCATGTTGCGCCTTGATATCATTGTATTTTGAATAAAGCTTAACAAACTCTTGTTGTAAATCCTCAGGTGTAAATGAATTAAAGTCTGGAAGCTTCGTTGTATTTAATTCCATTTGTACTACGAAAACAAAAAACTGTCGTTTATGGCCGTTGACGTTTGAGTTGAATTTTGACATCGAATATCATTGCGGCCAACTTTGGTAAATTAAATATGAGCGAAAAAGAAAAAAAACATTTAAAATTTTAAATCTTTATTTGTAATATAGAAAAAAATGCCCAACAAAGAGTAACATATTTATTAAATAATAAAATTTTAATACAATTTCAGTGAGAGCTTATTTAAGTGACATTTTTGTGCGTAAATGTGGAAGCTTTTTATCATGTTCATGAACCAAATTAAGTTCAAAAAATATTTCGCAGCGCCTAGTTACCACGGCAACTGGTGGTAACCGACAAACACGAGTCGGCTAAATTCAGTTTTTTTCCCAACTGCTCAAGGAAAAGGAATATTTTCCGCGGAGATGCAGGGCGAATTCCAGGCAGCCCAGGAGAAGGAGCAGGCGAACGTCCTGCCGGTTACGACGTTCCAGTCCGACGATCTCATGGAGAAACTGAAGCTGCTCAACTACGAGAAGCTGCTGCTCCGCGAGATGAAGATGAAGCCCCTGAGCAGATTCTACTTCGTGCGGTCTTTCAACCCTGGGGAGCAGTTCTTCATGTTCACCTCCCTCTGCGCCTGGCTGATCAGGAGGCTCGGGAAGGGCTTCGAGCAGCCCCAGGAGTTCGACGACCCCAACCAGACGATCGCCAGCATCGTCAAGGTCCTGCAGGAAATCGTAAGTGATTCAGATTCTGCGGACTGTTTGCAATTTCATCTTAAACTTGTTGATTTTAGGACATCCCGACCGATTTCCCTTCGAACAAACTGATTCAAGGCGCCGGCCCCATTTGCCTGTTCGTCTTGGACTGTCTGGCTACGCAAGCCTGCAAAATCGCAAAGGTGAGTGACTACAGGACAATTATTTTTTATTTAGGTACATACTAAGAGTTTAAGGGAATGCATACACCACTTTGAGATTTAAAAAACAATTCCAAAATTTATTATTAAAACTTTTAAGAATATTTTAAGCGTTTTCATAAGTCTAATTTCCCTATAACATACATATATGTATTATAGAATTAACAAAATAGCTGAAAAAAGTAAATATTGAAAATTGTCCTTATTTTGCTCAAGAAAGGAGAACATGCTCTTAAAGAACTTATGATGCAATGCATTCGATACACACAGTTGACTGCTCAAAATATGTAGTATGAGTGCTCCATTTTTATTTAGGCTCTTTTCATAGCCGAGTTATTACTACATGTCAATTGCTCACAGCTTGTAAATAAAGAATTGAAAACAATATGTATATAGAGATTTCTATATATGTATCAATATTGTTATTGATAGGAGTTTTAGAAGAATAAAGGATTACACCCTTATTATTTCTTTCCAAACACTCGACGTGCATTGTGCACTTTTAAATTAATGGGAAAAGTTTTTCTGAGGGCCTGTCTGAATCCAAGTTTACGTCTTCGTCTTCGTCTCGTTATAACAGTTCATGACGACAAACCGAGCTCAGCTTTGTTCAAATTCATGTCTTATTATTATGTGAGTTTCTACGTAGAACAACAATTTAGATTGCTTAGCTTGATGAGAGAGTCAAGGCTTGCGTTAACTTCGTGAGACGGAATGAATAAGGCCCCTGATTTTTTTTGTATTTTTATGCCAGTGGGGGACTGCGTTTACGCACCCACGTGACCGAAGCCACCCATGTGCCGGAATCCCTAGCCACATGGCTAGGCCTACCAACTAACAGTCACCACCTCTAGGAACCCCACCACAGCAGTATACCCTTTTAAACAAAAAACATTTTTTGTAAATTGGTCCGCATTTGGCGAAAATATCGGTGAACATAAAAAAACAAAAAAAAAAAACATACAGACGAACATAGAACCTCCTCCTTTTTTGGAGGTCGATTAAAAACTAACTAAAAAATGAGGGATCTTTGTAAATTTTTGTTAATTTTTAGGACACAGGCTTTACTTAACTCCAACTTAAAATAATCATGAAAATAATATGTGTAATTCCAACTTAAAATTAACATGTGTTTTTATTGCATTACATTACAACAAAACAAGTAGAAGAAAATAAATACATAAAATAAAATAAAAGTAGTATCTCAAAAGTAATTAACAAATAATTCAATTATGTAAGTCCTTTTATACAATAATAAGTTAACATATTTTTTCAGCTTTCTCTCAATCGACTTCAAGTTAAGCAGGAAGAGGAGACGATATCAGAATATATGGACAATGATGCTGAAATAATTCTTGAAAAACTAGAAGAGGAACAGAATGCACTTTTGAGTGACGATAGTGATGAAGGTGGAAACTCTCTTCTGGATTTAAAGTGGCCTGGGCGAGCCAATAAAAGCAATGCATTTGATGGATTAGAATACTCCGAAAATTTTACTGAAATCGAAAATTGGCGGTAAACGATTTCGGGACTACATAATTCAAAAAATATTTAAATGTCTTTATATTAGCCTAGAATTGGAAAGAGTATTGCCCCAATTAAAGGTTGTTGTTAAGGCTGATTCCCGAGACTGGAGAGCCCATCTTAAGCAAATGGAATCCTTGAAAGCCAATATAGAAGGAGTAATTTCATCTATGTTATATTTAAAATTACATCCAACATAGCATATATTTTCTTTATAGTCTACGGACGAGGTACAATTGCAATTAAAAAAACTGCAAAATGATATTACTTTTGCAATGGATAAAGTAGAGAGCAGAGAAAAACATTTGAATTACGATCTTAAGGATTTCATAAAGCAGTACAAAGATGTTTCTATAGACCTCTCAGCAATTCAAACTGCAATTAGGGAGATTGACAATGACCGAAACGATATTACTAAGGAGTTGAATGAGGTGATAAATGAGAATGAGGGAGTCAAAATCAAAATGGAACAGAAGGGTCAAACTATGTCTGATGGAGGTAGGATCAAATTAATAGGAAAACAATTCAGAAAATAAGTTAAATTAGAAAAATTTAAGTTTATAAACTTTTCCTTTCGTTTATCCAGTTAACTGCATTCAACGTGTATGTATGTCCTGAATGGGAAATTAATAATTTTCGAATATTTTCGCTTACTTGTCTTTGTGATATAAGACCTATGTTCGTTAAATTTCAATATTCTAGATAGATCAACAGTCAACAGGAACTACCCTATATGTACTCTATAACTTTTGATATTTTAGTTCGTCAATGAGTTGAGTTAACTACATTTTGACAGCCGGCATCGAGCGATCGAGAAATAATAATTACTTCGTAATCGGTATCAGTTATTATCGATCGATCGAAAAAAAAACAATTACTTGACAATCGTTATTGTGTAATTTGTATATATTTTTATCATAATTATTACAGTCCCTGAATTATAAATAATTATCAGTTTCAAAGAAAATATATTAGATCCAATAAGTTTCAAAGAAAATACAACTCATGACCTCTGACTGCATAATGTATATGTAGTATTTGTTCTTTATTTATAAATTCTTCTCAATTTACTTATTAAAATGAAATTTCTTATTATGTATTTACTCAATTACTTATAAAAAATCCCAGTCCTTTTAATGAAGAAGTTTTTTAACTGTTACAGGTCCAATTTTGAATTTAAAAAAGGCTATAGCTCGGTTGAAGGATGAAATAAGTCACATGAATTTGGAGATTGGACTTCTCTCACATGCTATTGATCAGGACATTTTGCGCCAAGCATCTATGTATAATGAAGCTGAAGCAGTACCAAGTGTAGTCACATAAAAATAAAAAAATATTATTATCCTATAATAACCACTTTAACAAATATTATTTAATGTTGGTTTCAAATTAAATGATCAAAAGCAAACTTAAGATTAGTTTGGACTAATTTTAGTAGATTTAAAAGATGTAAAAAAGAATGCATCAGAAAATTGTGTTCCTAATTCCACTTAATTTATTCTATTGTATTATATAAGTATTATAAAGGGTTAAAAAAAACTGTTGACGCGAAAAAATTGTGATTTCGATTTGCCAGCTAACCGACAATAGCATTACATATACATATTAATTTAATTTTCTTCGCAATCATGCAATAGAAGTGACACTTGTAAAAAAACTCGTTATGGCACACTTTCATACATAACGTTTAGTGTACATATGTATAATCTACATATCTGTAGCAGTTCAATTTTTAAGAACAAAGAAAAGATTTTATTTTCTTAATTTTAATAAGTTTCCCAATAGTTTTGATGGCTTAAAATATTTTTGTATCGTTCTGTTCCAGATTGCGCTGGAAACTGAGAAAAAGAGCAATCCGAATACAAAAGATGCGAACTTTTGCGGCCATTTATTTTACCTTAATCGTGAAAACAATGGGAAGATGTTGGCAGAATCGGCTACTGGTTACGGATGCAACAAAATCAAGAATCTGCCGAATACATGCCGATCTCCTGAATATCGCATAAATCTTCGGGA
The DNA here is from genome assembly GCA_933228815.1 of Machimus atricapillus. NCBI lineage: Eukaryota > Metazoa > Arthropoda > Insecta > Diptera > Asilidae > Machimus > Machimus atricapillus. The sequence continues at coordinate 58,692,338 of OW121784.1, forward strand.
TCGAGCGATTTTTCGAACCATGTATTCGGACACATCTTGTTCCTTAGCTGTATGCAAATTTCGGCGTTGTCTTTGAAGTGTTCACTGATGCCGGGGAATGTTTACGACTTTAAATAAATATTAATGACTCCCTCAGTGAATACTCATTTTCTTAACAAAATATAAATTCTGAACAAAAGAAGCCAGAACAATGAAGTGGTCTTCACTAAATTGCGCTTTCAGAATATATTCAAAATATTGGTTTGACAACAATTTTTGAATTTTTAGAATTATGCGTTAGCCTTATAAAGTAGTCACTGTACATATTTTACTTGAGATATTTATGATTTAAAAACATCTCATCGAATAAGTCAACTAACTAAAAGAAACTATTTTATTTATTATTTTTTGTTTACTAATTTAACCCTTACCTGGTTGATAGTTCCTTGTTAAGTTCAAGAAAATGGTATACATACATATATTTTAAAAATGTACTTTGTCGAGTTCTATTTACAGGATTACCATTTGTATTTTAAAAAATCTCAAAAATTTGTGGTTTTCAAAGTTATTCAAAGTCACCAATACAAATTTTGTTATGTGCTTGGTATTATTTATCTTCAATGGTTTCTTGGCAATATCCACTGAGCGCAACCAGAGACTTTCTCTAGATATAGTCACAGCTAAATAAATATATGTATAGTTATTTACCTGTCTGTGGTATAGTTTTACATTTAGTATAATAATTTCTATATTGCAAGAGGCAAGGGTTGTACGCGAAAGAAATTCATAATTACTAATGAAAATACGCACTGTAATTAAAAAGGCTTCAAATTATGGTGTAATAAATGGCAAAATAAAGTAAGACAAGCTCAAAGGCAGAAAGATAATGAGATCGAAATTAATTACCGAATATTTGAGGAATGTGTTAACATTTTTCGCAAAACAACTTCAAGAATTTGTATATTCTAAACTAACGAGGCAAGAAGTTTCCTCAGGTGAACGACAACTTTGTGACCAATATATCAGTTGGTCCAGTCCAGTCCTATTCCCTTGTCATGAAACCTGTGCGCACCGCGTTCTATGCGGGATATTGAATCAAGCAGACGAGTTTAAGCGTAAAAAAACAGCTGGACTCAGTCTGAGTTTATGTTAATGAGCTTAATAAATTACAGACATCCAATTAAGTTGAACATGTCGTGGGGTAAAAATGAACGAGGTAACCAAGAGTTACGACATCGCTGTTGAGCCTCTGCCTGAATGTGTTTTTATTCTTTGCGCCCTCATCCTCTACGGGGTTACCTTTTTGATTTTAAACGTGAAAAATACACAACGAGACTCGCAGACTGAGATGAATCCGTTTAGAATAATTTACTTAGTACATTGAAATATTTGATTTGCACGGGTGACAACGACACGATAAATGGCATCGATTAGCGCCATTATTCAGGGTTTAACACAAATCCATTAAGATATTGTTATCGGATGAATACGCACCTCCATTTCTGAATTTACATCACACCTGTCGAAAAAGAACAACACTTGAGCGAATAACAAATGATAAGAAAAAATAAACATTCAAATTACGAACAAAAACTCTAGCAACCAATTATATTTATACAATAGCTATTTAAACATATGTTTGATATATGTATGTACATATAGCTAAATGTTAAACTTATTGGAAATGTAAATAAAATTGAAGTACATACATATATGTACGTACATACATATTTACAAATTATCACATACATAGTTGAAAGAAATTAAGATTTTCAAGTAAGTAAAAGTGCTTACAAGTATTTAATTTATTTCTAGTAGATTTAGTAAGTAGTAATTTTACACAAAAGGTAATTGAATTTAACTATTCTGGGCAAATGGAATAACATTTCGCTATTTATTGGTACTTTTGACTACACGAATATCATTGAATTATTTAGGGAAAAAGTCGCGCCTTATTCATGAATCTGTTGGAATCGAATCGAAAAGATCTAACAATAGCCCTCATTGGATATACATATGTAAATTCCTTACTAAAATTCCTAATTTTTTAACAAATTCGTTTCCGTTACTCGTTCACCGACCAGCTCTTAGTCTATTTACAAATGCATACCATTTAAATTTTCATTAGATTATTTGAATTAGCTTTGACGTTTTTTCATAGAAATCAAGAGCCCAAGAACAACAAATGGAAAGAAAAGATTGACATTTCGGCTGCTTGTTGCCAACAAATATTTCACCAATTTTTTTAGTATAAAAAAACCCGACAACTGTTCTTACATAGACATCTTATTGCATAAGTCCCACGTTTCTTGTTAAATTTATTATAATTATTATTACTAGCGTTTTTTTTACTTTGATTATTACAGTGGTTTACTTTACACTAATTTTGCTCCTAAATAAGTGATATATCATTTCTATAGGATTTTTTTCGCAGATTACGAATTCACAATCAAAATATCCCATCTTGTCATGTTTTTGAGAAAAATTGGTTTAAAGAGTAAATTGTAATTTGTAATCAATGTAATAATTACATGATAAATCCCCCAAAAAACCCCCTTTCTAGGGTTGCTTAGCAAAACGTTAGCAATAGTTTCATCATCTCCATCCCGTTCGTTCAATTGTCACAGTCATTTTATTCAAAGACTATTTAAGACTATAGCGCTGAAATTTGGTACTCGCATAGATAATAAATTATACCCGCTACAAATACTTACATATGTATTGTATGTGTATTAAGATTTTTGCAAAAAAAAAAAAAAAAAATAAGGGTAATTCCCCTACATGCAAAGTGGGTATAAAAAAAATCTTTACTTACTTTACTGAGTGAGGTATCATTGAAAAGGAAAGTTAAAATCATTATAAGATTTCTTAAACCTTTTTTTAAAATTATGCCCCGTTTTTATTATGTCGGCTTAAACCGTGAACATATGTAAATAATTTCGGAGAAATCTGAAAAAATCTAGAATACTAGCCAATACATATACTGAAATTACCTTCGTGCCATTCCCACGCTTAAGAACAAATTGAATTCTTAAAGATGTAAATAAAAGAAAATAATATTGGTTTAAAAACAAAGAGACAAAAATTGGCATAATTATGTACATATATTATGCATATGTTAGATATTATGGTGAAAAAATATTTATGAGTAAATTCAGAGTATAAACATTTGAGAACATTTTTTTGTTTATAATCTTTATAACTTAAATGTTGGCCTAATTTATTATTTTTCGAAATCGTATTACGAAGTAGGCTACAATGGTTTATGGTTATGTGATGGACAGCACCATAGTATTTAAGGTTCTTTTGTATTTTAGTCTATTCAAAATTAAAATTTTTAATTGCAAATTGTATATTAGCGCATGTAAGTTTACAAAATACTAATTGCATATGATACGCAAATATTTAAAATGAGGTTGCAGCTATCTACACATAATACATATATTTGCATGAAAAGAGCACACAATCCACTTCAGCAGCAAAATGTCTTGTGCAGTTCTTCTCGTTGGACAGGCCAATTATCATAAAAAATTAATCATCACGGATGGCTCGCACCATAAATGCCCGTTTTGGGAAGTCTCCAGAGGTGGATGCAGTGCATAAACACATCTTTTCATCCGGGCAGGATGGTGATTACACGAGTGATTTATTCCTTGTACTGCACCCAAAGTCAAGTCCACTGAAAACAGAGGAGTCTCGTCTGGGCATGGGCAACAGGTTTTCTTCGGCCGAGAAAACATCGCGGGTCTCGTAAGGAGCACGGTTCGGCCCAATGCAGCCCGATTTCTTTTATTCTTATGTATTTTACCTCTAACTTGGTGCAGTCAGGTAAATCTTGGCTGGAATTTTTTTGTATCATTCGTTCTTCGTGGTGCTGCTTCTGATGTCTTCCCCGATAGTCCCAACTTTTCCTCCTTGGCTCGTTGATGGCTGTCGTGATATATATCTCGTGCATTACCTGTCTTTTGACGGTATGTTAAGGACCGCTGTCCAGCCATAAATAACAAGCTTAGTGAATTGGAAGGTGAGAAGATGCCTGAAAGTCACAGTAGGTATCTTGTATCCGTCTTTGTCTGTAATTTTTGAGCCCTCTGCAAGAAGAATATTGAATTCGCTGGAGATTCGTTTTCAAAGTGACAAATTAACCAGGTAAAACACCTTTGGCGGAGCGCGCAAGTGTACAATGCTCAGACGTTAACATTTCCTGTTGCTGAGCGTAGGTAGGTGGGTAGGCGGGCTTAATTAATATTGAATATTTAATTTTACCATTTAGGATTTTGTTTTAATGAATCTACTTAAGTACGAGAACACTTGTTGCACGAGTTTGATTAATTTTCTGCTTTTTTTCACGGGACATTTGTGGTAAAAATTTGCAAGTAAACATATGTATTTCTTTTATTTTGATTGATAAATAAGTAATAAAGGTTCTACAGAGTATTATAGTGAGCATCGCTATACATACAGTGACTCACACGAAAAACCGGACAATCCTAAAAAATACCTTTGCCTCACGTTTAGCATTAGTAAAAAGGAAAGAACGAATTTATTTTTTCTAAATGTACTCTCTATATTATCTAGTATCTAAATACAAAATAATTGTATGGAGGAGAAAAGGGGAAGTGTACTTGGCGAAGAACACCCAAAAAACTGTGAAGCATGGTGACTGCTCGGTAATGGTATGGGGTTGTGTTTCAGCTTCAGGAGTTCGGGATCTGCATTTTATCGACAAGTACAAATACCTTATAATATGTATATTACGAAGCCGTCTGCGGTTAAGTGTTGAAAAGTTAGGGATTTTTAGAAATTTTACCTTTAACCAGGATAATGATAGAAGTAAGGGAATGACTCCTTTATACTTGCAGAGTGGCAGAAAATAGAGCCGCAGACAATAAGATCTTATTGTCTGTGATAGAGCTATCCTATTGCTAAAAGTTTGTGGAATTAATGTCCCGACGATTGCAAGCCGTTGAAGCACAGAAAGGGTACGCCACTAAATATTGAATTGGATGTCAGATTTTTCGTGTGAGCTCTTTTTTGTACTTGGTAGAATTTTGTTATTTTGTTTTTATAAGTTATGAAGAGAATTTTTATTTTGTATTTAGATACTAGACAAGATAGAGAGTATACATTTAGAAAAAATAAATCGTTCTTTCCTTTTTACTATTTCTGAACTTAAGGAGCAAAGGTATCTTTTAGGGTTGTCCGGTTTTTCGTGGGTCTCTGTGGTTATGTAATGCGACTCGAAACTTCAAAAACCTTAAAACCTAGAACTGTGCTTTTAAAATTGGCGGACGCGATTTCGAGAAAACTCTAAATCGATTTTTAAAATAATATATAAAAAAATAATTATAAAAAACGTGATCGAACAATTTATAACCTACTACTTTTTTCAAGCGTTTTAGTTAGGTACTCGATTTTCATCGTTTTTTTTCTTAATTTTTCGACCATTTTGGTTCGAAGTCTAACTTCAAGTGTCTATTATTTTTAAAAATTGTTGATATTGCTATTTTAAAATTAAAAAGAATACACGGTATTTTAAGCGTTTTTAAGACTGTTTAACATGTGTACCTACCTACTTATATATAGGTTTATGTATAGGTTGAGAGGAGAATTTTGGGAGTAGAATTCCCATATGGTCAATTTATCCATGAATAGCATAATTGTATTTATAAAAGTATCCAGAATTATAATTCAAAATTACATGGTCTTAATTATATAGCTTATTTGATTCTCTGCAATAAAATGCTTTCCGGTGTAAAGTAAATTTTCGCAGACACTGTAAATCTCATTGAATATTGTGGTTTGATAATAAAATTTTGTGCGGCTCCAGCATTGCTGCTGTTAGCTGATTAACAAAGCGAAACCAAGCGAAAATGTTTCATGATCATCATCATACCTGTAGAAGAAGGAGAATCCACAGGTAAGAAAGATGCGGCGCGGAGGAAAGGTAAACGAAACCAAACCAAACGAAAACCAAGCCCAAGACACCAGAGAGGGCCCCAAGAATTCTCCGGGTTTAGTGAATAGGGAAAAGGTGAATAAACGAACAACAAGAGCCCGAACCTACGCCGCCGCGCCGCCTCGGGCCGTGGGCACTGGGGGCAAGGACTACTTCGGCGGGTTCAAACCGGAGCCCCAGACCCAGACTCCGTGGAAGAGCACCACCAGAATCCAGACTTTCAAGAGTCTGATTTTCTTCTAAGAAATTGGAACCTGCGGGACTAATCGGGCCGCAAGAAAATCGAGCAGAGTCCCAAACTCCAAAGTCAAAATGAGACGACGGACATCCACATCCATGGCAGCGGCTGAGCGGCAACAGAACGGAAGACGACGCGGCCCTGGCTGACCGGCGCGGTGCGGTGCTGGCATGAGAATGGGGCTCTTATGGAAAGAACCGCGCGGGGCTCCGTAGACGTCGGCTTTATGTTTATCAGCTTGTTAGTCGTTTCTTAGTTTGAGCAGGCACTCTGAGGTGGAAGGTGTGCGCCTTTCGATAGCTCTTCGATTAGCCGTTTTTTAATCGTTTTCGCTACTAGAATTCGTTCGTGGCTACAGTTTGAGATGCGGCAAATTTCAGATTAAAAAAAAGGCGATGCTTTGAATAGTTAGGATGACTGAAGATTCCGCAATCGTCTTTGTGCTTTTAGTGTGGGAAAAGTGTTTTTGCTCGGAAACCGGAAAGTTTTGAGCATTTTTTTGTATTATTGTACAAGCCTCAGGTGGAATTTAAATTGCTCGGAGCGTTGTGCGACTTAAGACCATATGGTCGCCCTCAATTAAGTTTGCTAAATGAATCACCCTGTACCGAGTGTTTACACTATCTTGAGTTCAGCTAACTAAGATAAATTGCCAGAAAGTGAATGTGAAATAGTATAAAATGGGGTCGAAATTTGTTTTAATCGGAGCTTGTGCCGCTGCACTCCTAATGCTAGTGAATGGTGTCGAGACAAACACCGAACTAGTGCCACGGGTTTGTGAGCCTATTCGAATTGAACTTTGTCGAGGAATTGGATATAATGAGACATCGATGCCTAATTTGGTAGGCCATGAATTGCAAACGGATGCCGATTATACGTTGCAAACGTTCTCCCCGCTGATTCAATACGGATGCAGTGCCCAGTTGCATTTCTTTTTATGTTCGGCATACGTGCCCATGTGCACCCCGAAAGTTCCAGTACCTATTGGACCTTGTAGGGTACTTTGTGAAACCGTCCGGGAACTGTGTCACCCTGTTCTCCAGGGTTTTGGGTTTCCATGGCCAGCGGCCCTCGATTGTAGCAGATTCCCCAATGAAAACAACCACGAGCACATGTGTATGGAAGGTCCTGGCGAACCTGGGGGAGGGATTCCAACTCCCACCTCTAAAATTACCTCCGTTCACCCCCCAAGCTGCCAGGGATTAGCCAAATCCCATCTCTACGTTCGGCTCAACCGATCGGGACGCTGTGCTCCACTCTGCGAAGCCGATGTCTTGTTCGATCAGCAGGAGAAACATATCGCTGAAATCTGGGTCACTGCCTGGAGCTACGCGGCCTTGGGCACTGCTGTGATCGCGACTTTGTGCCTAATTTTTTCTGACACCAAATGGGATAAGGTTCTAACACCTTTGGTTACCTGCCACAGTTTGGTCGCGGTCGGCTGGACCGTCAGATTTGTCTCGGGAAGAAATCCATCTGCATGTGGTTACGATCCTCAGCTGCCCAACATATCTTTGCTGCTGATCGATGGATTGTCGAACGCGTCGTGCGCTGCAACTTTCTTACTCCGGTACTATTTTGGAATGTCTGCGGCCGTGTGGTAAGTTTCATTATAATTGATTTAATTTTTTCTTTTGACTAAGTGCTCTACAATACCTACGCTTTGTAGAAATAATGTAAACAGATTTTGCTTTTTTTTATAACTCCTATGACGTATATTGGAAGCCAACATATGCCAATCCATTCTCTGAGGTGTCCTGATCAACTTTTGTTTCGAAATAAGACCTCTTAAAACACTCCGTCCTTCTTCCCTGTTTTTGAGTTGAATATTTAGTCTATTGAATTCAAGACCTTTGTTATTGAATTAGGATTTCCACGTTCCTCTTTGAGATATCATGCCATAGTTTTGAGCTTCTGTGTAGTCGGGTTTTAGTTTTAAAATCTACTTAATTTTATTTAAACATTTTCAATCATTAAATTGCTTTATTAATCATAATACATACATATAATACATTGTATATGTATTATATCGAGACCTTTCATTTGATACCAAACGCAATAATGAATAAGGTAATCTAATTAATTAATTAATATTTTAGAGTTGTGATATGTGTGATGGACCTTGTTAAATACGATTAATATTGTAGGATCTGTGTGGGAAAAGATGGAAATGCCTTTACATACGTAAACACAGACTGCTAAAATAATAATTCTCCTTCGGCTTTGCGGTATTTAGGTAAAACAGTTTCGTGTGGAATCATATAACATTGATCGAGTATCTGGTGAAAGGTAACTCCTCAAAGTATTCAACGTTTTCAGAGGCTGTATTCTTGTTGGCGGAAGTAGTGGAGTCGCTCATCTTCTTCATCACTCTCTTCTTCGACTTCTGATTTCGTAGCAAAAAATCTTAAAAATTGTTTTCTTCAATTGTAACAAGATTTTCATCTGATAAAATATCTTGGTTTGGTAAACTAAAAGCATATCATAAAATAACTATAACTGTTTTTTTTTGATTAACTACGTTGGCATAATATTAAAGTATATTAATCACTTCTCAATTTTCATAATTTTCAAATATTACAAAGTAGACTTGATGGCTTTCGACAAAAGTTTTCTGGGTGTAAATAGATTTGCGTGCGTTATTACTGAAAATAATAAACATGTTGAGATCGGGACTATTAAAAAGAACATAATAGGAATAACGCTATAACGCTTGCACTACTAGTAGGGATACCTAAATCTAAATATATCACTCCATCACTACCACTACATCTTATAAAACAAAGTCCCCCGCTGAGGAAGGCTTTGATATATAAATTGAAATTGATGAATCTTATTCGTAAATTAACCGAACTATGACAATGAATATACATAAGTGAGGTTGAGAAAAGGCACTTACCCATAAGGTAATCTTTGCCTGCGCTGTATAAATTAAATAATTGGTATCCCGGGTAACGCCGTGGGCGGGCAATATATTAAACCAAGCATTGTCAACTCTAATGATAATAATTAATTCAGTTATGACTCTTATTAATTGCTCATAGCACTATAAAGAGATGGATGAACATATACATGATTTTTATGAAAAGATTATATAAGAATATTGTAGAAACCGATCACCCTCCACTAATAAGAGATAGTTTGGACAAGACTCGCTGTGGACAAAGTGATTATTTTTATAAAAGTTATTTTTAAAGATATGTATGTATGTTTATATACATATACATATATGTGAGAATTATGACCCAAAACGTAAACAGTTTCTTTCATTATTATTCTCATCAAATTAGACACCTTAGTGTAATTCAGTAAATAATTTCTCACACATTTTAATACGATGTGAATAACATAATTATTTGAATAAATGTGTATAATCAAACTTCAAGTACTTAATAAATGAGGGGGATATTATTGTAGATAACTAACTCCTGATAATTTTCGATAGTCAATAAATTTGTTTTACCACTTTACTTAAAGTATTTTCTTAGATTCTACAACTTCTACTGATCATGAATTTTTTAATTTACCACGATCAAATCACGTTCAGGATCTTATCACAGTGCAAATACAAGTAATATAAAGAGTAAAGAGAACTTCTACATTGTTCAAATAAGGCCTTGTGTAGATCGAAGTGCTCGAGGGTTCACGAGAAATGATCACGCGACATTTAGTAGTTTTTTAAATAACTCCCACTTCCGTGCTTATCTCTGGCTTTTAGAGGTGGGTTTGTGGTTTAAATAAGCGCGCCCGATATCGCGACGATAACGATGGAAATTACCTTTTAGACGCTGATAACGTTCTCATAAATTGCGCGGATAAGCTTCTTTATGAAAACAATCAGCGTCTACCTCCGATAGTTGGCAACTTGGCAGGCAACCGGAATTCTAATTTATAACATGGAGAACCATAATCTGCACGTATGTATAGGCTACTCAATGAAGTTGAAGATCATCGTCTTTAGAATGAGGGCGTCTTCTCATCTTGCAACGAAACTTTCATTACTATTATTACGTCTGGCTAGCCCCCGTCGTGGCACCCCAAGAATGCTGCCGTTGCTTAAATAGGTGAACCTGATGAAGACTCCTCTCAGCAGTGCACCGCACTTTGGAGCTTCCGACTTGATTTATGCTAATTTCATTGAGATTCGTATCGTCTATGAGATACGACCTCATACCAAGCCGGGCTTATTGGTCTTGTTTGCATCTAATTACGGGGATTCTGCCGCCACTAAGCGCTAGCCCGCCTCAAAAAGAAATATTTTGTCCGTCTTCGAGACTTTTATATTTGTGTTTTACGGCTTTGCTAGCATAATCCCACAGTCGTTTGTATATTGGCAAGATTAAGCATATTGATTCGAATATATGTTGCGGACCCGCTGATGGCTCAAAGTGTCAATAAAGTAAGCCAAAGCGTCGATTTTATTAGGCGTTGGCATCTCGCCTTTTTTATTCAAAAAGTAATTAGTGTCTGCTTTGATCTTGGCCGCACCCACATTAACAAGTATTTTGATGCTTGTGCCGTGGCTGTTAATGCTAGATCATGGATCTGCTTTTGCAGCGAAAGTGCTGCTGATTTTTTTTCTTACAGCCAACCTTAATCGATGATGATGAAATATTTTTCAATAGGGAGAGATTTGTCAACGATTGTAAATTAGTCTTGTTCGATTAATTGTTATTGGTGATAAACATCTATTAATTTAAATTGCTTTGAATACGAAAAATCCCAATAGCATTAGTCACTAGACGCTAATTAATAATAGCCATTCTTAGCTGACACCATTTATAAAAGCAACATTGTGTTGAGCTTTATTTCACATAACTGTTTTATGTGAAGAAAAATATCTTGGATGTTTTGTGTTTTTCTGAAATGCGTACGCATAACAGGAGAAAACCCATTTAACTAACGCAGTACATATGTGTATGGTGTTTCTTAATCATTCACACAGAAGACTTTTTAAGAAGTGCTTTTAAGGTTAATGACTAGAGTAAAGTCCTCTTATAAAACTACTTAAACTATTCTTAGGCTGAAAGCTTTTTTATGTTGATCTCAAGTTTAATTATTATTTAACGTAGAGGTTTTTGCGTGCATACGCCTTCGACAAAAAGTGAGATACCATATAGTTTTTTAAAAATGATTATACGTTGCTTTTATCTTATTTCTTCATAAGACGCTGTGTGAAAATGCCCTTGGGTTTTTAAATTTAGGATTGCTTAAGCTAAAAACTCATATGAAGTAATATAGGAGAAATTGTTCAACATATGCTTTGCATTAGTGTTAAATTCTTTTGTTTCAGCCATGAGTTTGCTTATATTTATTTATTTTTTAAGCAAGACTTTTATGCAGTTAAGCGAAGTTCATTGTGCTTTTCAATTAGTTTAAGTGTATCATAATTATTGCCTGAAATCTGCTGCGTAAACAAAGAGCGGTCATGGGGTCATGATCCTTCCTCAGGAATTAAAGGCATATAGATAGTTATTTAAAGTATTCAGATGAAAATTGACTGTGCTCAAACCACTATCTAGTAATAAATTTTTAAATACAAAATTATTTGAATACATTTTCATTTGGTGCATCTTACCAAATTATTAAGAAGAATTTGAAATTAGTACCTTCAAAATATATTTCGTTCTAGCTTTTACTCAAATTAATTGAAGAATGAGTGTTTACAAAGCAAGAGTAGAATTTTTATCCAGTAAAGTCGATATCGAATCCCCTATCATTTGTAAGAAAAAAGAATTTAGAATCTACACCCTAGGTAAAAAATATGATATTATCAGTTACCTATTTAAAAATAAATATCAATTATTTATGCTTAGCTGTTGAACTCATAATCATACTCGATCTATAGATACTGCGTTTCTCCTTATACATAATTATAAGGAACACTGTAACCGTTACTATTGGCGAAATTTATGTGGAAATCTTAAAAACCTAAATTCTTTCTATGCATTGTTTTGATGTAAGTATAACTATTATACTTAGTTCCGTAATGCATTCTCGTATTTACGCATGTAAAAAGGGCTGTATTCAAAGGGTTTAACAAATAAATGATTTTCTATTGTGGAGAACGGAAACGAAAGTCACTCAAAAGCAAAAAGACAATTCCTAAAGAAGAAAAAGCCTTCTGGTGCGGATATGCCATGAATGTTAATAGATTTGCACTTCATATTCATTTTCACTTTTTTCTTTACCTCTTATTTTCTTTTTGTAACCATTGCGTTTTAATGCAAAGTATCCCTATAATTTGTGACTTCAACATTTGGAAAATCTGCCACGTGACTCTAAATTCTTTTTAGACTCAGGGCCTATATGAACTCTGTTCTACATAATTAGAAAGATCCTATTAAATGTTAGATACCGTTGCTTGTAGAGGATACAGTACACTCTCAATTCGTTGATCTTACTTTATATCGGTAATTCAATTGGCTTAATTGTAAAGTTTTTCCAACCAAATTAAATTTTAGTCAGTTCATACCGAGAGCGAGAATGTGATTTTACGTTTGTAATGCACTTATTGGAAAGCCGATTTTCAAGATGGGAAAAAACTGGTCAGTTCATTTAAATCACACAGGCTCTTAAAATTACATACATATATCAATTGTCTTTTGGTTAACGTTAAAATTGTTAAGTCAGTGCATAAGACTGCAAAGTTTTGTAAAATAATAGCTGCGTTATTTTTCGTCTATCCATAACAAAATGAGATTTTTTTTTATACATAGAATTGAAACTGCTAACGTTACCGGTGCATGCAGTTCAGTGGTAAAGCGTTCGCTTCGCATGCGAAAGGCCCCGGGTTCGAACCCCATGATATCTAGAGATTCTCTGCCTGTGTTAAAAAACAAAAAGAGGCAAGGAAAAAAAATCTCATACTCAAAACTAATGTAAGAAACTAATTTTGAGTGGGTTTAGTTTTGGAGTTCTGTTATTCAGACAAAAAAGGTTTTTTGATTTTTTAAATTACCTTTTTTATTTTAGTTGAAATTCCGTATAAAACTTCTGTCGTAAAATCATCTCAGTAAACTTTGACTTAAAGTTTTTTCATTGAAAGTGTTACTTTGACTTAAATTTTTTGCATTCAAAGTGTTATAATAATCTAATCGAAGCAGGTATTGTGCTGTTTTTCGATTTATTATACTTTAGGAGCTTTTCCTTTAGGTTTTCCGAATTTTCTGACCTTTTAAAGTACCCCTGAATTGAGACGAAGAAAACAAAAAAAGAATCATCCAAATCGGTCGAGCCGTTCTCGAGTTTTTGCGAGACCGAAATTTTAATGACTTTTATCCAGCTTAAATTAAAAATTCCATAGTCTGAAAAGTGTTTAGTTCAAAGTTTAAAGTTTATGAATTAAAATCATGGCAATTTTATTCGTTGTTGATGGAATCCGCATTCTTTGAAACTTCAATTAATATTAATATTATTATAATATAAAATCGGCTATTCGGTTTTTTTGAAAAAAAATCTGTATTATTTCAGAAACATTCAAAAGGTTAAAGCTATTATTTTGATGCATGAATCTAGGCACAACAAACATATTTTTTGTAGACCGGTGTAATCAGTCTATGAAAATTGGTTGAAAGAAAGAAATCGCTTTAATTATTGATGTAGTGCTAGTTAGAAATTAAAAACTTTGAATATTTTTTATTTAAAAAGCAAGTAGAAAAGTCAACAATTCGAATATCTTTAGCAAAACACTGGAGTGATTGTTACTTACCACTATTACATGAAAGTATCCTTTTAATGCTGTTTTTGTATTTAAAGAAATTTTTCGGTTCTGTTGCAAACTTATTTATTTAAAGTGTGGATACCCAGATCTACGGATGGTACATGATGGATAAATAACTCGTTTTTGAATTGGCTTAAAACCACTTTTATTATAACATGATACATTTTATTATTATTAGCAACAACGCATAGCTGCCATTAAAGACTTATGAGAGTAGTAATTTTTCCCTAATCTATTAACCCCTTTTTGGTGTGTTTAAATTTCTTTTCAAGTGTTTCACTAAAAAAATTAATAAGAGCTCGCTTTCACTTATATGAGCCAAGAAAGCAACGAATTGACTCAATTGGGCTTGTTCAACATCTATAAATTCAGTCGGTCCTAGAACTATGAGCGTTGGCTAAGAAAAGACTGCCGCTTGGGAACATCGGCACTTTCTTGGCGCAAGAACTCGATCGACTCTATAAGAAACAGACGGCTGCAGCCGGATAATGCCACTCTTGCAGCCGTGCAGCAGGCGCAACAATAGCTGGAGTTATCTCGAGTTTTAAGTTTTCATCGAATGCTGGTCAATTATTGGGCCAAGTCCTTATCTGGTTGAAAGACGAGTTCACGTTTTAAGAAAGCAACTGAGCCGAGACGACGACGACGACGACGACGACGGAGCTCCAAGACGTTGCAAGGAGTATTTCCTTCGACGAATCGTGAACACGTTTCCTGGATCTGATTATCACGACAAGCCTGTTTCTTAGTATCGCGTGTGCGGATCTCTGGAGGGAAACAAGAAAGAGAAAGGCACGAAGGCTGCACTTTGGAGGAGGAGGAACAATAAAGTCGCAAACAAGGCTCTAAAAAGGTCCATGGAGCCCCACATCTTGTTCGAACTCCTAAACAAAGCCATGTGTTGCTTCTGCGGCTGTTTGTTTTAAAAGACCCAAACCATCGTCTGCTGTGTCGTGACCGTTTTTTCCTCCCAGCTTCTTAAAGGGATTTTCCTTTTTTGTGCACTCACCACTTTTTTTTAAGATCTTATTTTTCTGTTTTGGCATTCGAGAATTTTTAATGACTACCTCAGATCGAAGTTATACTATGCGATGGTATCGCTCCCGCGAAACGGGAGGGAAGACAAGGATACCTGCATTTAATTGGGTTCGACAGTGCTGGCAAATGTATGTATGTAACAACTTCCAATTAAATGCGTGTGCCTGTTTTGCCAGGTACGTGCGTTTCACATATAGAATAGAAATGCTGGCGAAATTAGAGGATGTTTGCGTCTCAAGATATTATTTGCAGACGCTACTGCAATGATTCCACCTAAAGGATCACTTCAAGACGCTGTCGAAATTAGTGCCTTTCCGAACAAACCTCCTCCCAGTTGCTAGCAAAAACAGCTTCAAATTGAGCCTGGCTGCTGGCGCTGCTAATTCATTCTTATACCTGGAGCAAACAAGCCCACAAGGTGATCTTCGTTCCTCTTTCCTAATTCTTACACAGTCACGAATTCAGCCTCAGACCATTCATAGCATTCATATAAATCAATTTCACCTTTTCCTCAGTGGTGCATTTTTTGTGCTCAAACGAAGCAATTTTGTACCGTGGGCTAACTTATAGAGGACGGGGATAGCGCTACATGTACGAAGAGCCAAAATAAGAAGAAAGAAGAAAATTTCATCTGTCGGATTGTTAGGCCCTCTGTGGTCCTATGTCGACCAAATGACTTGTTGATCTTGCTAATGAGATCGGCCATATGAGTGAGTGGTCGAGGCATTTTGCGTCCCGCTCCATGGTTTGTTTACCTTGGATTCTTCCATACCATTATTTAAAGCAGGTTGGGCTGCATCACGATCGACGCCCATCTGAATTTTAAATTACCTCCCGGAGGATTAAGTTAGCGTTGCTCCAATACTCAAAACATTGTACAGACAGCAACTTTCCTCTAGATTAAATCTGGTCTGACGAAGGAAGAGTTATCGTAATGGTTTGTTTTAACCTGTAAGTTTTACTGATGGAATGTGGACTTCCAGCTTTATTGATAACATGAAGTAATAAAATTGGTTACATACCATAAACATTCAAATTTATTGGGAACTAATATACATATTTGTGATTCTTGGAATATTATTTATTTAAATGGTTTACAAAGTAAAAGGAATTAACGCTTTTATTGGTTAAAAACTATAATTGAACTAATTTTCATGGAATAATGTAACATACATTATACATATGTAAATACTTATGTGCTAATGTATTCCAAATACATAGTTTGTAGTATTAATTTTTGAATAATGATCAAAATAACTAAGAATAGTAATCTATCATTAGAAATTTGTATACATATAAAATAAAATTAAAAAACTAAAGCCTCACTACGCAAAAGTTTCAACCTAATAATATTAGAAAGGTTTTGATTCAAAAATAGTTATAGTCGGAAGCTAAACAAAACCTACGTATCTAAAGGAAACCTTCTGACTACAAATATTTTTAATCGAAGATCTTTGTAATTGAATCAGTATTTTGACCTTCTTCTATAATATTTTATGTTTGTTTTAAGCTTTTGCGTAGTCTGGTTTTAGATTTTAAATTTAATTTTTATCTCTCTGCTGTGGCGCCGTCTACTTGCAAGTTTTTCATACTTATGAATTATGATGAACTTAAGCTTGCCAATAAAAGAAGAATCGTCCAAAATGATTCACGCGTTTCATAGTTATTCACCTAAATTTAAATGAAGTAATAACCTTTTTAAATTAATCCAGTTATAATCTGCACTTATATGAGGCGAATTTAATACCAGTATAAGTGTACCTAATACCTACACTCAAAGATTAAGAAATTCATAAACAGATTTTAATTACGCTTGATACACTAAATAAGAAATAAGCGTGTTGGCTGGTTATATCTTTTGTGTATGTAAAATTGAAAAATTGTTGTGTTCTATTAATAGCTCCTTTATTAATTTTCATCAAAAATTTTAAAAGTGTAAATTTACCTTAACGATTTATATTTTTTCATACTTACAGATTCATATGTATGTATATCAATTTAGTAATTATTGAAATATAATTTATTATTTAATGGTGCTTTTGCTGAACATGAGAACGTGTTTTTGTTTAGTAATTTAGCCATTAAACTGTCTTTGTTCAGGTTTTTATAAACACTAAATCAATAATCAAAGCATGATTTAAAGAAAACTTTGTGTAAATAAAAATCGAAACACCCTAAATAAAAGTGAGTAAATATTTCTTTTATATAAGATTATAGAGGCAAGCGAGATTCCATTATTTGCTTTACTGTTCCGAAATCCGACATAATTTGAAAGTGGAAGGGAGGAGAGAAAATTACTGAATGAATAAACAAATGCCCCAGCCATCTTATCTTTTGGCAGCCCACTTAATCTCAATATTATGCCAAAAATCACACTCCTGCGGTTATCAACAACCAATTTGTCTGCTATCGCCGTCGTTTGCGCACCAAGAGATGCACCGCATCCAGGTTGTCTTTTATCTCTCAGCGATTCCCTAAATGTTTGCTTAGTGTGAAATTTATTATCCACCTGGTCCGACAAATTAGTTTTGTAGAACCGAGTGTGTGTTTGCGTTGTGGCGGGATCTGGTTCTTACGATATCAGTTTATTTAGGATAGATTCGTATGTATGTATGTAAATATGTGTAGGTACATATCGTTGGCCTTAAGAAAACACAACTAGTTCTTTAATATTTACAAGAAAAGTGAAATATTGGTTTTCCTTATTCAAATTATTTATAACTTTTAAAGCTTTATCCTATTTACATATTTACGAAGTCCGAAAAATTGCAATTTTCGTTTTCATAACTATAATGTCTTCAAATGTGATTTTTCGCGATTATAAATAAATAAATATATTATAGAAACAAAGATTAATCGAGTTTACCTATAAAAAAAATTTTCAAAAATAGAGTTAACATTTTGTTTTGTTTGGCGGTTTTAGTTAATTTGGTTGTTGTCAATAGTACGCCATTTTCTTAATTTACAATATTTTTCAAACCTTTTTGGTTCAATGCCTAATTTTAAGTGTTTGCTTTAAAATTGTTGTTTTTTTTTATTTCGGGTAGGTACAAATGTAATGTCCGCCGAGTTTTGAACTATTTTCGAGACGTTAACTTCAGCGCCAACGTTACAAAAAAAAAATTATTAACAACAATAAACAAATTTGCTTTATGTACTCAAATATGTAATGTACGTACATATGTAGGTACATATCTCAAATTGAGTTTAAACAAATGAATTCAGAAAGTAATTTAAAGGTTTTGAGAAATAAAATAATAAGAAATAAACCATGTTTTTTTCAATCAATTTACAGCAAATGTCCCCTTAATTGTTCAAGGGCTTTTTTAATTCGTTAACCGTGTTGAGCGGGAACTGTATTATAGGATTATTATCCAATTCTCAAATCGCGTGCAGGCGAGACCATGTTCTAGAAGTAAGTACCTACCGTGTTTTACGGTGGATATCTGCATATGTATATTTTTATAGGGAAAAAATAAATAATGAAAATAACCATATTTTTGTCCTCATGACTAGGTGTAACCCCTGAAATCTCATTGTATTGTAGGTGGGATAAAAAAATGCCGCCAAAGACAAATTTTGAGCCAAGAGCTCCCTCTGCAGTTAGTGTCAAGCAGAGTCTGTCTGATCTGAATGTGAGGTAATGACCTTCCAAAAGTTATTACTAGAGTCCACTGTGAAGCACGTCAGAAAGAAAAATGAAAGAGGCACCACGAAGGACTTTCCGCAGTGCAAAGGCAACAGTGCTGGGCTATTGTATTCAGCGATCCTATTATGATTTTAACGAGTTTCGTCTGAGAAGGAAGATCGCATCGTCAGATTCGAGGCGTTTGGAGGCTGCGCAGCATGCGATCGCTGGACCGAAGAGGAACACAAAACGGAAATAAATAAAAGAGAAAAAATGGGGAATTCTGTGAAGAAACAAGAACTTAAAAAAATTAAATAAACACAACTGTTACATACTGCGCTTCAGGCGCGTTGACTCCGGCGGGAGAAGATATCGAAGATTGGCCTGCTCTTCGCTGCACCGAGGAGCCAACCGATCTTCTCAACCAGCCAGCCGAACATGAAAGTTGTAATTTATCCGACCGCAGAAATGTTTTCTAAGCTGCGGACAAGATGCATAAGTGGGTTCCGATATTATTCACATGAGCCAACCACATGGAAACCTTAACTGCATAAGAATTTATTCAAACGAGATGCAGACGCTGCGCTGCACCAGAAACGGCCGCGGGAACCAGGGGAACCGGGGGAGCCACGATGCTGTGATGATGGTGTTCTTAACGATCTGCTCATGTTTCTTTAAATTTTTCTTCGCATTCTCCTTTTTCCCTTATTATTCACACGATTCCAAATAGCTTAAGAGGCCATGATAAATCGAATTTGTAGATGGAGATTTATAGACCTGAATAAATAGGATTCTAGCACTGTCGGTTGCGGCTTTCAGGGCTAGAGAAAAATGAGCTAGATATTAATTACCTGTGGCAACTGCGTGCGGAAATCTGGTGCCAAGATAAATAGCTGGCGCGATTCCTCACGCACAGGTAGGAAATTTGAAACACGACATTCTTCAGGGGATCTTGTTAAATTATTAGTTACTGAGGCGAACGAGCGCATAAATATCCGCCGCGTTCGCTTAGATTTGCTCAGATAAAACTCGTAAATTACTTTCACTTAGCATAGGTTCTTTGAACTCAGTTAAACGTGATTAATTTTACTCAACTGAGTTGAGAACGTAAAACTTTTTACATGGTTTTCCTTTATAGATTTGTTGTACTGATTTGTTGAAAACATGTACATTGTAATGCATGACTTTCTGCTTGTGGTAAAATGTATGCATTTTCACATCGGTAAATGTGGACTTGGATTTTTTACAATTTAAGGATTTTCTAATCTATACGCGTACTTGATTATCCGCTGTCTTTTGAAAATACGCACTACTAAAAGAATTAAAAAAACCAATTTATTAAAGCTAACCTCGTATTTATAATCCTCTATGAGCCGAATATTGTATACATATCCTAAATGCAACACTAGGTTTTACTTTTGAAGATAAAAAGAAAAGATACAACTTCCTTTGAAAAACAAAACAAACATTACATTTTTTTTAAAGTAAAGGTGTGTCGATTTGATAAATAAAAGATAATAACGTAATTAAGTGCATATCATGACGATGCCACAGTAGTATGTTCTAATTACACTTTTAAGCACTTTGTATAACAACCTTCCTGTAACGCTCTTATTATTTTTCGTATTACAACGATATGAGGATTTTCAGAAATTATAAGTACATATGTTAGCTTTATAACTACTACCTGTTGATTTGAATCTACATGTAAAAAAAGAAGATATTGTAAATCATAATAATTCCTAACATTTCTACGAATCGCAATATTCACATGAGAGGAGGGATGAGTTGCCTTTTACTTGCATTTACTGACCGGCGTGGTTTTACGATTAATTAAAGACGGGCCTGTAAAAACTTTCAGTCTGGTTAGTCGTTTGTTGACAATTAATTGAGCTAAAGACTGCCGAAAAAATCAAAGCAACAGAGATCTTAACGAGCGAATTTAATTATACTTGATTCAGTGGGAAGCCAGCGAACGAAACTTGAAAGAAAATTTATGCTCTGACTCAGGTTGTTTTCATTTAAAGAGGCTCTTTTGCAGCAAACGAAACAAGTATACAAAATGCCCCAGATTGTTGAGGAAATGATCGCCATGTACTTCGGCGATGTTTTTAACCACTCCGAAGGAATGTAAACATTTCTGTAATTTAACCAAAAGGAAAATGTTTTTGCTATAAATAGATTAATTATTGCTTGCCGCAAAAATATTCCCATGAAGTAGATATATTGAACAAAAACGAAATTATAATAGTTTTCTCCTATAATTAAATTAGGGATGCGCTACGTACACTACTAAAAATATATTATAAAACTATTCGTTCACTAATTTTGAATATCTTCAGTTTTGCATTTTATTGAAATTGTTAAAAAATGAGATTCAAAACGGTATTAAATTGGTTAATATTATTTAAATCCTATATAAATTAAGGGTAACTTTTATTCAGAAAAGTAGGTATAAGCTTTAATTTAAAAAAGAAAATTTAAATCGGCTAACTTCTCCAAGTATACGATTTAATTATGAAAAGTTCTGCATGAAATAACCATTTGATTTGTATTTACAAAAACCTGTTTCATTTCATAATTCATAGATATTGTTAATTATAATTGTAAATTGGAATTCAAAGGGTGACTTTACATGATGAGTGTAACTCGTCATTGTATGTCATGGCATGAAAAACAAATGCCGATCTAGACTCGTCATTGTACTTTAGTGCACAGGCCTAATTAAAAGCCAATATGTATATTCAAGGAGAAAATAAACTTTGAGAGACCTACTCTCAATGCCCTTTATGGGAACATATGTATGTATATGAAGTTCCCCGTTTAGGGTTAAAAATAAGTTTACTTTTCAATAAAGAGTGCTAAAAATTTGAATTATTAATTAATATATGTATATAAAAAAAGCGGTATTCATTACATATTTAAAAATAGGCGTCTTTAGGCCCTAAAATTATCTTCAATAAGAAAGGATCCAAATATCCTATTACATTAAATTCCAGCCCAGATATTGACTTTCTGCGGATTTTTATCAGCCTAATATCTCATATGATGCCGATTTACAGAACTATTAAATCGAAAGGAAAGCTTTAACAGAAAAGCAAGTGAAAAAAACCTATTATCTATATTTCTTATTGTGTAGATAACTTTATTGTGAATTTTTCAAAAAGTGTACTTATACGATTTTGAAAAATAACAATTCACATATGTAGCTCTTTTTAAAAATATTTATCACGTTCCGGAAGTTTTTATCCACACTGTAGAATAGGGTTCTTAGACATAAAGAGAATCTTTATTGTCTGTATGCATAATTAAAGAAGTCTTTTCGTTGCCATCATGGCGTGTGTGTAGGTACTAAAAAAATAAAAAAAAATATAAAAAATTAAAAAGTATAAATAGTCAACACGTTACTCTCGACATATGCAATCGAGTGATCGTGATAATTGCCAACTTATTACGTTATCGCCACAACAGATCTGTCCGCAAATTCGCGCAAGAAACCCTGGGACGTTAAGAAGGGTCCCACGCAAGAAGAAAAAAGAGTTCATGGGGCCCTAACTTGCTGCGATACCATGGAATGCAAGTCGTTAAGAGGAGCATTTACACCTCAACCGTGTGGAAAATTAGTGACTCATTCATTACACAACATTTAGCTGTCGGTTGAGTTCAATAAATGGCATATTTTTCTGCCGTTGAGAGCCAATGTGCTGAACTCGATCGAGGAGCTTAGGGCGAAAATTTGCATACGGAATCAGTACCTGTGGCATCAGCACCTCATCAAGGCAGTCACTTCACTTAGCATCCGCGACAGTGTCGTCAGTGCGCATCCGCCGCGAGCTCTTTCTAACCGTCGCGTTGCATCGTCTCGGGATTCGCGCGCAGATAAGGGAACGAGGGACAAGCATGCACAACATGAAATCGCACAGGAATTTCCTTAATCTTAATTGCACGTAATTTAATTGCATGTTTCGGACAGCTGAACAAGGTTTTACACATTTTTCCAATTTTGTTTCGCCATCGCATCGCGGCCGGCCAGGGTGCACTCATTTCGCCGGACAGCAAGTGTCTGCGCTGTCCGAAGCCGCACTCTCGGGCAATAATTTCTTCTTAATCATCTTGATCTGCGGCCGCGGTGCAATTTGCGTTCTCTTCCACACATCGAGCCACCTCAATCGATTTCCTCCGGCCAGGTAAATGCGGTCCACGTGATAAGAGGTGCATGCTCTGCGTCATCCCCGTGCGCCGGCGCGCCGCCGTGCCGCGCTGCCCCGCCTGGGCCTTGTGTAGTTTGCTATGGGCATCAACAAGTTACGCCCAGTTCGTTTGTAATCATCTTGAAAAATGATTTTCGTAGATACTCTGCATGTTGCCCGGGTGATTGGCAAAACCGAGTTTAACGATCTTCGCTTGTTGGCCGCTTGTTCAGCTTGGGCTGGACCATGGCGGCGAAGCAGGGCGAAGAATGAAGATAATGTTTCTGCTCATTTCGAATATCATCAATTGGTTAGTTCATCAACCACTTGGGCTTTGAGGTAGGTGTTCCTCGGCCGCAAAAAAAAATTATACCTTTTGCTGTGTTTGTTTATGAGGACAGGTATTTTACAAGTTATCCGCAAGTTTTTCTACCTTATGGATTCCAATGAACCACAGATAACTGCAGTATAAATTACTCCGCCAGATGACTTATTTTCTTTCTTGGTCAATTTCGTTATTAGAATTTCTCGGATCAGCTTCAAGTTCAATTATGCTGTCTTACAGGTTTCGATTTTTTATTCTTTTAAATTGTTAGGTAAACATAGTGAATAGAAAATTCCAACAGATAGATATACATATTTAATTATATCTACTTTCTTTTAGGGTTTGAAGAAATTGATTTGTTAACCGACTTCCAAAAAAAGGAGGAGGTTCTATGTTCGTGTCTGTACATATGTATGTCCAGTCAAATAAGCCAAAATAAGGGGCAAACCTCGGAATTGGAGATAATAAGCTGTAAATTTGCATAATGCTTTCTTTTGGTGTTCTAATGACTGACTAAAAAGTCTCATATCATATCGTGTCTGCGTCACAAGTTATTCAAGGTCAAAGGTCACGAAAATCGGTTTTTCGCAATTATTTCGTTTCCTATACGAAATACGTCATTTGGTTATTATGAATTTTGTAGATCATAAAATTGTCTATTATTTTCATTTAAAGCATTTTTTCATATCATCAACCATTGTCGAGATATAGCGCGGAGAGTGGCAAGCGCGTCCTTATATTTAATATCTATAGGTGAACGGCGCGGCGTCGACAAGTAAATAGTTGACTACACAAAAGGAAAGTTTTTTCTCAAAAAAAGTTTCAATCTTCCCATACAAAAAATCGGCAGAATGAAGGGTCAAGGTCAAATTTTGGGCTTTGAAATTGCCATTTTCGAAATTTGACGGCGGGTCGGCTCTCCCGCTTGTTTGTTGGCGGATTGAATCGTGGGTGGTATCGTTGGAAAGCTCCTAGGATGTCTCTGAAAGAACTTATAAAGCATTTTCTCTAGGTTGACCGCTCCAAATTTTCAATTGCAATTTTAGGGAAGGACCGATTTTAAGGGGGGGTGTAAGAACAAACGTTGATCAGGAGACCATTTAGAATCGATTGGCATTACCCTGTTCAGACCTTAGCAAAACACCCTGTATGTAAGGATGCGTTATATCTCGAGAATAATTCATAATAACCTCAAATGACGTATTTCGCATAGGAAACGAAATAATTGCGAAAAACCGAATTTCGTGACCTTTGACCTTGAATAACTTACAACGCAGACGATATTTTATGAGACTTTTGAGACAAGTTTCAGAACACCAAAATGAACGTGTACGAGTTTCCAGCTTATCTCTCATTCCGAGGTGAAACCGACTGGACTATATACATATATACGTATTTGTTTTTTATGTTCACCGATATTTTCGCCAATTATGGACCAATTTAGAAATCTGTTTTAGTTTGAAACGGTTATCCTCCTAAGGTGGTCCAATTCAAATTTGTAGAAAATATCCCAACCCTGGGTGCTAAAATAAGGGAAGAGTGATTTAATTTGAGTATAAAATACCCCATCCCTAAGGGTGGTCAAATGAGGGATGAGTGATTTATTCCATGAACCCCACTACGGAACCAACAGCCTCGAAGAAAAAGACATTACTTCAGGGTGGAATCCTATATAATGCCAATACTAATAATACGATTCGGTCTTATTCTCTATTTTCCAAATTCATATGTGAAGTATATTTAAACAAAATAACGAAAAGTTCTTTTCAGGATAAGTTGTGTTACTTAGGTAACTTATTCTTATTTGCCACATGCTGTTTAAATCTTATAAGAGCTCGTTGCCTAGACGTCTTGATCCTGTTCGCCATAGGATTAATATCAGTCAGATTTTCACACCGACTTCAAAAGTCTAGAAAAAAAGTCTTGCTATTTAATGTTGAAAGTAGTAGCACAGGATTTTTAATATACATAATTATTTCATTACTTTTTAGGGGTTAGGATTTTTTGGAGGCGTTCTACTTTTTTTAAAAAAAATTTTTTTTTTATTTCACTTCGTTCTGAAAGTTGAAGCTGGAATTTTATATCGCAAAAGATGATGTTTAACCTTCGTTCAATATATTCCAAAACTGTGGCTCGTCATAAATGCATTTTTATATACATATGTAGGTACATACATATAATTCTCTCAGTAGAGTTTTTTTGAAAATCTTGGCAACGACTTCCGTAGCTAGTAGGAATTTTTTAAAAACTTTGGATCCTTTTTATTTGCTTTTTTAAATGGGTATAAGTCTATTTTTGAAAAAAATGTGAAATCATATAATATACTTACATGATGGGTAGAAATTGACTTTCGGAACGATGTGAATTTTGGACTGCTCAAGATGTTATAATGCAAAAAAAATTTAAAAAGTTATATAAGCCTTTAAGAGGGGCTTCTGCTGTAGAAGCTTGCTTTTTCAAAAATTATTCTAAAATCAGATTGTAGGAATATACATACATATATGTTTTTAAATATTACATACATATGTCCATCCCATTTATGTATATTTGTCAATATTTTTGTTTTTTAAAACTATGAAGTTATTATACGATATTTTTCGAAATAAATAATACCCTATCGAAACAGAATATTTATAATTTTTGGTTTTAGATTTTGTGCTAATTTCCACAAAAATGTTCCTCTAAAAGTTACTAAATGTTTTTGCTATTTTCCGTTAAGCTTTAAATCGTCAACAATTCAAAACGAATCTTATCTTATTTTATAATGTGTTTTTCTATCTTGCATCTTAAATGAGGGATATTATTATTATTTTTTTTTACTTCAACGGTTTTCTTCGTTTTGACTTTGATCGAATGTTTACTGAAACACTTGAATAGTGAACACCAATTTGTGTTTTCAGAACAAAAATCATTTAGGAAATTGATCCTCGGAAGCACTGCTGTGCTGGTTGTGGGCAAATATTTACCATGACTAGATGTACTTTGGAGAAACACGGCATGAACCATCTCAAGTCTCCTCATGAGTCTTGGTGCTGTTCCCGAAAACTGTCGTAAACAATTGCACTGAACCGACCTAATATATCACCTTTCTCTGTTGCGTGTGCGTTCGTGGATTGACGTTCTGTTTATTTTTCCAGGTGGTCCATACTTTGTTTGGAATGGCACCGCAGCATCAGGCGCACGAGGAATGATCTTAACGAACCAGCAGCTATCAACAATAACATCAACAGCACCAGTGGCAATAAGACGAATAGCACCAAGAAAGATACCTACAGCACGTTGTCGCAGCTAGCCGCTTGGGGTCTGCCGGCTCTTCAAACGGGCGCTGTACTTGTAGCACGTCTTGTAGACGCTGACGAGCTTTTAGGTAAATTTCCACCTTTTCCACCTTTTCCCTTAGCTCTTAGCCGCCGCCACTTTTAGGAAATTTAGATATATCGAAAGTGGCTCACGAACTCGCATAGGTGCACCATTAATCGTTTCGTGCTTGTTTGCGCATAGACAGAATGCAGAGGTCTTTCCTTTTGAGGAACCTGGTTTTCAATAATTACTAGTCGGCTTCAGATATCAAATTGAGTGCAAAGCAAATTGAATCGAACGCAAGCAAAATGTTTATTTAGGCCAAATATTTTTCTAGACAGCTGCTTTTTTACAGCTCAACAAATGCTACGCTTCTGTGCCACCACGGGTCCATGAGAAATGTTCCAAAATGGTGTTCACCTAATTGATTTGTTATTAGCGAACTATTCCTCTAAAGGTTCGCTTGAGTTTTGCTAATATAATTAAAAATTAGATCTACCTCTATTTGTCCCTTGAGATTTAAGATTAAAATCGTTTACGGCTAAGATACCACGAAATGGAATTATTTGCCAGTAATGGTACATAATATGATACCAACTTATCATTTATTTACTTGCCGAATTTATAGAAAATGTGTTTTCTTTTTAATCAAGCTATTGTTTCGAGAAAACGCGTTTAAAACAGGGACTATAATTACAAAATAACGATTATCAAGAAATTTTTAATTTTGGACCCTCTTATTATTTCAATCGATATTAATGCTAATGTTTTATTATATATTTCAATAATAAGCAATGCCATGCCCTTACATTCTTTTAGTGAAGGGTTTTACAAAAGAGAAATGAGTTGAAAAAAACAAATGGAATAAAAAGTTTTTTCTTACAGCCGGAGAACTCATAAACTAAGAAATAACATTGTATCCAGTAGGTAAATCAATGACAAAGTTCTCTTTACCTCGAAGGTATTCCATTTACCTGTCCCCATTTGGTTTATTTCGCTTCAATGCGCAAATGAAAAC
This sequence comes from Machimus atricapillus, assembly GCA_933228815.1. Lineage (NCBI taxonomy): Eukaryota > Metazoa > Arthropoda > Insecta > Diptera > Asilidae > Machimus > Machimus atricapillus. The sequence goes on from OW121784.1 coordinate 58,719,736, forward strand.
TAATTCCCAGTAAGGGTCTTATGGAAATGAACGTTGAATAGCATTTCGTCCGCTTTCATAACATTAAAATAACCTCTCCAACCTGGTAGTAATGAACCCTAGCGAACATGAAACTTGAACCCGCGATGTCTGCAGTACAAGTGTCAATAATCCCAGCCAACTTCTCACAGTCAAAACTGCAGCAGTGTAGTTCAGGGACCAGGGAGTAAATGTTCTGGGAAATGGCAAAAATTCCTCAGCCGCGAACGTACCCAACCCGCTCCATGCTAATGAAGTCCTCTTCGCACAAAAGCGCTAAATAAATGAACTTTACAAGCCCCCGTGCAGCCAGAATTAATCCGCGCCAGGACTCTCTCGATTGTGGCAAACACTTCAGCATTCAATGTTAACTATGTAAGTGCTAAAAACACGTAAATTTTCCCCATTACGAAAATATTGGAGGCACGAAGTAACTCAATAGGGCCTACACTTACCGTGTTTCTTAATCCACTTAAAGCAGTCAACCAGGAAACGGGGCTTCGGTTTAATTTTCCACAAGAATTTTTCAGCCTCCCTTCCGAGTGACTAAGTTTCGTAGCTTATTTTTATTGGACTTCTCCACTGACCGTTGGCTAGAATTTGCTGCTCAGTCTAGGGAGGCAAATCTGCTCTTAACCTTGGAGCCAATGACTCGTTTCGGCTATGCGTATTAAATTTCTTATCCATTTGCTGGAAAATAAATTTTTTTTTCTATGACGGGTTAAATGACAGACTATTTTATATCACTCTTTCAAAGTTTGAACAGGATTTTGAAGAAACAGCATAGTCGCAATTTTTGCATTTTATGTATAATCTATATGTACATATATATAAAAATGAATCCCTATTTCGTGTGGTCATGAGATAACTTGAGAACGACTTTACCGATTTCATTCATCTTTTTATTATTACGGAAAGAAAAATTACGAAAATTGCGCAGAAAATTTGAAAATTTCAGAAAACTTTTAACGAGCTAAGTCGATTCGGTAAGCGTTGAACTTTTAATCCAACGGTCCAGTGTTCAAATCCTGCTCGGGCAGAATCACTTTTTTTCATTTTCTACACTAGGTAACATAACTTGAGAACGACTTTACCGATTTCATTCATCATTATTTTTTTTATTTAAGTCTTTAACCACTACTTAAACTTCGCGCGTTTGACAGGACAACGTCTGTCGGCTCGGCTAGTACAATATAGTAATACTTGCTCCGGAGGTGTGCGAAATAGTTAAAAATTATGGTTTCTAAGGATCAACTAATAAACATAAATACATAAATGAGAGATATAATGAGTTTACTTAAAAGATGACCAGGGAAAAGAACCTGTTGATTAATGGATTTAAAGCAACTATTTTAAGCCATTTTAAGCTTCTATGACTTGGCCGAATAACTGAAAAAAAGAGTATTGCATTGATTATGCTGGTTAAAATCTGTGAAATGAACTTGTTAACTATGTACATATGTACATATACATACATAGTAGTTGCCGTATAATTTATTTGGAACGAATTTCAAGTCAACTGGTATTACTTCAAATCAATTTACTTTTAGTTTGATTGGATCCTGATTTCAGTTATGTAGACAAAACAGTCTTAAGATAGACGATGATTTCAAAAATACTTAAAAAATCTGGCTTCTTAATAAGGTTTCCCCCTTAATAGCCTAATCAGATTTTTTGAGGTGCATATTACACGCAGAATCTTATGGCACCTATGAAGAAGTAAAGCATATTTGATTTATGTAGCTGGGTCACCCTTTATTATAATGGTTCCTTTGCATCTATTAAAACAGTTTGATAGCTATGTTGAATATTTGTGTAATGTACCTTGCGACCGTGCAGGGATCATTTGATTTCCCAATATCGTGGGAACACAACATAAAATAGGAAAATGTTTTTGGCTTTAATTAGGGCAAAACAAAATTCTTCTAATATCTTTCACATGTTATCTTCTGAGCTACTTTCTTGGACTGTCGATTATGGGTTAGCCCAGTTTTTTATGATCCCCTCGCACGAACCGCAAAATTAGCCTATTGGGAGTTTCGGCTAAAATCCTCTACCCCACGGAAACAGTTCCTGTGTGCTTAAGGAACTCCGAACTCTCATTGCCTTTCACGCCCCCATTAACTTCGAATTACCATGCAAATAGTCATAAGAGGTCGCGATCTCATTAAGAGGTCTCTGAGTGCTCATATCTCAATCCGCACAATGTCAAATTTATTATCCGGGAAACCTGACATCGGAATTGAAATATGGGGATTATCGAGATTTACGAGCAGGGAAAACATCGTCGGCTTAATAGCTTCCAGAGCCAAAAATAATGCGCGCATGAGACGAACATGCAAATATTTTTTTCTGTATGTTAAGCAAATATTGTCGGGAGCTAAAGTCTTAGGCGACTACTGCTTCTTACACCAGCATGTCGTGCACTTCCTACTGGAACATTGCACTCCACTCCACGGCTGTTTACACTCCCCGAGGCTCCAGACATGGCACGATTCCTGTCACTGCCACGAGGAAACTATTTACGGTCTTGAATTATTGATTTTGCCATTTTATGGCACGCAGCGTCGCGCAACAACCTCCATGTTCATGTTTATATGAATCGTCAACTCTCCCGGCAGCACGTTTATGTGCAAACATAAACTGCAGCAAATATGCAAACAAATGTCGTTTTATGAAACATTACGCCCATCATTTTTGCAGCTGGGGAAACTTGTCGTATGTGAAAATTGGCATTACTTTACTACCCACCGGCCTGGGCTCTTGTTATCCCGGATTTGTTTGAAAATTGGCAGCGGTCCGACGAACGGTGGTCGCAGAAAACTCCTTCACTGCCATCAGCTTATCTCGTGGAACGATTTTAAATTTAGATCTGTAAAATTACTACGTGTCGATGGGAAATGGCTTTCGGAAATGTATTTCAATCAACCAACTGACGGAGGAATATGGCCGAACACATGGCTGTCGGACTAATTTTGAGTCGGCTCTACTGCCATAACAACATTACGTAGGTAAAAGTTTTAAGAAACACAAAAATAAACAATGACTTACACTAAATTATTTATGGTAATATAGCATTTAAAATTAAACTGTTTCCAAAAAATAACCTTTTCTTTATAAACTAAATTAAATTAGCGCCAAGACAATTAATCTAGTTATCAAAAAATTGAATAGATTGTATTCGCATTAGTAACTTATTAGTAACTTTATGATCTCGTTTCGTATTTAGTGTTAACTCAGACCCACTCGAATATTTTTCGATATTAAAAGATAATAATGTTATGTTTATGTATTTTAAAGCTTATTGTAGACGTGGCAGCCTTTGATTTTCACAAGATTTTGTATTGCTATTAATAATAATTAATAAAAGCACTGGTGTACATATGATTGATTTGAAATGAATAAGTTAAATTTTTGCAATTTTTTAGACTAAGTTCATTTAATTTTATGATTCTAAAAAGATCGGAGGAAATTGAATTGACAAGGCTTCACTCGGTGCATAAAAAATACTTAAATAAAGTACTCGGACAAAGCTGATTGATGTCCCTAAAATTATACCTCCAATCTACTCTTTGCAAAAGTATGCGATACAAAATTAATGTTTTTCTTTTAAAGAATACATGTTTTATTTTCATTTGAAATGCTGAGTAAAAATTTTTATCTGTTATTTACAATGTCTTTGAGTCAAATCTTGCAACTGAATTTAAAACCATCTATGTATGTACTCCCAAACAATTAAGCTAAACTTTTTTTTCTTTATATCACATGAAAGGTTTCAACGAGCAGAATACGATAAAAGTTTGTTTTTAAAAATTTCTTTTTAAATAAGAACTTATTAATTGTGAAAAAGAGGCTTAAAAGTAAGTCCAAAAATTGAAATTCTTAGTTGTTAAAATGGGTACGTATGTATGTATGTACATAGCTTTTGTGGTAACCGTATTAATAAAACTTTCCTCTTAACAACTGGTTAATCCTTTTTTTTCCATTTAAAGTTAATGGTTCTTTTAATTTATAGACGTTATACATATATGTATGTTTTGAGATATACGTACATACATATAATAAACTTTGTTTTTTTAAAGAAATAAATTTAAAATTACAATATTATTTTACTACAGCTAAGAAATCCAGAATTCAGATTTTCAAATATCAATATGTTTGTTTTTTATAATTGTTGTTTGGTTTTGCAATAGCTTATACATTTTGCGAAGACAATTAAATAAGTAAAGTAATGTGTGTAAAGTAAAACGAAGATGGTAAGTTGATGACATTTAAGTTAGTTCGAGAACTTGGCTACTTCCTTTATTCTTAGTGTAAACAAAGTCATATCAGCGAACTTCTGCATGTTTGCCCAAGAAGTTAATTAGGTGACTGGACCGATGCCAAAGCACTTTAATCGAGTGTAAGAAATAAATTTCAACAAGACCACCGTTCGGCGTCGCGAAAATAATTGGGATTCCAACTTTTTTAGGAATTTCGCGTATCGTGCATCGTTCGCAAATTGCTTCGCTTTAGTTCGAGGGACTCGACGATCGCGGGCAATTTTCACAGTCAGACCAGAAATGTTTCGTCAACTTCCACGCCGACGAGGCGAATCCACTCGAGATGATTTAAGGACGCAGACAGGCGCTATTTCACTTCTCCGCGAATTTCTTCATGCTGACGGATTAGTGGAAGCTGGGTCCATTCGCGACGCATCGCAGGGGCCCCTGGGCGGGGGACTGCTGAACGTTGCGTCGGAGGACCGACATAAGAAATGAGCGCCCGGGAATTCAAAACTTGGGCTCCGTCGGGAGTTATTTTCGCGGGAATGATAATCGTTGCATCGGTCACATGTGTATGACTTCGTTAATTGAATTCTCATAGTGGTCCCTTTTGCGCGCTTATTGAGATGTTGCAAAAATTAAATCGTCTTTGGCGTTTCAGTTACAGCGCAATTTGCAACGGAAGTGTGGACTTAATATCCGCAACCGTGCAAAATGGGCTATTGTCTTTTGTCTTTATTTCGTCTTTAAATATTGCTCCCCGAATTCGCAAGTGTTTAGAATTTATGTAGGGCTGTTGAGATTTTATGGGATATGCTATGATGCACGCGTGAAACAGAGAATAGACGTGTAGAAAATCAGTTCCTTTTAAGTTATACTTATTTGTGTAATAACTCAGTTTTTCATTAGTTCTGTTTTGATATTTCTTTATAAAACTATAGAAAATTAAGGCATTTGTAAATTAACACTAGTTTTATTGTGGGATCATGTTCATACTTGTCACTTACATATTTATAATTCCTAAGTGACTAATAATTCGCTACTATAAAGATTACTTAATGATGTTTTTTAAACTTAAAATTATGAAAGAAAAATCCAGCAGTCCTATATTAAGGGGACCTTACAATTTCTCCGAAAAAATCGACTTTTTAGAAAGTAGCCTACTTTTGGAAAGTATTATTTTTCAATAATATATGTAATTCTAAATATTTTCGAAGTTATAGACGATAGCGTTTCGTATTCCTTTGACAAAACTTGTTTTTCTCAAAACAATGTTTTTATATTCGGCGTGCTCGTGCAGGATAATTTAAAAACCATTTAACCGAACGGTCTGAAATTTTAATATGTTCTTCTTTATAGAACATGGCACAGCATAGACTAGAATAAATAAGATTGGATAATTATTTCCTCAATTTTTTATTTACTTGATTTTTTGCATCATTTTCTACCGATTTTGGGAAGGCCACTTCAATAACTTAATTGTTGAATCTTTGATTAGCGTAAGTGTGTTGGAAACAGAATTATGTATAATCGGTTTCTTGAAGAATCTTGATTCAGATATTTTTATATAAAGACCTGATTTAGCTCAGCGATTGCAGTATTGGAGCGCAAATTCTAAAATTCCAATATGTATTTGAAAAGATATAAAAAATAATAATAATAGTACATAATAAAACATTTATTATTATAGAAATATATTTCAATGCCATCCTTTTTTGTCTACTTGCAGGAGCTTGTTTTGTGGGCAACCAGTCAGATAAGGCCCTTGGATTGTTGGTTGGAACCCCATTTTTCTGCTATTGGATTTTTGGCTCAGTGAATCTCTTCGCGGGGTACTTGGTGCATAGACGCAATAAAGCATTGCCAGTGACGATACCAGCAATTACTCAGGCCTCTTCAATTGCAAATTTGCAAGGTGTTGGAACATTTTTATTCATCTATGGTGTGCCTAGCGCTATCCTGTTGATATCCGTTTTTTACGAATTCGCAAACAACGACATTTGGCTTAATTTGCCCCAGCCCACATTTGAACCTGTTTCTCCGGTGAAAGCACCTATGTGGCCGTTTATGGCTCGGGCCTTCATGGAATTAATGCTGGGCGTAATTTCATCATCATGGGTTTTGGGACCGAGGATTTCTACCATCTACAAAAACCGATTCGCTCCGAAGTACAAGCAGACACCAACAAAATATCCTCCAACTGCTTACAGCACTGCCTCGTATCAGACCGTCTGCCAGCCAAATACTGTGATAACTTTGGATAAGATATCGCGATGTCCTCGCAAGTATCCGCCCCACCCACCAAGGAAACCACGAAATGGGTATAAGATGTCCTCGCAGACTCTAAGTTTTGGGGGCAACGAGACGGTACTGTAGCTGTCCGACTCTTCATAATATTGTGATAGACTTCTTGTTTCCTTGTACATAGAGTCGCGTTTAAACTCTAACAGTAGCACTGAAATTGTCCACGCACTGAGAAGCAATGAGTACATTTAGAGGTTATTTTTGTTTAACTATATTAACTTATTTATTCGCTCTTTAGCTCAGCGTTGAATGCATTACTTAGAAGTAGACTTATACAATACATTTAATGTAAACCACTTCACCCAGTTCGATTTTCTGATCAACACTTTACTTGCCTTAATCCTCGTTCAGGTCATGTGCCATTTTCATTTTATGTAAATATTTAAAGATTTAAGACCATCGTAGTTTTATAATTATTTTATTTATTTGTGATATTATATTAATATCTGATTAAAGCATTGTGTAATTGTTATTTACTTGTTTTATTTTTTCCATGCACCTTTCTTAAGAGTTGTTAATCAAATTCCATGGTAGGGATTTGTGTTAAAGAATAAACTCCTTTAAGCTTACCGTTGTTGCTAATTTACGTCTACGTCTACGTTTAGCTGTTTTTGAGGGGAGCGATGAATTAATTAAATATTTTTTCATTTGTTTCCTTTCAAGGTGCAGATAGTCTTTCTGTTGATTTTCTTTCAGATGAATGTCCGTATTGAAACTAGAGGCAGCAATATTTTCTTTTTGCGCGATTTTTGTGTATGAATAAAATTAAGTATTTATTGTAATAGAGCAAATGATTGCATTCTTGTTTCTATCCCATCCAAGCTCCCAATTTTCCCAAATTTGATAACGACAATCGAAATTCTGAACAAGGGAAAATCTTTGGAGGTTTTATACATAGGTACATACATTCATATGTATGGTTTAAAAAGGCAAGGTAAGAAATCTTATAAAAAATATCCAGTTACGTCTAATTCGTGATTTTTTTTAATAAGCATGCATACTATTAACGTGATTTATTTAAACCCAAAAAGCTTTTAACATTTTAGAAATAGTCAAAAAATAATTATTTACTGCAGAAATAGGTGAATAAACATCATAACAAGGGGAAAATCTGTTCGTCAAATTGTTTAGAAAAATCTTGTAGAATTTTATATTTCTGGATCAGGATTCAGGCTTTAATTGAACTTTGTTACAACCTTCCATGATTATAATATTTATGTTTTAATATATTTCAAAAATGATCTATTGTATATTTTAATTACATTATTCTTAAAAACGGAAGCAAAATTGTAGCATTATTTGAGGATTTATAATTTGTGGGAAAAAAGCTATAGAAATTGCTTTTTCCTTATTCTTCTGTTAAAAAAAAAAAATTTAATGTTATTTTTCTCAAATTACTCGAAACAATTTGTTCAAGAAAAATGTAAATTCGCTGGGAATTTGATTTTGTGCTGTAGTGTACTTCATTTCTTAATTTTCCTACAGGTGGCCAACAATTTCCGGTGATTCCTAAATTTGGTTTAGGTCCTGGGGGATGACAATTCCACCGGCGCGAAAAATTGACAGATTTACTATAAACAAATCAGTTGTGTTTCTATTAAAGTGGAGAGTGAATTCTTTTTTATGTTTCGACTTTCGTGCGTGATTATAGCGAAAAAATGGACCAATATCCCACAGAAGAGGAGGAGTTTGAGCTCATGTACAATGAGGAGCTGGAGATGATTGATGAAGGTGAGCCTAGACCTTGAAATTGCTGTTAAAATGTAATGATTTGCAACGAATCCTAGCCCACGAAAGTGATGCAGTAAACCTTGAGCCCCAACCAGGGCCTTCGAAGCCTTATAGCCACAATTTAACCACACCCAGTTCTTTACACAGTCCCCAAATTTCTCAAATTTCGCATGAGGGAAGTGCGCATTTAGTTAATAGGCGCCTTTTTGGAACTCCGGTGGGCAGCAAACGGATCGCCTCTACACCTCTAAATAAAGGGAATGAGGAAGGCTCAAATGGGGGTGTTCCGTTTGTGGAGCCCACTGCCCTCAACGAACTCCAAAATGAGGGACTCAGCAGAAAACGTCGACTGGAGGACTTGTTCGGAGACATCCGGGATATCGATGACGAGTTCTACGTGGACCAGGAGGCAAAAAAGCTAAAAAGCGAGGAGGAAAGGGACTTAGAAATGATTAACAAAATTTTGGAAGCTCGGAAGAAACTTCGGGAGGTGAAGAACCCTTTGAAGAAGGACCAGGTGGACCGACTCAACGCGCTGCTTGCATTTAAGAGGAGAAATCTTTCCTACAGGGTACCAAAGTAAGTATCCTTTCGTTTTCGTAGAATTACTATACTATTCGATATAATAGAGAAGAAGCTTCCTTCTCTTACTGGAGAACCTTGAAGATTAAATAATTCGGGAAAATTTTATGTATCTGATATCTCAAATAAGGCGGGCAAAAGCGCTACTTATTGTACGTTTTTTCGAAATTATTCGGTGTATTTTTGAACCTTCACAGCTTCGTTCTAGATACTACTACTAATATAAAATTTTCAGGATATCTCTGCTAATTTAGAATTTATTACAAAGAAAGTTCATTAATTTCGTCACTCTCTCATTCACTGATAATCATCAAAACCTTTGAAATAAATCCTATAGTCATAGAAAGCTGAAATTTGGAATGAAGGCTGGGTTTAGCATACGAATAATGAATTAACACAAAAAACTATGATTGCCGACGTAAAGGCCTCATTCCATAGAATTTAATCATAGACTAGAACGGGTTAATTATATATAAATATTTTTTTTAGTTGGCCTTTTATTCCGGTTGTACGAAGTAATGAAGAGAGAATCTATGTGCGTTTTCACTCAGAGGAATACGAAACTCAACATATAGATCAGATTAATTTGTTTGCTAATGGATATAGTGGACTGCTTGGTGATGCTAAAGAATCTATTTGGAACGCAGCACGGGAAATGGTAATTACTTTATTTAATAAAAACATATTTATGTCAATACAAATTTTTTTTTGAAGAGTGTTAAAAGGATGACAAACACGCGAAGAGAAATGGAACCAGAAATAGTGGAAGTGGTTAATGAACCCGTCTCCAAGCATGAAAAATATCTCTGGGTGGAGAAATATAAACCAACAAAATACATAGACCTACTTTCTGACGAATCAACTAATAGAAGTTTACTTTCCTGGCTAAAAATGTGGGATAAGATAGTTTTTGGCAGGTAATAATATTTTTTTATTTAGGTGATTTAAACACTACATAATTAATTTTTGCAGAGAATTTAAAAATAGTGTAAAAGATAAAAAAGGCCAGCTAAATACGTTTAACAAAAGAACTGGAAAATTTGAATCAACAGGTGGATGGAATCGAAGATTGAAGAACGCACTATCGGACGAGAGGGATGAACATGGCAGACCAGCTCAAAAAATCGCATTACTGTGTGGTCCTCCTGGCTTGGGCAAAACGACTTTGGCTCATACAATTGCGCGCCACGCGGGGTATAATATTCGAGAATTAAATGCATCTGATGATCGCAGTCCGGAGGCTTTTCGGTTAGCGTTGGAAAATGGAACCCAGATGACATCAGTTCTTAATGAAAACAGACTACCTAACTGCATTATTTTGGGTAAATCTTTTCTATGAACTCTAAGCAAATGGTAACATTTAATTATCGTAGATGAAATTGATGGCGCTCCAATACAATCGATTGATTTTTTGATTAAATTTGCCACCGATAATATCGTGACGAAGGCTAAAAAAAAGGGTGGCAAAAATCCAAAACATATTTTGAGGAGACCGATTATATGCATTTGTAACGATATGTATGCTCCTGCTTTGCGCCAGCTTCGGCAAATAGCTTTTGTCGTAAATTTCCCACCAATTGAATCGTCTCGACTTGCAGAAAGGTTGATTTTAAAGATTCTTAATCGTAATTTTATTTGAGAATTTTTCAGGCTTTTAGATATCGCACGTAAGGAACATTTAAAAACGGATTTGGCTGCATTGCTTGCACTTGCAGAGAAATCGGGAAACGACGTGCGGTCGTGCATATCCATGATGCAGTTTTTCAGGTATATCGTTTTTTTTATTGACAATATTTTATTTGATCTTTGTAATTTTTTAGTGTTAATAAGAAGAGATTAACACTCCAGCAGGTTCTGGATAGCAAATTAGGCCAGAAGGATAGACACCGAGGGCTTTTTGGGGTTTGGTCCGCTATATTTCAGGTAAATTTTTGTTAAAATTGTAATGTGCAGATGGGGAATAATTTCGTTGTTTGAGTAAATTTGTATAATATTACAGTTTTAGAATTCTTTAAGCTTACTATATGCCTTTCGTTAAGTATTAAATTCAAGATCTATCTAATTTAATTTAATTTAATAACAGATTCAACGTCCAAGGAAACAAGTATCTGATTCAAATGGAACCGAAGATATAAAAATCGTCACAATGACAGACATGTCTATAGCATCGCGAGTAAAAACGACTTTGGAAATAGTTCACATGGGTGGAGATTACGAAAGGTGAGTACAAATGTAAAAGTGTATTAATGAAGTGCTAACTAATTTCACTACAATTAGATTGATGCAAGGTGTACATGAAAATTACCTTTCACAAAAGATGCCAGATCCAAATATGAATGGCGTTGTAGAAGCAACTAAGTGGTTTTGTTTTACAGATGAAATTTTGAAAATGATTAGTCATTTACAAAATTACACTGTGTATCCATATTTGCAGCATGGATTTGTCGCTTGGCATTTACTCTTTGCAGGACTTGCTTGGCCTAAAATCACATTCCCAAATAAGAATTTTGAGGTAAGTAAGTCAAATTATATTACGATTTATTTAAAAATAGTTAGGTGAGTATTATTTATTGATGTCTTGATTTTATATTTGGGCTACATCTGTCTTCACTTTGATATGTCTACACATACTTTGTTTATAGATTGGCTCTGAGAATGTGTCTGGAATTGAAAAATAGCTTATTAAATTGAAAGCATAAAATATTCTTTATTGTCGGTTTGAAAATTGGTTGTTTTTAAATGAAACAGTTCAATTTGTTGATAAGTGGAATTATTGAAAACCTGGCACTATGTATGTGTTGTTATGAAGATATCTACGAAGTGAGTAAATATGGGTAGGGATGTGGTCTTACGACTGGTTTATTCATAATTCAAAGGTCATGAAATATTGAAAAATGCAGATATTCACAGTAAAACTACAATAACATTTCCAGTAAAGTGAACGAACCGAAAATTGAGTTAAATGTAAAAATAAAAATGTTTTTGACGAACATTTTAAAAATTGTATCGCAAAATGTGAATTTCTATGTACATATTAAAAATTTGCGTATAACCTTAAAATGATGTTATTTATCAAAGATTTTTGACTGACTAACCATTTCAAATGTCGGAGATTTTTACATTACTGTTTTCCCTTCATAAAGAGAAGAGTGTTCATCACAAGATACCCGAAATAACTTAAATTGAGAGTTTTCACCATGGCTGATTTACGTGACTTTTTACAAGTTTCTTAGTTTAGAAATTATAAAGGGGGTCAAACATTGGAAGCTTGGATATACACAACTTGAAAATGGCATGGCTGATAAAAATATGTTGTATGAAAACACTGTTTCATTTAAAAATACCTCTTCAACTTCAACAATATCCTCGGAAGAGGGAGGGGCACGTTAAAAAAGAAAATATCCATCCCCGTTTTACATGGATGCGCTACCTCTAAGAAAGCAAATTTATGATTTGTTTTAATATACATTTGCATCTAAAGTGAATTTTAATTTCTTTAATTTTTTGTGCTTATTCAAAATCAGCAATATCGAAAAACCCCAAATACATGATTTTCCTATATATACATACCTTGCACCTAATTATTTAATGTAGTAATTTTGGCTTTATTTAAATAAACTATGGTTAAATTTAATTACTTTTATCGATCCTGATTATTCTTTTGCGCCTGGAACGTTATCCTCAGTTTTCGGGACGCCTTGTATATGAAATGCTTAGATCTACACAAAGCCTTTTAAAAACTAACACAATATCCTTTTTCATTACTGCGTTTATTAATTCTTGTCTGCTTTTAACCCTTGTATGATAAAAAAACAAAAGCGAAAAGGAACAAAAAGCTGTAACCAGAGGCACCTCAAGATAGTTACAAATTAATGAAGCAGTAATGGCCATAGACGAGCCTTTAAATTACCGCTCAAAACAAGTTACTAATACTAGCAAAGTCTGTTTACTCTTGTCTCATTAATTCCCCAGAGGAAGGGAGTGTGACCTCTTTACATTGTGTGCAAAAATGCTGTTACCATGCATTCAAATTAATCAAAACGAAGCTCCACTAAGGAAATAAGCAAAGAAGGTAACTTGAGATGAGTAATTATTAATTAGCAGCAGCACTACACATGTGTTGCGCCAGTCCACAGGCACAGAGGCTCCTCGGACTGTGTGATTAACCTAACAGCCGAAAGAAAGGAGTTTCCGGGCAGGGGAGCGCCTATTCACGTATAACAAAATTTCATTTTCTAAAACCATTTAAGAGCCAAGTTCCACTCAAACGGGCGAATGAATAGCTCATGCTGGTCGAGAGCCAACAGGAGATGAACGTGTACAAAAACGATTTCAATTAACTCTTCATGAAATATTTTTTAACGGTGAAGGACTCAAGGAACGAGGAAGTGTGCGCCGCCGGTGCTGCTGCCCCATGGCTGGCTTCGCTTGTTTTATGGCCGTGCTGCAGGTACGAACGAACAGCCCAAATATAAACATGTTCGTTAATAGTGTTTTATGTTTTATGATCTTATCCTCTGTTGCACACACTGAGGCCCCGGAAGGCGCTTGTAAGTCCTCCGCTCCCTTGTGCCACTCAACCCCGGCAGGCATGCGAATAAATCTCATAAAAGAAGCTGACAGGCTCTTATGAAATGATTTTTCTGGCTGTTGATGCAGTTTAAACATAATTTACGTCGCTTATGATTTTGAATGCACCTTGGAGAAAGATAACAATGAAAAACGCTTTGCTAACTGAATTCCTCTGCTCAAAATATGTGCAGCGAGTAAAATCCTCTGCTTTAGTTCTTTTCACAGTGGAAAAATTTATCAATAAATATAAATAACTATGTAGATAATAAAATTCAAAGGGAATTACTAATTATAAATATATCCCTTTTGATGAATAATATAATGAATCAGAATAAGTAATTAAGGATATTTTTTATCGCTAGCAAAATTCGTTCAAGAATATTTTAGTTTGTTTAGTTTGAAAATGATGGAACTACTGTTAGTTAAAGGATTTTCCTCAATTTTCACCAAAATCTTGCTGAAAACTGCGGCACACAATTTGAAATTTCAAAGATAAATATCTTGAGAAACACAAAGGATCGAGTTTCGCTTTCGAATTTAAATTATCATTCCTGCAACGTTTCATCAAAATTCGTGGGGAGACCTCGAACTTAATTGAGGAGCGTCGGAACAAAAACCGATAAATCCCTTTTTTTTTTTTGGGAAATTGTAAAAATATAGCCAAGCTCATGGAAAAAAAAAAAGTGAAAATGGTATTTATAGTTTTTTGTTCCGACGCTCCTCAATTTATGTCGATCTCTCATATTGGCTGGAATGCAATTTTAATGTTATATAAATATGTATATATAATCATCAGAGAAAAAACATGAATGGTTTTAAAAAGTTAATGAATCCATTTAAGTATAGTTATGTAAAGAAATAAAAACACCACCAAAAAAATCTGGTATTTTAAAGGATAATTACAATCTTATCAAGTTGATTGTAATGGTGTAATTTTAAATAGATAATAAATAAACAAAAAACACAATTTAAAAATGGTTTATTCTCATTTCTGCTATTATGCTTTCGTCGTGATTTTCATATTTCTTGGTTATGAAATAAGAATTTTCCATTGGCGCTTATGTGACCACAAACGCATCCGCAAAAATTATCTGACGACCTCGTGCTTTCGACTTTTAGTTACCTCATTGAGTGGGGTATCGTTAAAAGGGAATTTAAAATAGTTATGAGGTTTCTTATAGGGCTGCTGCATTTTTGAAATGTTCAAATGTTCAACTCCAAATTTACCATTTTCGATTCGGTCTGTGTCGGCTGAGCTTAAACGCAATTTGGGAAAATTAAAAAAAAAACAGGAATACTGGCACATACACTGAGATTATTTTTAAAAATAACATGGCTTATTCGAGTCAATTAATATAGAATTAATTAATTAATGTAGCCGACCTGGATTAGGACTCAGGCTTTCATTTAAGGTACCCTACAATCTTCTACTATAAACCTTAATTTTTTAATGATCTTTCTTTTCATACGAGTTCAGGGTAAAAAGTTAAAACCAACAAAGATCAATTTAGTTGATTGCTAATTTATCTACCTTAATTGAATTTGCATATTATTTATTAGAATATTAGATATTTTATAAAGTAGGTATCTCTTACTTTCCGTGTGAAATTACTTAAAAAATATATGCTTTTACAGTTCACCCAGAAGGTGTCGATACAGAGAATGGTTTTCCAAGCATTTAAACGAGGAATTGCCTGCGGTGTAATTGGAATTGGTCAGGGAAGATTTTTATTATTGGATACAGTCCCACTGCTTAAACGAGTGTTATCACCAAACTTGCGTGCTGTGTCGCTTCAAATATTAACACAAAAGTGAGTACATTTCCTTTTGATATGAACTAATCAATTACGGTAGAATTTTTTCAGAGAGAAGTATGATTTAAAGCACACCGTAGAAGTGATGGCTGATTTGGGTCTAACATTTACACAATTAAAAGCTGCCGATGGAACATACCAATACCAAATGGAACCTGATTTGGATATTCTTTGTCAATTTCAAGGTACGATAAATGCGATTAGGCAACTGTTCCTCCTGTTAATACTATTTCTGATGTAATTTCGGTTTAGGAATTTCCGGAATTTCACTAAGCTATTTTGGTAAGCAGTTAATAGCAAGGGAAGTTGAACTGGAAAAAATGAGGAGAGCTGCACCCAAAGTAACAAAATCCACAGTTGCTGTAGGAAAATTAAAACAGAAGAAAAATACGCTTCCTAATCACCTGCAAACTCTTCAACCGAGGAGAATTCAAAATTCGAATTTCAAAGAAACGGTAAGTGCTTTTAAAACCTAACCTCGCTATTGAAAGTGTAAACTATTTTCTATTATGGGTAATAGCTTTTAGCTAAAGCACAAGCACACTATCAATTTTTAAATTTACATAAATATGTATGTATATATACGATGATGTTGCTACAAGCAGTCCATTCGGGTTTATTTCGGACGTGTGTTTATCGGTCCTTTTTCCATTTCAATACTGTTTTTTTTTTTGGAAACAAAACATGAATTTATCTTCAGTACGGGTACAACCATTTGAATTTCAATTGTAAATTGGAATTACATGCGAAATTGAAAATAAACTGAATTGCAAACAAGATCTGCGGGGGGGCAATGAAAACTTTGTAATACACTCGCTCATACCAACGTACTGTAATGATGGCTGGTGGAAAATATGAAAATCCCCTGGTTCCTGTGGGTCGTTACTCTTCTTATTTTGCAAGTTTGTTGGAGACGAAAGAGTTTTATCGTCGATTGAAGGGTTTCTTCATATTACTCAGGGCAAGATATTCGTCGGTCGATTATTGTTAGCTATATACATATTGGTTACAAACTTTAGATAAAATGCAGGAAAGTGGACAAAGTTTAGAAGAAGTTTAAATGCGAAAGTATAAGCCTTTTAATTTTAATGTATGTAAATTTCCTTACAAGTATACCAGATTAATGTAAAGCGTTAAATTTAATGGCAGGTAAGTAAACAATGTAAAAATAAGAATTAAGAAGTGATAATGATTTCCGCCCTAAAACATGTTTGGTTTTGTAACAATTTCCACTTAAAATATGTTTTTATCTATACAAACTCACAGTACCTACTACAATTATAAAATTATTTGGAAATACATATAATAAATATGAAGATATGTTTTGGATACTGGTAATGATTTTATGGAATTTTCGTCACTGTGGTTACGGCAAATATGCTCTGAAAATTAAGGCAAGTAGAAATTGTTCGATTATGTTGAACGAGCAGTTTAAAGGTATAGCATAATATGGATGAGAAATAATTGTAATTAGTAGTTCTAATAAATCAATCATAAAATGTGTCTGAGGTAAATAAAAAAATTTAAAATTGATTAATAAACCGGAACCTTATAGCTCTATAAACAACGGAAAAATAAAATGATTTAGAATTAATATTCTCATAGGTTTGATTGTAAAAGTTTACTGACAGCGTACAGTAACAGTTTATAATATTAACAATATATACAAAAAAAATATTAAGCCGTTTGTCTCAAAAGTTATGCAAAATGATCCTATAGTATATTTTCTAACTTTGAGATGACACACCTATCATCCGTAAGTTTGATTGCTATTGAAACATCTGTATATTAATAATTATTACATTAAATATAAGTATATACACAAATTGAAATAATATAATGCAATTCTATTATTATAGTGTCGTAATCAACTGAAAATAAAATAAAAATTGTCCCAACACCCGTAAAATAAATTGTGCGTAATAACATTTCGGTAAGTAGCATCCGAAAAAATGTTAAAATCGAAGAGAAAATCAGTGAAAATCCTATCATGAAGTAAAAGGATTTTCTTCTGGTGGATATTCTTCGTCTCCACCTCAATCGGGTCACGGTATAGCACATGAAGACATTGCCATTGCGTTTTAATATCAAATAAATCAATTAGACGAGCTCCAGATTACTCGTGCCGAAAGCATTTTATATAGTCTAGCCCCCAATAAGCTAGCTCCGCTCCACATCGACGGGTATCCCCTTGTGACTGGCTCTGTTTTATCCCCTTTCGCCGCGAAAGAACCACTTTCAATCCATGAAAATAGCACACAAAATCCCTGATGGGATTCTGAAAAATGACTCGACCATAATGGAGGATTACTAAATAAATAGTATATAACTGAACTATAAAAACATTTATTTCGCTTAAAGCTCTGATCTTTTTCCGCCTGGGACTGCCCCCTCTAAAAGTTGGCGCGTTTCCCGCTGTTAGTTAAATTGAAGGGATGGTTTACACCAGCACAAACTTTATTATAAAGTTGAATTGAAAATGTATCCTGATTGTAGTGCTAACATTTGTCTTATTTCCAGACTACCAAGGACTTTTTTGGCAGGATTGTGACCAAGCAGGCTACACTTACCGTTCAGGAAGGTAAGAAAGTTTACATCCTTATTAAGATCCTCTTTCAAATTTTTTTTCCTTGGCCCAGGTGGAACTGATTTAATTGTTAAAAGTCCGATTTGGTACAAATACAAGGAAGGTTTTAACAACGCTGTGAGAAAAGACGTGCTAATATCAGATATTTTGTAAATGTCCGCAGTTACTTATTTATTAAAATAAATGTTTTTAATTTTTTATATTTCGAATTTTGAGCAATTTTCATGGGGTAAAGCAATATGTCGAGAAGTTTTTAATTAGGATAATTTGCATGAAAGAAATACAAGAGGAAATTTGTTGCAATGAAATTTATGAATTATGTTAATAATGGCAAAAACTTGCTCTTAAAAGTTGATGATTAAGGTAAGCAGACACTATAAAGGCCCATTTTCCACCTCAATCTTTGGCATTTTTTTTTATAAAGAAAGGTATAAAATATTTGAGAAAAACGACTTTTAGGTATTATTAGGCATTTATTATTCTATATTATTTCAAGGACAAATTTGGACAGGTACGTAATTAGTTAGTAAATACAGACTAATTAGTCAGAAAACTAATATAAATAAAGTTTTTGATGTAATGCTCTTGTTAACGTCCATAAAGCAAGCAAGTCGACAAACAGGCGTCTCTTGTTTCAAACCGATTTTGGTTACCTTGGCATCCTCCATAAATAAATGTTTCACAGTCTAGAATAAGTGGATTGAAGTACCAAGAAATTATTGCCGCTTTACATGGTCCCGTGTATGAAGGAAGCAAACATAAATCTAAAAACAAAATATCATAAAGATTTCGCAGTTTTTTTTTTAGTAAGACATCAAAGGAGAGAAATACCGAATCAAAATAAAAAGATACTAAAAAATATTAAACGCATGATATGTGGATATAGTGCATTAACTATATCTCGAATTCCGTGAAACTGATAAATTTTGTCAAATATGTACTTAACGTGTTTGGTATTTAATTAAATAAAACTAACCTGGTACATTCAAAATATTTCCCGAAGTAATTGCAATGCACGTAAGTGCAACGAGAAACCCATACGAAAATTTCATATTTTACTGCTTTTAGAAGCACGGATAATTAAAACTGAATAATTTCTGGATTTTACTTACGCTTATAAATAAATGCATAGAGCACTTATTTGCGGAAACATTGAGTGAACTTTTATCAATAACACAAGGTTTAAAGTTAATTTACCTGATAATATATTAATCATACAGAGGGTGATTATGAATGTAATAAGGCACTCGTTAAGATTTTTGTGTCGAGGTACTCTTACGTTTTTGCTTGCCTTTTTTATTCAAGATATTCTGACTATAAAGAACAAAAGTGATATTGAGATTAGGTTTGATCAATTCACTCTTTTTTATATGCGTTTACTGAAATGAGTCCAATCAATGAAAAATTGGGCTCTGTTTTTTGATAATGAATCTGTATACAATGCGATAATTATGTAGCTTTGATCTGCTTAGCTATTTGTGGGCCAAGGTAAAAGGCAATTGTGACATAAACAATTATGGTATTTTTCAATAAGTATGTATAAGATCTGGAGATATACAGAACTTGGAAAAAAACCAACACTTTCATTAAATGAAAGCTTCGGAGCGCACGAAATGTTAAATTGAGTAATATCTTTGACTTTATAATACGATTAAAGGCCATTCGGAATTTCATTATAGTACTCCAATCAGTTCGGAACTGGTCATCGAACAAACCTATAAATCAAAAGTTACTGCAGTCCCAGATATTTAAGTGTTTCAGTTTAAGAAATGAGTAACTTTTCAACAAATAAATTTTTAATAAACATAGAGTGTTGTAAAGCAATGCTAGTAATTTAAAATAAAAATTAATATAATTTCTTATTCTTATTTATTTTGAAATAAAAATCTATATCCTGACTGACTTCGTAACAATTCACAATTAATTTTAATTAAACAATCTAAACAAATTTACAAATTCCGGACATGTTAATGTGCAAAACTAAAGCAAGCTTTTATTTTCCTTTTGAATATCTTCAGCACAACTTCGTGGCATAGACGCTATTAAATGCCTAATATTAGATTGAGATATATTTTTTCCTTTTACAGTGTTTTCATTAGTTCTTTTTTATCTGGGAATAAAAGTTGAAAAAAAATAATGTTCGTTTTTAAATTAATGAAATCTTTTTACCCATTTAAAGTAAAAATAAAAAAAATTTCTGACAACGTATTTTCCTATCAAAACTTGTGATTTTTATTAGATTTGTAAATTGATGGGATTTAATTGGAATAAAAATACAATAGTTTCACGAAACATTTATTTCTTCTTCTTGAACAACATTGCATATTTGCTCACATTCTTCTATCGATTCGAAACGGTTTCCGTTTCCTTCACAGCCACTATAGATAAATTCCAGGCATTGTCCATCAGTTGCATTGTAATAGTATTTTATCACTCCTCCCAAACATCTTCCTTCATCTACCTCTAAATTGCAGTGCTCTAAAAACCAATATGTAAATAAAATATAACATTAAAGGTGTGTAAGTATCCTTGTATAGGGTTTTTTTTGTTTTGAATTCTCCGAGTTTCAAGACGGTTAAAAGTAGAACGTGAAAATGGATTTACTCGTAGGTAGAATTTGCAGAAATTTTGATGTGCATGGAGTGTTTAGTACTTATGAATGTAGTTCTCGCAATCCTGCCAAAATATTTAAATTAGCGAAAACTCCGGAAATAAAGAGCACGCGATTTTTGGTACTTTTTTATCATTTATAATTTTGCCATTGTTTTTAATTGGTATTCACTTTTTAACAAATATTCAACCTACTTCGTTTCCAGTTTCTCTTATTAACCTTTGGTTGCCAAAACTTAAAAATTATTTCATTAAATTCTAAGAAGGTTCACTAAACTTAATTTGTTCCAACAATTTATTTTTGGTGAAATATTTTTTTTATTTTTTTATAATTTATAAATTTTTTTATGCTGACTCTTCTTCTTTAACTTATTCTTATCATGCAAATCCTCAGCACAGTGATAAACAATGTTTTCGACAGTTCTACACCAAGTCCCAAATTGTAAACAATAATCATATTTTTATTTTTCTTACTAAAATTGGCTGCAGTTTCTAAGAATTTGTGCAATTAAGAAAGTTACCTCCTTTAAATTTACATATTAATAAAAAATAAATAATAAGATATCCTTAAAACAAATAAGATTTAAAAATATTGGAAAGATAGTTAAAGCAAAGAAATCAGAAGTTTTGGCTATTGCTGCGCTATTAAGAGGCATATTACTAAGAGTTTGTTGCCATGATTATAATGAAAACCACCTTATTTTAACTTCTCTTAAGTTATAATTTTCGAAATAACTTATTTAAATAATTCTTTATAAACAAAATTATGGTGTTCAGTGCCACTATTCGAATTCCGATTGTAAGAAATGGATCAGTCGTAATCCTGCAGCTCGTTTCTGTAACTTCAAATAGAGATTATCTCTACTGGCATTCTGGACGTCATTTTGTCGTCATTTTCCACAGAAATGCATCAACTCAACTGATAAAGCTAGGCATGGTGAATTCGATTCACGTCACCAGAATAGAGAAGTTTCTCAACTGAGTTACAGAAACGAGCTGCTGGTTTGGTAAAATGACCACTTTATTGAGAGGTGTTGAAGGCACTAGGGTCTAGTCTAGAAATAGGGACAAACTTTGAATTTAGATAATTTGATTATAATTATACTCCTCTCATACACACATTCACCATGTTTACTCACACTCATTCGCATATGTTCACTTTATGCAAAATACTTTTATTAAAACGAGTTCGACCGATTTTGTTTTCTTTGATTTTGCACGTATAGATATTTGTTTAGGATCACGAGAACTACATACAACATCTACGTGCATATGTACATACATATATCAAAAATTCAGCTATTCACTATATATTTTGCATATTTGATTTACTTTCTTTAAGGTACACGAACTTACCAAGTTTTCCACCGAAAATTGTGAAAACACATGATACTGTGATTATAAGCGCGGTTGCGGAAATATTCATTTTATTTTTATTGAATGAAATGCCAACGAGCAGTCTTCTAAACACTTTGAATGTTGTCTCCTATTTATAAAGCCAAGGTGACTAGAAAACTTACATTAATTATAATATCCACGTCTAAGAAATTTCTTGGTACTATTAAGTATGTTACTGAGAATTTTTGAATATCATTAATTGAAGCAGTTATGCAAGTAAATAACGATATACCTATAAGATAAGAGGGTGGACCTGGCACGAACAAGTAAAGCCCCGGCTGTAAATTTTCAAGACTAATGTATGAAGACCGATAATATTCGAAACTTAATTATATGAGCTATGATGAAGTGGAATCTTGTCTAGACAAAATAAATGTAAATAAGAAAAACCAGTTTGTTTGTGTAGCTTGTTTTTGCGTAGTAATATATAAATAATCCACATAGTCAATACAGTTGACATTCCACCTGAAAAGTGATAAAAATGAAATTGCTTCTGATTTTACAACATCAAAAAGTGGCGCTCTAAAGTGATTAAAATATATGTACTATGAGATTTACTGGGTGAACGATTTTCTCAAATCAATCTTTTATATTTTCACTTAATTGTTAAAAGTATATGCATATTGTATACACCACACAAATACAATCTATTTTGTACAGGTGACTAAATACATACATACATACATACATACATATATGTATATATATTTATAACGAATTTATAGGGGCAGCATTCGAAATCTTGTCAACATTTTTATTAACCAAGTTAGTTATTTGTTGCGAATTGTGTCTAAAAGATGTTGCTATTGACTTAGAATGTTGCTGCAACTGATGAAACTTTGTAATTAAGTTAGAGTTTTGTGAGTTGCATATAGTAGGGGAAATTTTTATAAACGTACACGTAAATTTACACAAAGTTTCGAAATATATACTTGTAACCTATAAACTACTCTTTTGGCTATTAAATGGTCAAATAACTCTTATCTTACCGGGATTTTATTCATTTGGACAACACACCACATTTATCATAGCTGCATTTCATTCTAAATTAAGCAAGCCAATGAGTGTCGTTGCTTTAATTTTAAACGAAATTTTTTTTTAAACGCAGTTGCAAGCAAGTTTTTTTTTTAGTCATATTCATACTTTCTTAAGTTTAAAGTAGTAGGTATAATTTTACAGATACGTATTTTAGCTGTGTATTTCTGTTATTTTGCGTTTCATTTTAAATAGTGCCAGAAGCTGCTAAAAATCGGTTGCATGTTTTAGAAATTGTAAACATTTACTAACCTAGTTAAATGCAACCAGGAATTTTTTCACCAAAAACAAATACACTACGCCAATACCTTCAATAGTTAAAATGAAACCGCTAAAAGCGCCGGAAAATATGTAAAAATCTGAGCGATGAAAGAAGAAGAGAGATCTGCTAAATATTTAACTGAAAAGTTTGATTATTCATTTGTCAATAATTACATTTAAACTGCTATCAGAATGCGAATGAGTAAGTGAGAACAAACCGAGAAAATTTACTTATGTCTATACATATGTACATAGCTTTAAAAGAATTATTGAGCCCGCCGCCCGTTGCTGTTTTTTATTAAATATTTCATATCAACTATGTATGTATGTATGTTCTTCTCAGACAAATGTTTACATGAGTTAAGAACGCTTTCTTTTAATTGGCTTTAACTAATTTACTCTTTGGACAAATGCCGGTGGAATTACAAAATTTATCACTAAACTCACAGAATTTTGATGTGTTTGATTCCAAAAAATAACATTGAATTGAATCAGGACAGACCTAAAAATTTAAAAACTTAGCACAATAGGTATATACTCTCGTATATTCAATATATTGCACATATATTTACAGTGAAACCCGTTTAATACGTTTTTCAAGGGATCAAACGAAAAAAACGTAATAAGCGGGAAAACGTTATAAGCGTTCCGGACAAATTCAATAGGTGTATCAACGATTTCAAAACAATGAAGTTTTATACACCGATTTTATTTTTTTCCGACCCGCAGAAGAATTCGTAGCACTTTCCTCAATTTTAGCACGGTTTTTTACGATTGTTTGTAATGTAGACGGTGGAAGGTCCAGCGATTTAGCAAAACTTTTTAACGAATCCGACGCACCGCGATTGTCAAACGCTTTGAGAATCTTTAATTTCTCTTCGATAGACAGAGCCTTTCGTTTGAGAGGATTCATACTTGCAAGTAATGGATCGTTCGGAGGACTATCGATAACTAACAAAAATGTCCAAATCCTCTAATGAGCCTGACAAAGCACACTTTTAGAGACGAAAAATTAAAGAGTCGAAATTTCCCATACAAAAAAGACAAAAACGTTATAAACGGATAATTTTACAAAGGGGATGAATGTCCCGACTTGAGGTGAAAAGTTGTTATAAACGGGAAAACGTAATAAAGTGGAACGTTATATCCGGATTATATTGTATGGTCAATAATAGGGAAGTTCTAGGGACCGAATGATAATGACGTTATAAGCGGGAAAACGTAAAATCCGGGAAACGTTATAACCGGGTTTTACTGTATTTATTTGTTCACCTTCAAAATTCTGAATTTCCTTAAGTTATTAACCGACTTCTAAAAAACAAGAGGTTATCAATTCGACCCGTATGTATTTTCTTTTTTTTTAATATCTGTTCGCGCATAACTTTTGAAAGCGGGAACCGATTTTGGTGATTTTTTTGTTTTTTTTTAATATAACAAAGTTCAAATAATAATGAAAATATTTGAAAAAAGCGTTATAGCACCTTATGTACAATAAATTTCATAGCATAATTTTTAAATACTGCTAACCAAAATATAGACATCTACGGTTGATAATTTCCATTTTCGAATGATTATGTACATAAATTGCTCTACATATATATAAATGTGCTTGAAGAAGTTTTGCCTCGAAAGTTTATTCAAATTATGAGCTTTCTTATCCAAACAGATGTCCGCCCATGAGGCAACAGTGGAGTACTTAGCATCTTATTGTCATTCATTGTAACCTGTTTTATTACCTCGACAATATTTGGTTTCAAGGGGATTTGCAAGCAGTCGTAATTTGTTCAGCACTTACGCAATTTTGTATTCAAAGTATAACTCCTTTTTACTGAAGAATTTTACAATTTTATCGTTTTCAGTTAATTTGTTTAGATAATTTACTTAAATTTCTTTTCGGGCTATAAATGTTTATGACATGTTAAATATTTTCTAGTGCTCCTCAATTAAGGTTAACAATCCGAGTCGCTGAGTAATTTGTTGTTGAGTTCTGGTAAGTTATGCAATAATTTAACTGATATTGATGAGATGAATTCTTGCATACTTTTACATGTTATTCGCGTTTCAAAGTAAAACTTGCTTACCTTGACCGATTAACATGAAACTCGTATTATTACTTAATGTGTGAAATTAGCCCTGCCGTTTTGGATTTTTGAAAAAATAAATTGAAATGAATAAATCACGATTTTTACAATCCGTAATGCCTTAAGGACGCACAGGTTAAATGCCGGTAGAAAATTGTTAATTCGAATGGATTTTCCTCAAAATGTGTACTTGGAGATTTTTCGTTCGCTGATTTTAAATCTGCTGTACAAAATAAAGATATAAAAAATGAAGGATTCAGTATGGGGGCCGAAATGTCCAAACTTGGGTGGATTATTATTAATAATTTAATACTTAATAATAACGATCTTTATGTACTGAAAGGTACAATATGTGCACACAGGAGGTAATTGCTAATGTTCTACATAAGTACTATCAAATTTTAGAAATTCGTTAGGGTTAGTTAAAAGAAATAAAAAGGTAATACAAAACTCCTCTTTAATGTTTAGGAAATTATTTTTGTTATGAGTAAAGAATAGAAGGCGTGGCACAGTATATTAATACTTTATATGATATTTATATTCCCAGAAATGTAAACAAAATTATAACAGGCACCTCAAAATAAATTGATCACGAAAATTTAATATCATTAAATTAGTACCTAATTATTTTTAGTTTTTCTTGCATTGACATTTTAAAACTTCATATTAACAACCCCGCATTGCGGGAAAAACAAAATGTATAAACCCAAAAACAGAAATTGGTGCTATTAAAAATGTTTACGATTGTTAAGATTGTTTTCATTTATCTTTTATTTTTATCAAGCATAAAATTAGCTAAACTATTATAAAAACATTTAAGTATCATATTGTTGCCATTTATAGCAGACCACGACACTTTATATACCGGTTTAAAATTTCAATACCGAAAGGTGAAATTTTAGATATTTTATTGATTTTTTAACTAATATAAAAAATGTTATTCGGCCCCGTTTAGCGTAAGAATCTTAACAACCAGGAATGATTTATTGCTAGCCATATCAGAAGGTCTAAAGCTACAAAATTTCTTCGAAAGTTCCTATAATCACCCCTTTCTTCTCTGTTAAGGGCAGGTGAAGTTTTATAGAATTGAATAGGTGAATCAATATTAAAAATTTATATATGTATGTACCTACATATAGTATCCTGTTGTCTAATGCTTATTTCAATAAATATGTTTTTGAAAGAATCGGAGTTATTTTTATGGGCATGAGTTATTCGAAAAATTCAAAAAAATAAAACTTTTTAAACATTATTTTTGCTGTGCTGTAAAAACTGCTTTGAAATCCAGGCATCTTTTCAAAAATGAAGACGGAAACTTTGAAAATTGTTTACAGAATTAGTTTAAAAGTTGTATTATTATAAATATTAGTATAATATTATCTAATACCTACACATATACTGCAAACACCGATGTGTTAATCTTGTTTTGCTACGTTTTCCGTCTTATTCCATCTAAACTATATACAAGAACAAATTATGGTGAGCAAGAATGTAAAGTTGACATTCGCCCAAAGTGATAATTAATTATGCAGGCTCTTCTGTGTGCGAATTTGCCTGGTTTCTTTATAAGCACATGAAATCATTTCGCTTTCAGATTTCGTGGTTGACCGGCAAAGTAATAATCAAAATGAAGTTTTTTATTTTACTCGCTGCTATTTTCAGTGTTTTGGCTTTTGTTGCTGCAAGACCTGGTGAGATCCAAATCAATTTTGTTTTCTTATTTAATTATACATAATATTATTTTAAAGTGGTAAAATTAATTGCAAGTTTATAACATATTTGTAAGTGTAATTATTTAAATGTTTATCAAAATGGTGAACTCTCCAGAAAATACTTATCTGAAGAGTAAAACATTGCCACTGCTTGGTGTTGAAATTTAAATCGGGTTTCGTGTGGAACCTGGACTGGACCACCAATTTCTCGGAAACTATTGAACGATTTATGTATGTTTACATAATTTTATAATTTTCTGGAAACTGTGTCATCCTAGGTATTTATTTACTTATTTAAAAAGCCCAAAGTACACATAATCTTTCAAACAGGGCCACCTAAGTATATATAGCGATTGTTAGAATTGCACGTAGTTTTTGCGATAGTTAATTAAATCTGTAATTGTTTCGTGGTGGCCATCCAATAAATTTTGGTTGACAGCTTAATTTATGTAAATGAAAATGATTGAAGTGCACAGACTGAATTGATACCACATTTAATAAATACATGCCATGGAGGCCCGGTACTTTTTTCTTCTCATTTAAGGTAAAGTAGTCGCCGGTAACTAACATGAGCAAACTTTTTTAAATAAATTAAGATAAATTTCGTCGAAAAAAAAATATTCGAGTTATGCTAATGATAATTGTATATCTACATAACTTCAAAAATTAAAAGGTCTACTAATCAACATAATTATTAAATGTTCCGTTTGTGATATTTTATTTCACGGCAAACTTACATCCCCAATTTTGCCCCATTAAGGGGCCCATACACGAGCGAACAATTTGCGCAAATTTGTGTTTGCACAAAAATATGTGATAGTCCATACACTACACAACAAGTTGTGCAAACTTCAGTTGCGTTCAGGTTCTCTTTGAAAAGGCGGCAAATTTAAAAATTATATTTATTTTTATTTGTAGCCGGCACGCTTAAATCTGATTCCCCTAAAAGTAGCAACAAATCTCAAATAATTTCGCGGCGAAAAGTTTGTAGAATAACACATTTTTAATTGAAAAATTCTCAGCATAACGTTGAAATGCTTAGTACACAACACTTCAAAATGCACCAACATCGCCATACACGAGCAAACACGCTGCGCGTTGCGCAAAAAAATTCAAACGCGTTTGAATTTCATCAAACAGTTGCGCAACGCATCAAACTGCCCCATACACGGGAAAAATGTTTGCACAACGGGCTGCGTTGCGCAAATTGTTCGCTCGTGTATGGGCCCACGGAAAGAATTTAGAAAATCAATATTATATTTCAGGAAATATGTATATGTAAGCGATCGACAAATTGTTTTTGCATATACATATGTACATACGTCCTCTTTTACCCTAAATGAACATTCGTACAAGTTTCATCAGAATCCGTGAGGAGACCTCAATCTCAATTTATGCCAATTATTTTTATTTAGTAGCGAAAACTAAATAGTAAATGAATAAATTTAAAATTAATTTGTCATTCATAAAGAAGGTGGTTTTCAGAATTATGTTTTGTTATAATATTGAATCAAAAACGAAAAGTGTCGAAATGGGATAAAAATAAGACAAACAAGACACAACTAATTATTTTTTAAATTATTTTCAGATCACTGCAATTTAAGTCAGGAAACTGGAATGTGCTTTGCCGCCTTCCCGAAATATTACTATGATGCTTCGACAGGAGAATGCGAGACTTTCATTTACGGTGGATGCGGTGGAAACGAAAATCGTTTTGATAATGAGGATGACTGTAAAAAAGTTTGTGCATGAAATGTTAATGTGATAAATTAGTCATTCATATGGATGTAAATCGACACATTTTTAATAAACTCTGCTTGGATCAATCAAATTGCATTACAATTATTATCTTTTTCATTGAAGAAATAGTTGAGTTAGATCAAAAGAATCTTTAAATAAATATTTTGGAACAAGCGATATATGTATGTATATCAAAAATATATTACTTTACTGATACTTTTTATAGAAAATACACAAGTAGAATAAAAAATAATGGAACTTCTCACTTTTTAAAATAAAAGCTGCTATTATATATAAGAGATAGCCTAAGACTGTTAAGATTGACACTTCAGAAACTAAAATTACTTCAAATACCTGTTCCTTCTTTCCATAACCATTAAATTCGACTATAGATAATTTATCGCATAAAAAACAGTTTTTTCATGCATTTCTAGATTTCCCCTTAAATTTTAAAAGTATAAACAGAATTTTCACACTTCAATTATTCCGAACACATTCAAACGATTTAAAACATTTTTTTATTAATTAAGTAATTGAAAGTGAAAAGTTTTTACTGCTGCTGATACTTCTTCGGCACGTGCTTTAAATTTTACTTGGAAGCGATAAGCCAATCTAATAACAATTTTGGTTTTATTTTACTTTATACGTATGTCGAAAATTTCAAGGTTTTCCCATATGCGTATCTGTATACATAATTAAGCTAATTATATGCAATCTCAGAATTAAGAAATTTGGTACACAGTCTTTCTGACACAGTTCTTCCAATTGGAAGTTGAGTAGTAGGTGCCATCATTTTATATTACTTGCATACAAAAGTGACATAGAAAACAGTTGCAATACTTAATTTAGTGACGATATTTCAAAATGAGAACTAAAGCTTTTATACTTGTCATTTTAATGACTTTGATTTGGTGCAATTTAAGTATTGCGAAACCAAACAAACCTGGTAAATTATATTTTATATATTCTAGAGGGTTTATAAAAATATGTAATTATTAGAACGATGCTATCTTCCACTAAACAACTCCGAGAAAGGGATGATGTGCCTGGGATATTTTCCATCTTACTACTATAACAACAGTCAGGATGAATGCATTAGCTTTATTTACGGGGGATGTGCGGGTAATGACAACCGATTTATAACAAAGGAGGAGTGTGAAATTGTGTGCAAAAGTACATATACCTAACGAAAAAATAATAACGTTCTCCTATATGTGAGTGTTGGCAGCCAGACGACTTTAATTTTAATTCATACAAATAATGTCTTATAGAATTTATTATAAAATTTAAAATTAACTGAATAAATACGCATTTTGAATGGTTAATAATATTTTGTTCAGTACTTTATTATTAGTTCATTTCTGCACAATTTCAGTACTTTATTATTAGTTCATTTCAATTACTTTATTATTATTTCAGTATTTTATTATTTTTTCATTTACAACGATTTAATGAATAAAACATGGATCTTAACGCTATTAGTATGTAACATGTGGAAATCTATTTTTGTATTAAGAGGTAACGATCATTTCTAATCAGTCAAACTGTAAAGACCGTCAGGATGGAACGATTTTAGTCGGAAATAGTGAAAATTGAATTAACCAATTTTATGAAATAGATATTTTCTTAAGTTTAATAATCCTTATAATAGATGAAATCATAGACTTTAAGTAAAACCGGGTTTTATTAGGTATATATCACAAGATTACTGAAATGCTCAAATTTGATACTTAAGTACTTCACCCAATTTAGGGTTACTATATCCCATACTCAGGTTACTAAAATCTAAGTATGTGTTATGGAACTATTGTCTAAAAGTTTTGCATTTCAAGGGCTTTTGTCTCTTCTTTACTTAAATGTGTTTTCATTGCTAAATCTTCACCCTTAAGTACTATAATTATTTTCAATGTCCATAACGACTCGCAATTTTCGTCCTATCGTTTATTTAATATTATATTTGGTCGCCATATTGAGTTCGCTATCGTGAGCTTCTAAATTTTGAAACTGGATTCGTAGTAACACCAAAAACCCGAAAGTACCAATTTTCAAGGCAATCCCCTAAAATCTGCAATTGCTTACCCCCATTTTATGCGTATAAAAAGTACGTATGTATAATGTTAAGTCCCAATATAGGCAATGATGGTAACATTATTCCTGGACTAGATGTCAAGTAAGGCGCTACTGTTGATAACAATTAACAATCAGTTTCTGTGAAACCTCTATGGATACAAGAAGATTATTTATTGTAAATTAAGATTGGAAGAAGTGAAGCTAAACCGGTTTGAATAAAAGAGTTATTTTGCCTGAATGTGCCACTGAGATTGTCTTGCTCCCCCGAAGAATTGTTATTTGTGGATTATATTAATTATTTTGCATTAAATAAAAGATTTTTTTAAACAGTTTTTAAGCTATATTGCATTCGCAGATATCCTTTTACAAATACTTTCGCATTCGTCTTTTGAATTAAATCTATTTGCATTTCCAAAGCAACCACCGTAAATGAAGGAAATACATTCATCTTGTGTGTTGTTGTAGTAGTAGGAAGGGAAATAGCCTAGGCAAATAATACCTTGGTCGTGGGCGTACTTTAGTGGGAGAAAGCATTGCGCTGAAATGCAATAAAATTAAATTAACATAAAATAATAATAAATTACTTACCCGGTTTAATAGAAGCCCCACTGCTTAAGTTACACAAAAGCAAAGCAATTATGACAGTGGATATACACACTTTTGTTCTCATTATGTTGATCTGTGCTAATTGACGGTTACAACTGACAGCCTTATTTTTTCAATGCTGTATTTATACCTAAATAATCTGAAATGCAATATTAGTAAAGCCGGCCCCACACAATGTGTGCATTCGCCAAACATTTTAAAAATTTCTGCGTCTACTTATTCGCCAAATATTTCCTTCGCCTTGTGTGAGCTCCCACACTTTCGTCTTCTTCGTCAAAGTGCATATGCCGAACATTTTCTGCGTTTACTCTTTGCTCCCACAATACTCGTTCATTCGTCAAACTTTTGCTTGAAATCACTCGCCGAATGTTTGGCACAGAGTTCATTTCGTGATTGCAGAATGGCCAGTGCAGACGCTATTATTGCTAGCGCCGCTTCGGTTGTTATAATGAGTGGATATTTACATCTAAAGAGGTTAAATAAACGGAAGAAAAGATGGTGGATGTTGTCTTTAAATAATAGCCGACGAAGGTATGTAAAGATTTTCCTATTTTGATGTTAAATATATATAATTAGAATTCTATAAAAAATAGTTACGACGGGACTGACCTGCTCATGGACTTGCGGCAAGAGCTATCAGGGAAGTTTGAGAACTTTTGCAGGATGTCTGCGGGGGATTTTGAAATCCTTTTAAATAAGATCGGACCACTTATAAAAAAGCAAGACACTCACTGGAGGAAAGCTATTCCTGTGGACCAACGATTGGCAGTGACTCTCAGATATTTGGCTTCTGGAGATAGTTTTTTGAGTTTGTCCTATCTCTTTAAAATTTCTAACCAGCTAATAAGCCAAATAGTGAATGATGTGTGTAGCGCATTAGTCCACATCTTAGGAGATGAAGTCAAGGTAAGAAAAGAATTTAAAATTTTATTTTTTTTATTGCAATTCAAAAAATAGGTGAAAACATATGTATACACAGTCATAGTTTTTCATTATTTAAGAGTGTCATACATATTAAAACAAAAGCGATTTCAAATTACTTTAATATTCATGGATTTTGCATACAGAAAAAAGGACTTCAGAGTCCAGTTTGAAGACCTTGTTATAAAAATAATTAACCAAAACTTCTTAATAAAATAAATAAAACTTAGAAAATTATAATCAATAAACAGACACAAGTGGTTATTAATCTCGTACTTTACTAAAAAGAGACAATATTTAGTTAGAGAATATTAAACGATAAATTCATAAAATTCACATTAAAACAAAAACAATTTCAAAATATAGTTAGAAAATTTTTCGAAAACATAAACATATTAATTATTCCGTACTTTCTTGAATATAGTTTGAACTAAACTTAGAAAACTAAAAACAACAAACAGCTATTCTTATACCTGACGAAAACAAAAGCGACTTCGGAATATAGTTGTAAAAAATGAAAAATATACAGTCACAATCTTTTGAACTCATATGAATTCCCTATTAAAACAAGAACATGTTCAGTCAGAATGTAAAATATTCTGGAATTCAAAAATAACTCAGGCGATTTCAAGATTAATAAAATAAAAATAATATTTACGTATCCAATATTTACATATTCATGTGTACATTTTCAATTATGTATAGCTATGGGCTATTTTGCGACATGATTTCATGAGAATAGGACGGAATATTTTCAATGCTTTGTAAAATAGACGGAACTGACATATTTTGGCTATCAAAGAACGAACACTTTCTTGGAGATTGTTGGAAGGTTGTCGAATTGTCGGTAATATTTGAAATACAAGGCTCTGGAGAATATTGTGAGCTAAGTGTATATGTATTTGAAGCAGATGAGACTGAAGGCGTAAGATTTTGCTGGGGTTTTTTACTCATTTTTGTACGAAAAACTAAAGTGTCTATTTCATTCATGAGTATATCGCGAGTGTCTTCATCAAAAGCCCTTAATTTCTCCCCAAGTAACTGTCCATAAAGGGTACATACATCCTGTTCCTGTTTTTCTTTTCCGCATGTGCTTTTTAAGATATTGTATGCATCTTCCATGCGGGCCTCAATAGTTTCTTTCGGTAATGTTTTTCTTTTTATCCCTGTTCTTTTACTCGGTAATTTAAAACTTGGACTCGGCGAAGTTATTTCGTTTTCAATTGATGCTTCAGATTCTTGATTTTCCGGCGTAAGATTTTCGTCATCTGATATCTAGAATATTGTAGTGTAATTTTAAGTTAAAATCGGTCTCAAAATTTATAATATAAAAAATAATATAAAACTAACATCAAAATAAATAACATATAGGTATTCACTTTTTATAGCTACACTTAATTTTTTTCAGATGCCAGAAACGTCACAGGAATGGCAGTTAGTAGCGGAGGAGTATAATAAAAAATGGAACTTTCCCCACTGCTTGGGATCTTTGGATGGAAAACATGTCCTTATGCAATCTCCAATGAACAGTGGATCTGAATTTATCAACTATAAAGGCACATTTAGCATTGTCCTTATGGCTCTTGTGGACGCAAATTATTGCTTCTTATTTGCTGACGTCGGTTGCCAGGGAAGAGTTAGTGACGGCGGTGTGTTTCAAAACACAGTATTGGCGAAAAAAATGAACAACAAGCAATTAAATTTCCCTCCAGATCAACCACTACCTTCACATAATACTCCGTTACCATATGTTTTTGTAGCTGATGATGCGTTCAGCCTAAATCGCCACCTAATGAAACCATTTCCAGGGAGTTATGAAAAAGGTAGCACCGAAAGAGCTTTTAATTACAGATTGTCCCGAGCTCGCCGTGTAGTAGAAAACGCATTTGGCATCATGTCTTCTGTTTTTCGTGTACTAAGAAAGCCTATGCTACTACAGCCAGATAAGGCTTCAAAAATCACAATGACTTGTGTTTTACTGCATAATTTTTTAAGAAAGAGTAAAACATCTTCACAATATGCACCTAGAGGTACTTTTGATACCGAAATTAATGGACAGCTTATTCCAGGATCATGGCGGAAAGATCAAGGTGATATGAATTCATTATTACCGCTTCAGAAAAAGCCAAGAAAAGCTGGTAATGAGGCTAAGTGCATACGGGAAGCATTTGCAGAATATTTTATTACAAATGGAAAGGTACCATGGCAAGATTTATACAATTAAGAGTTTCATTTGGAACTCCCATGTTCTGAATTCCGAGTGAAATTAAATCGAAAAGATCTTGTAAAGCTTCTTTTCAGTAGAAATTCCTTAATACGAATTTTGAAATTATAACAAATTCATTTCAGTTACCTTTGATTTCACTCGGAATACAGATCATGGGGGAATATCAACTTATAATATATAATATTACATACTTAATTTGTTTTATACCTACTTTATAAATAAAAATATAATTACATACCTCTGTATTTATCGTCGCTCTGGGTTGATAAATTTTTCTGAGAAATTTCGCCATTGATTTGTATGCAAACCAATTAGGTGTGTACAAATCCTCAACTCCTGCCCCTGATTTGTTACTACACCTCTCCTTCAAACAAAGCGCACGAAAAATTGACATCAACGAGTCTTTTTTTTTTTTTAAATCACTCACTGAGCACTCTTTGCTCATCGATGTGCAGATTCGTTGCCAGGCGTCAACCACTGCGTTCCTAATTTTATGTTCGGGATGTTTTGGATCCCATATAATGGGCTCCAACTCATAGAGCCCGACGAACTCCAAAATTAACTCCTTCGACCACTCCATATTGCTCTGATTCCGATCACTGAATATCCCTGAACACACAAATGTTCGCCTTTTTCCCATCATCGGTGGGAAGCACACGCATAACGCATATTTCCCTCGTACGAAGCACACATGGCTCCCACATACCTCGCCAAACCGCCACACACAGCAAATATTTGTGGAAATAAACGCATACGCGAATGACGAGGCATGTCGACGCATCACGAAGTTCGGCTAGAAAGGACGAATGACAAATATTCTTCGTAGAAGCTCCCACACACCTCGTCAAGTGAGACGCATAGTCAAATGTTTGGCGAATGCACGCATTGTGTGGGGCCGGCTTAAGACAGAGATTCGGAGAACCAAGTGAGGGGAACTCCGCTTGACTAAACAAGCAATACTTATCTCTTAACTCAGAATAAAATGAAAAAGCAAATAATTAAGTTAAAAAAGAACCGAATTATCTCTCAGTGTTTATTTTTATAAAAGCTACAAAACATACATAATAAGTATATTCACACGTTTGCATCATCTAAAATTCTTCAATTAAATCTATAGTACATAGAAAACCACAAAATTTGTGAGTTTGTATCATCTCTTCTGAATTAGGAAGAGCAATTGATAACGAGTGCCAATGGAAAATGGCAACAAAATTAACTATGAGATGTTAATATTTCTATAATATAAAAAAAAGCATTATTTATCTCTCATTCGATCAGTTAATCGTTCGATTTTACTATTACGCATCTCTGAGAGTAGGTACGTTAGACAATTTAATTTCTACTGGTTGAACCTTTATACATATTTAATAAAGCGAATAGTGTGCAAATACATTTTAGAGAGCCCATGATATTTTCTATTCTCTTCCAGTCGTTTCTTAAAGGTTGACGATTGTGGCCGTTTTAGGTCTAGTATAAAAAGTTTTCTATAAATTTGGCTTGTTTTTTTTATTATCAGTTCACTTTTCACTTTTTACACGATCAGAATTTTGATATTTTAAATTAGCTGTGTATTTTTGGTGATCTGATTTAGATCTTGAATTTCGCATTGAATAGAATTATTTAAGCTGTAACCTATATAGAAAAGATTTTAAAATTTGTAAAACGTCCATCAAATTGCAATGATTTTTGCCCATCCCAACTTAAAGTCATAAACTGAAAAATTTATTGGATCTAGTTTTTGATGCAAAATTAAAAAGTTTTGCTCACTATATGAAAATTTCAATTCAATACAAAATTTGCTGCGTAATCTGATCCATATCAGATCACCAAAACACCACAACTATTATCGTCAATGAGTATAAAGGGCGTGGTAACAGAAATTATTAAAATTATTCTTATTGGTAGTTTCAAAATATTCTAATTCCAATAATATTTGTAATAGAGTAGACATATAGGATGGTCAATTGAAAGAGGAAATCGGAAAGTATACCAATCAGTGTTCTGGGTCTTATGTTGGGGTGTTATGAAATAGAAAAGAAATGCTATATGTTAAGGATTACTTTAAAAAACAAAAAGTTGGTTCGCAGTGAAAAGTTCAGACTATGCATGGGATTATTTCAAAATCAAAGTCTTCTATCACAGCAACGTAATGAATGTGGATACCTACTGAAATTTTGGGAAATTTTTGACGAGGATGAAACCCATGAGGAGCACTAGACTAAAAAGTAATTGACGATAATATAATAAATCATTGTACGTAATAAGGCGGCACGGATATAAACACTCGGTGTAAATTGCAAATATGTATTTATTTGAGAAGGTCAAAATTGATTTACAATAACCGCGTATATACTCGTTAATTTAGGCATGCTTACATTCTCTTTCACAGAGAGCTAGTGTATCAAACTTATTGCCATTTCCACCACATCCACTGTACTCAAAAGTTTTACACTGATTTGCCTTTTTGTCGAAGTAGTACATTTTTCGGTAAGCCATACAATTTTTTCCTTCATCTCCATCGGCTGGAGGAAGTGAACATACCGCTGAAATTAAGGAAAAATTATAAGTTATAAAATGTTCTTGAGATGATGAAGTTCATGTTTTAGCTAGATTAAATGAGCATTGTTTGAATTGCTATTAAAAATACTTTCGGTATATGAATAAATATGTTTTTAATAATTATAACACACATACATATATGTACAAATACTTATGGATACAAAAAAAGGACATCTTACTGAAATTAATGGTTACTTGTACATAAATTAAATATCACAATTTCGAAAATTATATGTAAAGGGTGTTTCATATAGTGTGACATTCATAAGTGGGATGATAATTTTCACTTAGAAAAACAAAAAAATTGTATGAAAAATAATTTTTTTAATTTTTATTATTTGATCTAGCCAACTCAGTGACATTGAACTCACTCACTCCAAAAATGTTGAACTACTACCTACCACTGTACCTGTACCGAAAAAAAATGGCATCGTTTGATGACTTTTTATTCTAAATAATAATGTCCAATTGATGGTAATAAAAGTAAGTAACAATGTCCAATTGATAGCTAGCTTCAATAAATTGGCAAAAGTAAATTCAAAAACGGAAGTGTTTAGATACTACACTTGGTCTTCAAAACTCGGACGATGGCCTTTACATAATCGTAGTTAGGAACTTTGCCGATATTACTGTCTTCAAAAATGTTTTGAAATACCCCAAGGTAAACCCGTACATTTCTCAATTAAATTCACAGCAAGAATGTAAATCAAAAAAAAATCACATAAATATCTTTTAAAAATGTTCACACTTGGAAACAAATAAACCTCTTTTAAATTACAACAATAAAAGTTAGAAATTGTTTCATTTATTATCAAAATCGCATACCTGATTTCGTAGAAGTGGAGAAGCCAAACAACGAGAGGATCAGTAAAACGAAAAAAATTGCGAACTTCATTGTATTTGATAAGGTGTTACTGGTAGTACTGAAAACTGAACTAAACCAGATTTTCCAGAGTCAATTCTATTTATACAAAGCTTTCAAGCCCATCCAGGGGATTAGGTCATAATGCCGAAAAACAAATAATCCCGAGCATCAACAGGTTAACAATGTTTACTAAATAAGCGTTGGAGGAAATCTTACATTTATGTAATTTATTCTTTAATTGCAGTAACTTGATACGAATCAACTCAATGAGGTGACAAAAGATGATAACCTAATTGGCAAGTTCAAGCAGTGTACATGCAATTACATTTGAAAGAGGCGAGTTCTAAGTATGCCATTGCATTGTTTTTTTATATATACACAAGCATTTGTATATCACTTTTAATTGACTTCAATTATTTATGTATCCTATCATAAAAACCGCGCAAATTGTAACAGATGCAATATTAATTTGAATTAGTAAGGTCAGAAAAGAAACTTCGCATTCGAAGTAAATTTTTCGTGAAAATGCACTCTGTAGGAAGTGCGACATTAATTATTGCGAAGTTTTTTATGTGAAAATTACTAATTGTCTAAAATTGGATAATAACCTCGTAAAGTTTATTTCATGAACTCTAAAGAGGAAACTGCAATTTCCGTGTTTTTGTCTTGCAAGCTTGACTTCAAGATGTAGTAAGATCTTTCGGTTGCTGCCCCTGATAAGAAATCTTAGAAGTCAGTAATTGTTGAGCTTTTATGTTTAAATTTTACTACAATTTCAACAACGTTCAAACTTGAGTCAAGCTCGTCTTATGCAAAGGTTCAAACCATTTTTGTTTACAGACGAGGTTGTAAAATTAGGTCGATCTTTTTCGATTTGTTAATGAACGTTATTATGTATTAGGATTTGGCATGTTATTTATTAATCATTAATATTTCACATTTTGGAAGGTCCGTTGAATAAATGATGCTCACTCGAATATTTTTTAATATTGTAGGTATTGATTTTTTTGTTTTTTAAAAAGCTTGAGAATACTTTTATCTTTTATGTATATCACGCCTGTAGCATTTTTTTATTTATTTGTTTTGTTAATTTTTATTTCTTTGGATTAGTGGGAAACCTACATATGTATAATATACAAATATTCCATTTTCTTTAGGTGATCGTGAGCAATATTCAATATTGTCTATACTTTGATTATGTCACCGTACTTTTGAATCGATTTAAATTCAGTAAATTGTCTGTTTAGTCGACGAAGTAATTGTTTTTCAAAACACAAAACTCACTGTCAGATGAAAATAACATGACTATGAATATTACCTTTTTTTGTAATTTTCAGTTCGTTTTTTCCAGAGTCGAGTTTTAGTTCTTTTTCAAACATCAATTCTTTTCTTATGAAATTTGAATGAGCTCGGTTGAAAAAAAAACGTATGGGACAAGGAGGTTATCATTAAAACAAATATTATGGTTCGTAATATTCAAAAACAAAAAACAAAAAAATTTTCAAATAGCTGAAACTCATAATTATAAATCGTCGACTAGAAAACATACTTTTATTATTATAATATAGCATTAGGGTACAATATATTTCCAAGAACTAAATCGCATATTTTCTTCTCTACCGTTGAGAGGAAATGTGTAATTACATTTGCAAGCCTGGTAGCATTTTAACTTGGAAGGGAAATTGTTTTGATTTCCTCCGCAACCTTCATATTGGAAGGGTTCACAAGTTTTTGTCTTTGAATTGAAATAGTAGCGTGTCTCAGACGTATCCCATCCACAATTTCCAGAATCTGGTTCCAATTCGCATAATTGTGTGCGTTCAACTAGAAAATTTAAATTCATTATAATTGAACTGATTAGAAAAGCAAAATTATAGTAGCTTACAATGACCGCAATAACTTTTACATTCCTCAAACGAATCAAAATTATTCCAGTTACCCCCACATCCCGTCCAAAACCAATGCACGCATGTCCTTGTCAACGCATGGTAGTAATATTTGTTATGCCACGCCTTCCAACAAATGCCTGGATTGGGAATATTCGCGCATTTTTTATTAGCTTCACCTGCGTCTGCAACTATTCCACAAAGCACTAAAAAGCAGGTTAAAAGGAGCTTCATTTTCTTAACCCTGTTACTCCCGAGGGCGTTAGGCGACAACTGATGTTAAAGAAAAAATGCTGAGTTATTTAACACTACAAGCAGAATTACTGAAATTGAATAGAACTACGTAAAAGTAACTGTATTAATTCAGCCAAATGGCGCAAATACGCAAATAAGCAAATCAGTTTGCACAAGTGCACATTTACTGTTCACACGTGAAGATACTTTTTGGCGACACTTTGTTTGCATAAATATTATGTTTCTATAATGTGTATTACGGTATTATACTGAGTGAGTACAGAATTGGCTTTGTGCATTGCAAAGTTCTTACTAAAAATCAGGTTAATATAAATAAGAAGTAAAATCTCTGTTATGACAATTATTGATTTGAAAGAAAAACAAAAACAATTGTTTCAATATATGTAGATAAATGTAATCTTCG
The DNA here is from genome assembly GCA_933228815.1 of Machimus atricapillus. Lineage (NCBI taxonomy): Eukaryota > Metazoa > Arthropoda > Insecta > Diptera > Asilidae > Machimus > Machimus atricapillus. The sequence continues at coordinate 58,760,238 of OW121784.1, forward strand.
TTTAGTCTTTAAACAACATTGATTTTTGTTTTTAACAAAAGGTGCACTCTAAATAAGTTTTGACCATGTAGATTCTAGTTAATATTAACTATGTAGAAAATATTGCTGCAATTCGCTTAAAAAGTAATATACATATATTTTTAATAGAAATTCATTTACCTAAATTATAGTAAAAAAGTACATAATTTTATAGTAAATTGATAATTATAGAATTTGCTTGTAGTGCCGTCACGAGTTTTTGCATATTCGGTTAAATATCTTAAGAAATACAAGCGACCGACAATTTTTTTTATATATCGATCACTTCTAACAAATGAACATTTCTACAAGGTTTCATCAAATTAGACTTTTAAAATCAATTTATGCCAAAACAAGTAGGTAGGTACTAGCGACTTCCATCTAAACGGCTATAACTTCGTTATTTTTTAGATTTTTAGTTTTGATTTATTTTTACACATTTTTGAAAATTTCTGCTTCCTGACTCCGCTAATTTCGATATGTTACGTTGTACTTTTAAGAGACAGTCATGCATGTTGTTATAACAGCTCTTAGTTCGAGATGCACTGCTCACAAAACCTCGCTTAAGAATTTGGAGCTAAGGTGGTTTTTATTAGTTTCTCGATTTGAAGCAATAATGATATTACATTTTATTTTAAACTAACTGACCCGACAGACGCTGTCCTGTCAAACGCGCGAAGTTTAAGTAGTCGTTAAAAACTTTAAAAAAAATGATGAATGAAATCGATAAAGTCGTTCTCAAGTTATGTTACCCGTGTACAAAATGAAAAAAAAGTGATTCTGCCCCAGCAGGATTTGAACCCTGGACCGTTGGATTAAAAGTTCAACGCTCTACCGAATCGATTTATCTCGTTAAAAGTTTTCTGAAATTTTCCAGTTTACTGCGTAATTTTCTTAATTTTTCTTTCCGTAATAACCTTCTACAAAGTATTAGAAAACTTAAAAAAAAAGATGAATGAAATCGGTAAAATCGTTCTCAAGTTATCCCATGACCATGTGAAATAGGGATTCATTTTTATATGTATATACAATTATCTTCTTTTGATTTATTCTTCTAGGTGTTATAGGTTTGGCTTGGGGGGGCTCACCAGACCGGTGGAAAAATGAGTAAAGGTGGTACTGAGTATAGTAGGGAAGTAAACTTAAATTTTTAATCTGCATTTCACAAATTTTATATCTTTCTCATAAATTTTGTCTTAAATTTGAACTTCTTAATACTTTTTCGTAATTAAAACGTATGCGTTACCATGAACTCGTGGTACCTGCTGTTTTTATGATGCGTCTTAACACTGCGGCTGTGTTTATGTACTGTCTAACTTTTTTATTAGCAAGTGTTCAAATTTGTTTGAGCAGTTGTTTTCACCTTAGGAACAAGTAAATGAGATCAAACGCTGATATGTGGTTGATATCTCCACCGGATACGGAATACGTCGCTAAGCTGGAATTAAGTTATTGACATAATAAAATCTTATTAAATTAAATATGTGTTTAAATATGTTCAAGTACGCTATTTCTACTGTAAAATTCATAAATTTAATTTACATATACAATGAAATTTATCGCATTGACAAAGCACGAAAAGTGTCATCAGCACAAATAATTGAATGATGGGTTGACATTAATGTGTATATGTGTGTTTTCATTATTTCGCCATTTCATTGTAAAGATGATTGTTTTTTCTGTTTGAAAGAAGCTTATTTTCTCGCACTTTGCCAAAATTTCAAATAAATTTTTGGATCATTCGACCAGTTCATATAACTTTTTTTTCGCGGTTCATACTCTGCTGTATTTTTAAATAAATTTTTAGTAATATTTTTGACGTCAAAACACGAATTCGAATTCAAATAAGAATACCAAATTTTATTTCTCCAATTTTACAAGAGATGGGTTCTAATTTTCTTGAATCTAAATAAAGATGAAACTATTTCGTACTTATCGAAATAAGTAAGGTCATTTTTCGTACTTTATGATGGGATTTTTTGTGCTCTATGATATTTATATGCATTATGAATTCATCTTATAGTAGGTAGGATAAAGGTAGCACTTAATTGAAAGGCAAGAATGATCAGTAATTTCAAATTTTTATTATAGTCAAGTGTGTTTATTGGCACGTATATTTGTTCTTAGCATCTAGTTCATTGGAAAATGTTAAAATAGTTATAGGGTCCTTTAAATAATTAATACCTTTAAATTTCGTAAGTAGTTTACACGTTAAATTACTATTAGGCTACGCACAAGAAAATTTTTTTATTAAATTGTTTAAGTTGAATTGTACGCAAAGTCTGCTAAATACGCTGAAATTGCCCTCCTTTGGCCTACTAACACATTTAATGATTCTCATATAATTACATTACTATTACTAAGTATTACTACATTTTACATTTTAACTTTACATTTTAAATTATTACTAAGATTAAAAATTTTAACAGGTTCTATAAGTCTAAGTGGAAATTGCAGCACTGTGAGCATTCTATAACTTCTCATCAAATTAACAATTTTTGGCGAATTAATTTTTTGTTTATTGCATATGTTAGTTGTAAAAGCAGAAAAACAAATTTATTTTCTATTAATATAAATCAAATCAGGGATACCAAAACAAGTCTTTAAATGATGTTCTAATTTGTTGTTTACTTCTTATGAAACACGAACGAGTTTTTTAGCAGTAGGAAAACATTTTTTTTTCTATTTTGCAGCATTTATGCAAAACATTTTTTTAGTTTTATATAAAAAAAATAAAAATAAACTAATAGGCCGGAAAAATGAGACTTAATTTACATAATTTACATTTAGACAGATTTAGTCATGTGTAATATGTTATAATATTACCAACGAAAATTCACTATTTAAATACAGTTGCGTGAGAAAATTATGACCATTCACGTAGCACTCCATTTATTCATACAAAATGTAATATAATTTATCAGGTTGAATGTTGCTTTCCCGCAACGCTTTGAAAAAATGTAGTCCAACAAAAAGTTTTATTTTTATTAATTCAAATAATATTACATATATCAAATTTGTTAAACGAGTTAGAAATCTTTGATATAACCAAGGGCGACACTGAAAGAGGCTAATCCGACCATGGGGTAAATTCAATTCCTCTATTATCTCGAAAATGGGAATACGTACATACATATGTATAAGGTAGTGTCATAAAATTAATGCGTTTGAATTTACTGAATTAAAATCATTATATTATTTGTCAGGTTTCTTTTACAGAAATCTGAATATGCAATACGTTTTAAGGAAGGAAGGGATAGTTTTTTTTTTGCATTCGCGTCAATTGTTTGAAAATTCAATGGTGAAAATTCAGTATGTAATTTCAAAACATTAACATTTAATTTATATAAAATGCGGCAACAGCCAATGTTTTGAATGCTATAATCATATATTAAATGAATATTCCGTTCCGTGATTGTACATATGTATATGTAATTAGAAAAAAATCATATTAGCAATAATTAAAACGAAATGTTGTCTAGCTCCAATAAGCATTTTGTGTAACGATTTAATATACTTCACCTTAATTAATTGGGCGAAAAGAGGATTTCTTGTTTTACCGGAAACTGTTGCAGAAGTGCTTGGTAAAACAGTAACCTCTTTCTTATATTTACATACACATAAAGCGAATAGATAAAATTAGAGAATTCTCGTTGATCAAACTAATAATTTATCTGTTTTGTTTGTAAATAAAAGGAATTTATTTTGTTAGTTTTAGATAAAATTCTTGCGGAAATTGTTGCACTTTATTAAAAACATGAATTAGTAAATAAATTATTGCAATTAATTGTCATTTAATTCAGGTACAATTAATATCCAAAATAGATCTTTTGCACCTACATAGTTCAAGACTCAAACTATTTACGTGAACTCACAAAGCTTCTTTTACTTTAACCAGCAGTGGAAATTTAAATAAGTTGAAAACCCTTCTGAATGTGAACTGATAAAAAAAGAACCTAGCAGAAAATTAATGTGCACTATAATTACAAGTACATAGAACAGATAATATCACGTAGATACTCCTGAATTTTGTGAATATCAAAAGCCAAGTGAACGAAATCATGATCATCAAATATTAAGGGATTAATCGATGGGATGCAAAAATTGTTAAAATTTTTGAACACTTTTGGAAGCTTGCATCTTCTAATTAATCAGAAGCAAAGAAAGTTTTATCATCCCTTCCTCTGTGCTAACGTTAGAAGAGTTGGATAATTTCTTACTTTATATGAATTTTAAGTGTGAATGGGGTCGGAAAAAATGTTGTACATAATGAAATAAATGGAAACATTTGAAAGCTTGTACTTTCCGCTTAAATGTGCGGTTTTTTTAACCAAGTTATCAGTTGTTAAAGTAAAAGTATTTGGTTTGTAATAATAATCGCACAATAATGTTCGAAGTGTCATTAAAAAGGTGCAAGAATCTTCTTCACGATCGTGCAAAACAATTTTTTTGATTTTAGCGCATATTTTTTTAAAAACAAGTTAAAAAATTGTATTTTCTCACATTTTTGTTTTCGGGCCATAAAGAAATGGGGCAAGGTCTTTTGAGCTTGCTTATAGACAAAAAAGATAGTGGAAAAACCTATAAAATCATCATCATTTTATAAGATTTATTTTTATACAATAAAAAAGGTTTTATAGAAAGACAATAAAAGTATATTACGTATTTTTAATTGTTTGCTGAAAAGAATCATATACTTTGGTGTGCATTTTAGTAATTTCTAATTCTTTAAAAATTATTAAAATTTATGAATAAAAGGTTGTTCAAAAAAGTTCGACATTTGTCTCAAGTTTGTTGAATTCTAAGAGCATTAAAAACGAAAAATTGAAATGAAAACAAATATGTACATATGTCCCTTCAAATGAATTCTTATTTCAGCAATCTTTAATTCAGGATAATACATAGTATGTATATGTACATACATATATGCTAACCACTTTGTTAAGAGATTCCGTGAATCTTAGGTGATTATTTTTAATTAGTGATTTACTCCATTTGTTTGTTTTACATTTTGTTTTTAAGCTAGATAAAGTTAAAACAAGTTCTCGTTTATGCTAGGTACGTTTTCGTCTCTAAATTGACTATGTAATGGGTGGACAATAACTAATCTATCTAATAGAATACATATTTAAATTATTCCAATTCATTTTAATTTGAACGATATTTAACCTACCCGGTCTTCCTAATTTTTTTAAATTAGCGGAATATTTTTAATGATAACTAGCATAGGGGCGTATAGGGAACTACACATGTGAAATTGTCTGATGTTGTGTTACCTAAGTTTTTGAAAAGGTCTGGGATGGCTCTTAAAGGAAAATTTATAGAAGGACTGCTCTTAAAATGTTCAACATCGTCATCGCAACTGTAGTTAAATTAAACAATCTTACTTAAATAGCCGAAAACATCGTTCGTGTTTCCCTATAAAAATACAGTGCACTCGAATCACTGCTCTCGTTGTTGTCCCGGAACTATAAAAAGAAAAGTAGCTTAAATGCATCTCTTGGGGCCGGATTGGGCTCGCTCCTATTCATTTTTTTCAATCACCCCGTTTTGCTGGACCTCAATCGATGTGTTTCCATTAAGGGTTGTCATGTCGTGCGGTTCCGTCTTTCGCGAGCTTAGCGCTTGGTGGAGGGAGAGCGGGGGCAGGTGAAGTCCGGGGAAGGCGAGCCCCGCTGCGGCAGCCGCGTGAAGGGACTGGAGGAGGGCTGCGGAGTGCTCCTGGGCCTTCCTCCGCAACTCCGCCACAGAGCTGGACCTAGGGTCCGGGTGATTGGATGAGGGCGGGGATCCGGGAGCGGTTGACGTAACCGGGGCGGTCGGCGGCTTGATGGGGCAGCACGAACACAGACCCGGGAATGCTGTAAAATTAAGAAAATTAAAGGTTATCTACATGGCACATCTTGAAGCGCACTCAAATCAATTTTAATGTCGTTTTTCAATAACCCGCGATAATGTCGGCATAAATCCTTATTAAAAGCTGTCAGTTACGTTTCTACCACCTGTGACCCAGGAGAATTTCACCGCGCCAACGACGCCGCTGATGGGGCGTGAGCACATTTCGCCGCGGACCGCGACTAACTCAGGACCCGGGAGGGGTTTTAATCTGACTAAAAGCTCCTTCCCAACCACTTTGTGGAATAATATTCATAAAATCTACGCCATTGATATGATAAAAGACTAAATTCAATTAGGAGCACGAAAATCGACAACGTTGCGAGATGGCAAAAACCCCAACCTGGATCAAATTAAACGAAGCAGGTGACACGCCGTGTGGGGCCCATCTGCGGTCGATAGGAGTCGATAATGGAATGTGATTTTAAAATCTGATTTGTAGCCTCGTACATTCCAGAGTTTGGTGCAAAGCAGCTTTTGTAAATTTTATTAAATTACAATTTAAGAATTTTCTTACCTTTTAGGCCTGGAAACAGCGGCTGCGAGAATTGTGAACTTAATGAAGCTAAGTGAGGCGGCAAAAATAGCGGGGGATTTGTACGAGGTGATCCACTATCGAGTACTGGTCTAAATCCACCATTACTGCAAAGAAAAAATTATCCAAATCAAATTATGGTTCATTATCTTTGTTCAACCGACAATATGTAACAGAAAATTAAGATCATTATTTTTATTATTTGGAACTTTTTAAATATGCATGTAGGTACATAATGTATGAATATACTCATATAATAACTTTTTTAACTTCAAGAGTCTCTTAGCACTTGAACCATTGGTCGATTTTTCGAAAAATGGTCGCAGGTAGAAAAATTTAATTTTAGTTTTTAACCTGATATGTTTTTTACCGAAAAACATTGAAAAGCAAGAAAGATTATTGTTATTATTATGGATGTAGTACCGGCTCGAGCCTAGAATTTGGCGTGAAAATTATTAGGTATTGAAAATAGAAACCCTTTAGATACTTTGCGAAAACATTACCTTCTTTTAATTGCATTTTTATAAACATTTTAGATAATAATAACAATATCAGTGTAATTATCAATGAAAGAAGAATGCATACCAATCAAACACATTTACCAACAATTATACACATTTCGCACAAAAAATGTCGGAAAAGGTGAAGTCTTGAATAGTCGCAAGTATCGAAACTCGAACAGCAAAAGAAATTCAATTTCAAAAATTAAGAAATAATAATTTTTTATTTGGTTTTTGTTTCCTTACGTGAAATTTACTTATGCAAATAGTAAATTGCAGAGTTTCTTAACTTTAATGTGTAACTACTTACTTGCACATTTCAATATTTTGCTCAGATGCGTAAAATTGTACTACTATTATATTTATATGTATGTACATATGTATATAAACGAAAATCAAAATATTTTTTGCTGTGTATATTGAAGAGCCTTAATGACTAACTTATTCTGAAAATTTGAAGCCTAAAGTGTTATTCAAACAGAAGTTGCAAGGGTTCGAAAACCATAGAAATATAAATAAAAAACTCAGCACGGAACGGCTGTACCGTAAAAACCCCTGTTACGTGAGCGTACACTAAAAAGTAGCTTGACCAAATAGTACAGCAATCGTGCGCAAGAGGGACGCTGATACCGAACGAACTGTCAAATAAAATCAGTACTCGTTGGATATAAATTAGAAAAAGTGCATATTTTTACGGTTTAAAACTATTGTTTTGCGAAAAGATAATAAAAGCTGTGTTAAAATCCTGTTGACGCTTTTGGTGATTATTTGTTTCAGTGCAATTAACTTAAAATATACGTTAATTTGCGGTGCTCTGTGCTGAGTTGCGTAAATAATACGAAAGTTCCGCGTGGGAAATCGTTTTTTAGGTAAGTGAAGTGATGGAAATGTAACATCGTTGATATATGTATCTCAATAAAAGGAGTTAAATTATATTCAGAAAATTGAGAAAACCCTCAAATTTTTCACTCTGCTGGTTTGTTTACATTTCGCAAAAGCAGGGTCTCTTACACACACACCGATTCGCTTAAAGAAAAGGTTATGGCTGGTCATTTTGAGAAATTTTAGAGATCAATTTAAAAAACTGATCGTTTTGCATAAATAAAGGTGTTTGTGGCAAAAGCCAGATGAGCTATTTCGATTTTGAAATTTTAATTTGATTATTGAAAGGAAAAAAAACTATTACCCCTTGAAAAATCTTTCCGGACAAACTTTGCCTATTTTCATCTCCTCAAGAGAGGAGAAGTTAGGAGCTACATGTTTTTATGTGAAAACATTATTACATTCAATAACACGCGCATTTCTTAATCGGTATTGATCCATCATTTTATAGACTTTCCAATTAAAACAACATCCGTAGAAAAAAAAGGAATGTGATGAAAATAAAATTACATTCGAAATTAATTATCTTTAATTCGGTGAACTGAATTCTGCAAAATTTGCGAACCACAATGATGTAAGAACTGTCAGCACTTCCACACCGAGAAGCCCAAGCAAATTAACTTTCCCATAAATTTTATATGCAAACAACATAAATTTAAATTAAGTTTAATTAGAAGAAAACTCCCTTTAAGACAAATATTAGGACGGTATACGTAGATAGATCCTTCATGAACCTTTCGGCAGGACTTTGTTATTAGCAGCGCGAAGGCTCGAAGGCTCGAACTCTACAGAGGTTCCTGAGCATAGTAGTAGAGGGTTATGTAAATACATAAAATTCATATACCGGAAGGTTGTCGTATATCTTTTAAAAAGGTTTTCTGTAAATCCAGAAGAGCTGCTTTTGCTTATAGGAAGGCAAGCGTTAATTTAATAATTACCTCGCGGATTAATTAGATATGATCAAAGGCATATAAAAGCGGGTCTGATGTTTAAATATGACACAGAGAGGGCGAGTAATATTGACTTAATTTATTTATTATCTTGCGCTAATCAGCAGCCAGCATCAAAATCCGCAGGTGAGTCAAAGGATGGCGGTGATATGCTTCAAAAAGGCGATGAAACTGGGAGGAACACTTGGCTTATGTAATCAACCCGTCAATTGCTGGGGGCTGCTAATGAAAATTTGTAAATCATTCAGGTAAGCTGTGCGAATTATCTCTGTCCCAAAGTGCACATTTACACTAGCACTTTGAAATTTTAAGGTAGGTAAGTATATTTTAGAGTCTTTCGGTTCATTTATTAGGTGATTTAATTAAACTCAAAGAAGTATAGAAACCACGTTGTGATCCTCTTTGAACACCATACAAAATAACATGCTTTGAAAAACAATTGCTAAGAAATAAAATCCACTTAACTGGGCGCCAAAATTTTATAACGCGCATTCACAATGCTGGGCATGACACATACATACGCTCAGACACTCGCGCAACCGCGGACATTTGATTAATTTCAATTAAAATTCATAAACGAATTGAATAAATTTGAACCAAAAGTGCCCCAGCTAATTCATTTGTAGTCTCTAACATAATTAAAGTAGCTAAACTCGGGCTATAAGAGCGGCCTCGGTGATCAGCCAAGCCTTTAAGGCAATCAAATTGCGTTCGTTCAACTGCTGGTACTGGGGCTGATTCTGCTGATGATGGACCAAAATATTCTGCGTTCGGCTGCAGCATCCAGTTGTATCATCTCATCACCTCCCCGCTTGGCTCGACGACTGTCACAAGTCGGCCTCCGCGACGAGACAATGATTTGGTAATTTTATTAAAATATCGAGGGGACCAGCAGGCATTGCAAGCAAATCATAAATTTTTACAAATAGCTCAAGAGGTCATAATTCAATTAAAGTCCCTTTTCCGCACTCAATAAACATTATTTGGTCGTTGAGATAACGAGAATTCGGCGGGGATGTTCTCGCAAAAATATGTATAGTTATATGTGTTCGTAAATATGACGTCTTTGAAATTGCGACATTTGTTGACCTTTCCAAATGTTTATTCACTCACAAAGACGAATAATTTAAATTGCCACTAAGTTTATCAAGTAAGTTTTGTCTTGTATTATTTATGTGGAATATGTATTATAATGATTTCACTGTTGTTGTGATATCAACGTAGCTTAATTTGTAGGGAATTAAGAGTCATTTTGACTCTCCCACTAGTTTAGTGGATGTTAGTTATAGAATATAGTTTGAGCGGATCAGTAGCAGCAATTTTTCCTACTCTTATGTTTGGTACTATATCATAAAAATAATATACCTTTAATTTCAAAAAATTAAGAAAACACGCTTTTATTATTGACGCACTAAGGAGTAAAAAATAAAATAAATAGAATATTTTTGTTCAATACGCTATAGGTATATTACTATCAAGTTTGCCGCTTTTTAGTGTTGAAAATTATGTGTAATATTCAATATCAAGCGCCTCATGCTTTTACACTTAAGTTTTAATTAACGGCCCGACAAAACAAACATACAAAATGTTAATTTACACCAAGAAGAAAAATTATTTAGGTCTTCCTGTACCTTTAAGCAATAATGATTGAAACGTATTTGGAGACATATTTTTGTCATTGGCATAGATTAAACACTAAAGTATGCAGACATTCAACTATGTTATTTATGAATAGTCTAAATAAAATAGGAGCTGAAGCTTATTTAGAAGAGCAGAAATTTTGCCCTTTCACAAGCTGTGTTTATGGAATGTATTAGATTACGTTTTCAATAGAATTCAAACAAAAATTTGTGAAAATTGCCAGATTGGTTGTAGTTTGTTGTTGATTGAAGCATATTTCCTAATTTGTTTAAAGTACGCTTAGTAGAAGTATTAATACAAAGTTCCTTTCGAATAGATTGCAGCCACGTTACGGCCGTTGCTGCTTCAGAATTGCTTTTAATAAACGAAGATCTAAAAGCCATGCTATAGAATGTCGCTCCATTTTTCTGTTTACCTTTATATCGCTTGTTGTTCTCAATATTTTAATTGTAGGTAACTGGAACTGTAACTCGCATTACGTTTAAATTTTTAGCTCCCTAAGATGAAGATTTTCTCTTTTTATAGTCATTAATAATAACAGTTCTAATGTCTTCTTCATTTACAGTTTTGGTAAAATGTTTATTTTAATAAAGCCACATTTTGTGAAATGACGAATGATGAGAACAGTTCTACTTATGAAGAAATCATAGAAGGCAAAATATTTGGCTTTGTTTGAGTTTTTGAATAAATTATGAATTGTTGTTATTTTTATTAACCATTGAAAAGAATATTATTATATGTAATTACATATAATTATTAAAATTGGGTGGGTGAATTATTTTACGTCGGAGTAGTTTAAGTACATTTCAAATATGAGTATGGGCTATATGGTACATAACATACCTACATGTGTTCAGAGGCCAAAATTATGATCCTCAACCCCCATTTTATCAAGTGGTGATTACATAAAAACCGTTCTGAAAGCAGTAACAGAAATAACCGAATAAACGTGGAAATTCCTTTATCGTTTTATTGCCCAGAGGAAAATTCAAGCGTGAGCATTTCCTCCCCCAAATTCAAACTTGCCTCACAAGAAAATCGCTTCCGTGAAAAATTCAGATAACGAGATAATTCCCTTGTTACTCTAACAGACATTATCTGATGAAGTTAATTTTCTTTGATCTCGGCGTCTCCCTTTGCATGCTCTTTACGATCCGGCCAATCTAACGAACCCGGAAGCGAAACTTCCATAACAAAATGGAGGCGGTGGCCATTTGCTTGGAATAGATGTGGGTGGGCAGGGTATAGGCTGTAAAATGTTCAACCCCTTTAAAAATTCATATCGTTCGAACATGCACCCCATTGCTCGATACCTCGCTAACAGGGCTACGTTTTTTGATAGAAAAACTGTTATCTATGGAAATAATGTTCAGCGATGCGGGGGCGTGGGCATTCAGCCCTTTCGGAAATTCACCAGGAGCATAGATATGTAAATATATGTGCTTGCGAGGGGCGCCTTGAATTATTTAATTTGCTGTATGAATTTATAAGAGGCCGATAGACAGGGCTCAGCAAAATTGGAATACATTTTTAAATTTTGTATGTTCCGATACCTTTGAGAACCGGTCGGTGCCTTTCAGGATCATCCTTGCTCTCGCCGGGTATGTATAAAATCAAATTTGCCAAAGGAGGGATAAAATTGAATTTTTTCCTTAAGCAGCTTCGTTTGCTAATACCGAGATATATCAAAGAATCCTTTTCTCTGAACATTTCATGTCTAGCTGTGGATTTTCGACTTCTTTTATCGTTGATATGATATGAAGTCGAAAACACTTGGGAATTGAAGTGGATTGTACAGAAACACATTTTGCCGAACTGGCATTGGGTGATTCACGTTGATTCACTTTATAAGAATATTTTAAGCAGTTTAATATTTTTAAATGTAACCAGTAAGCCAAGAAGTTTTCTAGATCAACAAAAATGCACTTTTTTCAATGAAACAGAAAACATAATTATTTTGGTTCATCAATTTTAAAATATCATATACCTACTACCATGCATTTTTTTTATACTATTCAATAATCTAAAATCTAATACTGGTCAATAAACCATGTATAACTCTGTTTAAAAAATAAAGTGTATTTTAATGCAGAACTAGATAGATTAAACTAGTTTCAATAAAGCAAGTTAACAAGGACATACATAAATAAATTAAAGGAATGTTTCTTTGTTTTGAGGATGGCAAAAGTTTATCTAATATACTTTATAGTTGTGTGTTTAAAATGAATTTGATTTTCTTGGTAAATAAAGTGATCTTGTAGTTTTTTTTTATTGGAAATAATAAATAAATAAATATAGATGTATGTATAGGCCATACATTATATTCTTGTTTTGTTTTATAAACCAAAGGATTTTCCTCTTATCAAGTAGGTACTCACATTATTTAGCTGTGACCGACTGTGTAAAACCAACTTTTTTCTATTCAGTACTTTTGTGAGAGCCTGTCTTTAGCTCTTGGTCTATTTTAGTTGTTATTTTGTTCGGTTGGTAAGAAATTGTTCGATTTATGATTCACTTTTTATGTTTTAATACGTCGGAATAGAAATATAAAACATTGAAAAAAGGAACGACATCTTAAGAGTCACTGGTAGAATATGAGAAAGTAAAAAGCAAAAGTAAAACCCTCAAAAAAATGTAATTAAGGGCGAAATGGAGACATACGTATGTCCCTGGAAGGATTCTCTAAGACTCTGTCAAAAGTCAAATTAAATTTTTTCATATACAATCTCTCAAAGATACTTCTGTCCCTACTTCGAACCATTTTTGCTAATTAAGGAAGGCAAAAACTTAACTTTAGCTCGTTATCGCGTTTTGAGCGCTCAGCAACGCAAGACTGAAGATAAAAATCCAGCCATTTTCTCACACTCAGGCCAAACGGATTAGTTCCGAGGATTTGCAGATTATAAAGAAGATGCTTCAGGCGAGCGAGCATTATTGCACTAGAAGCAAATGCATTTCATCTCACAAAGGAAACAGTCAAGGAGTTGCACAAAAACAAATTCAACCTGCAGAAAGGCATCTCTCGTCACAAGTGGCGCTGGTGCTGGTGGTGGAATGAAAATACAGTCCTTGGGGCGACTACCAACAATGGGTACATGGAAAATACGAAAACTTTGATATTCACTTGTTCCCGGCGCCCCTAAGTTTATTATTTCTTTGCAGTTAGCGTAATTGTGTTTGTGTCTTGTTTGCTTGTTTAAACAAAAGCTCGCAAATGCGTCTCCATTTCTGAAAAAAACACAATCAAATATGGATGAAAAACGACGCCATTAAATATTTATTCGAGTTTACACACACACAGGGGAGCTCGCCCAGGATACTCGGCAAGAAGAGGAGGATAGACTTTGTTTTAAAAAAAGTCAAGCACACCTGTCGCCTTCAAAGCAGAAATCCATCCAAGAAGCAAGTGCAGGTAGCATTTCGCAACTCTTACTTAAAACACCATTGTAACGTTAATGCACTCTTAGACCAAAATTAATGAACACATTCTAGTCTTAAACTAAATTTATACTACGAAGATGATTTACTCTTAAATTTAAATTAATATAGGGTGATGATTGATTTCCTTCTTATCTGTACCTACTTTAAAATTTCTCGTAATGTATTTCTAAATATCCTTTATTTATTATTGGTATTAGCACAGATAAATTTACTTATCTGTGGTATTAGGCAATCCAAACCTCGCTCTGATTGCTTAACAAGCTCTCTATAATAAGAATAAGATTGATTTAACACTATTAGAGGGTCTTTAAATTAATATTCCAAAAACCATAAGTATTTGGAATTTCAATCGAAAAATCAATTCGAAAATATCAATTCGAATTCTTCTATTGCTTTGTTAGATTGCACTACACACTTTCGTCAAAGATGCAAAATTTAAGGTGAAATTTATTTAAATATTTAGAAATTTCAGAAATTCAGAAATTCTTGCTGACGTCTCAGCTTCCCCTCCCCAGGAAAGTTCAGAACTTTATAGTTGTTTTAAGCAACCTATACCTACTTTCCTAATTGTAGGTGACTGTAATATTTTAAAAGATCAAGAAGATAAAGCTTTTGTAAAGTTTGTATGCTGGCTGGCTATGAATTCATTATTCTTTTACCAAAAGTCATGTTAAACTTTTATACATTTTTCTTAATGATGGAAATTTCATTTGTTGAATAAGTACTTCTAAAGATTAATATTCAAAATTTTGAATCCATAATTGGTGATGCCGTCAGTCCAGTAAGAACAACGAACAACGTCAGCAGTCACCTTCCTAAAGACGTCTTTAATTATCATGACGATAATCAGTAAGGTTATAGCACAGTTATAGCCACTTATCAATAAGATTCATCTCAATCAATTTGCACCTAACCATCATCAAAATACCGACCCCCTCACTGATTTCGGCAGGGGAAGAACAAATTTTCTTTCAACGTTATCACAACATGCTTACAAAGGGAAAGGAAGAACGACATTCTTCAAAGAAAATGCATTTTGTTCCCTCCCGACTTCACTCCGAAGAATCTTTCAAGATGTCACATCTCAACGATAATTCTTAATATCCATAATTAAAATTTTTTAAACTACATATTTGTTTCTCGCTTATTTTTTCAGAATAAATTTTTTAGTATTAGGACAGGTGAAGAACAAAAAAAAAAATTTGCATAATAAATAATTATGTATCCGAACTTAGCGTAGTTCAAGTTAATTATAACATATGTATATTAAGTTATTATCTGTTAAATAATAAATGTTAATACTTTTCTTCGGAAAAAAACAGATGTGTTCATTTAACCATCAACTTATTGTATGTATACATACCTATATTTTCGTGTGACGGATGGAAAACAATTTTTTTTAAAAAACAATTAATCTAAAAGAAGCTTACTTTTGGTTAATAACTAAAAAGAAGAACATTAAACCCCTAGCAAAATAAGTACTTACACAGTTTTTCAACATAAGAGGGATTGTGAAATTTTCAGAAAATTTTAGTAAATTTAATAAGAGGATCAATGTTTAATAAAGTGAAAAAATTATGTAGAGAAAGTCCAAGGTTTGCTGGATGATGAGTGGTCTTCACCTGGTTTATGTTTATTTATTTAAAGAGATCCGGTGATGTTATTTATCGGAAAAATGAAGCGATTATTCGGTGTAGGTAGTCCATGAATTTGTAGAAATATAGCCTTACTATATGTAGGTATGTACCTACATAAAATAAAAAGAACAAGAAATTCGATTGACCAGTATTACTCAAGTTAGCAGAATAAAGTAAAGAACATTTCAAGCTCTATTATTTTTACATAATTAATATTAAAAAAATAATAGTAATTTGAGTTCAATTAATTTGAATTAAATGAATCTTAAATTCCAGATTTTTCTATGTTATATTCAATTACATACATATATACCTACATATTTGAAATGAAAACTAGAAAAGGAGGAATATGTAATTGATTTTGGTGCTTAAAAGACAGCAGGCGTACATTTGATTAGCCCTAATATTCCTTATTAAATCCCACCTTGATTAAAATTGATTAATTTAAGAGAGACAAAATATGAGTGTACGAGTCTTACGGCCTTAATGAAAATCTCGTGCTTATGCCGGAGCCGAGGCGGAGGAGCACTTCGGAGCCCGCGAATCCGTCACAAGTGCCTTTGGCGCACTTAATACGTTCAGTTCTCGTAATTGACACGGAACATGCGATGCGGGTCCGGGTCTCGGGTCTCGGCGCAACCCCGGAGCACCCTTCCGTCTAACGACATCGGCCCGTCGATTAAAGTTTCAGAGAGCTCCGCGGTTGTTATTAATAATCCGTCGCTTGCCTGATGTGATTAAACACGTGTTTGTTTACAGTGTTGTCGCTCTCGCTGAATTTTTAATTGAAAGTGATTAATAAAATTTTAATTGCATTAATAGACAGCGGGAACCAAGAACCCGATTTCGACTGAGTGAGAGCGGGGGCCCTGTTTGATTTCATTTAATTTCATGGATTTGTGTCACGAAATTTTGTCAATTAGTTTCATGTTTCGGGAAAATTTTAATTACAGATGCTGGCACCATTTTACTTATACATACATACATAAAGTACCTACATATTATAAGACCAATGATTGAAAGAATTTAAGAAATTAATAGAGTGTTATTGTAATTGTTATATGACGACGGAAGTAACTATAAAAAGGAATTCCATTAATTTGATTAATTCTAAACCTACGACTGTAAGTTCAGTATTTTTTTTAATTTATTTTTTATCTCCTAAGTGCTTTAATCTATATTTTTTGTGGGTAACTTTGGCCAGACAATGTCGCTTTAATGAAATTTCTTGGATTCTTAGATTGCTAACTTGAAACCGATTTATATTTCCAGAAGCTCAATTTAGATAGGTACTTTTCAAAAATTATGTTTCATATGTATAATGTATTTTCAGTTAATTGCATTGTGAAAGAACTATCGAAGCATATACAAATAGAAAGCTACTACTATAATAAAAAAAAGGTCACACCTAAAAAATCATGGACGTATTTTTTTGGGCCAAATTAACTCCGTTTTACGCTTTTAATTAAAATATTATCCAACAATTCTATAATGAAAAACCAAATGGCTCTTAATTAAGTCAGTAAACCAGATTTTCTTCCAAGTTACTCAATTTGCCTGGAAAATCAAAATAAATTACAATCTGAATAATTAGCAAAAAGAAATTTGATGTCACAGAAACATAAATATTATTGGTCATTTTACTTTATTCAGAATGGAGCAGGATACTGCAGAATAACAACTTTCATTTTCGAATTTTCTCAATCAACAGCCGCATCTATTGCAAATTCGAAAATTAATTAGGAGAGGCATTAGCGATAAGTCCTAATGAAATGATTACATCTCGTTGCCAAGGAGCCCTTTCAAAGGGACGAACATCTAGAAGTCGAGTAATTTATCACACTCAAAGGAAGCAGAAACAGGGCAACCAATAGCAGCAAATTCGTACGTGCCTCAGCATTAAGCCGGAACCGGAAACATCTACAAAGTTTCTGCAACGTTAAAAACAAAAACAACGAAACGCGGATGCGGCATCGATCCCCAACCCCTCGCCCCGCGTCTGCCCCCGTCAGCTAGGTTTGGGCTACGACGGATTCCTTCGGAGGATGGCCCGGCTCTGTGCGCCGAGAGCAAATCGAATATTCAGCAATGATCAGGCTGTCTGATTGCAAGGAAAACACAACCCCCCTGCCCGCCGCCACCAGGATTTTGCTGATATTCAAGGAATTGGATGCTACTAAATGACTTCCGATTTGTACAGTCATTGGATTATTGTTAATTTTCGAGTCGGAGGGTTGGCACGGATAACTTTGCACCCACCCGCCACTGAAAGGGCGGGCGGGGAAGAAATTCGATTTTTTCTGCTTTCTGCGGAAGGAGTGTCGGATTAGGGATTGATGAAGTTAAGGGCAAGTGCTGCTTTTAGTCAGAACGAAATACCTTTATGGGGTTCATGGCCGTTCTGTTCGAGAAAACTAATGTTAACGTTTACAGCATTGTTAAGAAACCCGCATATACATACCTACAAATGTACCTACATATCATATGAAGGGTAATAATGGCAAAGAACAAGAAGTCACATTTACTTGAAAATGAGATAATTACATAAAGTTAAAAATTTAAAGACATAATTCAATCTTATACCCTAGAGTCTAGACAGACAGCACTCTAAATCATGATTTACTAAATCATTAATCAGTTAAGTGGTGCCAGACAGCCACTTCTTAATTATAGAAAGGATCGTCTTTCAGTTGTAACAAACAAAAAACCAGAAGAAATAATTGCAAATAGCAAATTTTGTAATGGGCTGAGAGATCCTTTTGATTTTATAAAAGTTTCTACCGTCCACGGACTTACATTATTTCTTCATAAATAAATGAACTTGGCGTATTTTTATCATTTACACTTATTACACTTATTACACTTACACTTATTTAATCCTGATATAGCGTATCGCTCAAGAATTAGTCATCACCTGACTTTTATTTGCAATGAAAGCATAAAAAATCATTGTCATCGTTGTCATTTTAATCATCCGTATTAACATATTTTAATTATTTGTTTTTTTTACATTGGAGCAAATGCCATACAACACATATAACAGAACAAAATACAGATAATTTATCGAAAGTTTTAAATTTATTACACTTCGTAAACTTCTCTGTTTCACAACTCTATACAACTAGAAGAACCATAATTTTACGTCGATTCCTTTTATTAAAAGATGAAATAAAAATCTGCAAAATTCTCATCTCTGAAAATAATTTTGCAGAAAGCACTCCGAGTTAAAGCGGCAAAACAGTAATAAGGATGATAATCTCCTCCAGTGCAACTAAACGCAATTTCCAACTTTTGGAATATCAAAGGAAATCGAATTATGCTGGAAAGACGCAAAAACATCATGTCCTCACTGGCAGAGCAAGTTGCGGCCGCGGAGCTCCTTACGGGCAAAATTCCCGAATATTCAGCAGCGCATGTATCATTTATGCATATCGCATATCGCAGGGCATACAACTTTTTTATTGCATATTGCGCTCATTCTATCTCGAGATAATAATTTCCCAACGATATCAAATTTGTGTAGCAGCAGCCCAGACTTGTTACAGCCACAGATAAATGCGAGAAAAGGATCCCAGACCGCCAGAATAAAGTGAAAGCCCGGAGGATATTTAAAATGCAAAAATTATTACATTTTCCAACTTTTTCCTATCTGCTATGAAAATTTCATAATCAAAAAAGGGAAAATTTCGGGACGACGTTTTGCATGAATAAACATTAGAAGCGGGCGAGAGGAGCCATCCGTGGCTTGGAACCTGCAGGGTGAGCTCTATCGGAGCTCAAGTGGAAATGGCAGTCAAATTTTGTTATTCTGTTTTCTCTTTTCGCCCAGCTGCCTTGCTCCTTGACGCGGACGCGGAAATGGTGGCATAAAATTTTATACTTTCGACCCAAGATGTAATTGGATTTCGCCGTTCCTCAAATGCCTCGTACTTTTTTATTTATTTATTAAATTGCTTACTATCCAAGAACCAGTGAGTCCTAAGCTTCTGCTGAGAGAGTGAAGCGAAAGATACGCTTTTAAATAAAATTTGTTATTCCGGCGAAAGAATGGCAGAACTTGTGATATCGCCTTTGCTATCATTGCGAAGAGTAAGTCGATTCACTACTTTTAGAATAATTTTATTTTGAAAGGATACCTCACAATTAATAATATTTAGAATTCTATCTATACATATTAAATAAAATATTCTGTCTGTCTGTCTTTCAGAATTTTTGAAATTTATATTTCTTAAGGAAAACCATTAAAATTATTACTTAGAGTTTTGGTTAGAAATTACGAACGACGTGTTTCAGTGTCTTTGTTAAATCATACTCTTAGAAGGTAATATAGGGAATTTGTATGGGAGTTCCATCATTTTTAAGGTTATAAAACGATGAAAATCTGAATTGGTTAAGGGTTAATATTTTTTAGATACTTAATTTCAAACCTATGTACATATAAGTAAGTAAAGTACCAAATTACACATGCTCCCCTCACTTTTGAAATGGCGGATTTTCATACAAACGTTTATCAGATTATCCCTAATCTGTTTTTATTTTTATTTACATATTTCGAGATCCACGTGGACGAAGTCGCAGAGAGAAAGCTAGTATTTTATAAAATATTTAGAGCCTGACAAATAAACAAGAAGCTCAAATTAAATTTTGAATAAATGTAAACATGCAAACCCAAATTGAAAGTCGCTTGTATCACCCCAGATATTTAAGATTTAAATTTAAAAAAATGAAATCTCTTCGTCGCAATATTTAGCATACCCTTACACAATTTCATTAGAAATGCGTCAGAACCACAAGTTAAAATCATTTTACTCTTTTCCTTAGAAAATTTCATGCAAAATCCTTAAAGTAAGCAACGGAAAATTTCTTATTCGATTTATCGATGGTGACAAACAAGCATTTGTCGTGCGAAATGACAAGTCGAAAGCATGTTCATTGTTTTCAGGAATTTTTTAATGTGATTTACTTCAAAAGAATGGAATTTCTTACGTTATAAGGATTTTTTTGAAACCTATATTTTATGGAACGGGCAACATTTTGTCAAGGTTACTCTTTTTTTTGGTATTAACTTTTCTACCTTTATTTGATCGGTTTTTACAATTCAAAAGATAACTGAAAACTTAAAGGTCTGCTGGATGAACATTTTTGGTAAAAAAGATACATAAGTTTCTCTTTAATATAGTCTCCTTTACCTGAATTATCAAATTTCGAGGCACTGTTTCGTTATCTACAATATCCAGAAATGTGCAAATCGTTTTGAATTGAATAAAGTTATAATATTTTGGAATAAATATTAAATTGATATTAGAAGGGCTATGTGAACATTTATAAACAAATTCTTCCTCATTATGATCTTATATTAATCTTGATTAGTGGTATATAAATACATTTAAATGTAATTTTGAACAGGCTTCTTAAAGAAGGTTAGACAAAACTACTGGAGTGAAAAGAAATAAATAGCGCATGACTTTTAAGAATATGCACAGAATCGAATCCAATTTTTTGTTATGCCAAAATTCTCCCATTAGGTATGCGATATTTCCAAGTCATCAGAAGTTTTTATTTAATATTCATATTCATTATTTCTGCTGGAGGATATAGAGCTACTGATCCACATTTCCCGCAGTGGAATTTGTTTTGATAAATAGCCATCGGACATCCGACGTCTCACTTCATGAAACTCAATGAAAGCCGAAATCCCGGCAGAACACCCGCCTAGAAAAAGTAAAAAGTAATCCCTCGACCGCATAGGAGAATGGCACTCATCCTTAATCGCTGTAAACACCCCGCAAACATATTGGCAACAAACTAAACAGGGTGCCTCCTCGACAGGGCGAGGAAGTGGCCCAAATGTGTAAAAAGCCCGCCACTCGGGACAATGTGCTGGTTTTTTCTATGCGAGTTATTTGAGCATAAGTTTCCCTTTCAGTTTTTAATGAATTCGAAGCACCCTCTGCACGCCCCATTTGTTATGAGACTGTTTGAATAACAATTGCGCAAAAACACGTCGTTTCGGGGACCATTAGGGCGTCCGAGGAATTTGCACTTGAATCGAGGGCACTTCGTGTACAGTGTTAGGGAAAAGTGCCCGAGTGGTTATTGGGGCAATTGGACCGCCTGCGGTTTCGGAAGTCATTAAAAAGCAAACTGCGCAGGCCACAAGACCTGCAAAATAAGATTTTCTCGGGCGCCCGTTTTACAATAATTTTGCATTTTAGGTACTCTGCCCTAATAGGAAAGAATAAGGGCTTTAATGCCTCGCCGCTTTGCGGCTGCATCATGTGCGGGTGCACGAAAGAAGGAACTTCTTGGATTTTGGTTTATTTTTCACAATATCTCCATGTTGCGTAACTTTTAAGAGAAGAACTTCATAATGGCAACTTTTAGCCCATCGTGATGGAAAACAGGAAGTGTCCTTAACAAAATATCAAAAATTTACTTCGTCATTTTGTTATAACTATATACTCCATTGAACAAGGTATACAAAACTGGATGTTCCTTTCAGTCGAAAGTGGTAAAATGTAATCCTTATATAGTGAGACCTAGTCCGTCGATGAGTTTGTCACCGCTGTCTATTTTAGTAACTATTAATCCTATATCAACTTGAAATTTGAGTTAGTTTTAAATGATTCTTCATTTTCATTGTATTTAAAAGGGGCCGAAATGGGGGGGTCGAAATTTTAAAGTGAGGTTCTTTGTACATTCTAAAATAGGTTTTCATTTTCTTTTATGCCGGTTTCGACTTATAATGAAAAATGTCTAAAAGAAAAATACCATACCTTCTCCCTTATCAACAAAGTTTTAATAGTTAGGATACCATAAGAAATGATATAAGACTATAAGAGTGTAAAGTATTTCCGTTCAAAATTCTTGTGGTTGTAAAACTAAATTCTGCTTCTTCTAAAACAAAAATTTTTCTATAATAGAAGAATTAAGATGCACTGATTCAAATTAAGGATATGTATAATGTATCTATTAATAATATGATTTGGACAATAAAATAAAGGTTTTTACAAAAATTTTTAATTCCTGAACTATGTATACAATGTAATGTATATGATAAAAAATTCTATATCATTTCAATGAGCTTGTAGCTCTTCTGTTATTACTTGGGAGGATAGTGTTTTGTTCGAGTTTATAGGAAATATTGTAATAAAAAGCATTCGTTATAGATATATTAAGATAAATTAATCTAAATTTAATTTAATTTAATTTAATTTAATTTACTTAACATTTTCTGCCATTTGCAAAGTGCCTATGAATTTTAAAATTCTGTCTGATATGATTACTTTGAGCTTTCAAACGCATATTTCGTATATAGATATAGTTTTCGAAGATGCAATCATTTCATCTTCATCATTCATGATATAATATTATTGACACACGGTCAGGCCTTATTGATTATTCCTTATAAATTTTTGTCATATTGGAACATTTGGGATGTGAAGTAAAAGAGTTAGTTACCCAAGCATGTCAAATTGCAGTAATTTTTTTCATACAATTTAAGCCTTTTCCGATGTTAGATACATACATATGTACACATACCTCGAGAAAAAAAATTTTTGTTTTAAACAGAAAAACTCTCGTGCTTCTCAGCAAGCATTAAGCATTGAATATTTAAATTATATAATATTCAAGCCAATATTTTGCAATATTTCCAATTAAATTCTATTGTATATTCTCCTTACTAAGCTATTCTTTTAAATTTTAATTAAAGGTGGTACATATTTGTAAAAATACCTTCATAAAGGCTGTATTGTTATATTTCATATTATTATTTTTGTCGTTGTAGATGTAATGCAAATTTCTTACATAACTTTAGTTAATTATATATGCAAAGGACCAATAAAGGAAATCTTGCAAATAGATTGCCTTTCTTCCTCAATCGCAGCCAAATCAATTCGAATCATTAAATTGGATTGAATCATGTCGAGCGTAACTCATAAATATTCCGGACAATCTGAGAATGTCGCTTATCAAGACACCATCAAATCGGCAATTGATTTAGGGCCATTAGGAGTCCTCCAGGACAACAACGGCCGGAAGTCCTTCAGAGTCTGGACTTCTTATGGTCCTGGAGTGGAGCTGCATAATCTGCGAGTCACTCGGGAACCCTCCACCAGACAACTGACAGACGCTCTCCGCCAGCCACCCCGTCACGTTTGTTTGGTGTTGCGCACGCGTTCGCCCTGCGGGCGGTCCAGCAATTATGTTATATACCCGCCATCGGGTTGTTTATGTGCTCCGAAACCCCCGGAGCGGAAGTGCGACTAGCAGTGTCCTTTGTTACCCTGGCATGACTCCTGCCTTCTGCGACTAAACGTCCGCTCTCCCAGTCAATTTACGCGGAATCAAATGACTTCAATTGCCGCCACGTGCGATTATTTTTATTTTTATCCAGCGGATGGATAATAAACAGCGTTTCGCACAAAGGACCCACTCAGGCAAAGACACTGCCCCTTGGGAGCAAAGTGCCTCCGCCGACTACCTGACAAGACGTCAGTCAGTCCAAAACCTACAGGATAATTCAATTTAATTAATTTAAGGACTCACCTATCACTGAAGTTGTTGAAGATGTGATTGCCGAACGAAGGGGTGGTCAGGGTGGGTGCACGTGACGTCAGCGACATGGGACCCCCAACTTCAATAGGTGAGTCTGGATTGTTCGATGTCGTCGGACTAGTCGCTGGATTCTGCGGTGTTCGCATTCCTGGCGACGGTGATCCGGCACTTACTGATCCCGATTGGGATGCGGTTTGAGTTAATTGGGTGGAAGACAGAGGGCGTTCGGTGTCAGAGTCCACTCTGGGGCTGGTGGGAGGCCCACTAGGACTTCGCGGCTCGTCGTCTGTTTCTCCAGTTATGTCAGGCGATGATTCCCTACTGTTGCCAATCTGAGAAATATCAAACAGTTGTAGCATTTAAATAATTTAATAATCAATAGAAACAACAACCTTTTCTGCAGATACAGAACTTTCGCCGCCATTTTCCCGCTTTCGCTGTTCTTCTTTCAGCCGTTCTGCTTTTCTCCACTTAGCACGCCTATTTTGAAACCAAACCTGAAAGAAAGGAACTCGATTTTAATTTCTTCAATAATAGTAAAGTCAAGTTTTATTTTAGCATTTTTTCTCAGAAAATGTGTTACTACCTATACCAGAGATAACGTAGAGCAACGACCTAACAGTTTCGTTAAATGCTTTATTTTTGTTACTATTCTGGTTAGGACTTAAAATGTTATACTGCAGAAAATACTTCTCGAATAATTAAGCTTGTATAAAGAAAATATAACGTAGGGTATGAGGATCTATCAGCTAATTTAAAGCGAAAGATCACCTATGCAGTAAAATCCGAATAAATGAATATGATAGATATTCAATGAATGAATTTATTATGCAATACATTATGTGAGTTAAAAATTAGGCCGTACGCGCATGTGTGCACATTGTTTTATCATGTTTTTATAACATTTTCCTTTTTAATAATATGGGTTATATTATGGTTATTCGGCACATGAATCTCTACGGTAATTTTTTGCACCACTGCAGTTTTCCCAAATCTTGAAATTGTTTTAATCGCTTAATGAATACATTTCCTAAAGGTTTCTATTTTTGGAAAAGCTGAAAAACCTTATCGTAACTTGAAAAAGCATTTAATATATTCCGAAGTACCTACATAGTGCCCCATCAGCGATATAATTTAATAATTTATCATTTGTTATGTATAATTTCTAAAAAGAAGAAGTAACTGACTTGGAGCAGTGGTAGTACATATGTATGTACAGTACATATATACACTCTTTCTTATAACTGCTACAATTTTAAATTATTTTTTACTCTAAAACAGTTACGAATAAAATGTTAGTATTGAAAATATTGACAAACCATTCCTTAAAAATAAGGAGCTGGGCTAATAAAGACCAACTATTGGCTCCACCTTGAGAAAAAAATTGTTTTGTAGATCTCCGTTTAATTTTGTTTTTGAATAATTTAGGATATGCATTTTTCACCTACATATACATACATATTTTTTTTAAAATGCCAAAGGATTGCAAATGAGTGATTTTTAACAATTTTTATCCTCTGTTTTGAGATACTAGATAGACTAGACTAGACTAATGTTTGCTTTTTACGCTATCAAATAAAAAAATAAAAAAAAGAAATACAAAATTAAAGAGAGATTTATTCTATCTGAGCTTAATTTAAAAATGTAAATGTTGTAAATGTAAATTAAGACTATTTTCTCACCTAGTATCTTACACTTTAAACCCAAATTTAAGTTTTAATAAGTCGAGGTTCTTTAAATGCTATTGTGCTTTCAACAGCATATTCATATCTCTTGAAATGTTCTTATAATAAAGGATAAAGCCTTAAATCCAATTTAGTCGAGGTGTCAAAATAACACAAATTTCATCGTAATAATCACCTCCGATTACCCTCTACAAACTCAAAGTATACGAATATTTTTGCGGCGAAGGAACACTGTGGCTCCGGATAAGCTCATACAAAAAGATGTAAAAACTCTCCGCACACAAGAACAAATAATTTCCCGACCGTGGCATGAGCTGAATCTCGCAGCTCGAGTGTGTACCCTAATGGCATGATAGCCCCAGGGTAATAGAAAATTATGTCCTTATTTAAATTCGACTACAAGATAAATTGAGGCACCACCCTCCGCCCTCGAGACAGATCCAAATTGAAGCTGCGGATCACCATAGGGGTCTGGTTAGAGTAAGAATAAATCTACCAATAAAAAGGAGTCAGAGCCCGTCTCCTCGAAAGGGCGAGCGGATCCCTGGCAGAAATTGAATAAAGTCCGGACATAACAATTCCAACCCAGGTAAAAGGGGATTTATGTGCCAGTGCAGCCCCACGAAAAGTTTCTACACCGGGAGCTCGTTGGCCCTATCGCCGTGCAGGATCCCCTCCACTCTTTGGGGGACTACACAATTCCGTTGCAATACACCCCCGCGGCAAGTGTTCTTCGTATATAAATTACAACTTATCTCAACTCCTTATAGAACTGGGCAATTTTATTTGCACAATAAAAGGAAACGCGTCCCACTCCGCCCTTTCCCTTCCGAGGAAGTCGAGTAACGAACTCCCTATAAGCCGACATTGTTTTCCATCCCAGGGTAAGGTCCTTGGCCCACACCCGCACACAGTGGCGGGCGTATCAGTGCTTCCACATTTTCGTAATAAATTTTGTAACACAATTTCTGACAACAATTGGAATTACAGTTTATCCTCGTTGGCAAATTTTCATGTAAATGTGTGCTGGCAATCAAATGAATTCGTCATTAACTGAACAAATACGAGGAGAGGATAACGTCGTTCCCGTAGATTTCGTCCTGAGCAAATAGACGTCGACTTACTTCGTTCCGACGAGCCCCAGACCCGGCAGCCAATGGGGAGCATTGTTATCACGGGCCATGATTTGGAAAATTAAATGGGTTTACCTTGGGATAATTTTCAATTTGCCAGTTGACTGATTGGCGGGTAATTGAAGTTGACTCCGTTCGTCAAATCGATTTGGGCTCCTGGGTACCTTCTGTTATTGTATTTACCTATTTAGCTCGAAACGTGGAGTCGTATTGTCTTTCTTAAAATAGCATTGGCCTCAAACTTCGGTAGAATAAATGGATATCACTGCTAACTAAATAAATGGCAATTGATAAATTGGAATTGCTTTAGCCAGAGCAACAATAACAATTTTATTCTCCTGAGATGTGTCGCTTCGACGCAAGAGTTGCCTTAGCTCTAGCAAAATATAATTTTCCAAAAAAAAAGCTAAATATCCATTTTTTAAGTTAGGTTTTATTTTAAGGATATATGTACATAATGTACATTTATCATAGCGATTTCACATCACTGGAAAGATTTTTGTATTTAAAAGTAGGCAGGCAATATCGATTCGGTTAATATTGCTACATTGATTAAAAGATTAATCAAATACTTCCCTACTCTACTTTCACTTGCCTGAATAAAATTAGGGGTAAGGAGTTATCGAGTTATCGAAATATTATAAAACAAAAAAAGTATAAATTTTATTCTGGACCAAGTCATTACTAAAGTATTAATGAATATAGTATAATTATAGATGTTTTTAAAGATACACCCTACAATATTGCATAATGGGTAAAATTCACCCAGCTTTTTTTGATGTGGAATACAACCCATTAAATTATTGAAAATAGAACTTATTCCGCCATCTACAGGTAGATTGAATCTTATACTATAGGAATTATTTGAATTGGCTCTTTGGTTTCGATTTAGCAGCCCTTTGAATGGAGCGTATATTAAATAAGTATACTTTTTGGTAAGGCCATAATAATAACCAAATTCATCGAAAAGCATGTCATTTCAGGTTTAAACAGTTCCAGTCAGTGCCATACCTCATAATACTTACATATGTACCTATAAGAGTCTTTCTTTTACCAAATTCAATAGTTTTGTTTTGGAAATTTGTAATTGTAACTATACGGAAACAATTTTATAAAAAATTGCTTGAAAAAATTTGTTTTATTAATTTATAATTTTCAATATTTTCAAGTAACATTTAAAGACATGTCCCAGATAACATACTTTCGTATAAAAATAAGTGTTGTTGTCAATTGTGGCAAAAGTATATATAGGTAAATTTTATCTATTAAACATTTAAGGTGAAATTCCAAGTCCTCGCTGTAATAGAACCATTTTGCAAATACCAGCTTTTGAATAAAATAAAATCGCTTTGGAATCGGTCCAGCCTTTTTACGCGACATACAGGTACACCACGCAGACGAAGGTTTCAAACTTAAAACACACCTCATTTTGCTTCGGGGTTTAGAAGTTATAAATGAATATTTATGTTTTAATAAACCGACTTTTTCTTGTCCCCCAGAGATGTACCCTTTTTCAGATATAAATAAATAAAAAAATCTTTACAACGGCCACTTACATCTACAACTTATAATAATAAAATGAAACTCATTTTATTTGAAGATAATCCAGCTTTAAAAGCTTAAACTTAAAAAAAAAACAATTTACAATTCCATTTGCAATTGTCTAAGAACTTCGAAGGTTATATCTTAACTAATCCTTTTTGGAAAACAAATCTAGCCTTCTTCGTAGGGTTCATGCTTCGTTTGATGATGTATCACTTGAGACATTTCCCCTAAATGCGACAGTTAGAAAAACAAAAACCTGAAAAAGCCACGAAAAAATGAAACTTCTTTAAAAAGTACTTACCTATTCTCGAGGGACAAGGCAAAATTGAATTGCTCTTAAAAATTTATTTTAATCTTAAGCTGAAGCGGGGAAAAAGAGTGCGCTGAGTGGAGAAGGGGATGGCAACCGACTATTACGACCACTTTAGTACCTCAATTACTCATACCCCAAAATGGGGTGAAATCCATAGATGCATTAATACATTTGCTACCAGAGTTGGTATTAGCTCCTATTCTAAACCACACGTAAATAGCTCCGTTGGTACACCACTATTCGGCCCCCGCGGCCACCACCCCCTCTGAGTAAACTAAACATGATTATAAGGATAAGCCCGTGGAGGATTAGGCGGAGATTCAGGGCAAAAAGAATTCCAAGTAATAACAAGTTGCGATAATAATTTAAACAGCCTTATCAGCCGGCCTAGGGGCGGTTAATTGCATTTGGTGCAGTAAGAGATGATGCTGGTGGCAAAAATAAAGGGGTAGGTGCGCATCTGTTCATGTGCCTTATGTCTGTGGTTGCGGCAACAGTAGCAGCTCCCAGCACCCCAGGCGAAATCGAATTCATGATTTTTCCAGTCAACCCCTTTTCTAGACTCAGTTGCAATTTGTCATTATTTACAGATTAGTTTTGTTTCATGTACCCGATCCCTGCACTGGGGGCAATCTGCGAAGGGAATCGATGCTAATTGTTCTGAATGCTGTTGGTGTTTACATCGTTTTACACTTGATCAGCTCCTCAAGTGTATTTTTCGCCCCTTTGTTTACTGAAGGACTATAAAGCCCTTAAAGCCCTTTATTTAATCATGTGGTACAGTTTATTATTTTGTATTCTACACAAATACAATTTTTGACGGAAAAATGGGTTTTGGGCTTAAATCGAGTTTATCGTCTCCTCTTGGATTTTGATGAAACATTGGGAATGTTCAGTTAAAGTCATAAGGAACAAATGTAAAAAAAAAACTTATCGGTCGACATTACTTTAACTTTAATATTTGGGAAGTGACATGTGAGGTCACGAACACAAAAGTGTAGGTACCCTATACCACACTTTTTCACAGTAAATTTTTGTATGATCAAACGATCTACATATATTATACAAAAGCATTTTCCACAAATGATAGATTTTTGCTTTATGAATTGAGTCGTTATTTTTGAAAGTGGTGTAAATCCATTTTTTAAAAAATCCACATGAGGGTTATCTATACGATAAGATTAAATTAAAGAAGTTGTTAAATTGATATGTTGAAAAAAAATGCAAAAATAAACAATTCGATGTTTATTATTGCGGTAACGATTTTATCCAAAATTTTTACCAAAATTTTTTATATTTATTGTATCACATTTTATCTCTTCTTTTCCCCGTCCTTCATTTTGGTCCGGCATTAATTGCAACCAGAATGGTAACGATTATAATAGGTATTAAAAATAAAAAAATAAATTAGTCAAGTGCAAGCTAATCATGTATAATTAGTGTTTCGTATCATCAACCCCCCCCCCCCCCCCCCACTCTTAAATTAATTATAAATTTAAAACTTTTCATTAAATTTACACCTTAGTCAATGTGTCTGATTTTCTTCAAATTTTTCAGATTTATTCTTTCGAATCTAGGGTGGGAGGAAAATATGTAAATGCTATGATTTTTGTACTAAATTGTTTTCTAACTCAGGACACTATTCTTTATCCGTGTGAGCCTACAGAGGTATGCCCATGACAACAATATATAGGGAGCAATTATCAACTTTTTAACATATAATTTTTTTTAAAAACTTTTTTTCCGACATATTACCAACTAAAATTTCTTTCATTTGCGAATGCATAATTAAACATTTAAACATAAATTTTTAACTGGAACAATTTCGGTTTCTAAAGGAGGCTGAAGCATTTTTTGTGTTTTAGAAAGCAATTTATAGAAAAATGGAATCAAATGGATCAATGGAGTCAAATTAATTACGGTGAAACCAATTGGTTCAACAAGAGCAGCAAAAACAGGGAAATGAAATTCTTGACACGCAATACGCAAAATGAAATTCTTGACACGCAATATGCAAAATGAAATTCTTGACACGCAATACGCAAATTCGGCGGTTTCATCAAACCCATATATTGGAATAAAATGGCCACATATGTAGGTACATATTATGTTATTTTCTTTTTGCGTCAATTGTTCAAATTTCCCATTGGCTGCCTTCTAATAAAATTAGCAGACTGAACAAACCAACGTTATTTTATGTTAATTTTAAATTAATATTTACTTACGAATTGCTTAAAAGTGCTTGCAGCAATGATAGGTCTATTAGTCTCCTCAAGTAAGCATCAGTAAAATGAAGTGCGTTTTAATTTTCATAATTGTGTTCGTTGGTGTGACAGCATATACAATGCGAAAACCAAGTAAGTTCCAGATTAACTTTTAATGTATGGTAGTACGTGGTAGTACCTACCTAGTAATTTGATTAACTTGAGAGTAAATTTTTATCATAATTATTAAATTTTCAGTTCATTGCTCTTTCTTTGAGAAACCAGGAAACGGAACTGAATGTATACCAAGATATTTCTATAATTCTTGGTTAGATAGATGTGAAAAGTTTAACTATACTGGAAGTGGAGGAAACGCAAACAATTTCGAATCGGAAGAAACATGTTTCGAAACGTGTAAAGATGTCCCTTGTACAATTAAACCAAGTAAGTTATATTATTTTATTATGTAAAATTTGAATTTTCTAGTATTGTAATACCAATTATTGACGGCATCTTCGCTAGAAATCTGTTTTCATAGCATAAATACATATCTAGTGGAGAATGAAACGTTATGCACAGTTGTTATTAGAATTGATTAATTTTTATAAAGACATTGCTGGAAATTCTAGAAATTATGCTGAATATTGTAGTGGCAATTGAGATATTTTAACAGAAACCCGAGCATATTTTCAATTTCAAAGAATGGCACTGAAAGGAAAAACTTTATAATATTTCTGCTAGGACCTAAATTTAGTTTCCAAAATTTTTTCATAAAGTTTACATTTCGTTATCCTTTTAATTTACTTTACAGTTTTCTGTTACTTTTACCAAAGGCTCGGCAATGGAACTGATAATGTGGAAAGGTATTACTATTATTCCCTTTTATCGGAATGTCAAAAGTTTAATTTCACCGGAAGCGGAGGAAACCAAAACAATTTCGCAACAGAAGAGGAATGTCAAAGTGCATGTAATGCTGACACATGTGACTAGTTCAAAAATGTTGTAATTTACTTTTAAATAAAAGAATTTTATTTTATAAAAGAATTTCATTCAAAACAAAGTTATTTATAATTTAGATTAAGTAGATAAAAAAAAAAGTCCGGTCTGTACCTACCTAAAGCATCTCATTTTGTATTTTGTAATAAAATACATAGCTAGTTGTATCGAGCAAATTTTTTACTTAAAAATTTGGAATATAAAAGGTCTTTATAATTTTCTATTTCTATTTTTATTCAATGCCTTCAAGTAATGATGAGGTCTAGTATGAATTGACCCCGCTCTCATATACATACATATATTACAGATATATTTGCTAAGAATATTAATTTAGGCTAAGGGAATCGAAATTAGATAGATTTTTTGGATTTTTACTAATTTTTCAACGATATTTGTATACATACAAGATACAACATAGGTGCACTTGTAATTTTTATATGAAATGAAATTGTTCTGAATAGAAAAAAAGAACTTACTTTACTAGATACTCGTACCTACATTATCTTTTGACAATTAAATAGAATCAGAAACCTTGGAAGTATGGCAGCACAAATAACATTTTATTCTACTTGAAAACATTAGGTAGGTACATACTTTGAAACTATTGCAAAGATGCAAGATTTATTTTTAGTTTATTGGAAGAATATGGTGAATATTCGAAAAATGCATTAGTTGGCGTATTAGTTTTATTTGTTGCTATTTCAAAAACACAATGTGAAAAATTGGTTTTAAATGTTTTTTACTTAACTGCCAATTACCTACATATGTGAATACATTAGACCGCTCACTGAAGCACACTCACAAAGCATAATATTCATATTTTTGAAATAACGAGCATAAGACTTTTTTGAAGAAATTATTTAGTCAAAGATTATAATTATTATTACTGTAATCAGTTATTAATTTAATTTGTTTGATATTTTTTTCCGAGAAGGCGGGGATTTCTATGGTATACAAATACATATACTTTACTCAAAATTCATATTTAATAATTCCAGGCCTACAGCACTCCTACCATAAACATTGTATGATTTTTTCACGTACATACATATTTTCATTCGAGTTTTGGATGTTTAAACATAAACTATGTAAATAGGATCTTCTTCGAAGCTCAACTGACTATCGATTGATATTTTTAAGTGAACGCAAGTTCTAAAAAAACATCTTAATTTACCAAAGTGTTGGTGAAATTGCGAAAAAAAATTCTAGATACCTAAATGTAATATAAGAGAATGTTGGTAATGTGAAGCATTTTGTATAATTATAATACACATTTCTGAAATTCAGGATACCTCTCAAACATGTACCTTTTAATTTTAATATTGCTTAAAGAACTTGCTGAAGAATCACAAATTATTGTATTTGAAAATGAATAAGAAATTATTTATGGCATTTGAAATTCCCCATTTACCTGACAAAAGAAGAAAATTATACTGATGAAAAGTTAATTTTTCTTCTTGTAGTTCACTTTTCTTCCCTTCCCTTTTTAACTCCTTGCGCTTCAAATCTTCAGATAAAGAAATGCAAATGAAATAAATTATTGAGAAAGAATTCGTTAGAATCAGGCGTAATGATATTTTTGCCGTCTGGAGGACGGTTGTGGAAGAGGTTAACGATAATTATAGCAGAGCAGCGTTCCCAAAAACAAATTTTCATCCCTTTTGGGATCTGTTCCCTAAATAACTTTGCAATCTAGTTTTTAACCTTTTTAAGAAATTACGAGTTTTTGCATCTCAGCGAGCTTATTACGAATCAATTCCATTAGCTTTCCCGACACTCGAGCAGGGTAGTCAGGAGTTGTCTGAAGGAGCTCGTCGTCCTCGAAGTTTTTCAAAGACATTTTATTCTTAAATTGAATAAAAAATTATCCTTCCCGAGTGGTCTGAGTAATTTTTTTCATGAATAATTAAATGAAAGGAGGTATGGTATGTAGATATAATCCTTAGGATGGGTGGATTCTTCGTCCTACAAACCATGCCCAGGGAATGCTCTTAAAAATGGTTCGGTTCTGGCGCAGGATTATTTCCCGTCCATGTTAATCATTTTTCTGTTTCTTTTATGAATTGCTACAGTCCCCCAGCCTAAGTGTGCCAAATTTGGACAGTTTAGATTGGTGTCAAGTTACCGGGTGGGTGGATTTCTACACAAGGTATCTCACCCTGTATATAAGAACGAAAAAGAAAAAGAAGAATTGCTACGAAGGGTAAATTCAATAACAGCCATAAAAATATAACGAAAAAAAAAATCTTGGGCAGGCGCCCTAAAAATTGAAGGGTGAGACTTTGAGTATTCCAGAATAGCTTGGCTTTACGAAAGGAACTTCCAAATTTGATAGGATGAAGTGGACGTGTCAGACACGTGTTATCTTCTGTAAAATTGTTTGAATTAAATTAAGGGTATCAAGTGTCAAAATTTCAATCATAAAATTTAACCTTGTTAACAAACCTTCCCTCTGTTTTGAATTTTGGTTATTTTGGCAACTTTCGCCTTTGAAAAGTTAGATGTTATATTTCCTGCGCAACCGTTAAAATTTGATTTAAATTGAATGCTAGTTTAAGTAGATTATTATTATGCTATGTTTGTGATAACACAACAACTCAATTTTAAGTCATTATAAAAAAGAATTCAAAATACTATTGCCTAGTTAATTTAAGTCAAGACTCGTACGTACCCTAGCTGATCTAAGTTCAGGTAGTGCTAATCATGCGCTAATATGATACCATGTATAAAGAACTGGTTGTTGGATAGAAGGGATTAGACCAACACAAATGTTCAGAAAAGGGAGTATGTGCCATATCAGTAGACATACATACATATTTAGATATTTTGAATTTAAAAATATTTAAAACAGATTATTTGCAGATTTCAAACCTAGAAAACAAATTTTAAAATTAATAAAGATATATTGTATTATACCCATAATATACGTTACGTGAAAACAAGAAAACAAATAAACGACAAATGGTCTAAAGTTGAAAATTCTTAGCCAACATATTTAAAGCCTCATCGTGATATTTGAGTTTCGATAGATTTCAAATCAGTAGGTACCCGTGTAAACCCTCAAGTACAAACTTTTATTCAAATTACTTATAATTAGCAATTTAGCAATTAGCAATTAGCAGTTCAAAGCTGCCGTTTTGATTTCTTTGAGTTTAAAACCAGATCCAGACTCATAGTTCTAGGAAGCACATAGTGCATCAATTTTTATGCATATCGCTTAGATATAGTCGAAAATGGATTAATTTTCATGAAAGTACCTATAGTTATATACATACATACTAATATATAGTGTGATTGACCTGGAAATATCAATTTTGATTTCACTATGGCTAAGCTGAGAACCAACTTTCGCAGCCTTAATCTTGCTTATTGCAGTGACAATAGTCCACTGAATGAAACACTAGAGATTACTGTGGCACTTATTGGCTTTCAAGTTATATAATTTATAAATTAAATTTTGAAAGGTCAACGTTCACTAAAGAGAAGGGCGTTATGAACGTATCCCTTTTAATGGTTTGTGTTTCATCTCAATTTTTTTATGACAAGTCGCCTTAGGAGGAGCCCCAAGCATGTGAGAGCTGAAATTCAATTTGCTGTGACAAGGTATCAAATTGAAGACGTCTGAAGAAATGTAGGACATATTTTGGAAATAGTCCCATGTGGAAATGTGAATGAAATTAGAAAAGTGGAAAATTGGTTTCTCAGGAAATGTCGTAAATGCGTATCAAATTCACCGAGGGACGCTTATAAACAGCTCGGGATCTCTCGCAGGACAATCAACTAATTGAGACAGCAGAGACGTTAAATATGTGCGAACCTGCGAGCTGTAGCAATCCAATTAGTTGTAAAATCTTCACACGTCCTTCCGGGAAATGTGAGAGAGCCAAGTATCTGTGAAACGGGGTCTAGAGTTCTTACCATCACAAAAATATCTCCCAGAAGCTCTAAAATTATCCTGGACTTGTCCCGAAAGCGGTTTACGAGATCATCCGCTCTTCCAGAGCAGGGATTTGAGCTCAAGAATCAGCGCATTGTCCACTTAACACCCGAGCGCATTTGATAATTATTTCCGAGACACTTTACCCCAGCAGACCATGAGGCAAGGAACTATCCAATTAGGGAGCTAAAGTTTCACATGATGCAACCACCCCCATGGTTAGCACTCGTATCAAGATTCATTCTGTCCATTTCTAAGTCGCTCGAGAGCTTTTTCTGCACTTATGCACTTACTTCCTGTTTGCTCGAGCGTGGAGTTAATTTCACAAAGCCCTGCAACGAGGCCGACGTCGGAGTCGGTCGTAGACAAGTGGCAAATACACAGAAAACTAACGAGAAAATTTCACAATTTAACACTTTGGAGTACCCGACAAGAGTAAAACACCTCCGGGGCGTAAAATGAGAATTTCCTCACTTGGCTCAAGTACGCAAAACTTAGAGTAATCAAGGAAGAAGTCGGGGGATGTTGGAGCAACTCAGTAACGAATTCTTTCCACATAGAGTAAAAGTGAGTTCCAAGCGCAGGGCTGTCTATAGCCGACTCGCGAAATGTTTAAACAATCATCAGATTAATCCTTCTTCACGTGTGTATGCAACGTCCTTCGTCCTTTCCGAGGATTGGACCACTTTAGAATTTTGCAATTATTTTGTTTGCAAAACGCTTGGCGGGTCCCGTAGACGGCGACGCTATTGTTCAATTTGAAGCAGTCCCGACACTGTCGCCATGGACTCTGTCGAGCTTGGGGTGTGCACCCCTATAAGAAAGCGTTTCTTTTATTAACAATATAAAGAATTGTTCTTACTTCAAGAGCTATTTGTTTTGTATGTTTAAATACATTTACAAAACAATTATGGAATTGATCGTAAGCTCGCTGAAGCATATCAAAGAACAATTAAGAGCTAATTTCCGTTTAAACGAAAATTCGTTGTTTACAAATCATTAAAATAATACATTGGTTTCATTGTAAAAATTAAAATAAAGGAAATAAGGCTGAAGTCGGGAATAGAACCTTCGCATTACAAAATCAAAATATTATTTCCACATTCACCGACGTAAGTGAGGATGGGGAGGGGTAGGGAGGAGAGACAACTACCCATCCCTGAAACTTGAAAGTGAGTACAAAATTTCATGAAATTCTCTAAATTACAGTTAGAACATTGGACCATGGTTTATGATTTTATTACAACAAGACATAATATATAAAAGTTTAGTATACAGGGTGTCCCAAAAAGTAGCGTCAAGTGGAAGTCCAGAGCCAGATCACCCACCCCTAATGGTATTTGAATCACCACCATCATGTATTTTATATGTTAAACCATTTTGTTTAGTTTACGAGTTGATTATTTTTACCAAGCTACGAGTTCAAATATATTTTTGATTTTTGATTTTGGTTTTTGTTCGAATTTTCTTGAATAACTCGTCAAACTCGGTTTTGTTTAAAACTATCCGCATCTGGCGTAAGGAACTAATTTTCTTTTTCGAAGGAATGTAACACACCGCAAATTTTACTTATATATGTATGTATTATGTACATAACATATAATAATATTATGTAATTAATTCAAACACAATACTTTCTCAAACGATCCGAGTTAAAATAAAATTGTCAAATAATCTTATTGAACTGGCTTACACCTTTAAAATAATTTTGTCGTCTTAAGAATTCTTTTATAATTATAAGATGGCAGCATAGTGTTAAAGAAAAGATTTTTTTGAATTTCGACTGTGTGCCGTAAGACATCGAGCAGAACGATTATCAAAATGTAAAAAAAAACATCAAGACAATAAGATTGTTTGAATAGCCAAGTAAAAACTAACAAATGTGCAGCCATGATAAAAGTTTGCACAAATGGGACCCATTTGTACACGATTTGAGGCAATGAAAAAAATTGGATCATGAAACACTGCAAGTAAAACAAAAAAACAGTGCCGGTTTTCGCATAGACGGTGGTGTCTTTTCTTTTCACGGGGCTATCAATTAAACCTTGTTATTTCAGCTTTTCGTAGCCTTTCTCTGTGATATTTTATACTTTCACTGCAAGCTTATTATAAGTGAATACCAACATGATCTTTTGTTATCAATGAAATTGAAAGTTGGAAACAAATTGACAGCATTTACACCGATTTCAGTAAATCCTTGACCCAATTGACCACCAGGCATTAAGTAATTCTTAAACTAGCTAAATTCAGTTTTCCTAAGGTCTTTTTGAATATCATTTTACATAAGCCACCTACCCCCAATACCTCGGGGATTCCCAGTTACCTGCGGGACCTTTACTATTTATTTGTTTATCAATATCGCGAATGTTGCCTTAACCCATTCTAAGTTCTTTAACATGCTAACGATGGAAAAATGTATAGCTCTGTTCGTGGTTACGACTGCCCTACTTTCTGTGTGGTGCTTTTTTAATTTATTTGCCGTTGAAATTGAGTAAATGTATTATATTAATGTCTTTTATACACGAAGTAAAACTCCTATTTGTTACTAATATTTTGTGGACGGTAATTAAATCACAACTTAAGTTGGTCTCTGTACAGAGACCGCTTCAAGTGTGTGATCTTTAGGTTAAAACGCGTTATATGTATATATTTTTTGGATATCGGATTGCAAATGTAAAAAATATAACTGGAATTTAATTAACTTACCTGAACACGAGCCTCTGTTAAATTTATTTTCATTGCTAAGTCTTCCCTTGTGAACACGTCTGGGTAATGAGTCTGGGCAAAGGCAGTTTCTAGTTCTTCCAGCTAAATATATTTCGAAATATACAACAATTTGTCAATCTTTATCGAATGACTAAAGTTATACAAATAGCACCTGTTGAAGAGTAAACGTTGTTCTATTTCTACGTTGTTTCCTTCTTACAAATGTTTCATCGTGGATGGCAGGATGATAGGAATAACTGGTATCTGGAAACAGAAAAAGAATAATTCATTAATACCTACCATTTTCAAATTTCCTGAATACAATCCAAACGAAGAAAATTTCAGAGATAAAAAAGAAAATTATTACTTCAGATTGCATTCAGAATGAATTTCTTAAAAACGTTTAAATAAGGAGTATTTAATTCATGTCAGTTCTTATTCGGATTAAAAACTACTCCTCTGGTAGAATTGTAAGAATGTTGTCACGAAGGTATGTATATCTTTAAAATTGTTACTTGACCCCGAAAAATGTGCAAACATTTCCCACACGCAATAAGAGCTTAAAATTAAGAAAAAATCGTAATTTTCTTACAATCAATAGAAATAGAAAAAAAATAGAATAGAAAATACGTGCCAAGCTCAGCTCATACCGATAGTTATCCAAAGCTAAGCTCACTAGTATGTTTATAGTAAAATAAAGTTGTAAGATATGTATAATAATATTATCTTTTTAAATAGTAATGCCTATCATTGATTAGGTTGAGGTATAGTTGCCAGCGTAGGTAGCCCTGAGTAGGTATATGAGTCGTACGTACTTTTCTTGCATTTTTTTTTCAGCGAACGTATTTATTTTATCATCCATTTGGCTGAAGAAGGGTCATGAATTGAGTTTGAGGTCTCCTCACATGCTTTGATAAAACTTTGTAAGAATGTTCATGTAAGGTTAAATATTTCAGCCGCTTATATTTCTTGACATATTTAACATTAAAATTTTGAAAAGTGATTTTTGAATGTGAATATATTAATAATTTTCGAGCTATAATTACTTTTCAATATTTTTTACACAATACATTGTGTTCTATTTCTGCAAAAAATCGGACAAGTGCCCTCACTAAATTTGTAGAAAATTAAATTCTGCACAAAATTGATTGATTTTGATAACAAAATTAAATAAATTCCGATTTCCAGATAAATTTATTTATTAAACAACTATTTTACACCTATGTTCGTATTTTCTTTGTTAATAGTAGTATTCACGATGTGTCGAAAACGTGGAAGTCGTCGCGAATCGAGAAAACATTAGACGTCAAAGTTAGACGTCAAAGAAAATTTTTTATGAATTTGGCATTTTATTATTCTACGATTACTTCCACGCCTGAGGGCATGTTTTTGGTCGAGAAATCGAGATTCTTCGACTGCCAAATCAACGTCAGATGGCATTTCTCTTCTGTTCAGTTGACAATTTGACATTGACGTCTAACCATGTTTTCTCGATTCGATACGACGACTTCCGCGTTTTCGACACATCGTGAATACTACTATTATCTTTGCTCACAGCCAAGTTGATTGTTTATTTGAAGGATAAATTGATAAATCTGCCTTAATTAATATGAAATATATATCTTTTCTAAAGATATCCTACCATACATTTACATTTATTTTGTTATGCACACATGTACGAGTAAGTGTTGAATACATGTTAGGATAAATTAATTTCAAAATAATATGGGTAAAGATAAATTTCACAACAGGTGCTAATGCAGCAAATACTTTGTTTGCAAGAGAGGATGGATGACAAAACCTGCCATTATATTTAAGTTGAAAATTTTGGATTAGTCGTGTGCAAGTGTTTATTAATTTTCAACATAATCTCCTAAATTACCGAAGAAGAATCCACTGGGATGTACCGGGATGTAGCAGGAGACCATCATCACCTCATAATAGAATATGACAAACCCTTGCTGTCAGGAGTAGCAGTGATAATCTGCAAGAACAAGGGATTATGGGGTACAAGGGATATCACTGCTTTCGGGATGTGTGTGCATGTGTGTAGTCATAAGCCCCAAGCTAAATGCATAAGTAATACACCAGCGAGGGAGACAAACATACTTACGAGTACTTGTACCTGCGTAATATGCACTTGAGAATTATCCTCTGCAGGGACTAATAAGATAATCTGGGGGATGTAACTGCATTATGTGAAACGTTAAAACTATTAAGTCATATGTAATTTTGCCGCATGTATCCTTTGAGGTGCTCAGGACTTACAAGAGGACCGGTACCGGGGTTACGTATTTCTGAAAGGGGCGGAGTGTGTGTCTTTTTGCACTCACTACAACTCTAGAAAGTCCAGGAGACTTAAGTATTCCATTAAAGTCACCCAAAGGAGATTATTCGGGATTAGAGCACTTGTGCAAGTTTTCCTCACACATTTGCAGTTAATTTTAGCTTCCGTCGGGATAAGGGGCGTAGAAGTGGGTGAGACTAGAAATTCATTAATTAGAGATGGCTCCGGGATCAGTGTACCTATAAAATTCATAACTAAACGAAGACACAAGCTCATTGTGGCATATTAAGGCTTTTTGAAATTGTTCGAACCGGACAGCATCACGGTTGGACCTTTTCGGTTAAAGGAGTCCTAGCACCCTGTTCCGCTCCATCTGGGTGATGGTGGTCAGACTAATGACAGAACCCTCTTTGCATTATAAATGTCATAATTCAATTTCCAAATAGCCCGAATAACTGTCATTAAAGGATTCAGACTCCCCTCAGCTAGATAGATAATTGAGTTTCTGCATAGGTCTTTCGGCACCATGATGAGGGAGCTCCCTCGAATATTATTAGTATGCTTTCATTTCGAAAGGTGTTTCTAGTTATAGGTAGAAGCGTAATTCTTCAACATGCACCTCGTTTGGGGCTCCCTTTGATCGCATTTAATTTTATACTCCCTAAATATTGACCTGCACTACCTACCCCTCTCAAAAGCATTCGTCGGAGCTAAAATATCTGCATAAGGGGCTGGAAAACAAACCCACCTTGGTTTTAAAAATCCTGTCACACCATCTCTGTCAAATTGAATTTCAAATCACCCGCCTTGGGAATTTTTCATGTCCTTTCCAAGCCAATTCTGTAACTTGAACCGAAATTTAATTTTAAATGTAAAATAACTTGGACGTGATTTGAAAGCGATCTCAATATGATTTGCTTCCGATAAATTTGATTTTATATTAGATATGTATCTTTATCTAATATAGATTGAGAGATTAATTTGTAGCTTTTAACTGATAATTGGCCACTGGAAAACAATGTTAATATACTTTAACATATGTTAAAACGCTATGTATATGCACCAATTCCTTTCCAAGTGCAAAAGACGATTTCGTTAATAAGTACAGGGAGTTTACGAAGAAGAGCATCAATTATTATGTAAAATATGTAAAATACCCAAGTCTACATATTAGGTCAACATTTTTATTAAAATCTAAAATTATCGGTACTGGAAAAACTCTCCATTAAGGCCGAGACGCGGAATTTCTGTGTACGAAAATTGTGCAAAGTTTAGAACTTTGTTGTTTGTTATCTAGAAAACTATTGTTCCAATTAATTGCATAAGCATAGGTCAGGAGTAGGTAATTATAAAGCTGAGCAGGTCATTTTTGCATATTAATTGTAGGTAGGTATACCTACCTACTTCTAAAATATTTTACAAAATGGATATACTCGTATCTTTTTTGCTTTAATTAAAGTATACCTAAGTATACATGTGTCATGTGTAAGAGATATTTATGTCAGGATTAGCGCATAATGTAAATTTTCACAGTAAAATCTATTGAATTAAGTTATTTGTTATTTCTAATACAGACAGGTTTATTTTTCAATTTCTAATTTCTTTATACAATATGATCTTATTGAAAATCCTAGCAAACAGCGCCTCAAACATTTCATCTGCGAAAATATAATTAAGGGCGGAATTAAATTTAATAATTCAACTCGGATATTTGAAATACAGCCGAATTAGATGGCGGAGATGGGCCGAAGGTCGTCCTAAAGAAACAAACATTGAACCTGTGGCCTTTCAAAATTTAAATCCTATTTGGCTCGAGGCATTAGCAGTGCTGATTGAAC
Organism: Machimus atricapillus; assembly: GCA_933228815.1. Classification (NCBI taxonomy): domain Eukaryota; kingdom Metazoa; phylum Arthropoda; class Insecta; order Diptera; family Asilidae; genus Machimus; species Machimus atricapillus. The sequence continues at coordinate 58,802,940 of OW121784.1, forward strand.
TTCCATTCATGGATTATTCACGTAAAATAGGAAATTAATTTCCCATCCGAAAATTTTTAATTCCGAAATCAGAAAATCCGCTCAAGTTTGAAATCGAAGGGAGCAGCGATAAGCGGATAGCAGCAACAACAGCACCATCGCATGTTTCGGTGGCGGAACCCCGGGCAAAGAATATGGAACCTTGTTACAAAGAATGTTCACTCTAATTCTGCGACGCAATTTACCCCCACCATGGACAATTTTCAGAAAATTACAACAACAAAATGCCCATTAGCCGAAAAGAAAAATTCGCCGTGTTTGTTCCAAGTCCGAATCCCCATTTAAATCTCCTAATAATGAACAAGGACGGCAATAGGGAGAAGTGCGGCAAACACCATGAAGCGAGAGTTCACCTATTACGGAGCGCTCCTGCTCAAGCATTGCATTTTGTGAGACTGTGTAGGTGCGAGGGCGCCCGTGCTTTTCGAATAGGAACAGGCAAAACGAAACTGCCGGACCCACACATTGAAGGGGTACACGGATTCGGTTGTTTACGTTTTTTCACCATAGGATTTCTTAGGCGCTCCTGCTCAATACAGGAAGCAAATGCGCTTGTATGGTGAGGCGCTCTTGCGATCGGTTTGACAGGGTGCTTCTTTTGGTTGGATTTTCATATTTCCTCTGCAAATCCTGACACCCTGTAACACTGTACCGATTTCTTCAGATTCCAAGCCCCGCCTCTGAATTTTTCTTCTCTCTTCGACCAAAGTGCTTAAGCAGTGTATCATCCTCTAGCAAAATCGTGGGGTTGGGAGGAATAACGGTACCAAGGTCACAAAAACTGAAAATCTAAATTGCAGGAGTGAACAGTCTTTGTAACGAAGGTTCCATAGTCTTTGCCCCGGGTGAGCTAAATGTTTGCATACCTTGGTTCCATGGCCATCGGCGCCAACCTTTCGTAAATTTATGTTTCCAGGAAAAAGCGGACGCCTTCTAGGAGCTGCTAATTATGAAACTCTCTGGAGGAAATTATGGTACGCAACTCCAAAGGCAGCTCTAAGGGCACGGACACTTTGGGGAGCATTAGCGGAAGATCAAATTCCACTTTAATTTGTGTAATTTTTCAATTAACACAAAATTTGTCTTTAATTATTCATACACCCCCGAGAATATCCCTCGAAGCATGCATTCCCATTAGTCCCTTCAATTAAGGCCGGCAACAGAAGGCATTTCTAACACCAAGTCGATTTCGGAAGGGAGCCGGAGCCGGGTCCCGACGTCCTGCTCCTGGACCGACCCGAATGTCCCGAAACGTGTGCGTGTGAGGTAAACATGTTAACATGAAAAAGCAGGCCAATTCCCAAATCGTCGTAAGCTAATTATCCCTAATCCCCATTTTACCGGGTTTATGTGTGCGCACACACCAACAACCGAAGGTCCGCTCAGGGCCCCAGATTTAAGGTAAGGTCCTGGTGGCCGCAAGATGGCATGCAAATTCCTGTAGAGGCTCTGGACCACGTCATCCGATCTGGAAAGGATTTGGGAGTTTTTCAAAGCTGTCCCAAAGAACTTAATTTGGTCAACTGTCAGCAGCTGCCTCGGCAAATTTTCTCTAGGGAATTTGCTAGCTTTTGGGAAAATCTCTGCTACTGACGAGATGATGCCACCGTTTGCTACCTGTCTGTCCCCAGATGCTTTCAGCCGGCCAGGGTGACTCTGACTCCGTGTAGATTTGTTTCTAATTAGTGCACAGGTGGACGGTAAGTTGGATTTCGAGGAGAAATATGATTTAGTCGGAGCATTTACGTCGAAATGTGGGGCTTTAGTGCTACCGTCCAAGGGAACGAACACAATTATGGATTTAGTCTTTATGGTGGAATGAGATTTTGAAAGCTTTATAATTTTCTGATTAACCGAATTAATGAATTATCTATGCCAGACAAATTTTGAGCTATTTACAAAAGCTATCCGATTTCCCTGGTTTTTAAGTTTAATTAAACTAGTTTACAAATTTTAACTTTTTCGTTGTTACAGGAAATGTATTATCTTTATTCCTTTAATGGAAATTAGATAAGCGCAAATGTTAAATTATTTTGTTTTCTTCATTCTGAATTTTGGAAAAAAAAAATAGCACTAATAGTTCACACACTTTTGGACATTTTTAAAGTATGTAGTTTGGATTTAAATCTTTCATTTCAGTAATTTCTTTTTAAATGTTTCGTTTGAATAATAAAATTTATTGAAGTAAAGTATGTACATACGAGTATATGTACGTGTTTTCACCCTATGTGGGATCTCATATTTAATTAGTATATATCGATTTTTTTGAAGAAGTTCTGTAGAACAATCGATGAGAAAAGTAGATATCTACATATACATATGTATGTACATATATATGTATGTATATTGAGAAATTAATAAAAAATATGTTTATATGCTTCTAGAACAATTGATGAAATTTTTTTATATGTATATCCTTAAAAAGTCTTATGCAATAAGTTGACAGTTCCAACACTTACATAATTACTTTTGTCTAAATTTAGCTGATCTCCTTTTGTTTTAATGGTAATATTTTTTATAAAATAAAGTATTAAAATGAATAAGTACCTATATGTATACATCTAAATATATAAAAATGAATCCCTATTTCCCGTGGCCACGGGATAACTTGAGAACGACTTTACCGATCTCATTCATCTTTTTCTTTTAAGTTTTCTAATACTTTGTAGAAGGTTCTTAAGGGAAAGAAAAATTAAAAAAATTGCGCAGAAAATTGGAAAATTTCAGAAAACTTTTAACGAGCTAAGTCGATTCGGTAGAGCGTTGAACTTTTAATCTAACGGTCCAGGGTTCAAATCCTGCTGGGGCAAAATCACTTTTTTTCATTTTGTACACCGGGTAACATAACTTGAGAACGACTTTACCGATTTCATTTATCGTTTTTTTTTAAAGTTTTTAACGACTACTTAAAAGTTCGCGCGTTTGACAGGACAAAGTCTGTCGGGTCAGCTAGTTATACTTAAATAAAAAAGATCATCACATGCACCTATGTACGTAGGTGGCGCAGTTTAGTATGTTTTATTATTTAAATATTTCGTAAGTCTTTATATTCAATCTCATGAATGGTTGTATTTGTCCAAAGATTTAATATTTTGTCTCCATAGACCATTAACGTTATCGTTGCTATCGAAACTATCTATTAGAGGCAGTACTAGCCGTCATGAATTTTCATAAAATTGTTACTGCTTTCAGTAAAGGATAACTCTCTATCGCATTGTCATAATCCGAAAATTATTTTGTATTCTGACTCTCGCTTTTGGCTTATTAAACCTCGCAAAATACCAGTTGGACATAAAGTTGTATATGTAAATATACCATATGTAGTTACGTTTTCATCAATTCCTTTTAATTTGGAAGATGGGCAGTATGTACAAACATTTACCCTATAGTAATAATTGCTGTGGCTTTGAAAATATGTAAACATAATTGGCAGTAATAGGACCATAGGGATTTTATGGTTACATGAAAGATAAATTATTGATTTAAGAAAGAAAATGCTAGTTTGTATTCATATATCATATTTAAATTGGGAATGATCATCTAATATATAATATGTGTTTTAACTTACTGATAGCATCTCTGGCTCCAGAGTTGGGGTTCGATCCCCAGGAATTCCATCGGCTGCGAAGTAACCGATGTAAAATAATTTCGTTCAATTGCCCACCTTTCCTTATCCAACTTTCAGTATCATTAGGTTGAGCATCGCAGGGTTGTTCCCCTATTTTTGAGAAATTGGTTAATTCGCCAAAGAACTGACATACAGTACAAAATTTACATAATTTTCTAAGGGAATATCAGGCCCAGCGTTCAAGAAGAATCCAAAAAATTCTTCATCTTGGCTTAATTCGCACTTACAATTGAAATGCCATCACGGACCCGATCATCAATCACCCGTCGAGAGAACTGGGCAATTATCAAATTGCTGAGGGCATTCTTCGCCGGCACCTACGTCTCTCTGCCATCGAGAAAAGCAACAACTGAATATGGGCAGTAAAATTCAATATGTGACAGCAAATTGGCAACAATAGCACAAGAAACAAAGGTGCGCTACGTTCTGTCTTAATATGAAATTAATTCACCGATCCGGCGCAATGTGAGGTATCCCATAATCAGCGCACTTTCAGCATTCCACCGAACAATCGATGTTATTCGAACTTTTCCCGATCGATTGTTTCTAGGAAATGAACAATATCAACGATAGTCAGCATCACCATGAATTGTTTCAAGAAACACCACAAAGTTTCCGAGGAAAACAAATAGAATTAAGTGAAAGGCATAACTTCAAATTTTCTTCAATTTGAAACCGCCCTGTAATGAAGAGTACTTATAATTGAAGAATAAATCCATAGTTGCGAAGTCATACAAAATTTCCCTGATAAGTCCGTGAAAATGTGATCACGTTAAAAATTCCATCGTTGCGAGAGACCAGAGTGTTGTTAATTACAATAATTTAAAAGGAACGGCATCAAATATTTAAGCGTAAGCAAAAAATCTGATAATTTCTGTGCGCGTGTTTAAAACACACCCAATTTGCATTTTAATTGGTTTTAATTAAAGCACGCAAAAAAAAATTTAAGAATTTGTCGCAAATGGACCGACAGACCAAAGGGTGTGTCCAGCAGTGTCGCTGACAATGTAATGAAACATTTGTAAATTTTGCATGCCGCGAAATGCACGGAAATGTGTCACTGATTTTATGCTATGAAGTGCGAATTTTTATGCTTTCAACTTTTTTGCCGCTTACATATGTATATACGAACTTTTAAAATATTTTCCAATTCAACGCGCCGGGTTTTTTTTATCAAATTGGAAGTTTTGGAATTTTATTATTCAAACGATTCGCAGACAAGTTTTTTACTGAGAAAAATAAAAAAAATAAATTTAAATTTGCATGTTTTTATTTCAGTCCTTCAGAGAAATTTAAAAACCGGAATATTTATTTGCAGTCCTCGGTTGGTGCCAATAAATAAATAAGGAACTAAAATATGAAAGATAAAGTACTAACTACTAATAAATAAGGATCTGCTTGGCAAAATTTATATTTATGATTTAATGAATTTTACTTCAAATTTTTGGTTGTAACCCTTACTTTTACCCAAGGAATTTAATAAATTTAAGAGCATTTTTAAATTCGATGTTTTCTTATGAAACGGCAGGGAAATGTTATTGTTTACTCTAAATCAATCAGTTTTCCAAAATACTTGTTATCCGGTGCTATAACTAGCCTAAAAATATTATAGATCAACCATATTTTCTAATAAATGTTAAGAAACGTGCTTGTACATCTCGTTTTGAGATTCTTTTCAACACTTTTTTCTTTGTGTACGTCTTAATGTTAAATTAGCTGTGTTCTACTCACTTTCCTGTCTCGTCCAGATGAGATTAAACTGATTTTAAAAACCGTGACGTTATAAGATTTTAAATTTTGAATAAGATGCCATTTACCCATCCAAACTTCTAACTTTAAAATAGATAAATTTTTGGACGTACGGCGTGGATTTCATGGTCAACATTGATTGTCAGTAAATTGTTGTAGAATTAATGCGTTATACCATGTTTCCATCCCCTCAAAATCTCGGGATGTTATGAGATTTCACTAAATCCATATAACAATCTATTGCATTTCCCATACAAGTAGCCGATTTAGAAATCTTGAGATTTCGACAGAATCCCCCCAAAAAGTTCATTCAGCACTATTCAGCAGGCGTTAAAATTGAAAAATTTATGACAGGCATTTCATCTAGTGATTCAAAATGGAAAAAGTAGTGGCAAAAAAAAGAATATAATATGTATGTCCAACTGTTGGCTAACAAGAGTTTGTTGATATTCAATCATTTTAACATTGACTTTTCATGCCCAAAAACTTTTTGAAAATAATTTAAATATATGACACTTGAAATATCAAATATCAAAGAAATCGCTTAGATGGAAACACTTTTAAATCGCTTATTCTAATCTCGAGATTTTCGGGAGATGGAAACATGGTATTAAATATCTTGAATTTTCTTTGAAACTGATCAACTTTATTTATTAAATTGAAGAAAAAATCCCTTTATTATTTCTGCGTCCTTTTTTGCTAACTGTTTTGTGTGTACTAGATAATATTTCAACTTTTACTTAATATTGCTACGTTAATTTAGGTATACATATTTTTTTTGTTAGAATTGTTTTTGCTAGATTTTGTGAAATAGAAATCATGATATATACAATAGTTTTGATTTTTTGACTTCACCGTGGTGGTAGCTACATAATATTGCCGCCACATGCATATTTATTTTTTTTTAAGTATTAGGTAGGTAGTATTCAGAAATTTTGTAAATGTATAAAATAATGTTACATTGTTTACATGTTCATTTAATCACTTTTTATTTGGTGCTCAGATACACGAAATTAAAAAACATATGACCCTCTTAACTCTCAAAATTTTTAGTTAAAATCTCTTATATGTATACTTTATGGCTTGTTAGAAAATAGGCTGTAACCGACAAACGGAGAATCGGACAAACGGAAATATGCCATGGTAATTTCATAAGTGTTCGGCGTTTCCAACTTTTAAAATTCTTATTAAAGTTAAAGTTATTTATTAAGTATGTTAATCGCCTAAAAATATCCGTGCAAATTAAACTAACTAAAGTTCCCTCCGTCTCAATCTAGCCGGCGAGCCTCACCCAAATAGAAACGTCCTCGCTTTTCTATTATTATCACACATGTCGGCAGAGCCACCCACCCACGTTCCGTGGCCGAACTTAAATGCAATTTCCCTTTTGCGGTGTCTGATAATGGCGAAACTTCTAATTCGTTAACAAATTATGCAGTTGATACGAATGCATTTTATCAGCGCGCTCAGATGCAGTTAAGACAATCAGTGTAGCCTACGTATAGCGGGTATCGCGCGGAGTCTCGATTACCTTTTCGAAAATTGGATAATTGCGAGGTTCATGTGGCGAGTGGTCATATTAAGCGCATTAGACTGGCTAATGTGTCGCTGCGTGAGGCAAACTATCATATTATGCATACGGGCAGATTGCATATACTGTCTCTGCCGGACATTGCGCTTAGGCCGCGACAGCTCCGTGCAGAGCGAAACGTGACAAGGTCGTTAGCTAGTTTTGAAAAATCTCGTCTGGATGATTTATGGTCATTGCTCATCCTGCCTTGTTTTCTATAAAATCTGCAATTTCCTATGCAAATTCTAATATCCTCTGGCGCAGTGTTTTCGTAAACTCGGAGTACGTCTTCTCACCGGTCGCTGACGTTCGAACTCAATGAATTAGAGCACTATTTTTCTCTATTTTGCAGTGAAATTGTCCACGCTTCAACCACGCTGTGCTATTTCTAGACTGCCACTGCAGAACCAATTGTAACCGGTCATAAGAAGACTCATAAACTGGGATGATGAGCATGGTCAAACAATTCCATATAAATTAGACGAAATTGAATTTGATGCCGTCAAGAGGCATAAACAAATGATGTCATCAACTCCGCTAAGCCGGCGGTCTGCGGCAGCATAGAGTTAATTTAAATTAATATGGTACTACAGCGGAGCAGTCTATAACTCAATAAAAGACCCAGAAACCGACCGGGAACAGCTGTATCTAGTGCGGCTTGGACACTTTTCTAATATTAGATAAAATCTATTGAATGTTCCAGCTGCTTCTTCTCGAGGGCGGGCTCCCCAAAGCGCTTAAGATTGGGAAGCTCTTTGAATCGGATTCAAGGCAAAAAACCAGTGCGGTGTTCTCAATCAGAATTGAAAAGTTGATGAAGGATATCGTAATTGCAGGAATCCTATATCAAGATGACAAGTTTCTGCACTCTGTTAATTGGTCACTTGTCTTGACTCGCTTACACATCGCCGCAAGCGAGAATTCCAGCTTCTAATTAATTTAACTGCTTTTCTTAATTGAATAAGAAGCAGTCCGGGAATTTCCATTATGTGGTTTCATCTGCTTTCTAGAAAAATTTTGCATTTTGGACTTTGTTTTTAAATATTTTACATCATTTGTAGGACGAAATATGTTTTATAAACAAATATCAATTAGGGAAACGAAATAAAAATAAAAAGTTGTGTTATATTTACAACAACTAAAAATAAGCAAAGATTTATTTATTGTGTTGTCATCGAAACCACATTACGTACTCGTAGGTACATGTTTACTTAATATAACTCACTTTGAGGAAAATATGAGGAATATATTGATTAGATGGCGTATTTTATTCAAGTTACAACTCCAACACCATGAAAACTATAGTGAACATTTCAGAAATAAACAGCATAAACAAGGACAAACGGACAAATCTATTTTTCTCATTATGTATGTCAACATATCTATTAGTTCACATAATTTAACCAATTTTTTATGCTTAGTTAAACAGTTATTGTTTTGATATAATTTAAAAGATAGTAATTTTACAAAATCTGGAGCCTTATTCACGAGTTCGATTTGCCAAACATTTGATACAAATCTGAGTTCATGATACCAATTCATATAAATTCGATACTCGTCGAAATGTCGGTCAATGTTCACCTAGAATGCATTCGCTGACTTTTCTGGGTCGTATCCCTACATTCGAGTTCGTTTTTTACGAAGTTTTTCAATAAAATGTAGGTACATAAGTTATTTACGCTTTTTTGCTTTAACTTATTATGTCAATAGATTATGTAACATTAAAAATAAAAAAAATGATTTTAATTAAAATTAATATAGGGGAAAAATTAATTCAGCCCGAATGCAATTTGCAAGCCTACAAATTTGTATTCTGATATACTAATTTTACATAAATTCGAGTAATAAACAAATCGAAAACTAATTCGTATATTTTGGTTTTGTAGAACGTATTTGACATACTTTCCCAGAACACAAAATCTACATACACTATATTCATATTTATATTTAAAAAAAATGTTTAAAAAAATTGGATGAACTCAATAACAATAACAAAAATAGGTATACATACTACATATATGTTTGGGTATTTCCTTATTTAGTTGAATGTGTATAGGCAGTTACGTGTCATCTAAATGACTAATTGAGTATTTACATTCATATATGTTTTGTAAAAATTTTGCGCAATATGTTATCGTTCTCGGTAAAGTATTAGAGAACGAAAAGAAAAAATGTTATGTAGTGGCATCTTTTATTTTGCTCGTACCGGAGTGGTATTGGCATAAACTTGCTAACTGAGCAAGTCCAACATATCGTGTTCATTCGAAAATTGAATATAAAAGTTTACCGATAACAGAATTGGCGGATCTAAACTGGAAATGTTGCTTCCACTTGCACTTTTGGTTACACTGTCCTCTCCATATGTGGTGAGGAAGTGTTCAAGGACGGTTGACGTGAAAAAAAAGTATCTATACAGTCCCGGGACCCGGAACCAGAAAGCCAGCGAACCTCTGGTCCAGTCTAACCAAAGTAAATTCTGTTATAGCCCGAAGTGTTCCTCTCGATAGCATTTTAGCATGGTCGTGCTGGATTTGTATGTTTGATGAAATTTTCTAGTTGCAGAAAATTCATTTACGTGTACGCCAACCAGCCAGAACTGGAAGGATCTCTTCGGCGAGTCCTGCGGGCTTCTGAGTCCTGGTTACCCGCCGGAGTATTCTAACTATGTTAAGTCGCCCCGCACCCGTCGCACACCGTGCTAACAAGATAATGAAATTTGGTCGATGCGAGTCGGGAACGTCGGGAACTGTCTGAGCCTTTGCCACCGACATATGGGGATCTGAGGTGATGTTCGATCCGAGTGCGCACATTAATTGTAACCTGATATGTTTGATTCGGTAACTCAATGAGCAGCCCTTATCACTGGCTTTTTATCTAATTCACTTATGCTCTGCGCTCGCATATACTTACAGGGATGGGTTGGAGCAAAAGGATATTCCAGCGTTGGTAATCTTGGTGGATGTGGACCAGCCGGATGTAGAGCCGGAGGGCAGTGGTAGCAAAACATTCCTCTGCCTGCCGCCGCAGGTCCCAACTGAAAAGTAAAAATTATTTAAGTAAAATTAGTGAACTTTCTTAATATTCATCTTATTTAATGGTCTTTGGGAATTAATTCAAAAATTGGTGCTTTTAATAGCCATTGCTCATTATATACCGACCAAGCAAGTAACAGAAAGTAAAAAAAGTTCCTGGACGGTCCAATATCTCGCGAAATGCTCATCGGGTCAACAAAAAAAAACATGTATTAAATACTTATAATTTGAAAAGCTATCCAATGACACTAAACTCGACTCAGTACCCCCATCCCCTAGTGGGAGTGACTTTAAAGTTTTAAATGGGAACCCCCCTTTTTATTGTATGTAGATTCGAATTCTATACGGGAAAAAAATTGCGAAACTCTTATCTGAAACATTTTTTTAAGTTGTTTCAATTCATTAGTGTTTGTATTACCTAATTGCAAAATTTAACCATTTTTTTAATGATTCTTAATTACAAGTATTGCTAGCATGTTAAGTTTGATTAGTAAGGAGAGTATAAGGATAAGTCAGGATCAGATGGATCTAGGAGGATGGAATGGGGTTGTTGCGGACTGCATTTGTGCATTTTTGTACATATTTAAGTATAGGTAATAAATAATATTCATAAAATATAACATATATATGTAGTTCTCATAAAGGAAAGTTCAGAAAAAATGTGTTTTCTCGCCATTGAGCATAGACTCTTAATTTTCTTCAGTATTTGCATCAGAGCTGCAATGGCCCCAAGTCCCAAATCAATTCAATTATTTGAAAATATCGAAGTAAAAGAGGATATCACACTGCTGTGCTCGAAAATCGTAATTGTGTTTAATCCCAGTTAGAGGCAAAATTTAAAATCAAAATTGCACTTTGCATGAAGAATTTGAGGGTAAAGGGCCTATGCACAGCAAAATACTTATAACGAAATTGCAGGCAATTTCAAAGGTAGCAATGGGAACGGTTGAGGTATTAAGCACTTTATGACTTTTCAATAAGTTCATGTTATGTATAAATAAATTGATGAGGCCGGGACACAAATTGCGTAATTAGTGCATTAGTTGATGTAGCAGCTAGAAAATTCGAATGGCGCTAGCCACAAAAACGCAAAACCCATTGACCTCAAACGAATTAGAACACTCCGCAAATGCATTAGTTCTCGCAGATGAAATCGCCAGCATCATGTACACAGTGCAAAATTATAAATTGTCCACCCATTTCTGAATGCGGACGTAATTGAATTTAAAATTTTAGGCAACGTCCGCTGATGCAAAATCAGTCCACGACGCGGCGGCGTCCAGTTCCCGTTCGCCTCCAACCGCCACAGCATTAACCCATTCCGCGGGATGAGAGGGATCCAGAGCTGACCATGCGCGCGGCATATTCAATTGCCACAATCAAATTCTAAAACAATTGGCTTAAATTATGACGGATGACGAGTCTGTTACGTGTAAATTTAGCGAGTTGACCACTTCGCTATGCGGACACCAGCAGTCTGGGTAATGTTGCCGATTCCCTCGAATCGCACGTGGACTAATTTCCCTCTATCCGCGGATTTGCTACAACATTTATCTAAATTCCAAAATTTCGTGCTAAATTTGTTGATTTCTGGGAGCTCTGCAGGCATCACCCAGGATGGATCCTGGTAGTAAAAACGTCCGCCGGGCTCAAGCCCATATGCCACCCGGATTTTAGATCAGCGGATTTGCCAAATTTGGGCAGTAACCCGACCGACCGGCTGGCCAACGTCCATAGCGTTGCTGCGTCGTGGTGGAGACACGCACATTTAGTGGCCGCTGTAGAGCAGATCGGTAGATGCATTTAGGCTGATTCAATTAATCTCACACACATTGCATTTGATATTGGGCATATCCTCTTACGGCGGGAGCCACTGCTAAAAATACCTCAGCCAGCCCCCGGCCGGTAGCCAGCCAACACCAGTCTAATGGCTTATGTGCATTAATTTCAATTGTGGACGGCTAAATTGGATGTCACACTTTGCGAAATTGCATTTTGAGTGATAATTCTAATGGTAATGAGACTCTGCAATTCGACCGCTCGCTGCCCCGTGCGTGTGTGCATTTCCTAGCACGCACTTGATACAACTGACTTCGGAATGGGAAGTGGGACGTTCGGACAGTGGGTGGTATAGTGGTGGATTTTTGCAGTTTTGTGGCCCATGACTATTCAGAATAGGGAAAATTATGGTTAGTGATTTGCAATATTTGTTCCATATTCATGAGTCTAGATAGCATGCAATTTTCGATATACAGTGCACGATAACCAAATATAATATTTTGGACATTCTAATCAGAACTAAAGCTTTCATTTTATAGAATCCTGAGTATTGAACGCGATGCTAATCTCGTGACTTTATCCGACGTGAAATAGTTCGCCCACCCGCTTTTTGAATGAGATACACTTGTAAAGACAAATTACTATTTCCTGAGATAATAAAGAGCAGACATGTTATTACTTAGTTTAAAACTTAATATTTATTTTTTAATGGTTAATAAAAAATAACAATAATTCATCGTTTATAACAAAATTTGTTATAAAAACCAAAAACACAAACAATTTCGCTTAAACAAGTTAAACATCATGATCTTTCCGCGTGACAGGCATTTAGAAAATGGTGAAAAATATCAGAAAGTGCCTATGCTAATGTCCGAGAATGCAGTTTACTTACCTAATTGCTTTTAGCTAGGTATTTGAATTTAAACACAATAACAATACGTTTTGCGAGGAAATTACTAATTGGCAATATTTAGCTTTGTATTTGAACATGAAAAAAGTCCTTTAAATAATAAATTAAATTATGAAAAGTCGAGAGATCATTCCCAAAAATAAAACCACAGTTGACAGTATTCAACAAAAGTTTTAAGAAGTTAAAAAGCAGCGTTGGCATAATAAAATTAAAAGAGTATATACGTATATACATACATATCCACTAATAAAATAGTTGAATTACAGTTTTTAACTATTTTCCAGACTTCAATAAAATTTTATGGCTGGATAAATCAAGATTTGTAATTATAACAACGATATTTTAACTAATATTTCATAGTAAATTCTCGTAGGTACTGTGGGTGCATTTAAAATGCAATTATTCATTTGAATATGTAATATGTATATGAATCAAACTTGGTGTTTCGTTTTTAGTGAGTCTGGTTAACATGTATAAACCATTTTTTGTATTTCTGCCTAACTAAAAAACCGGCAAACATTTACATATTTTGAACCGAAAAGTAGAAAATAATTCAACGTGTAAAAAATTATGTAACTGAAAATTTCTTTAATATTAAAAAAAACTGAATAGAAAATATAATTTAATCATTTGTTCATTAACAGAATGAAAATAAAGAAATAATAATAATAATAAGTCCGCACTTACAAGATGTACATATTTACCTCTGTTTTATATAGCATTAAACAACGTGTGTTTTTGATAATAAAAAATCGGGTATACCTATGTATAGATATATTTTTATGATGTTGAAAAGAAATTAATATGTCTGATGCTAAACGGACGTGACTCAAATTTTAATGAAGAAAATTCTCTTGTTATGATTGCCAACGATGTTTTCAAAAAACATACCAAAGCAAATGGAAGCTGTGTTCATATTTGATTAACTACTTTATTGAGAAAATGGTATTCCAATCTGTTTTCCACCAATCAATAGAAATGGACTCCAATTGAATCAGCCTTTTTCGCCGAGGTCCGGCAGCTAGCCAGTAAGCCAAGCTCGCACGAACTCGGATGTGTGTGCGTTCACGATTAAATTTGCTGCAGAAATATTCAATTAAGCGGTAAATTAAAATTAATTTAAAGCAATTAAAATGTTATTACATTTAAGTGTTTACATAAATGTCAACACGTCGTTCAAATACAGTGGCAACAGCCCCATTGGTTGAATTGAGTATTTTATTGATTGATGTGCGCGATTGCCGTTGGATATTTTTTGAGGGCAAACTACAACTACAGTAAAATGCAGCAGGGGAGCGGAATGCCTCGTTTACCGAGCTCGAGTGCATTCCGGCTGCATATAAGTAAATTCAATTTATCGCGGCAATTGATTTGTTTAAGGACAATTTAATAGATCCATTCAATCACACACTTCTGATTCTCGTAAACTTTTGAGCCCCGCATAACTTTGTGTGTTTGAGTGAGCGAAAATGCCTATTTATTCAAATTTGCATGATTACTCAAATTGCTCGGTGCTTTACTCCCGGCTCAATATCGTCAAGGATAATTCGTTCCCGAATACGCAGAGGAATCTTCTTTTCAAAAATTTTTGTAAATTAATTTTGAGTCCGCTTTCGCACAGACTTTTCTTTCCAATAAAACCCTAAAAGTGGTGATTTGATCCAAACCTCTAATTGAAATTAGTTACCAAAACGAAAAGCAATTAGGCAGAGACCACAACGTGGCATCCATCTTGAATAAAACACAAAGCAATTAGTAAAATTAACTCTTTTTCGGGAATTAATCATCTGGATGAATGCACAGAAATATAAATTACATTTCCAAATGGAAATTTATAGCTGCAGGAGCAAACCCTTTACTGTGGCTTTGCAAACCCTGAAAGCTCTGCCCAGCTGTGAAATTGATACAAAAAGGCAAATGGAGGGAGCTGGTGGCTCAGGTGCGCGACTTTGTAAATTAAAACTCGGAGATATGAATAAGCGCGCAAAATGCAAAAAGCAATTCTCTCTACATTAATTTGCAGAAAAGTAATTACGGTTAACGGTCCAGAAGATTATTATTATCAACAATTACACAAATGAAATTTCTCTCGAACACTGCCGGTGCGGCCTGGCTGCGCACATACATAAGCCAACGTCGGTTGGCCCCAGCCTTGGAATTTAGTCGTTGTGGTATTGTGCGAGCGAGATTTTTTATTTAATATTTCTGAATAGACAAAGGGCTTTTTATTTGTGTTTTATTGTTGTAAAATTACACAAATTATTGTAAAATTACCTAAACATTTTGTATATAAATTTAGAAATAGCCTTGGACTGGGATAAATTTTTGATATATTGTAAGATATGGATAAGTAAGTAAATAGCCAGTCAAACAATAACATAATTTGGTTTTACCATTGCATCACTCAGTTATTCATATTACATATTATGTTTAGTCTTGCCTTATTCTTTATTTAGTAGGCCCTCCCGGACACATAAAATTTAAGGACGTTCCCAAAAAAATCAATTTTCTTACGATTCTTTTGAAACTTTAAATATACATATATGTACTTATACATAAGTGTCCTTTATACGTAGAAATTTTTTTCAATCGTTCTTGCGGTAGTAAATTTAATTTGTAAATATTGACTATTAAAATTTGCATATTTAACATGGGGACCCTATCCCGATCGATGTTAAAGCGAATGTTTTATTAAATAACAATAGTAATTTTCTTACAATTGTTTTAAAAAACATTATTATTTTCACTTCTCGTGAAGTGAGAGATGGCGACTTGGCCAGATCTAAAAAACGACGCAATGAAATAATTTTTGTAGTTCTGCGCGTGTGAGCGGAGGCGAAAGAGTATAGTACTGTATCTGCTTTTTGGGAACGTCCTTAAACCCTCTTCGGATATAAAGAAGAGTTCGGATTATAGTATATATGTAGGAACATACATAGATATTTTAAAAGGCATTTTTCGACATAAAACTAAGCTTTTGTAATGGACAGCATATTTTAAATATCCAAAAATGTAATGTTTGATGCAATTCATTGTATCAGAAATAGTGAACTTTCCAACGATGTTGTTCTTGCGCAGTTAATAATATACCTTGCTTTACTTTATCTAGAATCTCGCACCATTATATGAATTTGTTAATGTTAGTGGTTACATGTTTTATATTTTTGGACGTTGAAGCCATAATTTAGAAAGCTAAAAAATGAAAAAAGCAGCGGATTAAGAAAATGGTGGAATTATAGAGGCCCAGCTATATTATTATTTCTTAAAAAAATACTGACAATATCTGCTGAACGCCTTTTAATATATGTATTATTTAAAATAGTTATAAATGATTTACACCCAATTCTGTTTTTACACGGCCTTTTTTTACACGGTTTTGATTTAACACGGTCTAGAAAAAAAACTTTGATTCCGTTTTTACACGATTTTATTCAATTTAGCACGATTTAAATTTTAAAGAAATATGTGTAATGTACATACTTATATGTAGTTTTATTAACCGTAATCTTCTAGATATTTTTTTTCTGTTATTTATAAAATAGTGAATTCCCCTTTCTAGTTGTATGATATCCGATTATGATAGCGAATAGAGCTATATGTTATTTACATCACCTAGACTGTTTTTAATTTTTTCTTTATGAATTTTTAATGATTTTTAATTTGTTTTATAATCTTTACGAATATAATTAGGTAGGAACCTTTTGTTTATTTTTATTTTTTTGTGTTCATTAATACCAATTACCATTTGGATGCTGGTTTTCAGATAACATTAAAACATTAAATTGCACGTTTGTGGAAAATATATGTATATGCATATTTGTTGTACATATTTTGGGTAAATTATTTCACATAACTTTGTTAATTTGCCTTATTTGGCAAAGTTCTTGCCCAAACTTTAGGTAACATAATAATGCAATACTTAATTGTTAATTGATTCTAATTGTATAAAATTATATCAAGTTTATGTTATACAATTTTTGCAAAGGTACCATCAGGAAAATTGTTAAAGTTGCTTTGCTGAAAGGTTATGTACGGTTAAGTTAATATTCGTAAGCATTTGTGTAGTTTTTAGTTTTTAGTAGTTTGATGTACAGACTGTTCGGATTCTACGTAGGAAACACAATAGCAATCGATTTCTTTCGGTGTGCTGGTAAACTTTTGTTGTTGACCCCTACAGTATAAAAACATAACAAAAATCCGGTTCGATTGAAAAGTTAAATTCAATGAATAAAGGAATTAAAAAATATATAGGTACTTAAATGAAGTCACGGCACGGAAGCTAATCAAAAGACCTCTTACTTCGATTTTTAAACTGGCTTGCTGTGTCCGCAAAGACTTATACCTAAGTATTAAACTTTTCCATTTCTAGTACCTATATCTTCTGTTTATACAACTTAGAATCAAATAAAGTTGCTTTTCATAAATTAAATAGTTTCAGTAGATAAATTTTACTATAATGATAAAAGGTTTTGGAAATATGAGTTTACTATAAATTCGTTGGTGGTGCTAAGTTTTTACGTATAGATATATGTATACATACTTTATTTCAGCATTTTAAAAGATTTCAGTAAAGCGTATATTATAATTAGCATTTCAATAAGAATGAATGAACATCGATACAAAAGGAATAATATTATGAATTTGTGGTATTTCGAAGTCATATGTTTAAAATGTCAGTCGAAATTGAAATATTTTGTAAATTAACTACGAACGCTAAAAATTTCCTACTTTTCGGTTCTAAGTTGAGGGAAACGTTCGCACAAAATTTCATTAAAATCCGTGAGAAGACTTCAAACACAATTTAAGCCAAAATGTTTTAAGTGACACTGTGTCTACAATATATAATTCATTTCATTGTTTTGGTAACGCGTACTGATAAAGTGCGCATATGTATAAACAAATTAAAATATTTTCCTGATGAGTTCACACAAAAGAAAAATTAGTTTCATGACTGCGACTAAAGACTGCTCTATTGTGAAGCGCGGACAGGAAAGAACCGAAGTTGCCAATTAGAAAAGTCAATTAATCGATACAATGCGATTTCCTCATTTTCAATTTCACTCGCCCCGGGCGCCCGGCCTCCTTTAACCGGCAGTCGACATAAAAGAAATTTGCAAAACGCGCCGCCGAAAAGGACCTCCATTGGCGGATTGGCGGCTGATCGGTGGAGGGCAGACAAACAAATTTGCGGCCCTCGACGGAGCGGGCTATTGATTGCTGCCGACTGCCGCCGGTCGCCCCCGCATCACTCGGTGGCTTATATCGTTAATTATCATCAATTATTCAAACTGCATTTTAATTGATCACTTTTGCGTTTTTCGGATTGAATTTCCAATATTGGGGAAAACGTGCTCCTCCCTCGGCCGGAGGATTTCCGGTGCAGCCGAGCAAACGGCGGCGCTTTTTTCAGTAGATTATTGCGAGGGAAGTTCGATGGCGACCGGACAAGCGATTAAAAATTAACGCATAACGTATTTCATGTGCGTGTAATTTGGCCGAAATATTTTAATTCATTTTCCACAGTATTTAACCTGATTAATGATCTAAAAAATTTTCGCAGCCAGTCGGGCATTGATTGCTGTAGGATTTAATATTAATTTGCATTCGATCGTTAAAATTATCAGGTAATTTGATATGATAAAAGCCTCTGATCAAATTATTCTTTGAGTCAGTTGGTTCAATTCAATTTAATTGCAATTATTTATAAAGTACCTACCCGTACCCCCCACCTTTGCGTGGTGCATTTATGTATATTTATCATATAGCTAAATAATTTCAAAAACTGCGATACTACTTATCGATCGAATACTTTTATGAATTGTTCTTTGATCTTATTGATTTTTGATTTAATGATGATATTTGATGATACATCTTTGGGGATTGAAAACTTTCTTCCAAATTTTTATAATAATTAAGGGCGAAGGATAAAGACACTTTATTTTTTTTAAATCAATTTTTAAATTAAAAAGAAACTTTTCAACTTTAATAATTTAATTTAAACAATTTATTATTTCCACCTTTGATCTTGAATTCTCGCCAAAAACTAATTTTTCTTCTGACAGAACAAAATATTATTTTTTTCCTGCAACTGCAACATCTCCCAGGTATCTTCGCAATACATACAATTTGTAATATATGGTACCTATGTATAATCAATGAAAATCTAATCCAAAAATCTAATATCCAATACTTAATAGTTTTCGAAGATTATGTTAAGGTACCTACATATTTGTAAAAATATTTTTATTGAAAATATTCAAAATACGATTACAATTAAGTATACTCCAGAGCGACTTATCTGAAATCAAAATCCGAGTAGATTATATTGTGTTTGTATTACCTTATGGAAGGCTTGAACGAAGGATTTGTTAAAATTTGAATTTTCAAATATGTATGTATATATATATGTACATACATACATACATATGTGCATACATAAGTACAGCATTCCGAGCGAATCATTTTCTAAAATGATTATAAATTTCAGGTGTCGACGAGAAAACACAATATGTAATTAGTTCATATCATTTGCAGTGCAATAAAATTATTGTGACTGCATATTCAGATGGAGATAATCTTTTTTATTAGGTATTTATCTATTTCATGCGCCCCACATTTTTTGTTTTAAATCTTACAAGTATTTTCATTTTAAAAATTCACAATCACAAATTTTCAGGACAATCTGTATGGCGTTATAAATCTGTATAGGGCTGCGAGAAATCATTTATATAATACGTTTTTAAAACGTGGTACCTATATATTAAATTTTTTTTTTACATATTTAAATTATTATTTTCTGCGTTTCTGTGTCTCATGTGTGTGAAATTTTCATCAATGTGTAAATTTCAAGTTTATTTCAGTTTCTCTTCACGTGCGTGATCCTATCTGTAAGAAAATGGTTAAAATTGTCATCCAGTTCTGAGATATGTTATTTAAAGTTTCCAAGTCGCTACATCATCGGAAATTTAATTTAGAATCGATTTCAAAATGGATACCGAAACCGAATAGACCGACAAAAAAACGAATTAATAAAAACGTTTGGTTTGTGAGTTGTATATGTTATACGAAAAAAGACGCTCTTCTCTTACTATCGTGAATATAAATATATTAGATATCTCGAGCGCTAATACAGAATTACTCTCTAAAAAATTGGGAGTACCTATCAATTCTATTTTTATTTATTAGTTTTTTGTTTTTTTGGCCGCCTAACACAGACGGCCACTTTAAAGCGAAACTTCTCCAAAACGCAGCAATGGTATTCTTAAACTTTTGCGCAAAAGTGTATAATTTTTTATTCCTAATACAATTTTTTAAATATTTTCGGAACCTGTTTCATGGGTCCAACATGGCTTCTACCAGGTTACGCCATTGGCAAAACTAGGCGAAAAATCAATGGAAAACTAGTCGCATGCGCCCCCCGTCAGCTCTGCAGTAGGATTTACGCAGAAGGCCTGTTTCCGGACGGGCGAATGAATGCAAAAATTAAATAAAGCACCTGAAGTGGCTATAAGTGATTCTAGCGGCCAATTGCGTCTAAATTCACAGGAAAGGTATGAAGCAAAACACTTGGAGCCGAGAATTCGCACAATTCACAAAAGGGCAAGTGCGGAGCACGGAGCCACTTGAGACGAGGCCCATTCAAAGCACAGGTCGTTGCTTAAATCTTTGATTTCTATCACTGCCCATTCAGGCGGAATCAAAGGATGTGGGCCGTGGAGCCTTCCGCCAGAGGGCCGAGGACTCCTGTGTCCTTGTGGAACTGCCAACAACTAATTTCCTGTGGCCGTACAGTCGGGGCCGGCTTTGCTGCATTAGCTGGCGACGGGCACACACATGATGAGCGTAAACGCAAAGTCACGACAAGAGCTCATCGTCACATCATTGCATTACCTTGCCGACGTAATAAAGTTACCAGACGGTAATGAACATGAGCTCAACTGGGTTTATTACCCTAATTGCATTTTGGGCTATTTCCCAAGCGCTGGTGTGTCGCCTCTCTGGTTCTTGACTCGGCGCTCCACCGCTTCGCCGAAAGCAATTGCAGCACAATTCTCGTGTGGTTTAACCCCTTTTGGAACAACAATTGTCACCACACTTGAATTTCACGTCTAATTGAGCACGCATCGCAATAATAGAAATAAAACTGGCACATAGACATCGGCACGCCATCCTGCCGGCACGGCCAGAACTCCTTTGAGCGGGTGCACGTGTGCCTGAGCGGGTCTCGGGTTAGGAGGGGTCGCGGGGGTTAAGACGCTAAGAAGACCAAGAGACGTGTTGTTGCCGGCATGGCGCTCAATTACCCTTTTGTTGGGCGATCATTTCACTTCGATTCATTCGCATGGAGTAATCAACACATGAGGGCTGCCGGCTGATTTGCGGTGTCATGGGGTGAATCCTGATCCGATTAGTGAGCGCTATGTGCCTTTTAATCAGTCAAGAGAGTGTCGGAGTGCACGTAATTTGCATACATTTCCAAAAATATAAAATAATCCACTTTGCCTATCCCCACTTGAATGAGACAATTTATACATACTTATACTGCCTTAGTTAAGAATTCTATTTGACAAGATTTTGGGTTGCTGCAACTCTTATTTTTTTGCTTTTTAATACTTTGGTTTGTAATCTTTCCTCTGCAATACTAAATTTGACTTCATCTATTATATCGTCGATCATTTTCTGTGGGACACATGAGTTATCTTTAAGAGCTAAAGAAAACACAACATCAAGATGTTTTTGAAGACTTACTTACCAATTCTCAATGACCAAGTTTTGCAGTATGTATTTACCTCTCCACAGAATCAGAATGAAATTATTGACTTGTGTGGTATAATCATTAAAAATTAAATTATCTACCTACATATGTAGGTATATGTATACAGGCCTCAAAGAAAACTTATGGTTACAGTGTAATAGCACTTAAATCGTGTGGCATATCTGGAAAAGAGCACCTTTCATTTCATTTAAGAAGGCAACCTTGTTTTCGTGCATGTAATTTAATAGTTGTATTTATATTCAAGTCTCTTATAGTTTTTGCACGAATAATGTTTAACGAAGATAACATAAATTAAGTTTCTGCGCTATCAATTATATATTTATTTAATTATTTATTTACTGTAGTACCTACGCATAAATGTTCGTATGGGAATGGTTATTTGCAGTGATTTTTGGTAAATATAAACGACCATAAGGCTACTAGATTTTACAGCCGTAAAAAATGGCGATACCGATAGCCATAGTTTAAAATTAGAAATGCTATTTACAGCGGTTTTTATGATTAAGTAAATAATTTCACTGACATTTAAAGTGAATATAATTTTAATCTTCTATTTATATACATATTAAAAAACAACGAATATTTAGAACTATGAATATCTCTTTTATACAATAAATGAAATTTTAGAAATATCGCTTACCTAAACTTTTGACAAAGTAACTGCGCATATATAGCAACATTTTTTAGTTTGTCATAATTAGGTAGCAAGGTAATAAAAATATAACGTGTAAGGCATTATAATATCGTTTTTTAATTAGATATTCGATAAAAAAAACCAACTGCTTATAAGTTCGATAGCCGTTCTTGTCCCATATAGCAATGCAAAGATAATTTTTAATATATTGTAGTTGTAACCGGAAAAGTATTTCGTAAAAATAGTAGACATAATGTGAAAACCTGTGGGAAGCTGCAAAAGAAATAAATATCTTGCGAACTATTGGATTTAAAGCGCTGATAATTAAAGTTTGAAGCGTATATTTATGCTGAATATCGCAAGTTACAAGGGATAAAGATAGCTTTTTTAAATAAATATCAATGGTAATAAATGAAAATTAACATATTGATTTAGCTCATCATCTTATACGTATTTAAAACAACTTACCGCATTTCGCAACTAATTTGGTTTTTCCCAATTACTCGAAAATAGCCTTAAAAACCCCTCTTACAATTTTACGAAATATCTTTGTTCTGAGATTATTTATGACAGCGCAATGTCGTTGTGTTCGACAACTGACGAAAACCTTATTGCAACAATAATAAAATAGTCGTCCAATCTTTTTAGGGACATTTGGAAGAACTTTCCCACAGCACGGCCACATTAACCCAACAAAATTTAAGTAATACAAATCCATTTTTCTTTTTCTCATAACTGTACCATACATATATGTACTATATGTAGCAAAAGATTGATAATGAACGATGTAACTATTTAAGAGACAACTATTAAACATAATTACCTACCTATTGTTATATGTGTACGATTGACAGCCAATTTAAGACAAGAAAATTGACTTCCGTTCAATTGAATAAGAAATAATTTAATAATCTTCATTTTGCTTTAGCAAAATACAAATTTTGCAGATATGTATGTAACATTTTAACTGTAAATATGTAGTGCCTAGATTCTCTCGTTAAAATCCTGCGCATTTAAAACGGTCATTTTATATTTGAAAATTTTAAATTAGCGACATTTTAAAATGATGGTATTTTTAATGAACAGAGAATGCCCTTATTTAAAAGCTAAAAATATATTCTCATGATATAAAAATAAGTAGGTAACTTATGACTAATAACTCAATGGCCATGCAGTAGCCTACACGATCGGTCCAATTTTGCCAAAAAAATCATCTTTTCGGATGAAGCTCATTTTGATCTTGGCGGGTATGTAAACAAGCAAAATTGTCGCATTTGGGGCACAGAAAACCCGCACGCATACATTGAAAAGCCGGTACACCCAAAACGAGTCACTGTTTGGTGCGGATTTTGGTCCAGAGGCATAATTGGGCCATTTTTCTTCGAAAATGAGCAAGGAGTGGCCGTTACAGTCAATGGCGATCGTTATCGGGCCATGTTGAACGAATTTTTGTTCACAAAAATTGAAGAGGAGGATATTGGCAACATTTGGTTTCAACAGGACGGCGCTACGTGCCACACAGCCGAAGCTACACTCGATGTTTTGCGCCCTGTTTTTGAAGATCGCATTATCAGCCGCAGAGCTGATGTCGTTTGGCCACCTCGGAGCTGCGATTTGACACCGTTGGACTATTATTTGTGGGGTGCCCTCAAAGATAAGTGTTACGCCGACAAGCCAGAGACAATTGACGCTTTAAAGGACAATATTCGTGAAGCCATTGGTGAAATACAGCTGCACACAATCGATAATGTGCTTAAAAATTGGACCGATCGTGTAGGCTACTGCATGGCCAGCCGAGGCAGCCATTTGAATGAAATTATTTTCCATTATTAACCGGAAGGATTGTACTTTCAAATAAAAAAAGAAATTTGAGAAAATATTCAGTAGTTTTTTTTTATAGCATTTTCAAAAAAAAAAAAGTTATTTGGCGGACCCTATATAAGTAGTATAGGTACCTACCTAAGAACCTTAACCAGTTAGTTTTCTCAAGTATATGTAGTTAGAAAAAATGGTGTGTACCTACCTATACAACTTTTAAATAACTATAGTGCATTTCCTAGAACGCATCCACCCATTTCTCAATTAAATTCATTAGTTATTGTAACAACAAGATTTTAGTTCCTTAAAACCAAATAATTCGCTAGTTTTGCTACTTGGATACTTTCTCGAAATGGAAAATACATATGTACATATGTATAAAGCTGTGGCGGAGTGTTTCAATTATTCAAGGATGCGCTGAGTCAAAAGTATGAAGAATTATTTATTTCTTTTTTCAGTGTTGATAAAGTAAACTTATGAATTTTTAAATCAAGTATAAACTTAATTTTATTCTTTTTACTATACTATGGATAACATTTTAGGAGTTTTTGGTTATGTACATACAAACATATGTATGTTTGGGGCTCCTCTAGCTCGGGAGCCCTGATACGGCTGCTACGGCGGCGGTAGCTACGCCCCTGACCATTACACTCAATGGCAATTGCAACTAATCTTTTACCTTATTCCCGTCCGTGAAAATGGTGGCGATGAACTCAAGCGGGGTTGCCCCGCCCGTGTACCTCCTGAAGATATAAAATCACAAAACCCGGAACTAAAACTGCAGCAGTTTTTTTCAGCACTGCTACGTTATTTTACTGCGGCTTCATGTAGAAGTTTCGGAGAAAAGCGCTTAATTGCCGGGAAATTGATGCCGAAAATCCTGAAATCCGGAAGTTACACTTGAACACAAGAACTTTGCACGAGCGCAGCGGAAAACAATTGCCTTAAAAAAGTTTTCAGAAAAGTTTACAAACTCGGTAACGCTATAGTAACGAAAACAACGACAAAAACAATTTCTTCGAGAGATGAGTGAGGGGTGGGTGGCATGCACGCAGAAATAATCTCTCAAGTTTTTTTTTTCCTGGTGAAGCGACTGCCGATCCAAAAACTCTTGCACGGGGTTGGAACAAACTTTGCCAAGGAATTTACACAGTAAATTGCACTCGAAACGCGGTGTAAAACTTTCGAAATAAACAATTAACAAACCCCAATTAGGCTGTTAACTTTCTTCGCCGATTTGAAGCTGTTCGCAAAGTGACGCAGCAGTTTGAGCACTCGATGTGGCAGTAACGCGTTTTCCACTCTACGGTTAGTGCAGGGGTCCAGGATGAAAACTTGACCGTTAACTGACACGCGATTAATGAGTTTCCGTTAATCAAGGAAATCAGTTTCGGATGGGTCTCCTCGAAGTCGCAACATTCCAAAAAACCGTTAAATCACAGCTGTCCGAAGGCTCGGAGAAAACGGTGTGTGCGGCACGACAGCGAGACACGGGCAACTTTCCTCCTCGAGACTCGCGAATCAAATCACAAAAAGAAACGGGCCGAGATGACAGCCTCATCTGAATTGATGGCGACTGGGCTGGATGCTGGATGCTGGAACTGGGACGCGCTCCGAGCCGTTGAGCCGGCCGCGGAAGGAACGCCCCCTTGCTTGGCACCCTCTCGAACCAGCGGGCGCATGCGCACGCAATTCCCCAGCGCCATTACGACGACGACGACGGGCACTGCTCCGGCCCAGCTCCCTCCGAATCGCACCCCCGTTTGCTCCACACGCTGAGTCCCGCTTGTGGCGTTCTCCCCTTAACAACTTAATTTAACTCGTTTGCGTGTGTTAGCGGGGGATGGCGGGCGGCGCGCGGCACAACGGGGTCTATATAAATCTCGCAAATTTCATTTAGGGCTGAACCCACACAAACAATCAGCCACCAACACAAACCGGATTGCTGGGGTTTCAAAAATTTCTTTAGCAAAAATTGATTTCATTAAAACAATTGAAGATGTCGCACAATTCGGTTAAAAGAGATCATCGCCGCTCGCCGGGCGTGTGCCTGGGTCTGTGTGTGTGTGTGCGACTTGCGAGCCCGGAGATCTGCTGGCACGGCTACGTGGATGCCAAATTAAGTTCAAATCAGAAGCGGGCGGGAAAGTGAATTGGCGGGCCCTAAATTTTTGCTTTTTTTTCTTCTTTTTATTTCTTTTATTTTTCCTTTTTGTGGGGATGATCCGGGGTGAGTGCCGGGCTGCAGGCGGCCTCATTACTCGACGAAAATATTTAAAATTCTCCCGGCGGACGCGGCGTAGGTGGGCTACTGGTTATTGGGTAGCTTTGTTTGCTCTGCATTTTTCTTACATTCCTTGCAATTTGTGCAAGTTTTATTTTAAGGATTATGCCGGGCAGCCAGAGCAGACGCGGCGGATTATGCGGATTAACATTTCAAAAACTATGCTCCTTCTTGCCTTAACGTACAGGAAAAATGTTTATAGCAGCAAGCTCATACTAACAACAATTTGGGTTTATATGATAGATTGGGATCTGTTTCTATTTTTTTTTTATTAAGTGCAGCGAAAGCTAAGAAGATTACCAGAAAAACGGGAATTAAAATCTTTATTTTTATACCCTCGATACATCACACCAATAAATAAACATTTAGGACGAATGATCATTCATTGTATCGTGTATCAGTACGGATAAGTTTAAATAATCATTCATATCTTCATATCCTGAAAGTCATGGAGCTATAAATTGCCAGTGTCAAGCTGTCGTTTCGTTTACTTCATTCTCATTTAGTTATAGGTAAAATAAATTTAATATTGTATTTTAATTTGTATTATATCGCCCTGTAATTTCTTATCGGTCCATCGTCGGAAAACTTTTGTAATTTCTACTAATCATAGACTTTTAATAAAATAAAATTAAAAAATGTTTTTACAATATATCTAGAAAATTTTGTTTATACTTTAGTTTAGAGAAAACTTGTATTTGCAAACGCCCTACGCCCTATTCGGAATTTTTCGGACAACTCTTTCTGCGAAAAATAAATGTAAGTGAAAGTGCATGTGAATTGAAAAACTATCTAATTATTCGTCAAAGTTGAGCCCTATAATATTGTCTTCTAAACTCCATACCAATTTGCTTCGGTTTATTCTGTACCGTGATTTTGATTTACTTGCGCCGTGTATTCCGCGATACTTTTTAAATTTTTGACTACTGTCCTCAGCCGGACCGTAATCTTTAATATCTTAATCCATTTTAATACTTTAACCCCTATAGGGAATATCGTGATTTTTCTAATTAGAATTAGTTAATACGTCATTAAATTCTGTGCAATACTTTTTACGCGGTGACTGATGAGGATACAAACATAACTCTGCACAGTAATAGTAAGCAATTCTTACTATTTTAAAGCCAAGCAACAATATACCTACACAGTACACACAGGGTTTTGTGCGCGCGAAATGCATCAAAATGAGCTTACAAAAGTCTGTTTTGTCTATGATAGAATTGTAAATATTAAACAAATTCATTTTAGTCACTTTGGCCATTTTCGAATTCATATATGCACTTGCACTTCTTTCTAACACTTCCGACGGCATCTTGCACTTGGCACTTACGATTTCGAACGCCCTACGCACTACTCGGATTTTTTCGGAGAATAAGTATTTAGTGCGGAAAATAGATTTTAGTATACAAGTGCATGTGAATTCGAAAACGAATGGATTTGGATTCCGTCGGATTTAAGAATATTGATGTTATATCACGTCCGGGTTTTTGGAGAGGAAATATACCTTATAATGTATCTTCTTACCCAAATTAAATATAAATGTTGATAGTGATTCTCTTATGGATTTTACCACAAATCAAATGTAAATGTTATTCCATCTGGTATATAAGTGCAAATCTTCGTGATTTATATTGTTATTTTTTTAGTTTTTCATAGGAATTATTAGCTCATAGATTGGTTTTGTCGAATATTGCAGAAAATCATTATACCTAAATCAAAAATGTCCTCACTTGGTGGCTTCTTTAAAGATGCTTACATAGGTACTCTGCGAAAACATATGTTTAGATATCTCCATTTAATCGTCAGAAATGAGGTTATTAATAAAAAGGTATGTAAATTTTTATAAAATCATTTTATTGACCTGAAATTTTGTGGGTTGAATAAGTTAAAATCATTATTTACTCCGACGATGACTTACGATGACAATTTAAAAATACGCACTTTATTTGGAGCCCAGACAAATTTTGTACTGCATGCATTTTCTTGCATTTATCGATATTTCAATAATGGAATGGGTAATAAAAATCTACATGGCCAATAAAAATTTTTATAGGAAATTAAGAAAATAACATCTTCCCAAATTTATTTGCATTGTATGTACCTACCTAAGTAATAATTAGTACCTTATGATCCTTCCTAGACAAAAATCTTTATTATCATTTATTGATAACTGCTACTGTCTAATAATATAAACAAAAGATTATGGTAATTTTTATGATTAGGAACATCGAAGGAGTTTCAATCTACAACAAAGTTAAACGGATATACCTACCTAATATACACTCGACCGAACGTTAAAGTAGAATTTTTTAAACGGGTTTTTTTAATCGGACGGTTGAGTATTAAATTTCTAGTTTTAACAAATATTAAATCAATCTCAGTCTCTCCTCCGTGAAAAAAAAAGTATCACAAGAACGAAATTAATAAGTTCATAGTATGCATTACTAAAAACATCGAAAAAGAAATGAAAGTGAATCAGCTTTCGGCCAATTTGAACTTAAATATGTAATTATACAGTTCTGTACTAAAAGTCATGAATCTTTTAAGAAAAACTAATGTAATTCTTCATATGTAGGTACTTGCAAAATTTAAGCGCATTAAATTTTCTTCCCTTCATTTAAAATTTGGCTTTCGCGCGTAAATTAAAAAAAATAGTGAAATTCGTTTAAAACGAAAATTCAGTTAGCCTGATAGCTGATTGATTTTCAATTATTTTGCGAAATCGTTAACGAACTTATATGTTCGCTTGAAATAATTCTTCAACGATTCCTTCTTTAATTCCATGAAACCGGGAATCTCTATTTCGGAAAGAAAACCAAAAAATTAGTTAGTAACTGATTAAACTTTTGTTTATGTATGTAGGTTCAGACAGGATGCGTTCCCCTGCCTTCCATATGCGTAAGCGTTGGTTTACAGCAGTTTTTAGTAAATTCACCTAAGCTTCTTTTATAAAATTGTTTTAGGTACCTACTATTTTTTTGTAATTTATTAACTTTTCTAGTTATAGTTCACTTCTTGTATAAGGTTGTCCAAAAGGTTTTAGGTAATCTATCAAAGTTTTAAGTTACTTTTCCGAAGTAATTTTTCCGTAAGCTGGCGTAAGTTGTTTTGGTCACTTAGCCCAAAAACTTAGAAGACCGCAATATGGCAAGGGTTTCTTAACTATTTTCCTAAGTTTAACAATTGCACATTAAAAAATGTATAAAATACGTTTTCGACATGCTTTTTATATATATGTAGGTACTACGTATAGGTACTATACTTAGTTTGTATAAAATACTGTAAAACGTGTGATGTTGATGAAAATATAACCGATATTTTCATAAAATGTACTCGTATATACAATAATAGTATCTATGTATAATGTTTGTGTTATATTTAGTTTTAGAAAAAATGATGAGAATGCAATGCAAGGAAGAACTTAGATATGTATTGTATGCATGTCAAACATGCAGTTAAATGTTCTACATTATTATGGAAAAATATTAAGTTTTGCTTAAAAGTTCTTATTAATAACGGTAAAATTTTATCGATTATAAAAATGTTATTTCCATTGTAGCTGGTATAGGTAGGTACTCCAGAATTTGACCAACTTTCAGTTCTAATTGTACTTAAGTAAAAATATGCCACAAAGGCAAAAAATAATAAAAAATATATTTAATGCACAGCGTAAGAATTACTTTGTTATTCTCTTAATAAAGAAAAGTTGAATAATAGATAATAGTCAATATTTTCCATGTAAAATTTAATGTTTGAATGGGAGTAACAGTAACTGATGGAACACTAAAAGATCTCACACTTTTACTTTTATTCATTCAATGACGAATTTTAGCCACACCGCTTGATTTATAACAAACAACTGCACTTCATTGTCAGAACTAGTATACTTTTTAAAACTATGACCATTGATCTCAGTTAAAGAAAAAGATATTTTAATTTCAAACCTTTCAGTTGCAGTAAATACTTTACAAAATGCAGTAAATCTTTATAAACATTATTTTTTGGGTTAAAGAAGTCATAAATGAAAAGAAAAAGGATATAACTCCAATTTGTGCAACTGTGATCGGTGTGAAACATTTCAAAAGCCTCTTAAAACTGCAATGCCGAATCTATCTATTTAGTTAAAGGGACCTTTAAATAGTGCGCCATATACATAATTACTTATAGAAAATACCCATTAGGTTTAGAATAAAACTCTTATGTTTTATGTGAGTGGTGGAAAATGCGTCATCATTTCAAAGAAAGTCAAAACAAAAACTATTAACTTTTTCACGTCAGTTGTATTTTTGTGAATCTTTTGTTATGAGTTAGTAAAGTATGAAGCTTTAACTATGTATATCTACATTAAAATCAAAATAATTACAGTTAATTAAAACTATCATATGGCCTTTTGCGTGAAATGACTCAGTACCTAACGAAGGTCAATTCGAAAGTCGCAGGGTTAGTCATGAATCATGATCCTACTTTACCGTTCCTTTTTAATCTAACAATTCCAATACTTATATTATGTAGGTATATGTATGTATTAAGTTGAAAATTTATGATGCTTAAAACTCTGTAATTTTATGTTTCCTAAACTTCAGTTAAAGTAACTACAAATAGGTGGGCAAGTTTTTGTAACAATCTTGAATACTGTACTAAAATATAAAGTTTGAAAGTTTACAAAAAAAATTCTTCAGTATTAATTTTTGTATAAAAATGTGCATAATCGAGTTTGTCAGATAATGAAAAGTCAGCCATTTTGAATCAACCATCAGACATGTTAACTTTTTAGCGCTTTGACTCACTGGCCACATAAACTTTACAAAAGGAAGGAAGCTGCAATGTTTTGTTATGAATATTACATACCTACCTATTTTGAAATATAAAACCGTAAAGGTGTATGATTTAGACAAATGCCAACGGAAGTTGAATAAATTGACGTTAAATTTGAAATTTTTCTGAAATAAACAACGAAGTAGCAAGCTACTCACTTTAACTATTTAATCAAACTAAGTCTTGTACCCTTTCCACCAATCAGTGTAAAGCTTCCTTCGAAAAATGTTATCCTGTTACACCGCAAAAAAAAAGCGCCGTCCTGTTCGTCCTTCAAGGATCCAAAAAATGTGCCCCATTCCGATACCGGGACCGACACTCCCAGCAGCCCAGTTGCGAGTGGCAGCGCACGGAGAGTACATAAACAACGGAATAAAATTAATTATTGTCCATTAAGCTTAAGTGTATATAAAATTTCCTCGGAAGGCATTTGAGCAGCCAAGTGCCCATATAAATTACATCTAAAGAGGATCATTCCCGACCCTCCGAAGCCATAAAGGCAATAAAAGACGGGGGAGGACCGCCGGAGCGGCAATAACCGTGGAGCTGGAAGATAAAAAATTCTCCTGATGGAGATAAATAAATAAAATGAATCATTTAAATCGCCCAAGACTTGAACCACGTGAATAAAATAAAAGCCCCAATTTCGGGGAGCAATTTGGCTTGGGTGTGAAAAAACCGCCAGAAGATGGGCTGAAGAAAGGGGCGGAACGGGCGGCGGCCGGGGGGCAGCGACTTAAGGATTCCACCCAGGACAGAGCACCCGTCCCACCGACCCTCCGGGGGCCGGGGGGGAAACGTCCGACATTTTATCGCTGCTGAAAAGTGTGCGGCGCTACATCAAGTGCTGCGGTTGCCATCGCATCGCCCGGGCACTCCGGTGGAGCCGTCACGGGCCGGAGCCCGAGCGGAAGAAGAAGAAGGGCTGGAGGGCGGACGGGGCCCAAAGAAATTACTTCATCTGCCGCAATTTATTCGATTCCATCCCTTCCATTTGGATTCGGTTAAATTACCCTAAAGATACACGAGAGCTTGTTTATTGCACTCTTTGCTCAAATCACATCTTCGGCTCGGGAGCGTCGCAACTCAAGCGGCCCGACAGCCGACGACGGCTCTCGTGCTTTTCTTCGTTTCAATTTTCCCGGCATTCCGGTCTCCGGATTCCGGTGCAGCCCGGGGGGAAGACAAGGCCACCCCCCATCCCCACCATGCGGCATTTACAAGCTCCATTGCATCCCCCGTGTCCACCGCTGGTTGGGGAAGCATAAATCCAATCATTTTGTTAAGACCACCACTCCGCCGCGTGGTGGCGCTGCTGTTGACGGTGCCGAGTCTCCCCAGTCCTCACCTTGACTTAACTTGCGGCGTCCCTTCGAGGGGAAGTGGACCCGGCGGCGAGGCGCTGCAATAAAAACGTCGCAGCTGGAGGGAGCCATCGCGGCGCCCCACCAATCGGCAGAACGTGCGCAAATCCCGCACGGGCTATGTACTCAGGGGCGGGGCCTGTGCTCTTCAGCGCCAACCACCATTTTGCCATCCCTTCGCCAGCTCCGTTCCGTCCAGGGCAGCATCCGGGAATTTCCTCTTAATTTCCCCAGCCTTGTATTCTAGACAGGAACCGTTACAAAAACTCCCGATTTGAAGCTTTCGAGGTACTGCCAGAGAATAAACATTATGCTAATAGCATAATTCAAGGAAGTCAGGATGCCCAATTTTTTCCTCAGTACTTATGGGAAATTGCTTTGGAAGTTTAAATCGAAAAGGGGGAACATTAGGAACAAAATAAAACCACACCTCAGTTGAACACACAAACCTCATTTTCATTTTTTTTTTTAATGTCAAATCAGTAAAAATACATACCACAATAGCAACAATAGCTTATACTGCACCATTTATTTTAAATTAAGAAATAAAGTTTTTTTTATTTAAAACAAAAAATATATGCTTAATGTAGATACTACAAGTAAAAACTTTTTTTTCTTTACTTTTAATTTAAATGTTTCAATTTTCACCAAGTAGGTAAATTGAAAAATTGAAATTTAAGATTAAAGATCTAATAGACAGACAAAATGTCTGATAATATAAAACTAGTGATAAGAAATCTACTACTTTTAAAAATTATTATATATTAACTTTTTAAAAGAAGTGTCAAAAGAGTCGGGTCTAACGAGAGTGAGCTAGCTTTGATCTTAATTAGATAATTTACACAGTGTTACCAAAACAAATTCCAGAAAAAAACCTTTTCTCAGTGATGTTTCCTTGACTGGGTTTTATAGAATTACACATATTTTACTTTTGCTTTGTAAAAATATTAAACAGAACTTTCTGTAACTGCTGTAACTTAACAATTTTTTATGTAAATTAAAAAAATTTCCTTGTTTAGATTTTACTTCGCGCTTTGAAAAGTCGACGTCATTTCTTGTTAACAGTCATTCTTCAAGTTGATGCACAACTTTGAACGTCCGTATAAAAGGAATAAAAGGTAGTTTAGTTGTTAATAATACTTTTCTCGTTATGTATTGAAATGCTAAATATTCTTAAAATATTGAGTTAGCTGGACAATTTTTAGTTTTTATCTTTTATTAGGTATGTTTAATTAATTTCATGGGCTAATTTTTACTTACAAGTTCCCTTACAAGAAAGGTAAGAACAAAATATTATTTATTCCTTGTAATTGCGATTTCCTGCTTCACGACATCTCACAGGTATCTTCGCCACAAATGTAAAGCCGCTTGTAGGGCGTTGATCGATCAATGTATTTAAATAATAGGTTGCAATGATTATTCCTTTGATTAAATGAGCATTAAAACTATAAAGAATTATTATATGTATGTATGTACATAAATACATATGTATATGTGTTACCCAATTATATCGAGGTCACAGAAATGAAGACACTTGTGAAACATATGTATGTGTATATTTATAAAATGAATTCCTTTAATAAATCCATAAAACCTAAAAAGTGTGAAAATATTTTAACTTTAGCAACAGAGATTGCTGTTAACAATTTATTTACTCTTCTACTTCCTAAGATTAAACTTTTTTAAAGTCGGCTTTATGAGTTTGGTCACTTGAATTATGAAGTCTTCTAGTATAAATATTAGAAATTAAAATATTTGCATGACCGTTTGTTGTTTAAAAGTGGGTTAAATAAAATAAAATACCACAAAAATAAGTTTTAAAAAGCAAAGCTTGGACATCCCTTGCGGGGATCGAACCCGCGACCTTTGGATTAGAAGTCCAACGCGCTATCCTCTGCGCCAAAGGGACAGATGGCGTCTGATGTTCTGATAATGAAAACAATTACTCTGCACGCCTTTTGGTTTGAATGCAGAGCTTTAATTCCACATCACCACATATTTTCATAATATACATAATACGCGTTGGTTCTTGTCACCAATCGGGCTGGCTTTCAATTAATTATTTTAAATTGCAAATGTGTAAATTGGAGTCAGTTATTTTATTCGGTGATAAATTATGACCTAATTATTTTAAATGATCCATGTCCGATGTAATTTGTATATTTTGTTTAGTTAACCAATAACTGGACTATAGCAGAGATTTGCTCCTAAACCGGTAATTAATCAAGCGGTTTGTATCTTAGAACATTATTTGCATAATAACCGTGTTCCTTTGTGCCTCTTGATGTACATAGATAGAATCCATAGCTTGAAATTCGGCACAACGTATGAGCAGCTGTTCTAGAAAAACAATTTGTGTTTCTTTTTCAAAATTAACTATAAAACTCGTAAATTAAAACCAAATTATCGTTCCACATATTTTTCCTGAATGTCTTTACAGTTAGATATTAACAATCAAATAAATTTATTAAAGTTAAATATCTTTCTAAATTGCATCATTTTCATTTTATAACTGCAACGTTTTTGCATGACTTCGTATGGAATATTTTTTGTGTGAAAAGGAACTCATTTGCTTTTAAATTTGTTTTACAAATTTTACCTGAAATTATTTTTTTTTTCAAAATATTTATCCTCTTATCCACTTATCATTTAAATGCACTGAAGAAAAATTATCTGTACACCTGCAGAAGGAAAAACTTCGATAAAAGGCTTCAAAAGTAATAGAAGAGATAAAGTTAACTAAGTTATTTAAAAACAAAAAATTGTATGGTATGGTACCAAATTTTAGTTAACTGATAATGTCTATAATAATTACATCTTCATATTTTCATATGGGTTTCAGTTTCCGAGATTAATAAAAATCAAATCACACCATAAATCTTGCTGTGAGGAGATATTTTTCAGGAGGAATATAGCCTAATATATTTAGATACGAGATATGTAAATTGATGGAGGAAATACATATGTTACACTATAAAGGCAACTTCAATAAATTTGTAGCAAATCAGCGATGCAAATGGATATCTTTGATGGCCTATCGCTGATAGTTTGAACACGCCGGCAGTCGTAAGGTTGGCTGCTATTTCGCTTAGAGCTTCTGGATGGGGGAAAAATTCTAAAAACTTAAAGCGGGTGATGTGGTCGATGCAGTAATGTATGTTATATTTACATATTCCCATAGATGAAAACCCGTAACGCTATTTACGTTATGTAAATTTGCCACTTTATTTGATCATAAATCAAAAACTTCCTTTTGCTTAGTGGTGTGCATGTTTTTTGGATTAATGGAATTCTCCCTAGTGCCGGCTTTGGACTTCCATTGGAGCAGACGAGGGATGACCGAACTCATCTATTCGTATGGTCCATTGTCATTATTTTTTATTTTTGCGTGCGATGCTACCCATTTCCAAATAATTCGCTCATATTGGAGTTACAAAACAACAAAAATCTCTATTTAGATTGATGAGATTTGATGGTTTCTACGATGAATATTTCGTTCATTGGGACTCATGCAAGCACAACGGGTTTTACGAAATTGATGATGACTCTATTCTATAATACATAATGTACTCCACCCAGTGATATAACTCAGTTGTATGATTTATGGAATCTGTGTTTTATCAGTTCCAGAATTAAATCGCATTGAGTGAAGACCCTTCAAAAATTGCATAATGCTTGGAATTATCAGTGAGAGCATTGATAATCGTAGTCCGAAAGTAAACATATAGTCAAATGGACTATAGATAGAATGCATTGCAGTCTGGGTTACTTGAGTAGGTCACTATATGTGCATCGTTTCATACATATATGTAAATATAAATCGGTGAGATCCAACGAAGTAAATTGAAATAAATATATGAAATACATGTACACATCCAGTAAATTCGCATTCGTTCAAGAATGTTCTAAAAATATGCATTATTCACTTGCAGGTGCATGGCAAAATTGGCGTTATTTGGCTGTTCAAGAAATTACTTTCTAACATATGGAAAGTTTTGTTACGTTTACTCTCAAAGAATTGAACTTATTGCTTCTTAAATGTTGTTAATTCAACAGTAAAAATATGATAGTGCGGACAGGAATAATATTGTTAACTCATTCTATTTAGTTCATTTAATAATATTCAAGTGCGATTAAATGAAGTAAAAATATGGAGTCAACGAGGTTCAAATCACGTAACAAATAAAGGAGAAAATGATACTAAACCCAAATGTTTAAATTTCATAGACTAATCAGTGTATAGTAAAGTAAACAAATTTATATTTTTATTTATAACTTAAGAAGAATTATCTATATGCTGTTTGAGTGTTGTTGCTATCTTCATATTTATTTAAGAAATGTTGATAAAGTGGAGGTGTAGAAATATTATCTAAACTGAAGGTAACATTATGCAACGCGCGCAATTGTTGTTATTTATTCTATTACAAATAAAAAGATTTCGTATTAGAATGAGAATTAATATAGGGAAATGTATCACCTACTATTTTTCAAATTTTAGTGCAAATATGTATTTAATTAAATAATAATACATAATAGGTTTATATATACTAATGAATCAATTTAAACAACCGAAATGAGTATAAGAGGACATTAACATACTTGTTTTGTAATTTACATTTATACATTATCGTGAATTGGGTCCCAAGAAAACCATTTAAAAAAATATATTATATAAAAACGGTAATATGTATACGAATTTATTCAAAATTTATGTATGCATTAGACAGCAAATCAATTCTTTTAATAACAAAAATTGTGTTATGAAATAATGTATTTATTTGACAAAGCCAAGTACATATTTATTTATCTATTTTATTTTATTCAATAAATACATAGAAATGAAAATTTTTTCGTCAAAATAATAGTAGGTGTTGTAGTAATAAATATCATTAGAAGTAGACGTAGAAAAGGCGTAATGAATTATTTGAAAGATCTAAAATATTATGGGAAGATGTAAAGTACAGTGCTATTTCAGAGCGCTTAAGGAAAATTTCCACTGAGTAGAGAAACGTTCAATGGGTTATTCAAAAAGCTAAGCACTTTCATCGCAGAAAGCTCCAAAGTTCAATTTTCCACTGAAGAAACAGATATTTTGTTCTTCCTTCGTGTCCATTACCAACCCATACCATATAATACAAACTCCTTCCATTGCTGGAAGTTGTTGACAAAAATTTTTTTTTTTTGACGTTGTAAAAATCTAACCATCCGGTCCATCAAAACAGAATTGCTTATTATCTGTAAAACCTTCATGTCCTTTGTTTTCCACTGAAGATCTATATAAAAGCCATACAAAATATTATAGATGAATGGAGTTCAAAAATCCTAGCACTAAACTCACGAATTGTATTGTATACATCTATATATTGAACTTACAATAAAATAAATAAATAAATATTGGAAACTAGCTGACCCGACAGACGTTGTCCTGTCAAACGCGCGAAGTTTAAGTATTCGATAAAAACTTAAAAATAAAATGATGAATGAAATCGGTAAAGTCGTTCTCAAGTTATGTTACCCGGTGTACAAAATGAAAAAAAGTGATTCTGCCCCAGCAGGATTTGAACCCTGGACCGTTGGATTAGAAGTTCAACGCTCTACCGAATCGATTGAGCTCGTTAACAGTTTTCTGAAATTTTCCAATTTTCTGCGCAATTTTCTTAATTTTTCTTTCCGTAATAACCTTCTACAAAGTATTAGAAAACTTAAAAATAAAATGATGAATGAAATCGGTAGTCATTCTCAAGTTATGTTACCCGGTGTACAAAATGAAAAAAAGTGATTCTGCCCGAGCAGGATTTGAACACTGGACCGGTGGATTAAAAGTTCTTCTACAAAATATTAGAAAACTTTTAAAAACAGATGAATGAAATCGGTAAAGTCGTTCTTAAGTTATCTCATGACCACACGAAATAGGGATTCATTTTTATATACATATGTATGTACCTATATATGTAGATTTTAAGCGATCCCTAATGTTTTTTTTTTTTTAAAAGGGGTTTTTCTTTGGATCCTGAATAAAATGGATGTGCTTATCATTTTGAAACGGACTTATACTCGATGCAATTTTTACATTTGGAAAAAAAGTAGCTTTTGCTGTAGTGTATACCAAGTGAGAAAATATGTAGATAACAATATGTAAACGAAGAAAACTTCCAATTGTAACCGCAGCAACCTCCAGCTGTACACTTGTTGCTTTGCGGCGCTTATGTGTCGTAAAATTGTCATCGTACTACCACTTGGATAATTACCGGCTTAAATACTACGGCATCGAGAAGACTTTTCGTAAGACAAAGGCCTTCCTACTTAAAATCATCGACAGTACATTGGACTTGCGATCTTCAAGTAGAACTATGCGATTCTCTCGATTATTATAGGCCTTCTTTTCCGGCTTTATTCTGTTCTTTCCCATCTTGCGGCTATTCCTCCGCCAACCGATTTTTCTCTGATCGTTCTTTAGCCGTTTTTATAGTCGCCTTACTATAGTTTGATCTTTTTAGTCTGCTCGGCGGTCGGTTGATCGTGGTGATCACAAGGAAGAGCTTTCGACGTGATAGATGTGGTGAGCTCACGCTTTTGTCGTCGTTGGATATTTTTGTTGTCACTTCCTCTCTTTCTGGCCCGCGTCAAGGCAGCCTCGCGGCGGACTTGTTTTGTTCGATGTCGAACGTTTTTATTAAATATCCGCAGAGTATGTGATATATTTTGATATTAACACACTCGCGGCAGATGATCACATGGCAAAAGAACGAACTTCCATAGAGATTTTGCCACTGAAAGAACGGCCAAGTGGAAAATGAAATCGAAGCTGTAAAAAAAAAGCGAAATACGAAATAAGAAACGCGCGAGAAAAAAGCGAACCCAAAGTCGAGTTGAGACACTGCGCCCGAGCGGCTAAAATGTAACTAAAAGCCCCCAGAGGAGTGAGACTCGAAGACTTAAGCCCCGATAACCAGTAGTGCGATTTCGTACATCGTTAGATGGGGAGTTAAAACGCGCGATTTCCTGGTCATTTGCTTTCCATAAATATCAATCCCGGCCGTGGTCGACGTTTGCCAGTTGTCGGTCTGCTTCGGTGTGTCAGAATTTCTGTAGAATTGTCGCCATAAAGAAAAATTCTCAGAGTTCGCTGAAACGCAATTGCCGGAATTCGAACGAATCGCCAGTGGTTTTTGTCAACTGCGGTGTTTAAAAGAAAATCAATTTCACTTTCACTTTGATTTGCATCGCGGCCTGTCAACTTCGTCGGATGTGTGTTTGGCAGGGCAAGCGGAAGTGCGGGGTTCTTAGCGGCGACGAGTGAATTCGATCAGCTAAGGACAATTTCAGGATTTCAACTGCGCTCTCTTGGGATTTTTTACTTTACGCCTGATCAACTGTTTCTCTTCTAAAATGTAATTTTTATTCCCTTCACGTGCTCTCCTTACTCTTGAGACTGCTGTGGAAATATTCAAACGGATTGGTGCCCAGTAATCTTCTATCATAATAAATTATCAAATTTATGGAAATATTTCAGAACTGTGAAAAGGCCACTTGCTTTTCTAGTGTCACGATCAGTGGTTTGTAGAGATTCAACGGAGAGAAGATGATAAAAAAAAGAATGTTTCGTAAAGATCAATTTGGTCAATTTTTTCCCTGCAAACAAACAAACACACTGAGAGGGGCGAGTTTTGGTAGAGGAAAACCAGTTTTTTAGTTCGCCTTCCGATTGTTAATTTGGACACCTTTTTTCATACAAAGACCGTTTGCATCTCGTGTGTGGTGGCACTTCGGTTATTTTTATCACTCAACGATTGTCCCATCGCCGCTATACAAATGCAAACTGATTTTTGCAATAAGGTAAACGTGGTGAGTTCCATAAAGTGAATCGTCACGCTGCGGTGTGGGCGCTGTCAATGTGTTTTTTGATAAGAACTGTCATCGCGATCCACCACAAGCGAAAAGCCGCAATCAGAAAACTCGTTGAACAAAGCCATGCCTCTGTAGTTGCGCAAATAGATAGCAATTTTATACCTAATTATGCTGCGCATGTGTGTTCCACGGAGTTGCCAGATACCCATTTTGCAAGAAATTCTTATTTACCTCTTGCTCTGGGGGTTTCTGGTCAGCTAAACAACTAAAGGCTCCTCCTGCCTTCTCCAGGGCTGCATGCTATTTGCGCTGTGACCATGAAATATTTGAATAATTCTCGCCAGCTTTTCTTTATAGCTATAAATAGAGTCTCGGTGCATTTAAGTGTGATTCATTCTCATAACTTTAAGGAAATCATTTTTACTTCTTTAATTGAGCTCGTTACATTTCTAGCTCGTGCTCTCGTACTGGTCGCGAACATATTTTCAGGAAACCACTTAAGACTTGTCGTCCGGTGTTTATCGTTGTAACATATGTTACTTTTCATTCCTCATTTTGCTTTATATTCAGCTAAGAAATAGAAATAAAAAATTTGATTTGAACGTGGAATGGCAAACCAGATGAAATATTTATTGAAATCGCTTTGGAATTTGTGTTTGTATGCACAGAATCAGAGAATAGGAATACGAACAAAAGTATGGTCTGAATGTTTATATGGGAGTTCTATTATTTTTGTAGTTAAAACAATAAAAATTAGTATTTAGTTTTTTGGTTGGAAATTAAGAATGACGTGTTTCAGCGTTTTTGGAAAATCATCTCTTAGAGGGTAAAATAGACCATGAAAATTGGTATTGAATAACGGTTGATTTTAGTAGTTCCAAATATAACAGAATTTCCTTTGGTTCAATGAAGATATCATGATATAATATAGTACATTAAAATTTATTGGTGTTATTATTAATATGTAGTTACATATTGTATAATTTTCA
Source organism: Machimus atricapillus (assembly GCA_933228815.1). NCBI lineage: Eukaryota > Metazoa > Arthropoda > Insecta > Diptera > Asilidae > Machimus > Machimus atricapillus. Next base: position 58,844,175 of record OW121784.1, read on the forward strand.
ATCCCACCAATTTTAAAATATTTTTAAGTTTTTGTGAGATTGAACGTTCCAGTAAGTCTTCATTCTCTCCTTCCACTTGTTATTTTATTTATGAAACTTCGATTTGTTTTATTTTAAACTTTATTTTCTGCAAAAATATGACGTGGTGGAAATAAAAGAATTTTACGTTAGTACCTTATTCGTTGCCATAAAGTTTTTTTCAAGTAGATATTAATTTTAACCATTGTGCAACACATGCACAATAAAACCTCACCAATCCCGTTTTATATCTCTGTAATTGTGGTTTTTTTTAGCGAAGTATCGTAATAAGATGATTGATGACACTTTGAGGTGTGAAATATCCGCAAAATGATCTGTTTATTGCAATTCGACAAAGAAATAAACGTCAGTCATTAAAATCGAGAAGTACCAGATCAGGTGAATGAGGGAGCTATGTTTAGAATACGCAAGTTAATGCCATTGAATAAACAATTGCGCCAAAATTTGCCCATTAGGAATGTTTATACCATTCACACAGATATATGATGTTACTACGCTCCTTAGCTTTTCAAATAAACAGCATGGTTCTTAAAGATTCCTTTGGTTATTTTCGTACCTATCTATGCGTGGAAAAGCGATTGGAAAATTATTATTTCTTCAATAATCACATCCCGTTATTATTGAAGTTGAGCTTTCAATATTATGTAAAAATCTTGTGCTTGAATTACAGTCGCTAATTTATGCATGGCCTTCGTGTAAAATCTCTCCGGATCATGCATATTTTTTCTCGGGCTTCCTATTTTTAGCTTTGCTATGATTTTATTTACTGTAAAACTCTTTAAAAATAATATTGAATTATTTGTTCAATTTAAATAGAGATCAATCCAACTGTATGATTATGAAAAACTTTCTCGAAATATTAGTGAGCATAGTTAGTCAGTTACAAAATCATATATCTAAATTTTCTCCGAATTATTCAAGTTTTTAATGGTGGCATTTTAAATTTCTACATATGTATACATACTATTACATCCCGAGATAAAAAATTTCAATATCCCAGAGTATACCAACAAAAGACTAGTGTCTCCCTTTCCCAAGGAGTATTCCGCATGTCACTTAGACAGACGCGAAAGAAGTTTATCAAACCCTATGCGTATACCAACGTCACTGACCTGAGCAAATCGGACCTCAGGCTGCTGGTGGGTTACTTATCTGGCCATCATGAGATATCACCTTTATAAGTTCGGTATGTCAATTGAGACAGACCCAGACCTTCGGTAATGGGTCTTTAAGCCCGGTTGAGGTAGGCTTTCCTTAGGATAGCGGATGGTCTACTCCACTAACGGGGCTTCGGCACAAACGACCGTCTGGTCGCAGTGCCAACCACTTGGGCGGCCCCCTTAATAATAATAATAATAGACAGACGCGATGAAAGACGCTTGAAATGTTATGTTGGTACTGCATCTTTGTATAAAAGACGCTAGACTCTGAAAACAAAAACGTTAATATTTTAAACAGAAATTTAGGGTTATAAGTAGGTCGAGTCTCTATATGAGCTACTCGTATCTCAAAAAAAATCCTCTGAGTTCTGAATAAATATGGTTCTACTGCATAAAATTATATAACGTATCATTAATATAGAATCACTTTTAAATGTTGTAATGTCCCTTAATTTAAATTAGAGAAAAATGTAAACGATTGAAATATGTCCTAAGTATAAAAAATAGTATCTTTTCGGAAGAAATTCCATACAAGCCATTTTGTTACGGGAACTGAGAAATTTTCTAAGTCCACTAAGTTCGGAAGACTTGAATTCTTATGGTATTGCTAGAAGAGACTATAGAGTTGGTTATAGTACTCTCAGCAGTTAGTTAATGAAATGTAAATATAGTCAGGAGCGGATCCAGAACTTTAATTTGGAGAATAACTAGTCATGCACGGATTATTTTTGTTTTGGGTTAAAGTTTTATTTTTAGTTAGTCCAAACTTATCTTGCTGTCTGTGGGATCAGAAATGAAGAAATGACAACATATGAATCTTTGAACAAACTTTGAACACGTAGAATTGATTGGCACACCTATTTCTGTTCAGATCTTAACAAAACACCCTGTCTAGTTCGATATTCTCGCACCTACCTTAGGGATAATGGAACTATGTACATATAACTACAGTCTTTTACTATAATGCAAAGGTTATTGATATCAAGAAAATTTTTTATTGCCCGATCATGCAAATCCATCTAAATTTTTCTCAGTGTGTGTGTGCTGGTTTTTTAAAAGCTTTTATTTTGTATTTACTTTGTTGCAATTTTAAATAAGTTCTTGTTATCTGAACAGGGTGAAATTTTGAATGCGTTTCTTCTTTAGATTTGTGGTTGTAGGTTAGCCCTTTGAATTGTTAAAATTTGAAATGTGGCCTGAATTCCTCTCGTTATTCCCAAAAAAAAAACTAGATTTTCTGAAATACTTCAAAATTTGTTGTAATCTGGTGTCCAATTATTCAATCGCACCTCATGCATTACGCAGTAATTGTCCCTGACAGATCTAGATTCGCGGGGCTCTGCTTCAAATTGCCAATGATACGAGCTCAAGATTTAATCGTCCAATAAAACCGCCGCGCCGACTCCCTGTTTTTCCTACGAGCCGGAGCGGGCCGGGCGAGTGCACATCTGAATTTATTGTCCAGTCGCATGCACATGCCAGAGCCACTCCAACTGCCTCGGCCCGGCCGTTTCCCGCCATTGAGTAGTTAAGAAATCGCGCTGCAGCTCCAAATGCCAGGCTGCAATTTCGCGGTGCATTTAATGATTCGCGAAGTTATTAACAAAATCCCCCAGCATCGCGATCATGTCGTGGATATTTGGCGATCAGTGCAGCGCTGTCCGCTCACCGATCGCGTCGCAACAATCGCACGCCCGCGAACGCCACTCACCCTGGCAATTTCAGTGGATGCAAAATATGCGGTGCATTATAATTAGGCCTCATTGGCAGAGGAATCGGAGACTTCGGAGCCGTCCATTTCCCAGTTATTAATGGCGCTGCGAACGATCTGATCAGCGGCTGTCGATTTAAATTTAAATTGCCCATGTTTTCGCCTCAAATCGAATGCTACGAGTCTGATTTTGCGTCGATCGGGGAAATACGTATTTCTGGTTTTGACGATTTGTTCGTTGAGGCTGCGTCTTGCGGCGACCTCTGCCGGTGCAAATCTGCATTTCCATGTGACAGCTATTGATGCCGGTTTCCGTTCTATTTGAAATACCAACAGTAACTTCAATCTCCTCACGTAATTTATACGTTCGTTATTATATTCAAATAGATCTCACTTGGTGGGGCACGTTTTCTGCTATATAACTACACAATGTGCGCAATGCTTTCATGTAAACAACTATAACCGATAGCGTTACAGTAATTGTTCACTTTTATAAATTAGTAAATAGATACACTATTTTCTGAGCGCAAACTCATTTACAATTAAACGTTTTTTTTTATCTTGCGGTTTTCCTTTTAGTTAATATCCCTCAATAATGATGTAACCATAAACTAAGAAGCTATAAATGAATAGTAATAATGAATAATTAATAATAATAACAATCTTACTTCTATGGGCGTAAAATAAATTAGTTTTAACTTGTGGTTATTAGCACTAATTAGTAATTATTAAACGACAAAGGCGGGTTTTTGATTACCTCTTAAAGTTAAATTATGGCTTTTTCTTTGCAATTAGGCAAATATTATTTCCTTGAATTAATTATTCCTCTTTGCGTAAAATTTTAGACGAAGGTGGGTCACGACATTATTAGGCTAATTTTTATTTAAAGTAAGTTGAAAACTAGCTGAAATCGAATAAATGGGTCGATTTTCGAAGCAGATTTAATGGATCTGTAGGCCAAAATGTACTTTGGTAACTATTTTGATTTCTCAATTAAAATAAATAAATAAATATCATTTACATAAGATAATGGTGACTCAAAAATATTCCTTGTAATTAAAAGAAAATAAGTTAATTTTCCCCGAAAACCCAATTACTGGTTATCCGGCTTTACTAAAAGCTGTCTTCCTATAAGATTTAAAAACGAGGCGAAGGCAGGGCCCATCTCAGATTTATTAATTAAAACACCATCTTGCGCCGCCGGTATGCGGGCCGGTCAAAAGCATCCTTTGTATTTATGTATATATTTCGTCTCTTCCAAGGGAAAAATGTTCTCGGTGGATTTAAAAGATAAAAAAAATAAATAATAAAAAAAACATAGTAATATCAAGACCTTTAGCAACGGATATCTCATTAAATACATATATTATTAAAAACTATTTAGAATTTCAATCATCGCTGAATAATAAAATAAAATTCAAATACTTTAGTCACGAAAAGAAAAAAGAAACATAATTGTTTTAAGAAGTAAAGAAAAATAATTCAAAAATTTTATTAGTGGTTATTTGCTTTGCAAGTAAAAAGTGGGTATTTGCTTTGCAAGTAAAAAGTAAATCTTAAAGAATTAGTTTATTGGTACGGGAATAACAAATTAACAAAAATAGTGCTAGTACTATTGTATAAAAATAATAGCGTTACTAGAGGAAAGTAAAGCATCGTTATTTTACCAAGGCAAAATATTTTATGAGAAATCGTTAAATATGTTGATCAGATATGTGCATATCCATAAACGTAGCAGAGACAATTGTCCAGAGTTCAGTATTAAAACTACAATATATTATATGTAGTAAATTATGATCTGTAAAAGTCAAAATTATATTCTGTTCGAATCGTTTCTTTATTTGATGTCATCTTCTGTAAAAATTCCATTCGTTCTATTTCTTCCATGGAATGAATACAGAGCTGCACCCAAAATTTTTACTTGATTCTGTAGTGTTTTTGATTTTTGAGTTTTGGTGTGGGCTATACTGCCTGAGTGAGATATGTAAACTAATATAGGTATTATTATAAAAAAGTTAAATTATGTTATAGGTAGTGGTAAGACAAGATAAAATTCGAGTAGGTGCCTATAGTATGTGATACGAATATGATAACGTTTTCGATCGGGAAGATATTGATTGGTCTCCTCGTTATCGACTGTAATTATAGTTGAAGCCAATGAAGAAGCTAATAAAACTTTTTAGAATCAGCTGTGGTCGACGGCTGCAAAAGCCCGTGCCGTCAAAAAAACCAACATCATCAATTGGCATCGAGTGTTTGCATATACTCGCGAATCGCGAGTAAAGCACAATCGCGATCAACTTCACTCTCCATTTCAGGCGCGCCTTCTCATGTTTTTTGTGACGAACGACCACTGGCTGTTGTTGTTCATTATTATGGAGCATATGGACGGCTTTTTTAAATGTTCTGCCGCGGAGAATTACAATAAGACCGTGGTGGTATCGCGCGGCCTTAAACCGCCGAACAGGCACGACACAACACAACAAACATTTTTTGAGTCTGGAAGAAAAAAGGCGCTCAGTGTGTTTGAGACACTCCGGAGGCTCAGTCTGAAATTACCACGCGCCAGTTAAAAGGCGGCGATTGATCGCGAATTGTGTTCCGCTGTTAAGTGCAAATCGTTTTGCCAGGTGCATGATCAAATTTCATACACGGATTATCTTCCTGTCTATGGGTCAAATACGAGGGTATCTAGTGTCGAAGTTTGACGATACCGCTTTTTCGCGAAAATTATCTTAAGGAATTACATAGGAGAGCGAAAGGTATGCAGCTTATTTTAAGCATAGATCGATTAGCTCATTGTACCTATGTAGTTAATTTGCGTGATATACCCAAATTCAAGAACAGTGGAAGTGAGAATTTTGTGGGTTTTATATTCTTTCTGGAGCTAGTGCCGGGTCGAAGATGAATATATTTTTCAAAGTGTCATGTGACCGTTTTGTTTAATCGATGATAATTGGGGAATTGATCGTTCCAAAGATCGGTGAGGTCATACCGTCACCCTGGTTTGTTCTTTTCTTAAAACTGAGCACCATATAAATTTTATTTTTCAATGATTTGCAAATCTTCGGTTGGCAGTTGATACCATTAATAAAAAGTTTTTTTTTTTCCAAATGAGAAAAATCGTCGGGCGTGACGGCAATAAATAGCGACGTTAATTCTCACGTCGAGATTGATAGGAATGATATCTGATCTTAGTTAAACTTCAGATAAGTTCATATTCCGCTGGTTGTTTACATTGTTTTATTCCTTGCAATAAATTCTCAATTAAAGGGTTGCGGCACAAAATTTATATTATTCATTTGGTACAAGCACTCAACTGATTATTTATTCTGTTCTAAAATTTATATTTGTTGACTTAGCTGAATTTTGTTTGATAGGCGGAAATGTTCTAGATCGAGCAATACTGTGAGATCGCTCTGGTCTGGATCACATCAATAAACAAACAAAAACGTGTATCATAGTGCATGAAGTGTGGTAGGCTATTTTTTCTCGCTCGTTTAAATTTAGTGCAAAGTTGTGGCGGTTAAATTGATTGCACTTTTGCCGCACTCCCGCTGCATCAACAACATAATAAAATTAAAATTAGACAGCTAAAATTATTTGCCAATTTCATGCAGTGAGGTGGCTCGGCCCTATTTAAATTTTTTAGTAGCGTTGTCGAAACGATTTCAGTGGCTTTTCGAATTAATCGCTTGCAATTTGTGAAACAATTTTGGAGTCATTTAGTTTTTGGAATTTGTTTTATAAGTCTGATTTTTTTGCATCTTTTGACCTCAAAACAATATTGTGGGTGAATTGAAGTATTTGCACTTATTAGCAAAGTGGGGACAGTTTGATGATATGTTATGTAGTTTGGAATTATTACTGTTTTGATCAATTACGGTGACGCTGTGAACCACTTTATTAAAGTATTAAAGTAAAGCAAGTAAAAGTTGTTTTCGTTTTACAGTGAGTTAATTTACTTTTGGTCAAATTTACTGAAATTTGTACAACGGGAAAATTCGTTTCCTGCCATAAATAAGAAGTGTAAATTAAAGCATTATCAATTAGGAAATCGTATGTAACAACAAATTATAGAAAATTCGTTGCCCCATATAGGAAGTTCTATTAGGATTCTACATTAATATAATATGTTGGGAATAAATTGATTAATAAATAAATCTATATGTTTATCAAATGTTTAAACCAAACATAGAAATCAGGCCATCAAATTCAATCAATTGTTCATTAACTAACTAAGGTTTGGGGAATAGAAATGGAGTTATCATTTGCATTCACATCCGTTTTGTATCTCAAATATTTTGAAAACATAATAGTTATTTTAAGTTTTCATAAATGAAAACATTACACTGATTAATACCGATTTTTTTTCTAACGAATTGGAGAATTACTTCTATAAGATTTTTATTGTAGATTGCGAATTAATAAATAAAAATGTTGCAAATATTGTTGTTAACAAGTACAAAATACCATATTTTGATTATTTACTTACGAAATATCACTATAAAATAACGGATTGATCTACATATGTTGCTCAAATAATAGCTGAAATCTTAAGCTAATATGTACGGTGTCGGGTCCCAAAAACCAGCACCCAAACGAAAATGGCTCAGGGCCCAACTTATGACTGCTCCAATATGAAAATATTCCCGGTTTAAAAATTATCACTAGTTTGGTATTTTTGAATTTTACGGCTTCTAACATGAATTTTGGCATCACTCATTTTCCGAAATCTTGTCTTGTGTCTCTTATGTAAGTCCAGATAGCACTAATTGTCATGTTTTCTGGATTAAGTATTTTTTCGATTTCGGGTATAAAAAAAACTCAAATTCTATAGAGGTACTATTAAATGGTCTTTCAATTTAGAAAAATAAGGTTATGAAAAGGGTATGATTGTAAAGAGTGAATATCCTAAAAATTCAAAAGATTCATGTGAAAGTAGTAGTGTTGTTAAATGTTACTATGTAAGATTCGTCGAGCCATTGAACAAATTTAAGGAAAGTTTCGAGCTAAGTTGATGCAATGTGAACTGCTTATTATTACATGCAATAATATTAATTCGCGCATTGAAGAGTTGTACACTCAATGCTCATTATTGGGTAAATTATACTGTGGAAGAATCTGTAGCCATAAAACGTGTTGTTACAACGTTTTTCTTTTTTGAAAAAATCAGGTAAGCTGCGCTGCGGTCTCTTTAAAACATAATATATTGCTTTAAGCCGCAGTGAATACATATCCCACGTGGAGCGATGGAAATAATGAGAGAAAATACAAGAAGAAAAACAATCTCCATCTTCGATGGTATCGCCAATGAGCTCGTGCTCGGAATTTTAATAATTTTCAGATTTTTTGTAATATTTATTCTGGGGAGTTATATAAAGGCAAGTTTTTACCTGGATTCCTGGTAGACTCTCAAGTTGTTTATAATTGAAAAAAAAGATGGCCCACTTCGTAAGGATTTTTAACAATGTGCTGTGATAAGAATTTCATTTAAAACCAGAGATGTTTTACAGCTTTTAATGGACAACATCGCAAGTGCATTGAAACTGTTTATGGAAGCAAACTAATTGTGTTTCTTTTTCATTGAATTTATTCGATAAAATGACAACTGCGCAGCATTAACACTTACAAATTAGTGAGAATATTCGCTGTAAAAGTTCGATAAACATTTAATGAGCACGTGAGCGTTTTCTCATCATGATTATGCAAGAAATCGCAGCTTTTTTTTTAAATGATGATAGTGGATACCTATTTGCATATAAATGTAGTAATCAAATCAATCACGTGAAGGAGATAAAATAAAAAGAGACTTACGCCCACCCGAATCGAATTGTAAATAACCACCTGTTGGGAGAAAATTAATAAAAATTGAATATTCGGCATCGAAATCGAGCGAATTATTGGTTTTAACCTTTTGGAGTAATTGCATTAATAACCAATCCGATATAATTCATTTGTAAGCAATTGATTCATTTTTAGGCAATGATTTTTGTATTATCCTTGATGAGCATTGAAGCACTCATTGAAGGAGCAGAAACTGGCAAATTTATATTTTCATTATATCCTGTTTTAAAGTTCAGTTGTAAGTCAGTTCAACTTGTTTGCAGGAAACTCAGCTCAGTAGGTATTTGTAAAAATTTGTTAGACTTAAAGTTTTAGTCTAATATTAGTAGAAAGCGAGCTATTGGCAAAAAACGATCCCCATACTTTTCAAGATGGTGGCAACAGTTCAAGATCTCTAATTGCAAAAACTAAAAGTTAAACTTTTATAACACACGCCACTGTTGAAAATTTGGTTGTCGAAACGTTGCAGTATGAAATTACATTTCTACTATATTATATAACAAAGTTTTTATAGGAGTTTTGTCATTTCTCAGGTTAAATCCATAAAAATTGCGACTGGTTAAGTGTTGATTGCTCTGAAACACAAACATTTTATATGGGTACATACATTTGTATATGTAGGTAATTAATTTCGAACCAATAGTCTAAATACCAAATTACGCTTAACAATTACAATTAACTTAATGGCTAAATACCAATTTTCATAGATTACATTTAAAAATTGGGGAATTTTCATATAAAATTTCTAGGAGAATTTCGTAAAATCCTTTCTTGGTAGATGTTTATGTAACAAAACAAAAAACGGATTGTTCGTTTCAGTGGTATCGGCTCGGCGTTGATGCAACGGTACGTCAGTTAAGACATGTTCTTTTATATTTGTAGGTCCTTCCTTGAGAACTATGCATATTTTCGTAATAAAAAGTATCATATGTTGTTCTCCACCCTTTACTTCTTCAGCTCTGTGCCAAATTTCAGCGAAATCGGTTCAGAATTTTCAACATGAAAGTGTAATAAACAGACTAACAGATATACATTATACATATATATGTAAATTAGGGGTGCAATTTGTAGCATTATGTGGTATAAAATATTTGAAAAAAATATAGCATTTTTAAGACCTCTTGCAGTGCAGTACTTCCCTCTTGAGGTATTAAGATATTTATGTTGTAAGAAACAATGTGTAAATAAAAAAATAAAAAAACTGACCTCCCACACTTTACATACAATTCCCTTCCCCTTCCAACGAAATATGTATTTTCCTGTCAACGCGTCTTGTCCGTCGGTTAAATTTCCTACACGCAGCCAGAGACGGTGAAGCGAACAGCAAATGTTTGATCAACTGATATTAGCCACAATCTGCTGCACTTGAGGTGTAAAAAGCTAATTACATGGGTTGCAACTTAATTGGCACCGGTAACTAGGTTCTCTTTAAATTAAAGACGTACTGTGTCTGTTAATGTTAATTGTTGGACGGGACATTGAATCCGATAATCGCAGCTGATGAATGATATTCAGTTGCTGCTGAGCATTTACTGATTGGAGGCAATTAAACCGCCGACGTTTATTTTCAGTATGGATTTATTATAAGTGGTGATGATTGCAAGTGGACTTTTGTGGACTTGTAGTCATTGACATTTGCATTTTTCACTTTCATTTTTATCCCAGAAAACGTCTTGAACGTCTTGAATTCGATTGCCTTTAGAGACAATCTTTTACGCGATTAAGTCAATTAACTAAGTTTTTGTTTTTTTTTTAAGTGACTCCGACGTGACTTTATTAATACAAAATACTTTAATTTAACATGCCTCTCAGGATTGCTTCTGTACCGCGCCCAAAATATAAACCTGAATTATATTGTATTCTTTATAAATTTATTTTTTTAGTTTAAGTTTTGAGGAATCTGTGAATTATGTCATAGACCATATAAAAATGCATATGTACGAGTATCTACAGGTGCGTGTAAATCACTTGCGAACATTAGGTATACTACATTTTTATAAAACTGCTAAAACAGCAAACGTACTTTTGCAAATAATATTTTTCAAACCTTTTCCAGAACTAATTGAGTAAATTTATATTGTCCGTATTGGGACATATGTAATATTTATTAATCATTTTTATTTATATTAACGTATATTTTTTAATAAAAACTGTGTTGAATATTTTTATAAAAACTCGAAACATTAAAAGGGTATTTGATTGGTTATTCCTTCTTTAAACCCCCTTTAACTGAACGTCACCTGGAATGATTGATTGTTTCTGCATGGCATAAAATCCACGTAATTGTCTCATTTAATTAAAATCGACATTTCGGTCAGATTTTTCGGCCTTATGCGATAACCGATATTGCTTGTAATTAAATGGCCATGTACGCCAAAATCTGCGGATAAAATTTCTGGGTGATCATACGTAAAACTCCTCCTTCATACCTTTTCGCTCGAGGCCGGACGAGCCCCCATTGCTTTTGAATTAAGTCGACTCATTTTTTTGAGGCACCTAATTGAAGGCAGGCGCATGAGTGTACAGCTTTTAAACTACAGGTGGTGCTACTTCCTTTCGCGAATTATTTATTAATTTTCGCACATTTTCGGCTCCTTATCAAATATTTTCTTGGTGGGTCGCGAGCGTTCACAATTTTTAAGTGCCGACATAAGGAAATTAATACGTCTATTATTGAGCGGGTAATTGTAAATATGTGTTGGCTCATGTAGGTAATTAATTGCTTATTTCTCTTTCTCCTCTTTTATTGGTTTGGATTATTCGATATTGGACCAGTATACTTTGCATACAATAAAACAAAAATATTTCCATTAATCTGCTTTTACACTTCGAAACAGTTTTCAAGAGGCTTTCGAAAATACTATGTATAAATGCAATTTCCAACAGAGGAGAAATAAACTTTAATTTGTTGTTTATCGTCAGTGCCTTGTGGTTAAGATTTTTTAACCCAAATCCAAATATACAATATGTAATACTTGAGGGAAGTCAAAAACCACATTTCGGCAATTTTGGTTTATCAAAGATTCGGAGTGTGCAGCGTAATTAAAATAAATTCCATATTGATCTCTGACTGGATGGACATAATTGCCAGGTAGTTGCAGAAACATTCCAGCTTAGGTTTTTTATTTTTGACAAAATAGTTAAAATACTTGAGAATAGTTTGCTTCACTATGGACAAAAGTAAAGATACACAATAGTACATACATAAGTATATACTTATATTACTACCGTTCTTAGTGATACTTCTAACTATTTAGCTACAAGAACTCCTAATCATCACAAAAATAACAAATAATGTTTATTCTTTTACTATTTTTCAAAGTTGGTTCAACAATAATAGTATATAATGTATGTAAATAATTCACGAATTTATCCATAATTCAAGTTACGACATTCAATACACACATATACACTGTAATCTGTAAAATTATCTATACCACATATGTAATTAACTTTTAAAATTATGAAAAAGTGCCACTTATTTACTATTAATGCCATTAATTGTTTTTTTTTAGATATTTGGAAATTCAGTACGTTGTCGCTTTTAATTAAATAATACCATGCCAAACACGCGCAGAGAACCCATAAGGGCTTAGTTAGTAAAACAAATCCATATTTTGCAAAATATTGAATATATTTTTTTTTTCAACATTTAAGACAAGCTTAGAACTATTTCTTAACATTACTTTTAAAAAATATAGTATGTGACTTTCCTATGGGATATTAGTTCAAATATCGGTTTTTGTAAATATATTTCAAGTTGAAATTTGAAAAATAGTTAAAAATCAGTAAATTCAACCATTTGATTTTTTTGACTGTAAAGGGGTTAAAAATTATTTCATAATATCACAAATAAAACATGGTATGTAAACTCAATATTGGTAGAATTTACATTATGAAACGACTTACCAGTGCATCCATCCCTTTTTGTTTTATTACGATTTAAAAGATGGGTGCTCTGTTACATGAGCTAAGGTAATCCAGTTTTAAATAGGGATCAATTTAATTATTTTTTAACAAATATTTCCTATATATTTTTAAATGAGTACTTTCGTTCTTGATTTCATAGCCATAGAAGAGTTTTTTTATTTGGTATTTATAGTACGAAGAATTCCTAAATTTACTACCTTTATGTATTACCTCGTTGTCTGGATGGTTCGAATGCAACAACGCCCTTATAATTTGTATGAGTTGATGACATTAGTTGTGGTACTAAGTCCGGTGAATGGTGATGAGTATGAGTGTTATAAGGGTTGTAAAACTGCATCTGATCCTGCTGTCCCGGTGGACCGGGATTACCTGGCGTTCCGGGATTTCCCGGTGAGCCTGAGTTGCCTGGTGAACCTGGTGCTCCTGGAGATCCTGGTGGTCCGGCTGGTCCTGGTGGACCCGCATCACCTGGTGCTCCTGGTGCTCCGGGTGCACCGGGAGAACCGGGTGTACCTGGTTCGCCTGGAAAACCTGGAAGTCCAGGTGGACCTCGTGCTCCACGTCGAGCTTGGGTAGAAGGTCCAGGTGGCCCTGGTGGTCCAGGAGGTCCCGGTGGTCCCATCACGGCATGACCTCGACTGTAACTTTTTCGGCCAGGTGGACCTGGTGGTCCTGGTGGACCGGGGTCTCCAGGAGGGCAGTTGCAGGAAACGACGGAAACTCGATTATATCTGGGATCTTCGCCATCTTCAAAATCTTCTAAAGAATCCTTATGTACTGCTTTGCCAAAGGCTCTATTTGTAAGATACGAGAAGATGCCCCTTTCTCGCTGTCCTCTAATTGACATAAAAATGGTGCCTGTAAGGGAAAAGGAAATCATTAGCATAAAAACCAAAGCAAAACTAAATATATTGCTAAATTGAGTACTCACAGGCCACTATAGCAAGGAGAGCTGCCGTCTTCATCTCGTGGAAGTCATCATTTGTAATACTTCCGCTGCAAAGAAAGCGCTGCTTTTATACAAATTTTAGATTTTGTATAACAAAAAAAGGTTGGAGTTCTCTATAAATTTCAGATTTTCAAATGCACAAAGATTGCTTTACTAAACTGATTGATCATTCCAGAAGAATCTAGGTTTCTAGGTTATACTCCTCTTCAGATAGTTTTAGAATCATTAAAATTCGCGGACAAGAAATTCGCGGTTTTCAGGCCATATTCAAATGCTTCTCCTGATGCGAATTTGAATCGAGGTGACCTCTCGCTTTCAGAAGCCCTTTTTGATAATCTCCAATAATTATTATTAATTTGCAAAAGATGCGGTCATCTTTTTATGGTTGTTTGGCTATTTCTTTGTTGCAAATTTACATGACCTGAACAATCAATGTTATATGCTTTAAATAATAATAATGATAATAATGCAGATATGTTGGTGCATCACATAAATTATTGTAGAAAATGCTACACTTTTCCATAGTGATCGACTGAACTTAAAAAAGTTTTGTTACTAATAAATCGTTTATAACAGTGCTGCTTATTAAAAGTTCTAAAATTTTCTATTTCTTAATTAAATTAATGAATGCATTCGATGGTAAGAAAACGATAAGAGTTAATTGTTGGGACTAAAGTTACTTTCGTGGCAAAATCTAGTTAAGTAAGTATATAAAATACATTGTTTGAATATGTGATTGTATTACAAAATTTAAACGATTACATTCCCTGTTCTCTTGATATGTATCTATGTAGGTATATTTACTACATACCTACATTATGTGTTAAAAAATATCCCACGAATTATGATTTTCATTGACATCTTACTCAGCATTTGTGAAATTTCACAAAATTTACATTCGATTTAGGGAGCTTCTATATCAAGCTTCTGTGGAATTTTCTAATTCTTCTTTGAATATGATTTCATGGTTTAAATGTTTTTTTTGACGAATAGCCGAGATATGCTGCAGACACTATAAAAAGGGAAATTCGTATCCAGTTCTGCATCACTAAAAATAGGTAAACAAAAATAACTATTTGATTTCGTAAAAGATTTCTCTGAAATTATCAAGTTGGTGTAGCCCGAAAAATGATTTTCAAGGCTAACTGACATAAAGGCCATTGGCCAATTACATTAACCTAGATTACAAGGCTATTAAAAACACCTCAAACTGGGCCTTTAGTTAAATTGGTTAATCTTGGGTTCAGAACTGTAAGGCGGATAACTTAGCAAAACGTTGTGTTCATGCAAATGATATGACTGATGCATTGTAATTATGTATGTACCTATATGTATTTTGCTTTTCTTTTTCATGATTTTCCTTTCAAAATTTTTTGAGGTATCGATGTTTTCTTTTCATATCCTACTATACCTACATCATTAATACAATTATACATTCAAAATTGGTTTATTGTTTTATGTTAGTCTAATTTTGCACAGCAATAATTATACAAGAGCATGTAAAGAAGTCTTGCTCTACAGTTCCTATGATTGTGATTATTCTGCTAATTACCAACAAAATAAGTTTTGGTGGTTATGATTTCAACTAAAATAAAGAATTAATATTGACAAGGAACAAAATAGTTCAAAGTTTTAAATTCCTATTATCACTATTATCGTAGTGTTTTCGTTTTGTTATTTAAAAAATCGAAATAATTGCGAACTAGCTGGTCTTTTGTGTCAACCTTTATTTTGATATCAAAAGCAAATAATATCCCCAAAAGCAAGTTATACCCTGAATTTGAGTCGGAGCTGTTTTTTCAGGTAGTAAAACGGGGTGATTCGGAAAAATATATGTAGTTATGAGAAAAACTTTAGTTTTTTAAACTTCCGCACAAAATAAGACCCTACACTTTTTTCATAGAATAAGTTTTATCAAAAAACTAGACATGCAATGTGACTGCATTTTTTTACTCTAAAGCGATTGACTGTTGTATTTTGTATGTTATTACACATTTGCTGCGATTAATATATGGGCATCAGAAATTCCACAGTTTGTCTAACCTTTAATATTTCCAAATAATTTTGAAAATAATCATTCGGATTTTATTTTATCTTGCAGGGCGGCATTTGTGGGCACAGTTTTATCTCCTGAATTAGTGATTTTTAAAAATCGCTTGGATGCGCATCTGTTTTGATAGGCTGTGCTTCGCATCACGGAGGCCAGCCGGGGACGATGAACAATTGCCGCAATTGCAGGGAATAGTGACGACGTCGTCAATAGCGAATTACAATAACAACCGTAGCGATTTTTCGACGCTGCCCTTCGACGGTGCTTCAATAAACGCACTCGATCCGCCGCACCGAGAGTTCCAGCGGACACTGACGGCGTCAGACTCCGTGTCGGGACGCGGATCTATAAATAATAAGTTGTCGCCAAAACTGGCGCAAGTGTCGTCCGCTAATAAAAACGGTTCCATTGAGTTGCACATAGACGAGAAAGAGGACTGCAAGAGCAGGAAGGAGTTTTCGGGAAATATCGAACAAGGTGAGATCAAAATGCAGCAGGAGCCAAATGCAAATGTTCAATTGCAGCCCGAACTGGTGATAGTCAGCAATCCGCCGCCGGACGTTCTGCAACAGAACGTGATTTATGGTTCTGCGACTGTGACTGATCCGAACGTTGATTCGCAAACGATCAACTACCTGCAGCAGCAACAGCATCAGCTGCAGCAGAGGATCCAGCAGCACTTGCAGTCTCAATTGCACCAGCAGCTAGCCTCACCTGCACAGGGGCTGTTTCATCCCCCGCTGCCGGCAGCTCTGCCGCCCCCCGGGTTCGCGCAGCCGGTCATCCCCCTCAATGACTTCAGCAAATCCGCCCTGGGATTGACCGACCAAATGCAGAACCTCTGCCTGTCCGAGGAGCCCGCCATGGGCACGGTCATGATGAACAACTTCACCCCCGTAACTGGCCACGAGCAGCAGTTCCTGCAGCTGATCCAGGCCAGGGACCTTAAAATCCAGGAACTCCAGATGATCCTCCGCCAGAGGGAGAACGAGATCGCCGAACTCAAATCTCACCTGGACAAGTTTCAAAGTGTGTTTCCGTTTAGTCGTAGTCGAAAAGCGGGCAATGTGTTTCCTAGGCAAAGGGCTCAGGGCATTTCTGCCGAGCCCCAAAGTGAAAGTTCAGTGCTGGAGCTGTTGCATCAAACGTTCCCGAAGTACGACAAGGAGGAAAGGTGAGTCTCATTTGCATTTTACTAATTTACCTTATAAACGCATGTTACGTAAAGTCCCACCAAATTGCAAAGTGCATTCACCTCAGACCCCCATAAATCACGGTAAAATAAAACAACGAAAAAATAAAAAAAATAACCATGTCACTTCGAAAATTTATCGCATAGTTAGCCTATAGCGACACATTTACGACTCCCTGAGTTCTACTACTATTTAAAATTATTTCAGCGCGGAGCCGGGGGTGGCTTTTTGGATGAAACCCAAAGCATCATTTGGACGGACGCGGATTTGTTTATTAATTCGGTCGCCGTATCTGATATATTTTTATTGAAGTTGGCTCCGATCCGATGGCCATGCCGCGCATTTTATAATATAATTGATGAGAGTATTTACGCAATGATGGCGTTTTATTCTAGTTTAGGTATATTTACTAAATCGTCTTAACAGAATTAATTTTTGTTGCATTTACTCACGATGACAGTAAAATAACAAAATGAGCTTGCATATAAAAAAGCGGAATTGGGTAGAAATTAAATATATTATAATTCCTGACATTATGAATAGGAATTCTTGAGTTTTTTCTTGTTGTGGATAAATTAACTTTGAGTGTATAAGCTCAAAAAGAAAGGGTACATGTGGGTAAAAAACCAGTAAGCGAGGAACGTTTTTGGTTTATTGTCCTGTGCCAAGAATTTTATAGGTAAATATTGTTTATTAGTAAAAATCGCCTGAATGATTACAATTGGTAGTATCAGAGTATTTTATCATTGATCTTTTACGTATATAAAAAATTTGTTTGTTTTACACCAAAATAAAATTTATGCACGGGAGTCTTTTTGAAATTACTCAAATAATGCGGATTTAGTTGGAAAAAAAATATTAAGACATAAAAAGTTGTATCTATTTCAAAGTCGAAGTGGATACCCATAGGTATCCACTTAGTAACAAGAGGATTATAATTTATTATTCCGATAACATTCACAATACACAAAAGTGTCTTATTTGTAGAATATTGATTTTAATGCCCTCTAGCTTTATTGAATTTAAATATGGTTTAGAAATATACACGGAGAAAACTTAGTCGTATGAGATATATCTTATTATAGTTTCTATAAGTACCTACATCAGAAGATAATAATAATTTCCATAGAATTTCGTTTAATGCTTGGCTTATAATTATATATCTACTTAATTTTATCTAAATCTGTTGAAAGATAAATATTAGCTCAATTAAACCGTTGTAACTTGTTAGTTCGTTTTTTACTATAGAGATTTAAAATTAACTACTTGTTTCCAAACAAACAAGAAAACAAAAAGTATTTTTAAGCTGCGAATATATGTATGTACATTCTGCATTGATTTCACTGCCGTGTATCCAATGAGCCATTCAAAACAGTTTATGCAACTGTGACATAATTTCTATTAATTTTTATTTTTAAGAAACGCTACGTGGCATACTTGCTAATTGTCTCTTAAATGTTTTTTTTATACTTATTTCTTGAGCTTCCTTTTAGTGTATTCAGATTGTTGTCGGCTTCTTAAAGATTTATTTAAGTACTAAAACCAAATAAAAATAGGTATAAATACATTACACTGAGTACTTTAAATGGAAATAATCTGAGATTGACAATCCGCTTTAAAGAAAAATAGCAACCATGGACTTTAATGGCTTAACTTAAGGTTATACCGCCTATTTAAAATTAAACGAACTAATTTATATTCTGTCAGGTTTAGATATCTATCTTACTTAACAAAATTTTACATTTTTGATAAACCATGAGTTTTATTTAAATATCCGAAAATATATGTTTCTTTTATAATCTTCATTTGTATACTTAGTCGTTTTTATATACGAGTACCTAAGTTACGAAAAAATGCAAATTTTTTTAAGTCAGTTTACCTTCGTAGTAGATATTTTATTGTCTAGTATAAAAGTAGTGTATATATCGAAGAATAAATCGTAGATATTAGTTGATTCATTTTCAATGATACCAAGGCATTCAAGTAAATGTTTGAAATTAAATTATAAAGATGCTCGTAATTGAGTGTATACTTTTACTTTTTACTTTGATATCTGGATATACAATAATTTAAAAAAAAAAACAAAACTTTACGAAGTTATACTGCATTTAGTTGCATGTTGAAGACATCAAAATTTTTAAAATTTGTGATATGAGAAAAGACGTTTTTTGATCATATTTATCCTGTTAACTGATTATGTCGTATATATGCGTCAATTTCAAAAGTTCACTTTTTAGTTAATGTCGCATATGTGCGTCATGCTGAAAAAATTGCATTTGCTATGAAACTTAAAGTTAAGCAAAAAATAAATATTTCCCTATAATTTTGATATTATAAAGTAGGCATTAACACTGAATTTGCTGATAACGGTTATCATAACCGTCAGTTATGAAGGATTCTGGCAATTACTTTGCTTATGTCGTAAATACGCGTCTTTGCTTGAAATTAATTCAGCACATTAAATCGAGCTTTCTACGAAAAACTAATCAGTTAACAGGTTATAGGGCATTTTGAGCTACTGTAGTTGTCCACTTTTGTCAGACTACTTACATATAAAGCCATTTACGGACCCCTATATTTACTCTAACCTGGCTTAATGCCTAAAACTAAAGAAGGCAAACCGAGTTTAAATAGCTCATGGTCTATGGGCACACTTTATTTATCGCTACCATCATTCAAAAGCCTCTAACTGACTTGAATAGTAAATTTCAATTTTCTAATGAATGAACGCTTCCAGATCATTCAAACGCTGAAATGCTGGCTTACCTACTCAGCCATTATATACGAACTGTATGTCACGCTCATTTGAAATTCACGCTGTATCGCCGTATTGTTCTAAAATTAACTCAACAAAAATTAACAATTCGACACACTTCTAATTTGGCGATAAGACAGAAAGCAATTGTATGGAAATTTTACAAAAATCCGATACGGAAAAATTATCCCAATGATCTAGTTAAGGAGTGATCAAACTAATCATGCGAGAAGCGGGACTATACCCACATAAGTGGAAATTAGCTATTTAATTGGCTATAATAATGAATTGTTATCGTCATTAAATCGAAGACGTTCAAGAATGAATCTTTCAGCCACAAGAAAAAAGCTCAGCTACAATTTAACCGGTATATGTTTAAGAAATGTATGCCTATGGACATAATCGTTCATTAAGCCAACAGAAAACAAGTCAATCGTCCATTCTATTTTCCCGAGTTACCATTCGTGTCAAGCTGCTGAACTGGCGAGGCATAAATCACAGTCAAAGACAGTCTCAGTGTCTCTAGACTGTTTTTGTTGACTGTTAATTCAGCTCCTGAGTTCAGTGTTGTCTAGCGTCTGAAATGGCGTTGTAGACACGTTTCTTGCGTCTAACCGAGTTAACAAACCAGCAGGCATTTCTGGTTTTCTCAAGCGACAATTTTTCGCGTCTCTACCGAACTAATTGAAGTGACGCCATTATCTTTGATCGAATACCAGCAGCTGAGCTGGAGAATGGTTTCAATTTCAACGGATGAATTCCATATCGGGTCTGCTGGGTCATCATGCCAACCAAGTGACAATATTCAATAAGGCTACCAGCTGGAGAATTGGCCACAGCTAATTAAGAAATCGTTCTAAACACAAATTAATTTTAATGATTACAAATGAATGCGTTAGGAAAGTTTGCAACATTTTTGTGAACTGTGTTAAGAGTGAATAATTCAGTTTTCTATATTTTTGTTCATAAACCATTTTTATAAACAAATTTGTATACAGTCTATGTATGTATATAAAGTGACGTGGGAAGTAAACCTATATGATGGTACTTCAGATTTTTGCAAGTTATTCGTTAACTGGTAGTGAAGTAGCTAAATTTTAAGTTTTATTTCATAAATAATTCAAAAATCATCAATCAGACGTCAAAATATACTTGGACATTTCAGTAAACAATTTTACCCTTTACAATATACGCATAACCATTTTTACTCTATCTGCATCAGTTAACGATTAACTTGCAAAAAATCGTAAAGTATACCATCATTGATTCACTTCTGCAGGTCACTGTATATTATTTCATAAATATTTAGTATTCTGTACTATAGAAGGGTTTAGTTGATTTATTATACAATCACTAATTTATTACTTCATAATATATAAACATTTATTATTTATAAAATTGGACTGCCTATTGAAAAGACAACAAATTGAAATGTTCATGCATAGCACCGATTTGGTTGAGTAAAGAGTCAATAATTAATTACTGCTCCGATATCATTTTTGTTTTTCCTCCAGACTACTTTGATTTCCCACTATTGCTGTGATTGCTGAATTTAGCCGAGTAGAGAAATCACCAGTAGTTCGTCCCACCAAAAATATAAGTGCAATTTGCATTTAATTTGCGGAGGTTATATAAAATTATGACCTAAAGTTTGAGCCGAAGAATGCAATACTCCTACCTGCTGCAAGAAAGATTATTTTGAAAAAACTTTGCAAGTGTAATATTAGCTATACGTATAGGTACCTTATTCAAATCACTCGTATAAATTGGCTTTGAGGCCTCCTCATGGGTCTGAAACGTTGTAGGAATGTTGATTTAAGGTTAAAGGTGTCGAATATGTAAACAAATTTTGTTGGTCGTTTTTATTTACGAAATTTTTATTTTGAAAATTTCGAAATACGATGTTTTTCTGACGTAATTCTCTGCTTACTTCCATAAAGTATAAAAAAAATGCATTAAATGTAAAATATAGGAGTTTGGACAGAAAGGTATCAGAAAATATTACCATGAGAGGAATTTTTTTGTTTATTAATTGAAACTACTTTATCACTTGTATAATAATCTACAAACAAATACTTCAAATTTTAGTATGTTTTAACAAATTTTATTTTAAGACAGCATAATTTTAAATACGTAGGATATAACTAATTACTTCCGATTTTATTTTAACAATAATCGCCACACCGGGTTTTAAAGAAAACGCGAATTAATAGAATCTTCGAAGTTAAATTGATGTCGATAAAACATTTAACTATTTTACAAGACTTAAGTTAAGTTATAGCAAATTTTCACTAAAGGGGCGGTTATAAATCCTCATTTAAGCCAATTTATAGTGCTTGCATACCAGTTTTCCCAACTTTCGGAAGTACAATGTATTTAAGAGATGAGATTCACTAAGAGAGAAAACACTTTCACAACCCGTTCATAAATAATGACAGACCATGGGGACCAATTTGCATGTTGCCGTCAAATAAATCCTCGCCTCTGACCAGGCGAGCACCACCAGTAGCAGCGATCAGTTGGGTTTAAGAATTGGATGACTTTTTGTAATTACTTGGTATTGGGATCAAAGCCGAAGAAGGTTCCGCGATCGTCAATTCATGGTCTCGACGCCATGCTGCTGCTGCGCCTTAATAGCCGCTAACTACTACTGTGGGGCACTGTCGATTCGATCGAGAGCGGCAATAATTTTCTCGATCGCAATCAAGGTAAATCAAATGTAAAAAGCCAATCGAATCTGGGGACAGATGCAAAATGTGTCGACTTCGAGGTGGCTGATCGAACAGGTAGGAGGTCTCTGTGCCCCCTTTCAAGTACAGGTTTCACTGTTTTTCGCGAAGTGTTCATAGAGGGGTCCAAGCAATTAGATTGGCTCATGGCTGCATTCTTGAATTAACTATCACGAAAGTTGCAATGGCGTGACAAATGATTTATGCTGGTGTAAATCACAGGCAGCTCCAATAGGCCGCACACAATCTCGCAATATTCTGAGTCTGAGCTGAGACCCATAGACTCTCCGTAAAATGAACGCGTTTTCCCAACATCTCACGAGCTTATCAAGAAATGGCTCTTTGTATTAAGATCTTAAGTCCGCCGCCGGATTGAAACTCTGCTAGACCTAACATTCATGTTGTACATTGAATTCATGGATCATGCCAGACTTATGTTACTGGTGTTTTCGCTAGTTAAACATTCTTGTTGACATCAGCCCATTCACGTAAATTTTGCTCCATGCAAACTAAGTCTTAAGTAATTCATTACAAGGCAAGGACACCTGAAGCTGCAAAGTTATGGTGGCACCTGCTGCTTTGGCAACATGTTTTGACTTATTTAAGTCATCATTACCATCAGTTTCAAAAGTCTCTGATTTTGAATTCCCTCGCGCTAGGCATAAATTGAGCTGTCCTTAATCGCGTGAATTTTACAGAATTGCTTCCTCATTAAAATGAAATTTGAAACTAATTGCTCTGTCTGAGGTATTAATAAACGTCGTAATTAGCTCGCCTTGCAAACTGAAATTGGACAGGATTTTGCAACGGAACTTGCCGCATTTGTACTTATCAATGTAATTCTCACTTTCCGTGTCATTCCGTAAGAATTAAGAATGCCCACAACGAGTTTTAGCAAATTGGCAATATTTATGACCTCCTTGCTTCCTATGATTCGCGGCTCGTTAAGGGCTAATGGATGGTTGTTGACGTGGACGTCGTTATCTTGTTCCTTTACTACCCACACTTTGTGGTTACATTTCCGATGATAGTCGTAGTTTTCATTCAACCAGCATTCGCATGTCCCCTGTACTTGGCTAATTATTGGACTACCACAGCACGGTAATAAAACTGATCAGATTATGAAATTATTGCAAGAGTGACTAAAATTAGACTGGTTTATACTAGTTAGCATCACCTATGGTTCCTGTTCCCAACAAGTGAAGTTGCAGATTATTTCTGTAGGATTTTTGTCCATAGATTACGAATTAGTTAATGAAAATATTTTTCTAAAAAACTTAAACGCATCTTTTTAGCCGATAAAATAATAACAAAGTTTGACATATTTGTAACATAAAATTACGAAGTAAAGAGTCTTTAAAAATTGACGCCTAGATAACCTCTGAACTCTGTCCTTTTTAGTGTTCTGTGCCAAAATGAACAAAATGGAACACTTATGGAGTGACTTCGTTGTCTGTCCGTCCGTCTGTCATAGCCATTTTTTTTAAATTCTAATTGAGTGGTCAGTTTTGGGGGGCAGATGCTCATAATCAAAAATGTTTTTCTACAATAGTGTGTGGGGTATCTATAATGAAAGCTTATTAAATTGCAAGTTCAAAAATATTTCTTATATTTATATCATGAAAGCTTTGTTTAACAAATTATTAAAAAAAACGCTTGGTCTTATTTAAAAAACTATAGGTACCTATTTAACTTCTGAAAAAATCATGAACATTCCTAATGAGGTCTAGATTGAACCAAAAATATTAAGTTACAACGTTTTTGAACTACACTGACTTGTCTAGCAAGAAGGTAGAGATAGATATTACCCTAAATAATAAATATATCTTTAAAAATTTAAATTGGCTTCCACTGGAACTAGAAAAGAATGGGACGACTGGGGCCCCACAATACAAGGGTTAATATAAAATCATTCCATTAATTGGTTGTGTGAGACGCAAATTTGTATGGCTTTCATATATTCCACGCAGATGCTTTTTAGGAGTTGATTTTTTGATTTTGGATTTGCCTAATGAAAAAATTGCCCGAATAAATAAAACAAATATGCAATAAAATACCAAACATTTTTAATACAGTTTCATACACTTGTCCAATTACTGTTAAAAATATCGCATTATTATCATCCCATGTTTACTTTGGTAACCTGTTATTGCCTTAATAATGACCCTACACTTTTTTCTATCTAAAAGCTTAGATCTTGAGAAATTCGATGTTATTGTGATTGCATCTTAATTTATTGCGTACATAATAAAAAGGTTCATCGTCGACGAAGTAGAATATAAAATCGCTCTTCCGATCACATAAATCAACAGAAATTGTCGAAGTGGTTCGCTTATTCATATATAATAAGTACTTTCAGTCACTCGTACATTATGAATCAGTTGAAACTGGATAAATCCATCGAAAGAATTCATTAATAGATTTGTATCAACCAGTAAGGCAATTCTAAGGCAAGCGAATTTTATTCATACACCGCACAAAATAAAGTAAAACAAATTCTGGTTTTCTTATATTTGTAATAACACGAGGATTAATTGAGGGGTGAATTTGAAAGTTGCAACTTATTGCGTAAGAATGCATAATTTGCCACCGGTAAATGTCCATAACATTCTTAAAAGCCTAAATGGTTGCTATAAATTTTTAGATTCCAATTTCTTGTAATTGTCCACAATATAAGAGTAGTTAAATGTTAAATGTCATTGGACTACAAAGCGCAATCAGCAAATCATTAAAATGTATGGCGATCTGTTTTATTTGAGACCCTTATATAGATTGGCCACATAACATATGCTACAAGTTTTAACATTATGACTTAGCACTCCTATTCAATGCTGATCGCATCTGTCATAACATTAATTTAAACCGGACGGCTCAAGTAGAACTGCAAGGCACGATGGTAGCCAATCAAAAAGCCGGTTACCTAGCCCATGAAAATCTGAACGAATGCACGAAAACTGCAGCGCAACGAACAAAATTCAGATTGAAAAAGTAAAGCAAACAAAGCGCGAATCACGCCATGATTACGCTATTAAAGCAATTAGCATGGATACGCTGAGCAGATATAAATCGTCCGGCGCAATTCACTTGAGCTGCATACTGCCTACTTATTGATTAGAAATAACTCGCAACTCGCTGCTGCTTTGAATTGAACTCACAATTAGATTTTCAATTGATTGGCGTGGGAATTGTCTCGGAATAGAACAATGGTGCTACTTAAATTTACAGAAAATTTCTTCACCAACTCGGTTAATTCATTCAATAATGAAGTTCAAACAAGATTGGATAACATGGCCAGATTATTAAATTATTAATAATACTAAGCGTGATATATGGAACATATCACGTTTTTCTGTTATTTCAAATTTTATAAGCACTCATCTACTGAATGGTACTAGAGCATTAAAATCAAAAACGTTTGTTTGTTGCTCTTTACCTGCTTCGTGATATTTTATTTTTTAATCTACATTACTACCATTCATTAAGTAGCCCAAGAACAGAAAGGAAATTACTATGAAACGAAAACCTATTAAATACATTCTTCCTTTAAATATTAACATGAATTAATTAAATGTCGGCTTTGGAAATTACAAATTCGTGAAATTTGAATAGCGAACACCTATAATGCACAAATCACCTTCGAATTTTATACCTAGAACCATTTTAATCAGTTTTCAACCTATATGCGATGATATTTAATTTAATATACATATACATATGTATGTTAAACTTTCTCAAAGTTAATCTTTGTCTTATTTTTTAAATGTGCAAAGACTCATACTAAACAGTTTTTAGCTTCCTAATGGCAAGTTCCGCTATATTTAATCTTTCCAAATAGAACAAGTAGCGTAATAGAGATCAGACGCATAAAATTTGCATGTTTTAATTTTAAAAATTTGTTTAAAAAAAAAAGACAACCGATCTCTCAATTTATGTATGTGATTAATAACATCATTCAACGAAATTCCGAATAAATAAACGAAGTTTCCCCAAAAAATTTGCAGCAATTTACACTTCATTGTAACCCGATGGTTTATGTTAATGATGTTTTGTCTGGGAATGTATAAAGTAGATTAATACTTTTCGCATTCGCAGGCTTGCCTGAGTTTTCAATGATTAAAGGGTTTAGTGTAGAAAAAGGCTTTGTGATGGTAAGTCGTTTTTATTTTTATTTTATTTTCAGTAATTCATTAACATTTGTATGTAAATGAAAATAAAGTAGTCAGTTTATTGTAATTTATTGAAACTTTTAGATGCGAATAAAACAAATGTATTGCGTAGGTTAAATAAGTTATTTAAAATAGATTCACTGGAATTTTATCGTATTTTTCTCCCTGAATTTACCGATGCTCAAAATGTATAAAAAATTGGCGCCATTCGATTCAGTATGTGTGAAAGTCGCCCGAACTACTAGAAACAAGATTAAAAAATTGCAGAAATTTTGAAAGTATAATTTTTCCATGCTTCACTTGTACGTAGGGAATGCGAGCGATAAGATGTTTACCCATATTTTTAATAGAGCATAATTTCTATACGAAAAAATTTTCGTGGTGGCAAATCATTGAGTTAACCAATTATTAATTTATTCCACACTATGGCGATTATTATTTAAATAAGTATATTTAATTTAATTTAATTTGCTAAATTATTACTGATCAGTGATCATATGCTATTATTTACATCTTAGTATCTTTTTAAATTAATAAAAACAAAAATTTATTAAGTACCAAATATGTTATAATTTGCTTTTACCTACAATTGTATAGTACAGAGGTGGCCAACCGGTCGATCGCGGCTATTAGTCCAGTCGATCGTGGCAAGGCAAAAAACATATAAGTTTAATATATATGTATACCTAATAATAAAAACTGAGCACATTAAATCTGGAACTACAAGGCAAGAATAAAACAGTAACAGAAATGATGAGTTCTATTGCAGCATTCCAAAGTCAAACAGCGTCTATGATTTACAATTTCATTTCTGAAAAGTACACGGCAGAAATTAAGGCAGTGGTATCAGACTTCCAAATTCGCTTTAGTGATTTCAAAAAAATTGAGAAGTTGGTGGAATTCATCAGTTATCCATTTAATAATTCCATTGATCATAGTGACATCTATAAAATGGCTAAAAAATTTGCAGATATGTACATTTCAAATGGACCACATGATATTTCAGAACGAAATTATTACTCTGCGCTGCGATATATTTCTAAAAGCCAGGTCATCCTCTGGTCTAGATTTCTAGGCATTGCTTTCCAACGAGAACTATCCAAATTTGAAGAAATGTGTTGAACAACTGCATTCGTGTTTTGGTTCAACATATTTGTGTGAATCAGCATTTTCCTACTTAAAACAAACAGACGCTCACACATTGGATTCTTTAAGCTTGGCAATTTCCAATTACAAACCTGACTTTGCTTAATTTAGCGGAAGATGCTTAGACGCAATGCTCACACTGATATAAATAAGTAGTTACTAAGAACAATTTTCAATTTTATGTTTTCCCTCTTAATAAAATAAAAAAATATTACATACATAATTGTATACTGAACTATACTGTTTCATTTAAAATTTCAAGAAGTATGTAATTGGTAGATCGCACAGGGTTTCGTTAGTAAACAGTAGATCTTGGGTTTAATCAAGTTGGCCATCCCTGGTATAGTACGATGCCGTCGACAAGTCAAATACGATATTTGATTTTAGTAATTTTATTTTGAAGATTTTTTCACACATGTTTTAAGGCAAAGTTGGAAACGTTTTTAATTTATGATTTTAATAAAATTTCCAACATAATTACATATTTGAGAATATGCTGGAAATTCAACGGGAGAGTGTAATTTTTCGAAACTTCAAGTTAAAAATCTTGGAAAGTCCGGGCAGCCGACAAAGTTTCTTTTAGGTATACACTTGTATGAAGTTTTTGAACCGAAATGAATGCTTTTAAAACGTTTTATCGAAATCTGGTGTTTTAATGTTTATCATGTTACATAGGTACATATATGTATCTGGATTTTATTGCCTTTTCTGCGGAATTTTTTTGTTATCTTAAACTAAAGTACATATTATAAAATTAACTAATACTAGTAGTTATCAATTCTAGAACTAACTTTAAATGTACTTGAATAAATAAATGTTCGATTGGACAATATGTACTGCACTATATGTAAGTAGGTATAGCTGTAGTGTAAGCTCTTGTAAACTGTTCAATTATTCAAACCAGAGAAATAAATTATTAAATGTACTCTGGAGAAGTAAATATAATTTATTATATTTTTGGTTTGTTTGTGATTTTCCTAACAGCGATGTTAGCATGACATAAATTTGTCTAAAAGATTAGATTTTCTTTGGCGGGAACACAAGAAACTCCGCCAGCCAGGTGTGTTTTGCTGTCATTCCATTATAAATGGGCGACCAGAAGAACTTAAAGGCAGATTCAATAAAATAAATTATTGTTGACCGCAGCTTGTAGCCTAAGCCCTAGATATAAAAATATCAATGAAATTAAGATATTTTCGCGAAAACATGATCAACGTTGGTTTTCACGCCAGTATTGCTGTCAAAGTGTCTAGTGGCTAGCCGCATAGACAAGAAAATTTGTATGGTCGAAAAGCAAACAAAACGTCTTAAAAGGTGCACGGTGATAATTCGTGGCGAACGCATAAAACATAAATCAACCGCGACACTGGATAAATCTACTCGGATTGGATAAAAGTTGTCCCAGCAAGTTATATTGATGACAGCGACCAATGGTGGCTGACTTGTTCAGTTGTTGCCGATAAATTGTCGGGTCTCCCCCGCTGCCCGGAGAATAGTCTGTGTATTGTTGCCGCACAACCGAGGATGAAAAATTGCAGGAGATATTAAAGAGTTGTTAATTTGGAAAGATAATTAATAATTACTTGGCGCAGGTTATGCAGCGCCAGTTTAGGAATTTCATTCGTTTGACAAATCGCACCGCAAATTGAACGTCTTACAAAAGCAGTTCGTCGCGATGAATTCGACTGTTTTTCACTATTCGTTCTTTTTTGTTAAGGACAAGCAAATATGAAATATAATAAATGAGTTTATGCGAAATGCAATTATTTTGCTCCTTGGCTTGTTTAGACAGACTTTAACCTCATGAAGTCATCGCATAGATTTGTTTATTATACGAAGTTTTATTTATGACCAACGCTCGAATAAATTTATTCGAACCAAGTGGGCTCGTCCGAGTAATAATCGTCATGCAAGAGGGCGTGTTAAGAAGTAAAGTGCTGTCTAAAGAACATTTGTTCACTTCTATGATTTTTTTTAACATTCTCTTGTTCATTTGATGTTTTTTAACCTATATTTTACTGTTTATCTTGATTTTATAAAGATGTTTATATATTTATAGAAATATGTATATTAACTCCTGTATATTTTTAAATGACCTTTGCTTACCATTAGAACAAATGGTTTTATTTAAAATATGCAAATACATATGTATGTAGGTATATGAGTTCCACTTAACACTGTTTGTTAATTGAGATTATTGAAAGTATTTTGAAATAATCAATTTACCAGTACCTACTACATATGTACATAATATATTAAATTTTTAAGGTACCAAATGGCCTGCCTGTCCGTCTGTCACAACAAGTTGATAGGAAGTTTGAAATAGCTTTAAATAATGGTGCATAACTTTGTTGCAAATTGCAAAATTAAAAAAAATATGTTTTTTATCATTTCAAAGGGGGAAAGAGGGCGTTGAAATTTTAAAGTGGAGTTTATTAGGTCATGTGGGGTACCAGATTTTTTATATGCCGCATATTACCTACTTATGATCAAAAATGCCTAAAAAATACCTTGTCTCGGAAGTTTGTAAAGCGAATATATGAGTTAGATTCGATTTATAAAGGTTTTCGCTAAACGATGTCTCTAACTAGCACAGTGTTTTAGAAATCAGCAAAAACAGTAAGAATTGAACTAATATGTAAATATAGCTTTTTCTTCCAAGGTAAAGAACTCTCGATGCGCGAGCCTGACATGCATTTGACCGATATTTTTTGTAACTGCCTGATTCAGGTTGTTATCTAAGTTTTCATAACGATGAATATAAATAATATTACTACAACCAAAGCAAGCTCAAATCGGATAATCTAAAGATTGATTTTGAAGCGTTTTAATAAAGTAGCACTAGCAGAACATAAATTACTTAACCTTAGTAGCTGATTTTGAACTCCTCTAGTATATAGTGGATGAAACGAGGTATTATTGATAGTAGTCTCCCTTATCGCATCTATTAAATATCCAATTAAATCTTCATCGCATCAGGCCATCAGGTGTGTAATAGTAGTTAAAAGCGAAATGCCGCTGATTGTTTTGATAGATTGCGCTTGTGCTGGTCGTTGTGTCAATAATTGCACGAGTTGAAAATCCTGCGGTGGAAGCTAATTAATAAACGTAGAATCTTGATCGTATTCAAATACCTCTCACCTTCCAATATCAATAAATCGAGGGTAATTGACATTTTATTACTCATGCTGATCTCGTGCACTTAAGGAAGGTTGAACCTGCAGGTCTTTTTGTGGAGTCCCTGCTGCGGCCCATTTTCGCATCCATTTCTCACTGCATTTACTGCGCTTCAGTCCCACCTATAGGAGATTCTGTGCCATCATGCATTGAAGCAATGGATCAAGTTCTTTTTCTAAACAAATCATCTTTGGTTTCATGAGGAACTACAAAGGCGGTACGTGGAGCGGTTGCGGTTTGCAACAAGCTATGGAGTCACGCACCGGTCAAGCAGTTTATCTTTTTCCTGTCTCTTATTTTAAGGTGTTTGATCGTCAGGCTATTGCCGTGAGTTTCTTTGAATTATTTATTTACTTGGCCAACATAGCTCGAATTCTACGAAAAATGATCGAGAAGGCAACCTGATTATGCTCCCATAATTGACATAATTACGATTAATATGTAAAAGAAGGTTCAAACATATATTTGATCATAATATATTTACAGACATTATATCGGAATGAATTTGACTTTTAAATAAGATTTTCAATGTTTTCATTTTTGCTAATTTTCATGAATTAAAAACGTATGAAATAAACTAAAATAAACTATTTTTTGTATCTTTGTAAGTTCTACATGAAACATTTTTTAATAGTTTATTTTAATATTTGTTAAAACTTCACACGTAAATAAAACTTGTCAGTTTCTTATCTTCGCTTTTTCTAATTGATGTCCTATTAAGAAAATACCTCTGTTCACATTTTGGGGCGCTCACATTATACTACCTACCTATAGTAGGTACACTGTACTGGAATATTTTGAAAGGTAGAATACGTTTTGCATTATTTGACGTAATAGTTAATTTTTTAATAAAGTTGCTTTTTTTACTATTTAAAATTAGCTTTGTTATTTAATTCATAACAACGAAAAAATGTCTCAAAGATAAAATTAAAAAACGGAAACATAAAATACGAATAATTTGTGTACTGACTAACTTTTCGAACTAAATTTAATTTAATTTCATTTTGTTGTGATTTAAATCTTTATTGCAATGCAATGAAAGAATTACTGAGGCTCAAATTAATTTCGAACATTTAGTAATTCTTCAGTTAAATAAAAATTATAAACTGAACATTAACGATTATGAGGTAATTGCATGTCTAGAACCAAAGATCACCAACAATGTCACACATTTTAGTATGGAATTTAAATAAGAAAAATAATAATATTAAAAAAATGGACTAATTATTTACAAAATATGTAATACATTTTCATAAGTTCTCCTTTACTATATAATATTCTATTATCATCGGATTTAAATATCCTAAAATCAACTTACAAGATTTCACAACACGGTCAAGTCAAGTTAAATACATAAGTAAAATAAATACTGTTGTAATAAAATTTTGTAAAGGAAGAGTTTTGGCAAGAGAACTAGAAGTACGTTTCAGTATTAAGACTAGAATAATATCAATATATTAACGATAGGACTATTTTAAAATCTTTTTACATTCCCCAAGTTTTCCGAATCAATTGAAATATGTATTACGAAAAAATACCTTATTGTTCACGAAAGACTTTTTTTTAAATATGTAATTTAAAAATATTTCAAAATGCAGAAAACATAATGAGCTTAATAATTGGATTTGAGTACATCTGAAATCCCCGATCACAGTGCAACTACTGCAATACAGATGGCACCTGTGGGGTATATGAATTAAGCCAGCTCTCACCTAAAACTTTTCGCGTTTTCGCCGTTGTGCCGTCATCGCACCTAACCGGAATGCAAAATATCGCAGCAGCGCCGAGGCAGGAGCTCGAACCCAAAATGAAAATAAATCTTTTCACGACGTGTGTGTGGGCATTCCTCAGAATTTTCATCTCTGGATTAAAGAAATCTCCGTGAAATGATATAAAATTCAGTTGAATTTAAAGTGAAAGGAAAAGTAAGCCCTTCTGAGTAAGGATTTCGGGGTCTGGGCCGCGATCTTTGCGAGTGCTCAGTGCAGCCGCCTCAATTATAGGAACGCATTAAATTCTCGCTGCGAAATTGCAATAATAATGACCCGAAGGCGAACGCTTTTAAGAGGTGTGTTCTTGTTTTTCTGTTAATGGCTGCTTTGTTGCATTGTTACTTTTTCCCATAAATCGTTTTTCGTCATTAATCTGAGGAGGCAACCGCTAATTTATAGCAATTTTGACTGAACCTCCTTGTACCTTAACACGTTGATCTGATATGGAACTAGTAATTGCTGTGCGGATAAAATGTGATATAAAGTCGTAAAATTATATGCATTGCAGCCAAATAAGGTGGAGAAAGCTGTGCGTAATTATTTCGACAAATTATTAATTATCAAATTATAAAATACTCCCATATTAGACCTATTACCCCTTACTTCTGCAACTAAAGACTGTATTTATCTTATGTGTGGTTAGGTTTAGTGAACCGTGGTTATGCAGGATACAAATGTGTGTTGAACTATTATATTACACTGCCTACAATTTTTTTTCAGATCAATGAATTTAAATTATATGTTATGTTAGTTTCGGAACTCAAAGGATCCTATTTTTACTTTTAGCCCTATAGGTAATTACCCGTTTTAATTAGTCTTTTACTGTCTATATGCCTCTATATAAATTTCTAGTCTTTCACAATAACAACAGTTACATTTTTTCCACACGTGCTGCTTACGTGAAAATGGCTCAACTCAAATATTTGGATATAGGTATTCAAAAATTTGTTTGGTTTTGTAGAACCTTTTTTTCTAAAAATTTTGTTAGACAGTTTTCTGTGTTCGAGTCTTACGAGCAATCATTACTAAGGCTTGAGAAATAATATCGTAGATATTAAACGCAAAGCCTGTATCAGGTGCTTTAATGTTGAAATTTAAACATATTTAAGAGTGGAAATAATCGATTTGGTCTGTGAACGGCTCATGTGATTAGCAGTATGTACCTACATTAAAAGTGAATAGAAAAACTTAAAAGAATAGTTATAGGCAATATATATACCTACTTATGCATACGTATGTAATAAATGTTTTGTTTTTTTATAGTCCCAATTTTCGACATATCTTGACCGTATTTATACCAGCTTTGTCACATTCAATTAATTCCATTTCAGCACCCAGGCGACGCTAGGCGTAAAACGACTCAATTATATCTTGAAACATAAATACCTGATATGATCCAACTGTTAACAAGGCACTTCTGCTTCTTGGCTGTTTCATTACACCTTCGGCGCATTCATGCATCAAAATTGTATTATACACAGATCCGTGCATTCACATCTGATGGCGGTACGATTAAAGGCTTCCTCGGTGAGATGTAAAACTGATAGGTTGGAAATGCAGGAATATCAGCTTGAAGATCCATTAAAAAAAATAAAATAAATATGAAAAAACACGATTTTGCAGCAGTTGCTGGGGAATTTGGAAATCTCGAAATTTTTAAGGGACGGGAAGGGTTTCAACGATTTGCACTTATCTTATGCAAATTAACCGGGAAAATACATTAACATCTCCGCGCTGAGTGGCCCTAGTGGCCTGCCAATGAACTTTCTCCAACATTATCAGGCAATTTAAATGCCGGTTGCAAAAATATATAGCAAGAATACATACAAATTTGAATTTAATTTCAACGGACCACTATATCAAGTGATATATAGGTCCGTTGAATACATACATACTTCGCATAATTACTTATGAGTCTCTTTTATTAGTAGCGAAAGTAAGTCCTCTAAAATTGAATTACTTACCACCTTGATTCGCCGTTACTCAAGGTCTCAACTTCGTCTGCTTTTTTCGTTTTATTGAAGATAATTGTTTTAGGGCAGTATCACCGACATCGTTTCATTTTCTTTGTACAACGGCCACACCCATTGACAAATTAAAGTTAATCAATCATTTTCGAATCAGTACAAATTCCTTTTGCATATGCAACTGTTATACAACCGCATTCAGCAACCCGTTGATTACGAGTTCAGTTATTGATCCCTTGTTTCTTCATGGGTCGCAAAACCGAACCGCGACCTTGTACAACCTGCTCAAAAGTTTTAATTTCTCGGTTTGTACTTGCTTAAATTACCAGAGAAAAGTAATAAAACAGACAAAAATTAACCAAGCAGTTTTTGCTTATTGTTACACATTATTCAGAGTACCTACCTTCTGGTTGATTCAGTTGTATGTATATAATCAAGCATATAGCTATAGCATATTTATGCTTGGTGGGTTGCATTTAGTTGTCGTCAATAATTAATTCTGAAAATGAGCACAAACTATCGAACAAAAAAATTGAAATGCATTTTTTTCAGTATATATTTCTTACATAATTTATAAACTCATGAAATTAATTGTTAATATGTTACTAATCCCTAGTCTAGCGAGAGGCCACAACAATGTAAATCTCATGGTCTACCTTGATGAACAGTATGAGATTCATGGTATACTTTGGGCTACTTTGACCCATCAGAAAAGTAGGCGCTTCTTAATTTTTTTTTTAAATTTGAAGGTTAAATTCTTTTATCGAATCTAACATGTCCTGGCTGACTATCTGATTCATTAACGCCCGGCCGCCGCGCCGTACCGAAACCGCTGAAGCTAATTAATTAGTATAGCCTTGTTTTGTGACTAAAGTAGGATCTACATACCTATGTATACTAAGAAAGGATTTTCCGAAATTCTGTCCTTAAGGGCATAAATAGGGTATGTTGATTTGTATGAAAAACCGTCATTATTTAAGTCAAACCGACGAAAATTGGCCTATTGAAAAAAAAACTTTTATTTAGAAATTATGTAGGTACGTTGAACTTGAAATCAAAGTGATAATCCAAAACTTTCGAACGTTAGAGGGTTAAGCGAATTGAAATACCGGAGTAATTTGAACTGTGTTAAGCAACCGTGAATAAACCGACACGTGCTCAGTTTTGAGATATTTTGCTTTAATAGTTTTGACCGAACAATTTTCACAACATATTGCTAATTAATAGTTTGGGCTAAGTAGGTAAGTAGCAGAAACATGTCATATGACTTAACACACAATTGCAAAATAGCCTGGGGTTTATGCAAATTATATTGCTTAACCGCTACATAGGAAAACGAAGTCTTCAAAAATTATTATGTGTAAAATAAACTTTCCAAATAATTTTTACAATTCTGGGTGTTGATCACAACAATTGACTTTTTTACTACATAGTTTTATTCTATAAAAGATACCTAGGTACCTGTAACAGATTTATTATTCTTAGAATCATTCGTATAATCTTTAATTTCCATTATTCTTATAATCTTTTACGTATGTATATGCACTGTACAATGTACATAATGCATATACATATGTATGTACTGAGATATGACTGTTTCAGTATTAATTTTTCGTATACAGTCCTTCTTCCTTCTTAAATCTAAGTATATATTTTTAATACCATAAACTAGTTCTGGTCAATTTTGCCGTCTTCAAACTGAAGATCAAAGTCGTTAGGAATAGTGATGAATAGGAATCATGTTTTGAACGATTTAATACATTACTGAAAAATATAAATACCTACATACCTAAGGGATAGATAATTTGCATTAAGGGATTCGTTAAACTTGCCAGAAATTCATTTAATTTAACATGATGGTTGTAGTCGAATCTTTAATCATAACTTCTACAGAATAAGACTGAATTCATAACTTAATTTTGGATTCTTTGTGGGCTGATATACATAAAATCCATTTTTAATTAGTGAAAGAGTCGTGCACTTTTGCTGCAATTCTTCGCGGCGAAATTAATTGTCACCCGGTTCATTATTTGACCAAAGATAACCGCGAGCCTACCTACACATTTCTCGCTGATGTTTCGGACTCAATTTTCCGCTCAACATGGTGATTTGATCTACAGAGTTTGCGCAAGCGGCGCACAGTTCTTGACGTCGCGTTGTATTTATAGTATTCTCAGGTCAAGAAGCAGAACGATCGATCGAAGACGTCGATTTTTCCTTGATTGGCAGTGCTTCTCATCGTCGCAGCACGATTCATGAAATTGAAAATGAATCTGACATCATTGCCTCTCCTACCACCAGGCCACGATTAAGGCGACTTTTTGTATGAATTCGCTGATATGCGCCGATGCAAGTCCAGAAATTAGCATAACGTACAAATGTGGGTAGTGTTCCGACAGGGGAAGGGGGGAATCGCTGCACCGATTCAGTAACTCTGACATACAAAAATTTGTACGCTGCGTGCTCGGGTGAGTTTGATCTACGCGCAAGATCACTGCGCCAAAAATCGAGCAACATAATTTCGCGTTTCATGACTAGTAGACGTGGTCACCAGTAGCCAAAGTGGAGCAACGCATGATCGTACGCATCTGTGTCTAATTACGCGAATCAATAAGAGGTTTTTTTTTATGAGCAGAAGAAGAATAAGAAAAATAGTTTTGGCAAACGTTAGAACGAACCGGAGGACCACTTCGCGTACGTGCAGGTGCGAGTGCCCCAAGACGTGTGGAAGACCGGCCGTAATTCAACTCGCTAGTCGCCGCTGGTTTACAGATCGAGTCGCGTCCGTGCAGGTCTACCTTGACGCCGCAGGTTAATTCGCTGATAACGTATCACTCGGACGCCGAGCTGTTTCCGGCTACTAATCGCGGTAGAAAGTACTCCTGACTTATCCTCTCTTATATCGAAGATCAGTTTCTACACAGTGCAGTGATAGGTCCAACTTGTGATCCAGTTCAGTGATTATCCGATTTGTGTGATTACCACTTAAAGGAAAAAATAAATCGCGCAACAGGACCACCGCGAGAAGCAACTCGCTATCCCGCAATCGGCCAGCTGACACCCGATCGTGCACAATTACGCGAGTGATAAATCATCGCCGCCGGACGTGGCTTTATCGCTGAACCAGTTCTACTTTGTCACCTGTGGTCACTGGCCCCGGCACGTTTTATCGTTAGTTTTAGTGAGATGCACCCATTAACAATGCACCTGATTATTGATTTTCGATCAACGATCTCTTTCCTCGGCTGACAACCTTCTACGAAAATACCTCTCACTTTCGTCTAAGCTCTAGACACTAGAGTTTAGAATGGTTTTGTTTCGATTGTGATCTACCTGTTTACCTCTATCTAATCAAGCATAAAAGTCGGCTCATGTAGCTTCAACGTGCCAAAGTTAGTCCGCAGCCACGACCGCGGCTTCTGGCAGCTCTATTTTCACTCAATCGAAGGATCGCTTTGATTAATTGCCAACGCTTGCCGCATTTTAATTAGTCCGTGTGTCTTTCATTGTCGCAGTATGGTTCGCGCTATTTTGGATAAAATTATGTACCAATTTAGGGCAATGTCAACATTAATTTTGTTGCAAATAAAAAGAGTATTTTGCACTTATAGTGCCGAAATATTCGTCAATAATGTTTTGACAAAATACATATAACATTTCGAGTATTTCAACGAATTTAAACATAATGTTAATATGTGCAACAAAATCAAAAAAAAATATGTTTGATTTTCACAAAAGAATTGTCGTATTTTCCCTTCGATTTTTGAATTCTGTAGAGAGATATCACCCACCAGCAAAGTAATCGTTATTTTGCGCGCCATGTCGGGTGTTTATTTTACACGATACCTGTGCATATACATATTTATATAAATTATCTTCAAATTACCAAAGTTACATAATAGTTAGACTCGCTATGACACCTTCAATACTTCCCTCATAATCATAAAAAGTTTTAACTGCCAATCATTTCTGGTGATTGCAACTCTTATTGCTTAAGAAAATTCATGGCGAGCTTAACCATTTCAGTTCAAAGAGTGTTTTTTCAGGAAATATGTATAACTAGAAAAACAGAAATTTTTGCCTGCTATGTAAAGTTTATTGGAAATTTAGGAAAATTTACTAAAGTATCTATTAAGTCTTGGTTCAGTACAAAAATATCTTAGAATATATACTTAGTAATTATTAACCAATCATTATTAGTCAATTCGATGCACAAAATGTCCTATCCAGAATAAAAATATTAATCATTAATGATTGGTCAATTGCCAATAAATTTAATTAAGGGTTTAAGTTCATTCTTGTTATTGATAAGAAATGAAATAATTAGATTATAACTCTTAAATACATTAATTTTTAGTACTTTAATGTTGATTTACCCGTTATCGGGATTTAACATTTTTTAAGTAGAGGTAGGCGAATCGCGTAGAGTAAATGAAAATGCTATAATTATTTGCATATAACGAGCTCAATAAATTCATCCTTAGGTGTTAGGTAAAGACAACGAAAAGGTCTATAAAGCCTTATTTTCTGTTTAAAACTAAAGAAGGTAAATATAAAAATATTAAATTTAAGATAAGACTACGGGAATAACAAAATGAATAATTCAGTAACTACTAAAGCCTTTTGCTTGTTGATAAATTTCTCTTTACTCTGATACTAAAGAGCTAATTTTTTTAACGTTTATTACAAAAGCCTGTTCACCGTTCGCTGAGAATTTGAATTTGTTAGAATATAAACAGAATATGTACAATATATTATACATTTATATGTAGACACACCTAGATCAAACCTGTGAAT
This sequence comes from Machimus atricapillus, assembly GCA_933228815.1. Classification (NCBI taxonomy): domain Eukaryota; kingdom Metazoa; phylum Arthropoda; class Insecta; order Diptera; family Asilidae; genus Machimus; species Machimus atricapillus. The sequence goes on from OW121784.1 coordinate 58,883,563, forward strand.
AGTGCAGAGTTTAATTCCCCATATAATTAACATGAGAAAAATGATTCTTGAATTGAAACATGAATTTCATAGAAGCATTTTCCTGAGAATTCAATTTCCTACAAAATAGGTCATAAGTACTAAATTCTTAAATCCAGTTTTAAGGATATGTTCGTTCGAACTTTACGTTCGAACACTACCGTAAAAATTGATTTTTATTTGATTTGATCTTGAACCGAGGAAGACTTGATAGAATATTTTCATACAAACTTTTATCAAATCATTTGTAGGCAACATCTATTGTATAATATGTAAATGCGACATACTTACATACGAAGCTGTACGATGACATAACTCTTACATACGAAGCTGTACGATGAATTAACCCTTTGAATAATGAAGTTTAATTATTGTAATAACTGTTGCAAACTTACAAAAATTCAGAAAATTCAGGAGTATACATATGAACTTTGAACCTTTTTCTACAAAGAAGCTTATTTTTGTTCTATAATTTCAATTTTTTTTTATCGCAATTTTGCTGATAAAAATGCAATTATATATATGTATACATATACATATACTATATATATTTATTAAAAAGAATAAATTTTGTACAGCGTTATTTTGATTTAGTAATATAAATTAAAATTGTTAAAAACATGAAATTTAAATCACAGTGCATTTAAATCGAATATGGTAATTTGAAAGATTTAGTATATCCTAGATAGTAAAATAAACATATATTTTTGCATCAACGATACCAGCGCTGCTTTGTAGCTGGTTAGTTTGGGATTTTAACCAATAATTAAAAAAATATGTATACAAGGTTTTACAGCCAGCACGCAATGAATGAATACGCAAATGGATTATGTTCAGATTATAATTGTATGGTACGTCTAGACTCTAGACTTTGACCTAATTACCTAGATTGACAACCTATAATCATATTTTCCTCACAATGGGCTAAAAATCGACAACTCTGCTGTTTATGTGGCTGCGCTTTTAGCATTTACATGCAGCCGCTTTTGGTGTACCTTGTGAAACAACTTTATTATTCCAAGCAATGAGCGCGGATCACTCGAGCGTCACTCAATTGTAAAAACAAACCCATGGAAAGCAAGACTCGTGTGAAGAGGATTTCACACCTTTTCAAGCTTATTGACATATCCTGAAGACGTTCACGAGGCGGCTGCAAGCTACAAAAAATTCGTTTAGAAACGATTGAAGATAAGCCTCTTATCGGTAAATAATTAACAAGCTTTTCGTTATCTTCTATTTTCATGCCAACACTATAAATGACTCTGGCCTCTTAAAATAACATATTTTTCGAATAAGAGAAAAATAAAAAATATATGTTGTTATTTCTAAACTTGGAGTAATTTAGAATTGCTGATAAGTTAAATGTACAGATGGAAATCGACTGCTCTTTTCACTAGCCAAATCAATGACGTCAGCGGGCCGATTCGTTGAATTTCAATTGAGTGATATTTGGCACAATAATATGGACTCAGCTAGTCACGGATGCAGTTTGAATTTGTTGACAGATTTACTTATATTTATTTAGCGCCAATTTGCTTGACACTTGCCTCGCTGAGGTTATTTAAAGATAAGCTCGATGAATGATGTCAAAATTCACCATTATAATTTCAAAGAAAATTTTCTTCGGCGCAGACCATTTGATTTATTTTCTGAATAAATACTCGTAAGCGTATGGCACTAATAATATATTACTTCGAGAAACCATCGACAGTTGACTTTCAAGGGCGGATGATTATCACAAATTCGACTTTGGATGTATGCCAAACGGAAAGGTTATTGAACCTCATAAACCAGCTAAATCGGTTATTTCCGTTTGAATATAAAGAAAATGAGTTGTGACCACTAAGTCATTTTTTATGTCACACAATATGCAGAATTTATTAGGTAAAACAATTAAACAGATCAGTTGATAAATTTTTTATGTAATTTTATTATACAATTATATCAAAGGGATTGAATTTTTGCATTGAAGTTAAAAGAAATGTTAATGAATATTGTTTTATGATATGTTATTTTACTTATATGAAAAACCAAACAAATTTTTCAACATTTCGACATCTTCTTTAACAAGAGTGTAAATGTGATTTTACAAGCAGTGTGCAGGTAGCAACAATTTCTGCTTAGTGCTTTTATATACTGCGCATGAATTATAAATGTCCGTCTTTACAATAAAAGTATTTGCACCAAATTTTACTATTTATGTGCACTCTATTTTTTTAGTTTTATTTATTTTTATACAATTTTGTAAGATTAATCATGCAAATTTATTAGTACCTAAATTACGAATTTACAATTTTATTATTATTTTTTCTGATCTTTTCACAATATGTTTTACTGTAATATTGAAAATCTACTGCAAAGGTATACATGTAATAAATATTGTGAAATATTTCCCATACATATTTTAAAGATACATAATTTTTATCCTTATGAAATGGTAACTGAATGTTACAAATTGCTTTTGGCATAGGTACCTAATATGAATTATATGTATTTCTCTCTCTCTCTAAGAATTTTAAAATCAAATTAAATGGAACTTGATTTGAATTGACAAGTTTGAAAGGAACGAATTTTTCAATTAACTCAACACTCAGTTTCAATTGAACACAGTTGCTCACCGCAATTATTCCATACAAGTCAATGATCAAGCTTACATCGAGTGATTTTCAATGCGTGAGAGTTGAGCTACTTCGTATCAAGGATTAATTAATTTGATTTGTAGTCCCAAGTGTTTTCCATTAGACCATTTTACCATTTTTCGCGTTCTTCGAATGAGTGTTTATGATCTGACTTATCCCAAGGGTCTTTAGACAGCAGTATTAAATTTATTCCACAGAATGGGATAATGAAGTTGGCTGCGAACGTGAGTTGCACATATACGTTGCATTTCCATTTTGTTTGAGATGAACTCTAATATGTACGTTTTATATGAGTTCTCAAATTCAAAAAGGTCTATCTTTGGGTACATAACCATAGAAACTATTATTCCATACAAGTACGATTACGCTAGTCATAAAATTTTTCTTAAATAATCAAAGCACATTCGATCTACTCGGATTGATTTTCTAACAGTTGGTTAATTGTCTATATAAATCTGCTTCTGCTGTCATGGTTCAAATTAATCAAACAATTAAGGAATCTAAATTGCCTCTACTGCTAATCTTCAGTTAAGGCATAAATTTCCTCAAGATTTCTTCGGTTCGATATTCCCGTCAAAGATAGGCAATAAAAACACGATCATTTTCAGTAGCGCGCTCGGACATTTTCAAAACGTCTATGTCTGGGTTTTTTATCAACTGATGTGAGGCGACAGCTTCTATTACGAGACCAATTAACTTTCATTAAGAATTCGACACAATTTAAGTGTTGAAGGCCTTCACTAAAAACCCGCGTCAAATTGTTTTCACTGTAACGCAAAACATCTCGAGGAATGGGTGTGCTCCGAAACGTGATACGAGTTGCTTTTTTATAATTTAAAATAATTAAATCCAAAATGTGATTTAAAGTGTAACTTTAATTGAAATTGCTGGTACCTCTAGTGCAGCTTATGTATAAAAAATGAAGAAAAGCCAGCCGCTTAGCTCTACCAAAGAGAAAAAGACTCTTGAAGATACCATCACAGCTCTTCGAAGAGAAGTGAAATCCCTTTACGATCTCCTCAAAGATAAAAATGATCAGCTTAGTGAAGTGGAAAAAGATGTCCGTGATCGCGATATTAGTATACGCTTTTTAAAAAACGAGTTCAACAAATTAAAGGAACGGATGAAAAAATCAGAAGATAGTATGTCTGCGGTCAATTTTAAACATTTTGATGGCATCAACAACGAAGATGGCGAAGATTCCAAGGAGCCCTACACAACCAGTGATCCTATCACGAGGCTACAAAAGGAAATAAAGGATCGTGATTTACTAATTCGAGAGCTCAATCAAAAAATAATTCGTCTGTCCGATGACCTGACCTATGTGCAGAAGCAATCAATTGAAAAAGACTACAAAATTGTTGACCTCCAAAATGAAATTGATAAATTCAGACAAGTGGTAAGCCGGTCTAGTTAGCAATTTCTTAGGGGTTCTCAGTTAGCGAAATTTTATTAGGTCCGTCCGCTAACGCAGGCGTTTTTGGAACGAAGACGATCTGAAAGCTTCGATGACTGGGGTCCAGGAGTGGAGTCAACCCGAGTGTTTACCATTAACGAGCCAAGGATTAAACGTCAAGCTATCAGCGCTGAACCTCTTTCGCAAATGGCCGGAATCGAAGGAAAACTCATAAAAATACCAAAGTCAAATTTGTAAGCATGATTTCTTATTTTTCCCACTTTGATATTTTTTACATGTGACTGCTATTGCTGCCGTAATTTAGATTAACAACATTTTTAAAAAAGTTATTTAGAATACATATTTTCCACTAAAGCTTTTAAAACGAAGTAAGACTGATGGGTTGAATGACATAAGCTGCGTTTTTTTCATATTGGATCCAGCTCTAGATTTGGCAGGAAATTTCGCTCTGAATTGAAATTTATGAGTAGTTATACATATAAAAAAAATTGTTTTTTACCTACATAGGTAGATTTAATTCTTAACCTGCTTTTTTCTTTTCCTACACACGGGAACTAAACCCATCATATGGCGTTTTGTGTGCATTATTTCGATTTATTGGTAATTAGGTAAATTTACTTTTATGTTTTTCAAAAAAAAAAGATGAAAAATATAGGGACTTTCTATAATGGGAGCTTAAATTTTCTGGGAATATACAAATAATCACGTCGTGCAAAATTGCGATTTCCAAAATTTTAACATTATATTTCTTGGAATTTCCTAAAGCAGCAGGGCAAATAAATATATTTTGATTTTTCTTAAATGCTGTGAAAATAAAAGTACATACATGAATTTGAATAACTATATTGCAAAAGTTGCTTAAGTTTTGCACAACACTGTATATGTACATACATATATCCCCTATATATTTACAAGGCATGATTGTACTTTTTATTGTTTTTTATTTTAACTAATGAGTCTTTAGTTGATTTGCAATACAATCACTAATTTACTTCTACATAACATATAAACATTTATTATTTATAAAACTGGATTTCCTATTGAAGAGACAACAAATTGGAATGTTCATGCATATAGCACCGATTTGGTTGAGTAAAGAAGAGTCACTAAATTACTGCTCAGATGGCACATTTTTGTTTTTCCTCCAGACTACTCTGATTTCCCACTATTGCTATGTGATTGCTGAATTTAGCCGAGTAGGGTAATCACAGTAGTTCGTCTTGATGACGTCACTGTGGTTGAATCTCGACGCCACAAGTCCAATTTCGCCCGAAAATTCCTAGATACCTTTGTGCTTACCATATAATATATAGTGCTGTTATAATTCTACATAAATGTCGCGAATTAATCGCAAGTGATACTGATAAGAGTTTTGCGAAAATTGTTGTCCAAATATGACTACTTGGATTATGGGAAAGAATATTATGTAGCTCAATGTTTGAACATATTTTATGCATTCTTCGCATAAAGAAGCGAAAAGGTCCGCTGAATAAATAGAATTATGAAGAATTCCGCCGATGCCATCGAACCTTCTTTCGATGAGTTAACACGCGATCAGTAATGGGATCCGACAGTATCAGTCGCAAAGTAATTAATAGTCGGCCAATTAATCTAGCCGCAGTATTCGAAACGGCAGGAAACCAAAATGAAAACTTATGTAATGTCGTGTGCAGCCCGCCACCGGGTGACAAAGATTTGCATGACGCTGCGGTAAGTCTGAGCTTCTTAAGATTTTCAAGTTAAACTTCCACTTGGTTTTGCGCTACCGAGGGAGTGATCGGTCTCAAACCTCGGGGCAGTTGCCATTAGGGAAACGAAAATGGGTGTTTTGGTGACTTTATCTATAGCACTGAAGTTTTTATACAAAAAGTTGCAGTATGGGCACAGCAGGTACAAGTTATTCACCTGGCGGCTAATTAGATTTCCTAATTCGGCCAAAACCGTACTGTGATAACACGCTAAAAATCTCGTTAATACCATAAGAAAGGTTTTGAGCCTAGAATACTAAACAGTCGTTGGATTATTTTTCGTATCATGAAGCACATTACGTCAACCTGTATGTCAGCATATTGAGTGATTGAAGGACTTGTTGACATGTACAATGTAAACATTATTATTTGAATATTTAATTATTTCATTTTATGGAAAAAAGACAGATAGCAAGAGTCGTCGTAACAAGAGTAGTTACGTTTATTTATTTAGAAATTAGTATAAAGTTCATGCAAAAATATTCGAATTTATAAATTCTGATGGTACAAAGAATGAAATTTCTGGAAAAGTATACTTTCTGTTTTTCTGTAGTCCTTGTTGAATTGAATTAAAAACACATGCGACATCATACACAATATTTAAAAGATGGAAAAATTAAAAGATGGTATTAAACATTTTTTGCAAAATAAACAATAATAATAATAATAATATTTCAATTTATTAACTATAATAACAATAAATAAATAACTAATAAAGTAATACAAATTAGTAAGTATAAAGGATTGAATAATAACAGCGAATGAGAAATGGTTGTGAATTGATTAATGCCGTCAGGACATAAACTGAGTTTTAAGTCATCTCACGCCCTCACGGATGTTAGTTAAACTTTGTAAGAACGTTCATTTCGAGTCAAAAGTGATTAATATCATAGAAAAATAAAGACAAGAAGTTTCATCTAGAACAAATGAAGTGAAACGCTTCGTCGAGGGCTACACCTCCAGCGATGCCTCCAAAAGCTTAATACTGAAATGATTTCGAAGATTGCATATATTACAGCGATTATTTTTTTGCATACCCTTTGACGTTTTTTTATTGCGGTACGGAAAGCCCTTTTTTGTTTTCATTTTTTGTCTAAAAATAACCAACATTCTCTCGAAAAGAATGAGAGTGTGCCTGACGGTGAAATATCTCATCATATGGATTGCATAATCCCGTTTAGGTGTATTTCAAATCTCTAATATCTGAGCTGTTGTTTTCTGCCTGTTGATCTCACTGCTGTTTCGCATTTCGATGTGCATGGTTGTTTGATGAACTGCGTTCTTTTTGGATATTTCGTACAATTTTGTAGATCTTATAGATACAATTAAATAAATAACCTTTAAACCCTTGTTGGTCTTATTATTAATTATTGGAAATATATCATATATATATACGTTTTGAATAAAAAAATTGGATTTTTTAGTTTTATTTTGACGTTCTTGAACTGCTCTTGTCTTTTGTATTAATTAAATTTAATTTAATTTCTTGCACTATAATTGGTTTTGTTTGTGCTTTAACCAAAATGAGTAGTCTTTGGGGTGTGAAATGTGTAGTTAAGACGTGCGGAAAGAGAAAACGGGAGAATGAAGGCTTAAAATTTTTCAAGTTCCCAGAAAGGGACACCGAAAAATTTAATGAATGAGAGGCGTGTCACTTACATGGAAACATGTTTCAGTCAAAAAATGCATATGTTTGTTCTCTCCATTTCACAAGTAATGATGTAGGAATTAAAAGATTGAAAAAAAATGTTGTTCCATCATTAAATATAATTTGTAATGATCACCAAACTTCGAATTTCCCGGAAGGTCACATACCTGTCTTATTTGAAGGAAAAACATATGCAAATATGCTCAAAAAAGATGAATGCTCTTTTGAAGATTTGCGACATGTAGAGCCATTTAATTTCGAACCTTCTGATGAAGATCTTGAAGTTCAAGCAAAATGCAGTTCTTGTTTAAAGAACGAAAAACTAACTTCTTATTATAGATCTAATTATAATAAAATTTTAAAGAAATATAAAACCCTTAAGGATAACGTTAAAAGTACTAGAGTCAAAAATAGGCTAACAACTTGTCGATATAAAAAAAAAATAAAAAAGGGACGGCAGGACAACGAAGTAAAGAAGTTACCGAATATAATTGATTCTGTACTAAATGTTAGCCCACATGCTAAAGTTCTTTCAAAAATGGTATTGTCAAAACAGAGGAGGGCGCAGTATAACTCAGAGGAAAAAGATTTATCTCTGAATATACACTACAAATCTCCTTCTACTTATAAATATTTGCGAAACGTTTTGAATCTTAACCTCCCTGCGCTTTCATCATTGTATCGTTGGCAACCAATTAAAAATCTTAGACCAGGCTTTAATTCGGATATCACTAAAAATTTAAAAAGCACTATAAGAGATTGGACACCAGAAATGAGAGAAGCGTCTCTTATTTTTGATGAGATGGCTATTAGGCGGGAGCTAACTTATGATACTAAATTGGACGAAATTATTGGTTATGTCGATGTTGATGATGTTAAAAACAATAAACATGCCAAGTATATTTGTGTTTTCATGGTTAGAGGGATCTTTTCAAACTTTAAATATATTATAAGTTATTATAGTACCGACTGCGCTATTTCTGGAGAAATGCTTATGGGAAAATTACTACTTAACATAGATTATTGTAAGAATGTTGGATTTAATATAAGAAATATTACATGTGACCAAGGTTCCAATAACAGGAACTGTTTTAAAAGATTGGACGTCACTTCAGAGCAACCTTTTTTTTCTCATGACAATAAAAAGATATTTGTGAGTTATGACTTCCCACATTTAATTAAGTCTGTGCGAAACACGTTACTTAAAAAAGATATAGAGAGCACTGATGGTAAGATTTCATGGAAATGTGTACGTGAATTATATCAGCTGGAAAAAAATAACGCCACAAAAATGTGCTGCAAACTAACTTCAAAGCACGTAATGCCTAATAGCTGGCAGAAAATGAAGGTTTCTTACGCTACTCAGGTTTTCAGCCACACGTGTAGTTCCGCTGTTAAAACTGCAAATGCACTTAATTATTTTAATGCAGAAACTGCTCCGTTTGCAGTATCTTCCGCAATATTTTTTGAAAAAATGAACAACCTATTTGATTGTTTTAATAGCAAGTCACCTTTTAATAAGAGTATATATAAATGCGCACTTCGAAAAGATAATAAAGTTAGAGAATATTTGGAGGAAATGATTTCGTATGTTGAAAATCTGAAATTTAAGGGCGAAAGTCAAGCTTATTGGATTAAGGGAATAATTCAAAGTATAAAATCAGTGTTGTTATTAACAGATGATTTATTTATTGAATACCCGAACAAATCTTTCTTTTTAACATATAAGTTAAATCAAGATCCCATTGAAAATTTGTTTTCGTTAATTCGAAGTAAAGGTGGTTTCAATAAAAATCCGTCGTTATATAATGTTAATCACATTATCGCACAAATTATGTCCTATAAGCTTTTATGTTCATCTGCTACCTCAAATTGCGAAGATGATTATGAAGATTTCCTCATTAGTAAGGAAATAGTAAATTCTTTTGAGGAAATGGAAAGCAAAAGAGCTGCAGATTTGACTGATGCCACAGAGATAGCTGATGCTGAAAATATAACGGGAGGTTTTGAAAATGTTTGCCAGGAAGAAGAGCACGGTGACAAAATCCAAATTGAGATATTTGATGAAGACATGCTAGTCGAAGACCCTTCACTACGATATTTTGTTGGTTTCGTCATTTATAAAATTTTACCAAAATTAAATTGCCACGAATGCGAATTACATTTGAAGAAATCTGGAGATTATATAACATTTCAACATGATTCTGAAACGTTCTTATTTTATAAAAACTATTCCAATCAAAGCGATTTCGGGAAACTGCAGCCTCCAACAGACTACTTCTTTCAGATATGCAAATTACATTTGAAGATTTTTAAAACTGAAGTGTCCCAAAATGCGTGCCAGAAAAATATTAAACAAAATATTGTAAATTTATGCATATCGGAGACCAATAAATATCACAATAATTGGTTTTCAACAGAAAACCCGTGCTCTTCACACCATATGCTTATTTTAGATTATTTCATTCTTACTTTACTAAGAAAATACTGCATTTGGGAAACAGAAAAAAATTTCAAAGCAGATAGATCGCTTCACCCAAAATTACAAATTATTCAAGGCTAGTTTCCATTAGTTTCGTCATATCATTTGTTGCAGCCACTCTGCCTGTTTTACACCCATTGAGATAACAAAAAATAAAATAAACAATTCTTAATAAGTGGATAAATGGGAAGAATCGGTCAAAGGGGCGGGGAACTCAGCATTATATTCCCTTATGTAAAGATAATTTTAATAATATTTAATACTTTTAATCACATTGAAGGAAGGAGTAACCTTCTGGCTGCTGCCGAAATGTGAATTTTTTAATGTTAGTTAAAAAATTACAAAACAGTGTGGGACATACATATGTATGTAGCCTTTTAAAGGGAATATAGGTATCGCAATTATGAAGTGTGGAAAAGTGTAAAAGAATTGTTTATTTTATTTTTTGTTATCTCAATGGGTGTAAAACAGGCAGAGTGGCTGCAACAAATGATATGACGAAACTAATGGAAACTAGCCTTGAATAATTTGTAATTTTGGGTGAAGCGATCTATCTGCTTTGAAATTTTTTTCTGTTTCCCAAATGCAGTATTTTCTTAGTAAAGTAAGAATGAAATAATCTAAAATAAGCATATGGTGTGAAGAGCACGGGTTTTCTGTTGAAAACCAATTATTGTGATATTTATTGGTCTCCGATATGCATAAATTTACAATATTTTGTTTAATATTTTTCTGGCACGCATTTTGGGACACTTCAGTTTTAAAAATCTTCAAATGTAATTTGCATATCTGAAAGAAGTAGTCTGTTGGAGGCTGCAGTTTCCCGAAATCGCTTTGATTGGAATAGTTTTTATAAAATAAGAACGTTTCAGAATCATGTTGAAATGTTATATAATCTCCAGATTTCTTCAAATGTAATTCGCATTCGTGGCAATTTAATTTTGGTAAAATTTTATAAATGACGAAACCAACAAAATATCGTAGTGAAGGGTCTTCGACTAGCATGTCTTCATCAAATATCTCAATTTGGATTTTGTCACCGTGCTCTTCTTCCTGGCAAACATTTTCAAAACCTCCCGTTATATTTTCAGCATCAGCTATCTCTGTGGCATCAGTCAAATCTGCAGCTCTTTTGCTTTCCATTTCCTCAAAAGAATTTACTATTTCCTTACTAATGAGGAAATCTTCATAATCATCTTCGCAATTTGAGGTAGCAGATGAACATAAAAGCTTATAGGACATAATTTGTGCGATAATGTGATTAACATTATATAACGACGGATTTTTATTGAAACCACCTTTACTTCGAATTAACGAAAACAAATTTTCAATGGGATCTTGATTTAACTTATATGTTAAAAAGAAAGATTTGTTCGGGTATTCAATAAATAAATCATCTGTTAATAACAACACTGATTTTATACTTTGAATTATTCCCTTAATCCAATAAGCTTGACTTTCGCCCTTAAATTTCAGATTTTCAACATACGAAATCATTTCCTCCAAATATTCTCTAACTTTATTATCTTTTCGAAGTGCGCATTTATATATACTCTTATTAAAAGGTGACTTGCTATTAAAACAATCAAATAGGTTGTTCATTTTTTCAAAAAATATTGCGGAAGATACTGCAAACGGAGCAGTTTCTGCATTAAAATAATTAAGTGCATTTGCAGTTTTAACAGCGGAACTACACGTGTGGCTGAAAACCTGAGTAGCGTAAGAAACCTTCATTTTCTGCCAGCTATTAGGCATTACGTGCTTTGAAGTTAGTTTGCAGCACATTTTTGTGGCGTTATTTTTTTCCAGCTGATATAATTCACGTACACATTTCCATGAAATCTTACCATCAGTGCTCTCTATATCTTTTTTAAGTAACGTGTTTCGCACAGACTTAATTAAATGTGGGAAGTCATAACTCACAAATATCTTTTTATTGTCATGAGAAAAAAAAGGTTGCTCTGAAGTGACGTCCAATCTTTTAAAACAGTTCCTGTTATTGGAACCTTGGTCACATGTAATATTTCTTATATTAAATCCAACATTCTTACAATAATCTATGTTAAGTAGTAATTTTCCCATAAGCATTTCTCCAGAAATAGCGCAGTCGGTACTATAATAACTTATAATATATTTAAAGTTTGAAAAGATCCCTCTAACCATGAAAACACAAATATACTTGGCATGTTTATTGTTTTTAACATCATCAACATCGACATAACCAATAATTTCGTCCAATTTAGTATCATAAGTTAGCTCCCGCCTAATAGCCATCTCATCAAAAATAAGAGACGCTTCTCTCATTTCTGGTGTCCAATCTCTTATAGTGCTTTTTAAATTTTTAGTGATATCCGAATTAAAGCCTGGTCTAAGATTTTTAATTGGTTGCCAACGATACAATGATGAAAGCGCAGGGAGGTTAAGATTCAAAACGTTTCGCAAATATTTATAAGTAGAAGGAGATTTGTAGTGTATATTCAGAGATAAATCTTTTTCCTCTGAGTTATACTGCGCCCTCCTCTGTTTTGACAATACCATTTTTGAAAGAACTTTAGCATGTGGGCTAACATTTAGTACAGAATCAATTATATTCGGTAACTTCTTTACTTCGTTGTCCTGCCGTCCCTTTTTTATTTTTTTTTTATATCGACAAGTTGTTAGCCTATTTTTGACTCTAGTACTTTTAACGTTATCCTTAAGGGTTTTATATTTCTTTAAAATTTTATTATAATTAGATCTATAATAAGAAGTTAGTTTTTCGTTCTTTAAACAAGAACTGCATTTTGCTTGAACTTCAAGATCTTCATCAGAAGGTTCGAAATTAAATGGCTCTACATGTCGCAAATCTTCAAAAGAGCATTCATCTTTTTTGAGCATATTTGCATATGTTTTTCCTTCAAATAAGACAGGTATGTGACCTTCCGGGAAATTCGAAGTTTGGTGATCATTACAAATTATATTTAATGATGGAACAACATTTTTTTTCAATCTTTTAATTCCTACATCATTACTTGTGAAATGGAGAGAACAAACATATGCATTTTTTGACTGAAACATGTTTCCATGTAAGTGACACGCCTCTCATTCATTAAATTTTTCGGTGTCCCTTTCTGGGAACTTGAAAAATTTTAAGCCTTCATTCTCCCGTTTTCTCTTTCCGCACGTCTTAACTACACATTTCACACCCCAAAGACTACTCATTTTGGTTAAAGCACAAACAAAACCAATTATAGTGCAAGAAATTAAATTAAATTTAATTAATACAAAAGACAAGAGCAGTTCAAGAACGTCAAAATAAAACTAAAAAATCCAATTTTTTTATTCAAAACGTATATATATATGATATATTTCCAATAATTAATAATAAGACCAACAAGGGTTTAAAGGTTATTTATTTAATTGTATCTATAAGATCTACAAAATTGTACGAAATATCCAAAAAGAACGCAGTTCATCAAACAACCATGCACATCGAAATGCGAAACAGCAGTGAGATCAACAGGCAGAAAACAACAGCTCAGATATTAGAGATTTGAAATACACCTAAACGGGATTATGCAATCCATATGATGAGATATTTCACCGTCAGGCACACTCTCATTCTTTTCGAGAGAATGTTGGTTATTTTTAGACAAAAAATGAAAACAAAAAAGGGCTTTCCGTACCGCAATAAAAAAACGTCAAAGGGTATGCAAAAAAATAATCGCTGTAATATATGCAATCTTCGAAATCATTTCAGTATTAAGCTTTTGGAGGCATCGCTGGAGGTGTAGCCCTCGACGAAGCGTTTCACTTCATTTGTTCTAGATGAAACTTCTTGTCTTTATTTTTCTATGTTAATATGCAAACACAATTTGTCGCTCTCTTGCATTTCTAACAATTAGTATCTACAATAACAACAAATAATAAACTTTTTTCAACATTACGAAATAAAATTATGAGAAAATAATAAAAGATGTAAATTTAGTATTCAAGAACTTGAAGTAGAGCATTTATATTATATGTAAGTATGGTGAAAAGCTGTAAACAATAATTTATATTATGATAATTAAAATGACAATTTTATTATAGATTATTAGAAAAATTGGTAAAATTAATAATGTAATTGAAAACAAGGTAAATTATTAAAACTGAACAGTTAGAATAATTTTATTACAACACCAAATTTACACAAAGGTGCCAGTATTTCTTGAACAGCTTAGCTTTTTAAACCCAATATATTATTTAAAAAAAACTAATTGGATAAGATCACTGATCTTTTAAAATACATACAAAAATCGTGAAATTTAGTAAAAGTTTTGAAGCTAAAATATTGATGAACAAATATTTTAGGTAGACCGATTTTAACCACTTTCTACTTTTAACAAAATATGTAGTTATTTACAATAATAGTTTTTGAATTGTTAGCGAGCAGTATTTTAACTGTACCCTGTTTCTAGCAACCTCTGTCTATCCTATATTATTAACAAAATAAAACTAAACTGGTGTCAATAATGTACAGTTTAAAGTTTATACGAAAACTTTTAACAAAACGTTCTCTTTTATAAATGCACATTTGCAATTTGGAGTTTTCCGATCTCCGTGTATTATTGCTGCTTCTTTGAAATACGACGACGCGACGTTGTGCTTATTTCTGATCTTGATCTGCTTAAATTTTCAGATCTCGGGAGCTTATCAAGTCGGCCATCCTGGACAACGACTTCATGAAAAACTTAGACATGACGCAAATTCGCGAAATTGTTGATTGCATGTATCCTGTGAGGTACGCTGCAAAGAGTCTCATTATCAAGGAAGGAGATGTGGGCAGCATCGTGTATGTAATGGAAGGTAAGTCACTTTTGATGATCACTTATGAGAAATATCATTGGAGAGTTTAAGCTTTAAAACTTTTCAATGATCAAACATTCGAAGAACTTTTGAATTTTCCGAGCCAAAATGTATGCAATCTACTTATCTTAAACTGCGGTGCTGCAAAATTTCACAACTATTGCACAAAGCCTGACAATGTTTTGGAATATATAAAAACTTATAAAATTGAATCGAACCATGCACCAACGTGTATACTTCCCATGAAAAGAAAAAAAATGAAATTTGTATTTATATCAGATACTAATATAATCTTAAATTTTAATTTAATATTATAACATAATCATTACTTAATTAATATAACAGTTTTCACGTGCACTTATCTGTAGCTCGGTAATGGTATCTAATTTTCCGTTATCGATTTCTGGATTTTATATAATTAGCTTCATAAAACTTATAGTAGTAAAGTAACGAAAATAAATAACATTATTATGGAAACGAAAACGTTTTGATAAAGGCCATAACGTTCTTAGGGCAGATTTTCAAAGCTTGATAACTTTATTCTTTAGTAAATAATTAATCAACGAATCAATTATCTGACTATTGAAAAATTGGCCCTTAAAGAAACAAGTACCACATTTTTCTATAGTTATTCGTTAATATCTTAAAGCCAAAGATTCTTATTTTACGGCAGGGTTAATTGAAAAGCACTATCTTTGTATACTTGCGATAGTTCTTGTCCCGACATGCCAATATGTAAAAGATGCTTGCGGCTAAATAAATATAAAACAAACAATTTTTACAAAATCGACGGTTTCACTACGTACTGTTTAAAAGCAGCGGCGCCATCGAAGTCGTAAAAATCTATTTTTCTACTTATTTTACTATGATGCTTTGTCTTTTCGCCCTGTGACAAAGTCTGTCTGTTTGTCCACTTTTCCAAAGTTTGTGTTCTCACCTTCGTTCTAGAAACGATACGGCAAAATTCGTGATAATAGTGTGCATAAATACTCCGCTAATTGTAGTTACAGGGCAAGGTGGGGAAAGACGGGGTACTTAAGGTTTCATGCTGGCCTAAGTGTGCCTTAACTGGCAACCATTCCAACCTAACCTAACCTAAGGTTTCATGATTAATATAGAACTTGGTTGTTTAATAAATATAAATTCCTTATTGGTCAAATTTTTGATTATCGGCGTGCTTATGAATTACTACATATAATAGAATCATATTTTAAGTAGTTTTTGAAATCAAATACCTAAAATATCGAAAATGGCACACCCCTCTATCTTGGCCCACCTACGAGATATGCTGAAGTATAATTTTGCGAACATATAGTTTTGCGTTATTCTAAAACCAAGAGAAATATAAAATATACACAGCACTAAATTTTTATGTTGAATCACCCGAATGGGGAAGACGGCCTAAGTAGTGGCTCGCCTTTATCTGCTTATCCCACTTTGCCCTCCAGGTGATTCATACACGAAAATCCATTTACCGCAAAACCTGTTTACAATATTATAAAAATCAGTTTTTATTTTAAAATCTTACTTGTAGGGCTATAAAAAAAAAGGAATTTGTCACATAAACTCTTTATTTTATACAACTATCACCTTATGCATTTAAAGCAAAAATTATAGCAAAACAATCGCAACAATTCGATCACATCACAATAGATTTTTTTTAGCTCATAAATCGACAACACACTTCGTTATGATTCACAATGCTACTAGAAACGCTTTGGCCATTTGCGAAAATTATATAATCGATTTCGTAATTCTTTTGTGTTAGGGAATTTTATGTCTACCTCATCTTACCACACTCTCCCTAGTTATACTATTCGCAAATTTGCAAATTAAATTGGTAGAAGTTGTTTCAAAGATTTATGTAAGCATACTATACATAATATATATTTATTTTCTTGGAGGATTTTTAAAACATTATGTTAAAAACATTTTGCCAGTAAAATTGTACCCTGTAATAATTTGTACCAGTTCCTGTCGACGAACAACAATTTATTTTTTATTTTTGGATAATTTAATGCCCACCAATTAGTTTTTTGATCCGGCTCCCCCGTAGTTTCAACACAGAAGCTGAGCTGCATGGACCCCAGCCGGAAATCGAGGCAATCGAACTTATCCTGAGCAAACTCCCCGCCCAGCAGCTGTCAAACCCGTTTACCTCTGACTTCACCTTTTAAAATTGCGTCACGAATAAATTGAAACAGTAACCGCAGCCGTAGGGCTGGGGCCGCTGCAATCAATTTCATTTTCAAAACACAAGAAAAGTGAACGTCTTGGGGCCGTCAGCTGGTCAGCTGGTCAGTTCTGGTGGTCGAGTCGCGATGCTTTTCCAGCCGAATATGCGGCGGCGCAACCTGGAAGAGCATGGAGACGCAAACGGATATCTTTGACCCACTTGGATGCCTCGAGACGGTGTCACTTTTCAAAAACCGACATTAAGTTCAGCGGACCGGGATGTCCGAGATAAACATTTATAAAAAATCATTTTATTATAATTAAATGCTTCGGCTGCCTCATTGGCTTAAAAGCCGGCCTTTTCATTGTTATGCTAATTGGGGTCAAGTGCCATTTTTCGATCTGAAAAACAGCCAAGATTAGCAGAAAGTTTCATTCATTAAATTATTTAAATATCCATAGCCATAAATACAGAGCTCGATAACAGCCATGGGAATTCCCACTAAAAACAAAAATAATATTCCCTGCGGATGAGAAAGCTGGAAAATCTCAAAATATGCATAAAAGCAGCTTTGTCACCTTTTGTTCCGCCGAAGAAACATGCAGGAGCAACATAGGTATGTTTCAATAAAAGCAAACAAACGGCAACAGGCTGAGGTCGAGTGCTTATTTGCGGTGCGATCGCAAAAATTAGCATACAATCGAAGGCGACAATAGGTTCCGCCAGAATGGTGATGCACTGCTTGGGGCACCAAATGCAGCGGTGCACGCCAGGGCTGGTGTAAATCATTAAAACATTCCCGACAGGCGCGATGGAATTTCCGTGGAGCCATGGACCGGACGCAATATGACTCGACTGTGCGATAAATATTGCTAATTGTCTTAAAAATGCTTTGAAAGGGGAACAAATTAGCATCATAATCGGGATCAGGATCATGTTGACTAACCAACTAAACTGACCTACTTTACTTTACTCTTCATATCAATCGCTACTTTTAGAGGGGCTTGAATGAATGTCTTTCCGGTCTGTCTGTCTGCAAGTCAATTTTCTGCGATACTGTACTATCATATAATATACATACATATACATATATCTCATTGATTTGTATATTTTGAATTAGTTATAAAATCTATAAAACTAGATTATTTCCTTCTATTTCAGGGTTAACAAATGAGGAATCAGAAAATATAATTTCAGATATACAGGATTATCTAACTGGAATTCACATATTAAACTCTTAAAAGATCAAAAATACTTCTTCTTGAAGAATAGCGATATTTATATTTTAGTTTAAAGTGTTAAGTCTACAATTAATAATTATATTATGTATATAATTAATTATTAATACAATATCTGCCAACTGGCAATTTCGAACCAATTTAAAGACGGCCACTCTTTGAAGAGGTTTCTCATTAATTAGGCTCAATTTCTTCAATAATCGCAGTCACTAAAACGGAAGATTATTTTGTCCGTGAAACTTTTGTAACCCCAACGAAACGAAGAACATGAAAGATTGTCGAAAAATAAAGTCGCAGGTGTTTCTGAAAAGAGTTAAAACAGATGTCTCCAATTTATTTATCAAAATATCAATGTTTCCTCTGCTGTTACTTTGGAGCTTACGAAGCACAGCCTACGTTTTTTCGACCCCGAGAAGCATCCCAATCAATAACCTTATAGCCATTCTTGCAAATTTTGATGGTCGAACTAGCAAACCTCAAGCAATTTGAACTTCGATTCATTTAAGAACATAGTCTTTTCTAACCAGACGAAGATATATTGGTTCCGCCTTCCGCAGGCCCTAAAGAGTTAATAGTTTATAGTTTGAGAATCACTGGTTGCTACAAACCGAATCCGCTCAGTGTACCCTACCCACATTTGTCGCACAGATTTCTTGGTCTGTCGAGTGTTGCTAGAGAGATTGAAATTGAACATCTGCTCTGCTTCATTGTTTGTCTTCAGAACTCGGGAGATTCATGTTAAGTTGAGCATAATGCTTTTCTCCCGAGGCTATAAACCGGTTTAAGTCAGCTGAGCCGCTATTGTACAGTTCACCATGAAGTTTTCATTGGTCTCTTTGTACAGCGATCGCGAATCGCGCTCACAAGTCGCATTCACAGTTTCTGTGTCGTTAAAGCGTTGCACTCGTCAACATCGCAGTGTTAGTTAAGTTAGGCGCGATTTGGGCAAGTGTTGATGGACTAAGCCATATGTACTTTATTTAAATTTTCATTTTTCTCAAAAAGTACTCTGATCTCCCCTCTTCACGTTCAGATCCGCTTCTGTTGTGCTACTCCCAAGTGATCTCGCGGCGAAGGCGATCTTGCCAGTTATTCGCTCATTTCATCGCGACGGACGAAGCTGACGTTTTCGAATTTTGTATATGAAGATCGCATGTCGAATGCACACAAATTGTTGGCACGCGCGTCATGCATCAGTTCCCTTTGACTTAGCGCAATTTCATTCGGAAAAGTAAAACTCGGCCGAACCGCTGATCTTCACTCCATGCGCGATCGTTTTAAATTGATCTAGTTCTACGCGGTGGGTGATGAAGTTGCAGAGGTGTTTGTTAGTTTACTCCTTGGTGTCGCGAATTCGGCGACTCTGCTGCTAAGTAAAATGTGGAACTGAAGTGATCTTGGTTTTCATCACACACCAGACCCGTTCTTGGCACAGTGGGCGAGCAGATCACAAATCAAAAGTGAATTCTCAATTCAAGGAAACGGAAGTGAAAGTGTTCGCTTGTGAGTTGTTACGACAAATGCAAAATTTGAAAGTGTAGCCCTAAGCAAGTTGTTTTGTACCGACTTTAAACAGCAAAGGTCTATGTTAACGTATGCTTCCCGTCGCAATCGACGTTTCTTTCTAGGGTACTACCTTTTCCTTTCGGCTATTGATCGGTAGATTAAGATCGCGGTTTATAGAGAAATCATTGCAGCTTCCAACGGAGCTCAGTCCTAACAGTTCGTCTGCCATTCGATGTAGAATGCTTCGTCTTGAGCGACTGCAATACCGCCTCTTTGTGATCCCCAAAATGATCTTGTATTCCCAGAACGTGCTTTCTACGCTTTCTAAATTCGCTGCGCTTCTCTCACGTCCCAGACGGAGCGCAGCAATTAGAGACAGGACAGTGCCACTATCTTTTCACAGAGTAAATTAACTACCAACCGCAAAATAATTGCATTGATCATAAAAGCACGTCGCGACGGTAACTCACCGCTTCGGTGAATAGATGCCATTTCGAGCCAAGTCTTTCTTGCCTAGAGCTGCTTACAAAAGTGGCATAAAAGCAGCAACAAAAACTTTCTTGACCGCAACCAATTTATGTGCCAAGATCAACCTCGTAAGCTGTCGCTGAGGTTAGTGATACCAAGAGGTGTGTTAATATTAATGAAGCATTTGTATTTCTGTGTCTCTAGATTGCGAAAAATTTAAATTTTATTTGAATACATCAAAAGTTACGACTGAAATTCATATTTACCACTATTCATTTATCGGCAAAATTTCACACGTTTCCAAATTGAATATATGTTTGCATAAGAGTTTCGTGCTGCACAGTAAAATTTTTTTACCTTTAATGGTAGGCAACAAAATACCTACTCAAATATAGTAGTAATGTTCAACCAGTTGGAAAGAATTACTCATATTAATGGAGGAAATTTGCGCGGAATTTATCGGTTTACAATATGCTCATTCGGAATATAGGGAATTTATATAAGCAACCCGTAACTGTAAACTGTCAATTTTCATAAATTCAAAATATACTCCTAAAATATTTGACTTCTAACCCAATTTTTCTCAAAAACAAAAATGGGTCGTTTTCGTTTGCGAATTCAAAATCTACGGAAAAAATCCTACTCTATGATATATTAGCTGCGTTTTTTCGTGTGTCCAGAACAATACGAAAGTTTATATTGAACTGAAATTTATTAATATGTAGTTCGTCAGAGTTAGGATTATCAATTTGCATCAACAATGAATCAAATTGCCATGATTTTTGTTCAGCAATGCTTCAAATCTTGAACTGAACAATTTTCAGATTAATTTTTGACTTAAAAGTGGATAGAAGTCATTGCATTGCAATTTGATGTTTTTTTTAGAAAACTTTCTTTTTCCTGTAGTTTATTCATGTTTAATTTCACATCTAAGCAAAATGTCCTTTTGTTCTGTAGGCACGAAAAGAAGCAGCTATTCTTATTAGCATAAGTAGTAGCAACTGAAGTCACAGGAAAAAAATGCTGGTTTTGTGTTTTGTAAATTCTGCTTAGAATTTAAAGGTCGTGATATACGAAGATACGCTTTTAGTTCACTTTTAACAAACTGGCTAACTTTGGTGGTCAGATGGCATGGCATAGAGTAGCATTTAGTGTTGGGTAAGCAAGTCCTTGCCTTTGAAATGTTTCTAATTTATCGATAATATTCTACATTAAAATTTTGGAAACTAAAATTATGTGAAATGCATGGATTTGTAATACATTTCCACACCAAAAAATAGTCATTCGAATTTAACAAAAAAATTCAAAGGTCTTTAAAATCTAAAAACTATGGTTTAGGAATACAATACCTCATTATAAAAATACAAAATGCCTGGGTTATTTAAGAACAAATGTTCAACAAGTTATGAAAACCCAATTATTCAAGAACTTAAGAACTTATGACTTTCACAAACTAGTTTGCATTCAAAATAGGTCACAACTAAAATATTATAATTGCGCCGGAGATAATTTCTGGCACAGAAATCATACCTTTTTTTGTCTTCTAGTGGCTGTAAAAAGAAATCGTAAGAACGTCTGCGTTTGATACTTAAGAAAAAGAAGGAGAAGAAGTCACAAACCTCAATCTAGTCATCCGCCGCAAAATCCGATTGAAATTATGTCAATTTTTTTTTATTGTATACAATTCTCTTCAGGTAGCGGAATGTGTTTTTGATTTCATCTTTCATTTACGGCGGGACAGAGACAAGATGTTTTGAGAAATTCTTATGCGCACGACTCCTTCACTAAGAAAGAGAAGGGTAAAGGAGAAAGCAAAGCAAGCATAATGTCATGTCATGCTAACATGGAACAGCGGTTTTGACTAGATTGTGAGTAGAATTTCGAGTTTATGGGTCTGCAGTTAGCACAATTTCCCTGCCGTTCTGCCCAAAGAAAAAACGAGGTTTGTAATAGACAAAATGGATCTTTGTTTGGTTGACAGTAAACTTCTTAACCACTTAGTTCTTATAGGGCAACAATTCCTAACTGCTTTGGTTTACCGGACGCATACAGGTGATGCAATTCGGACGTGTTGCGGCTCTCTTAAGCGAGAATTCAAACGATAAAAAAAGAATTAACCGAACTTGCCGGTTTCGAAATAACCAAGCCACAAAAGAGAAAGGATTTTGAAATGCTTAAAAAGGTAGCCAGTCAAGGTCAGCCAGTCTTAATATCCACTCTGAGCTGGCATCTTGGTTAGTGGTATTTACGGCTTCGGTGTTGCGATGGAATACAATTGTTCCGCATTTTCCGAGCATTTCAAACTATACTCGGACTTCTTGTGGAGTCAGTTTCCGCCAGGCAGAGCATAATATTTAAATGCTGCTTTGCCTCGCATAATTTTAATACTTTGTAGAGCGCAACAAATGGTAATAGCACCTGCAAGAAAAATTGCACCGACTATGTTTATAAATAAAGAGATGTTGCTATGAGCCTATGAGCTTTGGAATTCACTCATACGATAAGATGAATGAAAACCGGCTTAAAGTTGTTTTTTTTCTTTTTAGACGGGTCTAATTAACACATTTAATGAAAGAAATTTAACTAATATGTTTGCTATGTTAAAAATGTAGCTTGATGTAATCGTACGCCGCTTTCAACACTTAATAGCACTAGTAACTTTCATATTTTAAAAAATTAATTGCTTTTCTAAATTGGAATTATGAAATTGTTTTCTTGTTTAATAAGAAGTTCGAAAAAAGCTGGTAAACATTAAAAATACATTCCTCACTATCCAAATACCTATCTCCCTTTTCTTGTTACGGTCTTTAGATTTTTAATTAATGTAAAATCTCTCGGTTATGTTTGTTTTATTTGAACATGAAATTTTCAAATAAAATATTGCTATACGTACAAATTTAACTGCAACTTAACTTCAAATTGAATCCTTATATGATGCCCTCTTCGTTATTAAGACATTTGTATGGAACACTTAAATAATATTAAAATAAAAGTTCATTTTTAGAAAGTAATGAAAAAATTTCAAAAATTCGTAATTTAAAAATAGCAAGCAATAAAAATGTGTCATGAATGTTACCCTTGATAGGGCAATACAATAGGATAAAAAAAATGAGTCGAGTCAAAAATGGTCAGGACTAAAGCTGGTCCAGTTGACAGTGATTATACTCCACATACATACTGCTGGCCACAAACTTGCTTAGTACTGTTTTAAGCCATTTTCAAAAATCATTAATAATGACCAATATTTGAATATTTGTTTATTATCTGAAAGCGTGTGCTATTAAGCTATTTTCAGTGTAAGTACCGTGTGTCACTGAATGACAGCATTATGCGAAATGAGCAAGCTGGTACAAGCGTTCCGTCTTAACCGCAGTATCCAATTCCCCCTTCAGGTTCAACGCCCAGCTCTCGCGTTATAAATTCGAACCTGCTTTACATTTTGTGAGTCTTCCGAATTACGGGAATAATTATTTATCATTAAAACTGGCATTCTTAGGCCGAAAAGTATTTAGGATGCTATGTATAAAAAATAAGTCAAATTAAAAAATAACTCATTTTTAATATTTATATGTACATATGTACCTAATATTAAAACCAAACAAATTATTTGATAAATGTTAGTTGACACTAATAAGTTGTTATCTTTCACTATATTTTATTAATATCGATACCACTTGATAATTTCAGTCTTTAAATATCTCTTTTCATAATGTGTCGATTACGATTTCAAGGAACTTAAATATATTTATTAACATTTTGAGCAGTAAAATAAATAAAACAAAAAATTTAGATCACCAACGCATTTATTTTATAAGAAGGTAATTAGGCGATTATGGATTAATTTCTTCTAACACCAGCTCAAGAAAATAAACATATTCTTGAATTACATTCTAAACATAGCACAGATAGACTTTAAAATTTAGTGTCTGCTAGATTATTCAAGAAGTTAGTGTCTTCTCAGTTTATGTTTACATTTTAAAGAAAAATGAGAACATTTCTAGGCTATAGGAGATCACGTACACTTAGCCACAAGTTCGCGAAACTTGAAGGCACGAAGAACGAAGGTAGAGCTACCGATTATGCAATTGGAATTCCGTAGAAACCTTTAGCGAGGTGTTTACCGTTTTGAGATCTACAGGGCTGATTTCATTTATGTTTTTCTACTTGGTATACATATACATAACAAATGCGGCGACGTGAAATAATGCCGGTAGTCGTCACAATTAACATTTTTAAAATTTCATTTGAACCGTGGCACAAATAATGCAATTTAAACGGAATTTACGCTTTATTTTGTCGACGAGAGCATTGTTCTAGTAATTTCGGGCTTTGTTATAGTAACTTGTTTTTGTTTTCTCAGCAGAAAAACCTATCCATGTTGAACAATTCTAGTTCCCATTGTTGTTATTCTTAAAGTAAAATAGTTAAAACTTATTGTTCCTAAATCCCTCTAATTAGAAGTTTTATGATATGACTTCTCGAAATTTTAAAATTAATTAACTTTGGAATTATAAGTGACTGACGAAGTGGTTTGCATATTTAAATAATATGAATGATTCTACAACGTTTCAATAAACAATACCGATCAAGAAATATTAAACAGAATTTGATCCAAAATATAATAAAAAAAAATTACAAATTATGTCTTTATAAATATTAAAGCAAGATGAAGAATAATGTAATCCAGTTTAAAATAAAAATCTTTAGACAGAGTTAAGCATAGTGCAATATTTTAATGAAAGAAATTGAATTGCTAAGAAAAAGGGCAGTTTGTCAATTAATAGTGCTCAAAAATGTTACTTAATAATAAAGATTAATTACAAATTCACTACCATAGGTTTTGTGCACAGTAACAGTTAAAATGTATTATACTACAATGTCTACTAAATTGTTAAACAATAGCAGTGCATTATTGTTTTCATTATAGGTCAACAATCAAAATTTAAATGTACTAAATTTTCGCTAGTAACACAAAGAAAATAAAGCGGCTGCATCAAAATACTTTTTTAACGTTCTCGAACGTTTTTACTTTACTAGTTTATACAATCATAACGAAGTTTTTGCTGATAAAGAAAATTTTTTTTAAATGCCACTAATAGCGAAAATTTATTGTATTTTACATTAGTTTTTATTGCTAACAGTATTAATTATAGTGAATTTGTCATGCATTTATTAGTGCAGTGATAGCTACATTGCAGTGCACTTGACTGTTGTTTACAGTCAGTGATCGCAACTAAGCAACAATTTTTTTCGGTGCGGTGTATAAGGGTCGGCCTTGGGATTATCCTGAAATAAAAGGTGCATTCAGTTTTAAACTATATCCCTGTAGTAACAAAATGTTACCAAAATTCATATAATTGAAGTACCTTGGACTATTAGCTATAGTGAATTTTTAGCGTAGGTGCAGTCTCTTACAACTGTAGTACCTACTGGTGAAAATTCAATGCACCATTTCTTGACAAATTTAATATTGACACTATAATTAAACAATCAAGTAATAGTGGTATCGCAAAATTTTGGCTGTACGTATTATGCACGTTAACTCAGACCTTTGCTGTGAATCTTAAATTCTATGTGAATCGATTGCTATAAAAATAATTTCAGAATGTGCGCGCATCTCTTGTAAAGTTCATGGATCAGTTCCGTAAGTTGATGTTATAACCACCCAACATGAGGATCAAGCATTATCCGGGCAAGGCAGTGGATGCTAATTTGCCACTAGAAAAGGCTAGTTCTATGGGTGCAATTTACGAAGCTAATTGGCTTCAAGCACAAGAAAGTATACGACATCGTTTCGGAAGCAGTGTTGATATACAAAATGCGAAGAATAACAGAAGTTCTTATAATGCTGCCGGACTGTCAGCTTTAAGTAAATACCAGATGACTCTGGAGCAGGTTCGAACACTAGAGGAACATAAAAAGGATGAAGGAATCACCAAGAACTTAAGAGACCTGAATGGGTACAAGCCTTCGACGCTAAAAAGAAAAAATAGAAAACAATATCCAGGATGGGATGACTTGAAAGAAGTGACCGAAGAAATTGACAAAACTCGGAAAGGTTATGGCGAAACTTCTCTGATGAATCAATATGTGATTGACCCTATAGATGCTCGGGCTCGTTCCAGACAAATTGTTCCTCCTGAAATTAAGATAGAAGAAAGGATGATGACGCCTACGAAGGGGCTGAAACGATCGCAAACTGTGATTATGCAATTAAAAAATATATCTCCGTGCGGCACCCTGGACATCAAGGATCTTCGACGTAAATGGAAATCGAAAAATGAATTATCGGACGATTTTGATGATATTGGAGATCCTACTATTATAAATACTCAGCCAACTAGAAAAAGGTGGAATAACTTAGAATCTCCGAAGCAAGACTGTGATACTAGGATAAGCGAATTCGAAGATGTGTTTCTAAAGCCAAGTGATAGAATGAAGTCATACGAAATTCAACCATCTCAGAGGTTTTGCACAATTAAGCCACGCCCAGTTACGAGAGCAAAAAGCGTACGAGTGAATCCAGTTACTGTACCTAGTTTTACTACTTTCAAACCGGTACCAAAATCCGTGAATCAGACACAGCAACAACTGGAAACACAGTCCAAACCTCAACTACAGTCGCATACTCAACATCAATCCCAGGCCCAAATAGAAGGTCAAATTCAATCCCAAGTTCAACCCCAGATCCAGTCAAACACCTTGTATAAGTCACCCCCTCCACCGCCTTCACAGGTGGAGATGGAATCCCAGTTTCAGTCTCATTCACCTTCGGAGACGTTCAAATCGGAATCATATGAGAGTGAATTTGGGGACTATGAAAGCGCATTCCAGGAAAAGTTTAAGACGATTCCTTTAGCAAAGATACAAAAACCTTCTTCACAAAACACCTATAGTCGTCAGTGGAAGAATTTGCAACGTGGAGAGGTAGGTTTCCACACTCTTCCGCAACCAAACACGCCTCCGAGAGGTCAGCAGGAGTCGATAGCCGAAAAGTCTTCACCTAAAGAAAGACGCGAGCCAGGCAGTTCGTCGTCCAGCAGCAACTCGGACGACCAATTCAGCATACCACGACCACGTCTTATTGTGCCAGTGCACACCTATGCGCGGAAAAGACGAACGGGCAACCTGCTCAAGGAGAAGGATATTGATCCAATCACGAATGGCTCCACCAAAGGCAGTGATGGTAAGTTTACCTTGTCAATGAAATGATCTTGCGTTATACTCTTCTATAGTTGCATATATGTATAGGGAAAGGACCCTCAATTATTATACCAATCTCTACATTTAGAAAAATTGATCCCTTAAATTGAAAGAAAAATCTTTTCTTATTTTAAGGAGGTCCAATATCTTTGAAAACCTTTAATTCATTGATGTTAAGTTAAACTTATTTTGCAAAAGTACCTATATACTTACATTATTTTAAAAGTATTTTGTGAAAATATGATAAAGATCTGAGCATTATTTATGAAGATATACGATTTTAAGCGGAGCCTTCTCAGGTTTCTGCAAGCTAGGTTTCGACGCTTTTTTAACAAAAACATATAAAATTGGTTGTACTGAATTGAAACATATTTCATTTGTATGCCTATATAATTTTAATAGCCCAAAAATAAGCGTTTTTTAGGGAAAAATTGAATTTTTACTTAAAACATTCGCCATTTTGTAAAATATAAATCAATAAACCGTTCAGTATCGGAGAAGAATAGTTTCCTAATAAATACGAATACCGTTGGTATTTTGATTTCAAATGAAGTCAACCTTGAGTTACATTGAACACCAGAAGACGCCTTTTTTTGAAACCATCGGTGGATTGATAACTAATAATGTAGGTACTTGTTTACTACCATAAAAAAAACAGAAACTTGTATATGGACTATTCTAATAAAAAAGTAATGGTAACAAAATATATAAACCCATCTTCAAAAGTGCATATGATTTTAGTTTTATAAGGGGTATCTAACAATTAAGTGCATTTCATTGTACATTAACTAAAATTTATAAACTTAATAGGTACTCAAGTTGTTTTTTAAATAAATTTTATAATTGTTATTTATACTTTATGCTTAGTGATTGTTTTTTTTTAGATAAAAAAGGAAAAACCTACTACTTAAGAATAAAATTTGTTTATAATAGTGTTGGTTTAGTAAATTTTTTCCTCATTTACTATAAATGAGCCCATCCACTTATTTCAGTTTTTAACGTCTGCTGTTTTTTTAAGAATTTTTTTTTTTGATAGAATAATAATTGAACATAGCCAAAGACAACATACTTACACCAACAAAAATTGTCTTCATATATGTATATAAAACTTAACATTGTATTAATAGAGTTGTGGTTGAGGCAATGAAAATATATATATTTATATTTAAAGAAAAATCTCTTTGGAGTTAAGAAACATTGAAATTGATTTGCAAAAAAAAAAAAAGGAGCAAATGAAGGTTTTAATTTAATTTCTTCTTTTCTTTTAAAGATTCGATCTCTTTTTCGCCAAATTATGGTGCATTTTCATTAAAACTAACGTAGTTTTCGTTTAAAAATAGTATATAATCCAACTTTGCACTTTCTATGGGTTGCACAACGAGGTGATGAATGGCTCATTGCAAATGACCCGACATTAAAATTGTCACCGCCGGACAGTGAATTGATTACCGCGGCGATTGTAAAGGGGATCTTCTTTTCCGATTTCTACGATCGTTGTCCGAATCAGTGCACTACCCGCTGCATATTTGCCAAGCACGTAGCCGTGGTCGACTGGATTTGACTGAACGAATTTCATTTCACGGTGTCGTAAGAGTAACAGCGCCGTGAAGTTATTCTGCTTTTGGAATTCGCGAATGTTAATGCTGGTGTTATGTTGTTGATGCTAACGAGGAGCACCTCGAAGCGAAAGGAAGAGTCCAGGACTGGTTTCGCGGACGGGTACCTCATTCACGTTCTCATGTAAGCGAGCATGAAAGTGCATAGCAATATCTAACCAGTTGGTAATTATGTTGCAATATCAATTTTCGTAACCTTTTAAAATGGACAGGAAGTAAAAATAAGTATATAAGTATATTAACTAGTTAAGATTTGCATACAGAGTGTCCAGTCTTAGGTAAGTATAACGAAGAAGGAGAAGGTTATTTCCAATCGAAATAATTAGGTACTCGTGTCATAATAAATGATTATAAACTTATTACTAGCTTACGAGGATACTTATTATTTAATACCATTATAATAATTTTAAACATCAATGACCAATAAAAAATGTTTAATTTTAATTTAATGTAATTTTGAACTTTGTATAGCCTAAAGAAAATATGAACACACGCTCATTTGCGGTACATTCAGGTAGATATGACCCCTTATATACCTCGTCTTGGCTAACTCTAGTCTATGATCTTCTAACACGTTAAAATTGTTTTACTTTACATATTTATTTGAACCCAATAAAAACTTTTCATTTTCATCATGAAATTTATCTAACTTTTTCCTGGTGAATTCGACATTATTATTCGGTTAATACAAAGAACGCAAAATGAGGAAGACAACTATTTAATTGCTGCTCATTCGTTATTCATTGTTGGAAATTTTTTTTATTCCATGGATGAAATATTTCACAAAGTTATTTCCTGCCGCCTTTATCTCTTATATGACACAGTTTAAATTGAGCTCTTCAATTACGAGATAAGCTTTTGTAAAACAGGGAAGTTTTCGACAAGTTCATTTAAAACTACGTATAATCGTAATTCCTTTATAATTCTGTTTAATAATTTCTTCACTTTAATATTTAATACACCCTTGAACCAAACTTAACCCTTCAAAAGTAACTCTTAACACTTTATCAAGCGAAATCTAGGTTTTCAAGTCCGAGCAAAGCACGATTGTTTTTTTATAGAAGGTGCTAATTAATAATAATAAATATAAATGTAACTATTTATCTTTTGAAATGTCAAATCGAAGTAATGTAAACTTTTTTTCAAATTTGTGATAACCAATATTCGAGTAGAATTATTTGCGGAAACGCCTCTAATATACAGATTTTCCACAATTTTCACCAGAAAATGTTTGGAACAAAAAGGAATACGTGGCGGAAAACTAAGTTTTGAAAGTTTTACAGTTATCTGGAAATATACATGTGCCCGATAATTAGGTATTTGCTTGCATATTCATCATTTTTGCCCTCACATGAATGTTTCCACAACGATTCGTCAAAGTCCATGGGAAGATCTCCAAGTCAATTTATGTCAAGAAATCAATTATGGCTAATTCGTTGCTATATATTTTTGTTATCTAGCACAGGTAGCTGCTCTCAGGCTAAATGACCATTATTGAGCCTAAATTATCATCTTGACGTCTGCCATGTCCAGTGACGGTACCAGTTTTGCGCTACTGTTGACAATCTGACACCCAATATGGGTATATCAACGTGTACCTAATGTTCTGAAATTTGTAGGCAGTCGTCAATTTATTCAATGCTTCTGCTTATTAGGAAAATAATGAAAATTAATTTATAACCTGGTATTATTAGATTTTAAAATATTCAAAAAAATAAAAACAGTGAACTCAATTTTGTACTATGTTGATTTTGGTGTCAAACGATAGATTTTGATCATAACAATGCAAGCAATGATAATCTTAAATATTTAACAACTTAAAATAGAAAAAGAAAGTTGAAATATGTTTGAACAATTTTTGCTCACACTATATTAGCCGAAACTTACGACAAAATCAATTGAAAGTAAGTAATAGCTGTATAGCATATAATAAATAACAACGTTTCTGTGTACCAATAAATGTATCAATCAATGAGTCTGATATTTATTTAACATCGCTGATACAAAGGACTTAAATTAGAAATGTATTCACATCAATTCTAGACTCTGCAACCCGACAAAGTCACACCCACTCTTCATTGTTTTTTTTATTTTTTGTAAAATGAAACGTATTCGTTGTAGAGCAGCAGAGAAAGTGGATATTGAATAATTAATTGTACACACACATTTTCGCACCACCTCAAATGTGCAAAATAAATGGAAATCATTGATCCAGGTATCATTATACATGTAGACCATTTAGCGGGTGAAATCAATATGTTATGCAAAAGTATTTTATTTTCTAACTTACATATTTCAATAGATTATTGAATTTTGTTATCAATGACACAATTTTTTTAAGTCCGCGACACAATTGGTTTGTTTTCCAAAAAATGTATAGAAAATTTTTGCTTAGAAAATTATAAACCTTTACAAGAATCTTTTTCAAGGTCCGAGCTTGTAAACAAATCCAAACGATTTTCCAAATGCAATCAATATGTGATTCTTTTCAAAACTAGTACACCTAATTGAAAGTGTACCACTTCTATAGTAATGTATTTAAATGTTTTTAATGAATTTTTACTTTTATAAAGCTAGGGCTGTTGAACCAACATATTAAAATAGTTCCTACACATTATCGTAAAAATTTATTACAAGCATCTGCATTCTAATAATCCCACATTTTAACATCGGCACAAGAATTTGTTTTTTACTCACAGTTTTCATAATTTCTTGTCTTTTAGAAGTTTTCAGTCGCCTTCAGATTCTTTGTAGGGTGTCATGTTGCCCAACCCACATGCTTACTTGCGTTCCAATCGCTGGCAACAATTAATAATAAATATTGTTTCATTTCAGCAAATGCAAACATAGGGATAAAGAGAAAACGATATCGTGAATTGTTTAATAGCATAATGAGTACCATCTCCGATAGCTTTAAGTCTTGCGCAAACCTCTTCATTTACAAAGCGATGCCTTCACCGCTTACGTCACTTCATGTCGCATTTATGGTAGTGTATCTAGTTTCCGTCAGATTTCAATCCAGCAAACCTACTTTAGCAGCATTTAAGCATAAAACTTAATAAAGCATGCAGAATTGTTGGCATTTTAACAGTTTCTCATTTCGATACGACCCACGGCGACAATTTGCATAGTCTGGAAAGGCCAAAGCTATCAGCTACATAAGTTGCGCTGAGCCAGTAGAGCACACTAACTGCACTAACTTTAAACGAAGCCAAAAACCCACACATTTGAGATGGTCTTGCAGCGGTGCTATCTTTACAACAGAATACAAATAAGCCATGAGATTTCGCGAAACTAATTTCGACTCGTCATCTTCGCTTAAATGCCGCGATCGAAAGTCTCCTCACGTATTCTGTTACGTTGATTGCATCGAAGAGTTAGGGGCCTACCAAAAAGGTAAATAACTCTTGTTCAATTGATTGAACGGAACGATGCCATGAATTGCACCTGAGCATAAAACGAGCAATCGTAGAAAATTAACGATATTTCCTATTTCTTAAGGTTTAAGTAGCGATACGAGTATCTCAATAGTAGTTGTAAAAATTTCTACGCCAAATCACCACCAGATTAAAATTTAACCCGAAGTTTTACTCTATGACACTTCTTATAAAAATAAAGCATTGATGATAAAGCTGACTTATTTCGGATTTTGGATGCTTATCTGCGGCCATGGGACCGACTATAAATTGCTACTTTCACCTGACACGGGAACAATTTCATTGCACCGCGACAAGAATAGAAAAAGCATTTAAGAGCTTCGTAGGGTTGATTTACGAGAGTAATTAAGCTGGTTTAATAAAACATTTACCTATGCTGTTTTTTGCAATCTACTTGTTCCTGTTTGCCTTGAAGCAATTCTACAACTCTTCGTGACATATTCTGTATTTTTATCAAAGTGAAAGTTTCGCCGGCACCATTCACAACCAGTTTACAAGGTTCACTAATTACATTGCATTGTCATTAGATATAAGTACCACATATGGTTTTATTACGTTAGATGTGGATTAATCGATTCACTCATTTAGCGGAATAAGATTAGTCAACCAAAACGTGGCTTAACCAAGACTATAAAATGTAAAAGAAAGAAAAATTTTTTTTACCTATGATATATTCTGATTTGATTTTGGCATAGATTGAGTTAAAAATCTTTTTGTGTATTTTGATAAAACATAATGTTCAACGAAAAAGTAATATTGTCGGTTTTTGTATATCCCGAGATATGTAACTTTAATATATTTTCAAAAATAAGGTCTTTCTCACGCAATTTTGTGCGCAAAGTATTGGTAAAAAACTAAGATCCTTACACTAAAACGAGTTCCATCCTTTTGAAGCTAAAATCATTGAAAGATTTCTTAAAATAAAGAAAAGGAAAGAATATACTTAAATTCTTCGATTTTACATGACCAGGAAGTCGAAAAAATCGAAAAATAACTGTCAGACTAGGACCCTTCTAACTTATCAAACTACTATTATACTAACAATAGATTTTAAGTTCCTATTTGTAATTAGATGTCTGACCAATTTTTCCAAAGTGGTTATTCACTTTATAAAACAAGATTTGACCATTCTTAACTTCCATCAATTGAAATTTCTAATTCTAGCCACGTTCACGATTCGCTTAACTGTCGGCAAGTTACAATGTTTCACCATAAATCCTCTCGCTTGAACGTTTGTTGATTGATATTTTAATTTAGCACTGTTCAAGCACCATTGTATAAATTCGTAGTAAATAAATCACTTACGTCTTTGTTAGAAGTATTTAAGCTTTTTTGTAATAATTTTAAGGAGAATTGAAAAAAACTTAGTCACTTAATAAGGTTTCTTATTAACAAATTACACAGATCAACGAAAAACATTTCCCTTAGGAACAAACAAGTGATATACAATTTTATAATTTTTAAAGTGGACAAATATCTAATAGTGAGATCTTAAAAGTGAGAAATACATAATTTGAAACGGTCGAAACAAACGTTTCAACATTTTATACAATCGATTTGTATATGTTGGAACACGTCTTTCTGAATCACCCTGTGGAGCAGAGTCATGCAGTAGTACTCGTGGGAGAAAAGCGGCAAATAAAAGCTGTTGCAAGTGCTTGCGAAAAGTGACCATATCGCACATTTATTTAAAGGGTATTCCAAACTTTCACAAAGCACGATTACTGAGAAAAATTAGCGTAACAATGATATTAAGTTCGTTAAGTTAATATAATTAGGTGAAAGCCAAACGCGTTTTAAACAATAACAAATAAAATGAAGTCTTCGCTTTGCTAAATAAGCTACCTACATATTATGCAGAAATGCTTCTTATTGCGTCCGATATTTTTGTAATTTACTCCACATAAAATTATGAATTAAATCTCCGCAGATATTTATTACATACTTTGCCTTTTTATCTTCCTGAAAGGTAGTTTTAATATGATTTTTATCATAGATTCCGAATCCGAAAATAAAAACGTTCCACCACATTACATTAGATTTTTCTATGGAATTATTTTAAACACTTTGAAATGAAAAATTAATTTAATCAAAGTCAAAGGTAATAGCGTCGAGGTGAGAAAAGAACACGATTTTTCCTTAAAAAAAGTGGCGTTAATTTGTTTATACACATCGTAAATGTTTATTGATCATAAAAATAAATAGGTATTCTACCTAAGAAGCTACAATAAAATTTCGAATCACTCGGCAAAACAATTACTTGAATTCTACTGCTGGCCGATTTTAAAAACGTAAATTCGAAATTAATATGTAAATTCAAAGTTTGAAAATGTGTATAGTAAATGATAACATTTTTAAACAAATGTTGTTATTTGTAATCAAATTAAGATGTTTTTAAACAGATAATACGTTCTACTTCACGATGTCCGATTTAAGAAAAATCTGCTGATTAAGTAATCAGATTCAGTAATAAAATACATTCACATATTTTTACATTATTATCTGAATTGAAATTATCGTAACATTCTATTAGTTTTCTTCATTATTGTGATTTGCCTTGATCTCGCAAAATTGCTGGCCACAATTTCGCGATGAAATAGAAACTAGGTACGAGTAAGGGTTAATTCCTCTACGATATAAAAAACAATTAACAGATCATTGCTATGCAATGGCACTCAGACTTATCGCAACAACTTCGCCCAGCTGTTTTTACTACAACCGATTATAGTGTCGTGACTCTGAAAATTGTTTTTTAAACTTAACTCATCCAGTGCTAGTCGAGAAATATTTTTCGAGTTTTGAAATTTATCCAGTTGATCTTTACGATTTCTTCTTTTCCAATTACAGAGGGACGAGTTGAGGTGTCACGTGAAGGAAAATACCTGTCTACACTTTCTGGAGCTAAAGTGCTCGGAGAACTGGCAATTTTGTATAATTGTCAGAGAACTGCAACAATAACAGCAATAACTGACTGCAAACTATGGGCCATCGAACGACAATGTTTCCAGACAATTATGATGAGGACAGGTCTCATCAGGCAGGCCGAATACACAGATTTCTTAAAGAGGTAAACGACATTTGTTAATTTTATTATTTTTCAAAAATAGATGCGGCGGCTATGTGTTTACATAAATCTGCAATTATGTTTTAATTTCCAATCTATGTACGTAAAAATGGAACTCAGTTCAAGTTTTCAGTAAAAATTAAAATACCCTGCAAAAACAAAAATAGATTAAGAATAACTTAACTCGAAAATTATTTATTTATTTATTATAGAGACTTAAAGTGCTTAATGACACCTTGAACCTGAGGAGGTGCGTACTCGAGGCCTTTCGGTTCATATGACGCAACTATAAAATTAAAGTCAGCTAAAAATTATTTTTAAGTCTGGGCATTAACTCGACTCGATTTAAGTATCCGATCTCCTTGAGTTTAAGACCCAAATATGAAACAACGATTCCATTTCTTTTTTTAAAATTGTAAGAATCGATCGAACTCGATATTTACTGTGAACATATAAGAAAGAAATCGATCGGGTTTCAACCGGACCCGTTCAAACCTCAGTATTAAGTTAAATTATATATTTCGAGTATCGTCATACAATATTTTAAGCCAAGTTATAACGTAACTTTGGTTTCCTGGGTTATCTAAAGGAGGTCAATGTACATACATACATACATCATCAATTTCAACTGACTATATGAGGATTACGCATGCCAAATTTAGCGATTTTCCATAAGTTTGAGAGTGCAAGAGGTTTTTGAGACTGCAAGATTGCAAAAGATAAATTTATTCGTAACAAACAGATGCATTGGTTTTGTTTTTTCATAGATTATGACTTTTTAAATAAAAATAGTGGTTCAGATACTATTTTTGAGAAAATAAAGTAGAAAACCAAATTTAAATATATATACCCAAACGTTTCTGTTTGACGATGTGTTTAGGAAATGAGGTTTTAATAGGAATATTTGGATTATTATCCTTATTATCATCAGTAATAAGCAGAGTGGGAATAACTTTCTTACAAATTTCCAAATAAATTTATTGAACCTAGACATTGGAACTTAAAAGCAATGAAATAAATTTTCCTGAATCCATTACGTTATTGTAGTTGCACCGACGTATTATTACAATTTCCGTAATCACGAGAATGGGACGGGAAGCATTCGAAACTAACTACTTTTCAGTGCTGAAGGCTGATATCAAGAAGATATTGGCAGCGGATTCCAGCAATTACCTGATTGCATTCCGATCGTGGATGGGAAATTCGCCGGAAAGTAAAAGTGAAAACGGAACGTACGCCGCCGCATCGCTTAAGATGCGCGATCTGCGATCTCCGGGCCGCCGACGTGTCGGTGAAGATTTGTTTTTTTTAGAGGAAAAGCCGCTCTGATCGCGCACGACCACAGCAGAACCGAATTGAAGTAATAGTGAAAAAAAAATGTGAAATCGCTCAGTCATTAAACGCAAATTACAAACGCACGCCGAATGCGGCCCGACTTCACTACAGCCGCAGAAAGATCATCTTCTATTGAAACTTTCTCTGGCGCTCCGCTGACTCGGTGCCAGTTGGGGTGCCCAATTGCTGGAGGCGCTAATCACTCGTGCGGCGAGCGGTTGGGTAACCGCCAAGCCGCCAACCGCCGGGATTATATTCGTTGATTCGTTAATGAAACGAATCAAAAATAATTGAAAAACCCCTCTGAAAAACGTGCAACTGGCCGGAGATGTAACTTTCTTTTCTTTCAGTGTACCAATATTCAAGAACTTGCCGGAAGACACGCTCATCAAGATCTCCGATGTCCTCGAGGAAACTCACTATCAACAGGGTGACTACATCGTGCGACAAGGGGCTCGCGGCGACACTTTCTTCATTATTTCGAAAGGTCAAGTGCGAGTAACGATTAGACAACCAGATTCACAGGAAGAAAAGTTCATTCGAACTCTGGGCAAAGGGGACTTCTTCGGTGAGAAAGCGCTGCAAGGGTAGGGACGCGCAAAACAGCTTCATTAAATGAAATTTATAATTTTTTTTATTTTCTTCCCCAGGGACGATCTTCGCACAGCAAATATTATATGCGATTCACCGGAAGGTGTTACTTGTTTGGTAATCGACAGGGAAACATTCAATCAGCTCATTTCCAACTTGGATGAAATCAGACATCGATACGACGATGAAGGCACCTTGGAACGGAAGAAGTAAGTAAATTATGGGGCGATTGTCTTTTTTTACAATGAACGCCTGCAATTTTTTCCCATTTAATGCAACCTGGTATTCATATTCAAGTGAGTGCTTTGCCACATTTATCGATTGTTCTAGATTATATTATATTATATACAACATACAATAGAACATTTTTGGGACTTACCTTTAAAACATAACTTCGCAAAGGGTAAAATGGCTAATGCTACAAAAACATATCGTTTTTTTTTTGTTAATATTTTATATTTTACAAATATAATTATTCTATAATATAGCGTCCAAAGATCATGACATGTTTTGAACAAGGTGTATATGTACACATAAAAAAATATAGCTTTGTAGGTTTTGTTTACCATTTTATTGCCCATTTACCTATTTTAAATTTATTGAAATAGATTTAAACCTTTAAAAAAAGCAGTTTTGGTTCATTGTGCTCTACTCCTGATACACACTGAGCCATTCAATACTAATTGCAAAATGAATCGGCAAATTAGTTCAAAGTTCAAATAGAATAAAAGTATCACTTTATCGTAAATTTTGATTCACTGCTTTACTTTTAAGGAATCCACCCTTGACCCTACATTTCCTAAGATTCAATATATGTTAATAACAATACATTTTGAATCTTTTTGGAAATTTTTTTCTGTAAAATTGATAAATTAAAAAATAGATAAGAGTATTATTTTCGAAAATATACATAATGTAGGAAAGTGTTCTAGACTATAAAACAATTCAAATAATAAAGCCTTTAATAAGTTAGGTGTTTTATAAGAAACTCTGTATTGTAATAACAATCTTACAACATCATTGGTCACACAAGATAGATCGACATCATGCAGAATTGTTGTACCGCAAAAACATTTTTTGTATTGATTCAAAACTACTCCTTTGTTTTCTTACTGTGTGTGCTGCTAAAAGAACCACATTAGAAATATTTGATCGGACGCATAAAGCAACATCGCTCCTGACGAATTCTAATATATATAGATATTCAAATACTTGATTCGTTTATTCCAGTAAATGGTACATGGACAGCATCTTAGTACGAAAAACATAGTCATCCTATTTGTTGGACCCTCTATGTGTTTTTGTTTTAGAAATGAATTGACAATTCTCCTTGGTTAAGGTCTTTTTAAATAACATTATGATCTTTTGCTACATATGGTTATTTAATTAAACGAATGAAGAATACTTACTTATTTATATATGTTTTATTAAAAACATGAATATCAAATTCTAGCAAAAGACATTTTTGAATCAAACATAAAATAAATTATTCAAATTATTCAGTATTTCGAAACATTGTTTGTCTAATTTTAGCAAAGGTTTTTTCTCGATGAATAGAGCTGTGGAATGTGTTTTTTTCGTTCCATTGGCATTAACAAAATGGTTTACTCTAAATAGAGGGCGAGTATTTTATTTATTTCATAATTATTTTAAATGATGGGTACTATTTTTTTGATTTAATTTGATTTTGAATGGTAGGCACAATTGATTTTGATTGATGATTTTGATTTCCATATTATTACATATTTGTTATTTTTTATATTTTTATATATCTTTTCGTAAGTAATATTAAGTAATTTTTAATAATATTGCAGAATCAACGAACAATTCCGGGAAGTCAAACTTTCAGATTTGCGTGTCATTGCAACTCTGGGCGTTGGAGGTTTTGGGAGAGTTGAGCTCGTGCAGAGGAATAACGAATCAAGTCGCTCGTTTGCCCTGAAGCAGATGAAGAAGTCACAAATCGTGGAGACTCGTCAGCAGCAGCACATCATGTCAGAAAAGGAAATTATGGGCGAAGCGAACTGCCAGTTCATCGTGAAGCTCTTTAAGACGTTCAAAGATCGAAAATACCTTTACATGCTGATGGAGAGTTGTTTGGGCGGGGAGCTGTGGACCATCCTTCGCGATCGCGGTCACTTTGACGACAGCACAACTCGATTTTACACAGCTTGTGTAGTTGAGGCTTTCGATTACCTGCACTCGAGGAATATCATTTACAGGGATTTAAAGCCAGAAAATTTGCTTCTGGATGAACAGGGATATGTCAAGCTGGTTGACTTTGGTTTCGCCAAAAAACTGCAATCAGGCAGGAAGACATGGACTTTCTGCGGCACGCCTGAATACGTTGCACCTGAAGTTATACTTAACCGAGGCCATGACATAAGTGCCGACTATTGGTCACTAGGAGTTCTCATGTTTGAACTGTTAACAGGTAAAACTTCAGAACTTTGGGTCTCGACGGTTTCAACATGAACCCTTTTATTTTAGGCACCCCTCCGTTTACTGGTTCGGATCCTATGCGGACTTACAACATTATTCTCAAAGGGATCGATGCAATTGAATTTCCACGCAATATTACTAGGAATGCCAGCAATTTGATCAAGAAACTATGCAGAGACAATCCAGCTGAGCGATTGGGCTATCAGCGAGGAGGGATTAGTGAAATTCAGAAGCACAAGTAATTTTTCTCTTATATTTTTAATACATATATTATGTACATATATTGCGCAAATTAAGAAAATTGTATTTTTCTAAAGATGTAGTATTTTGCTAAGATCCACTTTAAACAAAAAACCAAAATAAAGGCCAAAACAATTCTGTATTTCAGTAATATCATTTTTTAATCATTTTCTATCAATGATTACTCCCCTAAAGCATTTTTTTATAAATCGAGAAATTTGAAAGTTTATTCACTTGCACAATTCAAGAAAATAAAAATTAATCATAAACGTCGAATTAAAACATGAAAATAATACTTTATTAAATTTCCATATGAATGAAGAACATTAAAATTAAGTTGTAGAAATTGCCAAGTTATGATTTCTTAAAATAAACCTAAATAAGTTTAGACAAATAGATAATGGCAAAAACCATCACATCACATATATAAAGTTTCTGATATTATCATCAGCGGGAAATTAATTTCTGGTTTTGTTTTCTATGTAGCGATAAAGCGAGTGAAAATAGAGAATGAGATAATTTGAAATACCCTAAATACAACCACGCGGTACATTTAACATGTTTTTGAGAGAAATAATTTTGACAATTAAAATAAACTTTTATAATATTTATTATATTTTATTAAGTAGAATGCAGTTTAGTTTTTCTGT
This sequence comes from Machimus atricapillus, assembly GCA_933228815.1. Taxonomy (NCBI): domain Eukaryota; kingdom Metazoa; phylum Arthropoda; class Insecta; order Diptera; family Asilidae; genus Machimus; species Machimus atricapillus. Next base: position 58,924,308 of record OW121784.1, read on the forward strand.
AGTGTTTACACGGCATTCTGGGAAATAAGTTTTTCAAAAACGTGCATTTATTATGAATTTTATTCAATTGATGTTAATTCCGAATATATTAACAATTTATGAAAATAAGTAAATTTCATAAAATATTTTGAGAAGTATCAATGTTTTTTATGGTTGATAAATTACAGGGCGTTATTTCAAAAGTTTTGGTTTGGTTTCTTATTTAGAAATAATTTTTGGTAACATGACCCCGGCTTAAGAACTTTTACTTTTAGCTCTAAAAAATTATTCAATGTTTTTAATTTGCCATATTTACATGAAATAGTCAACTATGTATTAAAAATTGTCTGCTGGTTGGCTTGATTGAAATTTAAGTACTTACTAGTAAATATAATTACTAACGTTTCCTTTATCAGGTGGTTCGACGGCTTTTACTGGGAAGGACTCCGGGACAGAACTCTTACACCTCCGATAATACCAACCGTCAAGAATGTTACGGACACTACGAACTTTGACGACTATCCTCCTGATCCTGATGGACCTCCCCCAGACGACAACAGTGGCTGGGACAAGGACTTTTAAAACAACGATTTATTTTTCCTTGGTAGAAAATTCGCTTATTGGCGGTGTTACAATCTTCTTTCATAAGGTTTCTATATCTCTTCTTCCTTCAATGTTTTTGATGTAAACTTTAAATTATGTTTATCGAGACCGTGTCGTTAAGATTAAATGTAATCGCTTAATAACTATGTTTGTTACTTTGTAAATTAGTGGACGAATCGTGTTTTTGTATCTCTCTAATATGTATCTGATACAGCCATAAAAATTATGTGTAATTGTTTCTTCGCTTCGTACGGTAATTTTGTTTGCAAATATTTTCTTTTTATCGTTTTAATTAAATTAATTACGAATTGAGTATGAGTATAAATAAAATTTATTTAATTTTATAGATCCTCATCTTTTAGTGGTGGGATTGGGCAAAAATTTGATACACATTCATTTTTAGGTTTCCTTAATATTTGATAATTCCTTTCGTCGTCTGTAATTAATCTGAATGAAATATTTCATAGCTTTTTTCCGCGGACGCGGACAAGGACAATGAAATTTTAGCTCATTTCTAGTGTTAAATTAAAATGAAATACGTTTAAAAAGCTTTAGCGATTAGAAAAAAAAAATTTATTCATAAACCTTAGAGATCCGCTGATAATCTTGCAAGTAAAGACGAATTCTTAAAAAGTTGAATTTACTGAATTAGGCAGCTTTCCATGGAAAATTATACCTCATTTTAAAAGATAATGTCAACGTAAAGTAGAAATACACCAAAGACATAAGATGGGCATAAAATAAACGAAAAAATTATTATTTATTAATTATTTAATGTAATCATATTGATTGTTATTTATTTGTTTTACTAGAGGTCGATGTTGATTGCTGATATTATTCCAACTTAAAATCTTTATAACATATTCATCTGTTTTTGTCCAACAGTGCTTAATAATTCAATTTTAAGCTGTATGTTTTACCAAAATTTAGAAATTCGAATTGGTGGTTTTCATTATAGTTACTTAAACTTCTTATTTATAAGCAATTTAAATTTAATTGAGGAGTTTGCCGTGTACTTTTTAACTTGAAATCCACTTTCGAAAGTCCAACACTCAAAATGGCGGATTAAATATGTCAGCTAAAAATTTTCAACTTTCGGCAATATGAGAAGAAATAGGGACCTGATTGTTTCTTTATTTGCCCCCAAGCTTCCTCATTTACAAATTGATCGAACTTAAAAAGCAATGAATCCTAAGTATATTTTGAAACCAATACCTATAATAATAAAAAATAAATATTTGTACCAAGGTAAGTACTTTTTGAAAATCTTCATAATATCCGAAATGTAAAGAAAGTTATTAAAAAGCGAAGTTTTGTAATTTGAAATTCATAGTTATTAAATGAGTTCTCCTTCTTCTTTCAACTTACATGTTATTCACTATTTCTCATATCTTATATTATTAAATTACGTATAAAATGTACATATGAAATGTCGTTCTGGAAAGTAGCTGTAACGATTTTGACAATTTCTAGAGAGTAGGGTTTCTCAGAGAAACATCAATTGGGGAGTGATTGTTTAAATTCGTAATTCAAAGTGGTTATCTTTCAAATTTAGTACCTCCTGACCTGATTCTTTTGAAGTGCATTCATGTAACCCACCGAGATTTCTCAAGGCAATTTGCATGATTATAAAATACAGCCCGTTTATAAATGTGTCCTCTGAAACTAATGTTACCTCAATAACTCAATCCGCCTACTATTACTATGAAAACAAGGTTGGTTCAAAATAAATATTTGCGAAAATCTTGGTGGATGTAGGCGTGATGAAAGAATTTTTTTTGCGCGACATTTGAACCAAATCGCTTAGTAAAACTGAGTCCTATTTCACTAAATTACGAATATACTGCAAAACTAAAACTACTAATTAAGTTAATTAAGTTTTCTTAATAGCTTTAAACACAATATCTTTTTTTTTTTGCATGTTACAAGGAATACTTACACCGGCATTTAAAAAACCATTACCGGTCATTAAGACTTTCATTTGTTATTTTTGGAGAAAAAGACCAAAGGAAATGAGTCGATTAATTTTAAAATAAAATTTGCATCAGTACTTGTTCAGATACTCGTACTAATTAGTGCCCCTACTTACAAATTGCAATAATAATAGGAAATCACCCGACACGTAATAATAAGTGACCCATAAATAAACTTGGGGGAGTTAATGCACAAGCAATGGGAATCACCTTTTGAAGAATAGAAATTCATTATTATTGAATCAGTCGAAAGCCGAGAGGAATGTAAGTCTTACGTCTTACTTAATTTGTGAAGTCAAACAAATTTTTTTATTATTTAGGGTGTCAAGTTTCACAAGACCCTGTAATATTTTAAAATACTGATTCGCGTATAGGGAATTCTTCAAATAAATAATAAATTTATTGACTACCCCAAGCCACGAGTAATTTATTGTAAAAATTCCTGATGTGATGGAGCGAAACGGAGTTCAGATCCGTAATTAGGAGGTCGCAAAACCCCATAATTAGCTATAAAATCCAAGAAGCAACTTTATTTTTCATTTACAATGTTGTGTAATTTTTCGCGAATATATAAAAGTATTAAAAGTTGGGAAGATAAAAAGTATTAAAAGTTGGGAAGATATTTCGATTTCTCTTCATTTTGAACGCCAGTGTATTAGCATAATCAATTTGAAAACAAATAATAAGCGTGGGGTGCCCAAAGTAAATATCACTCCTTCAACGCTAGTGAGATAATCATGCAATTTTCCACGTAACACATTTATTAATTATTTTGTAGCTGTATTGAATTTGTTGATTTAATGAGGAAATTTGACCGTTTGACTCTTTGCTTGTTAAAAGTTTTTTTAGTTTAATCGCATTTCAAAGGCATCCCTTTTCTATGTCAATAAACCAAAAATTTTAAAGCCGAAGAAAAACTAACGAGGGAGGTTCAAATTTGCAAAAATAGCACCAGAAATTAGATTTTTCGCATTCGGGTATGCCAAACGAAGCATAATTATTAATAATAATTGTTAATTTTAATTTCGAAAATCCAATCGAATTATTAAACGTTTTGAAATACACAAAGAATAAAAACTAAGTACATGTTGCTTTGAAATATCGATGCATCGATCAACCAGAGTGGTATTTTACAAATAAAATATTAATACCGATAATGAAAAATAAATCCCGTTAATTCCGCTTGCGCCATAGGTATTCAAAAGTTAATTAACAAAACCAGCACCACATCGCTACATTCCATGGAGTGTTAAATTGTAATTTTTTACTATAATAAGTTGTTATCTATAGCAATTAGGGATGTAATGTAAGAGTAGCAAAATCATAATTATTTGAAAACGTTCATAATACCTTATTTGATTTTTCAATTAAATATTTAAAGCGTTAAAAATTTAGTGAAAAACGAAAAGCCAAAATAAACCATTAACGTGTTTTCCGTATGCCAACATCTCCAAGAAAGCTTTCGTGAGAGAATAACAAATAAAAATGCTTTTCATGAAAGATAGTTTTAAATCGTGACCCATTTTTGGGACACGCTGCACGGAATGGTTTAAAACTTATAGTACACAATAATTGCATTAATAAAATTTATTTTATGAGTAATGATACATCAAATTATTTTGAATGATAAATGCAGACATCCTACAAATTGGAGCACAAGGTTTGGCACTCTTCGGCAGATTTGAAGTTGTTTTCATTGCCTCCACATCCTCCATAAATGAATTTTTGGCACTGCTTTTCAGCGGCATCGTAGTAGAATCGTGGCATATTAGCCCTGCAGGGTCCGCCATCCGCTGCCTGCCGACACACTGCAAATAGGAGCCGAAAATTAGATAAAACACACCTTCCTAACTATCACTATAATTTATTTCACCTTCTTCAGCCGATTTTTCGGCAAAAACGAAGCAAACGAAAGCTAAGAAAACGAAAATTAATTTCATGTTGCACTTAGTGTGGAAGAAAACTTTAGCGACAATAACACGGCGCTCTTCACGAACTCAGTTTTTATACCGATCTACGATTGTCAAGGCCATGGCGAATAGAACCGGCTGCCGGACTGGGTGTGCTCTTCGTTTTAATTGCTTAAAATCACAATGTATGCATGTATTTAGTAGTTAACTGCTTACTTTAAATTCAGAGACGAGTTGCTGCTTTCTGTTAACCCCACGACTCGCGAATGCTACTTCTGGGAACAAAATTAACAATATTTTCGTTTTCGGGCTGCATTACATAATTTACTAGAAACTCATTGCAAATAACGCTGAAAATTACTATAAAAGGCTGCTTTTGCTTTTAAACCCGATTTAAGACTTATGTATTTAAAATGTAAGTGCTTTTATAGTTTTTGTTTATTCAACAAAATTAATGAAAAACTGATTAATAAAGGAATGTATACAGATTAAATACAAGACCGCTAAGTCAGGTGATAGAAGATGACCTAGTATAATAACGTGGAATATTTTAGAATATTTTATCGTTATCTGCGGAAGCAGCAAAAATTGTTTGTTTATTATTAAAGACGTCTTTTTGAATAAAATTTTTTTCTAAATCCGACATCTAATTTTATAACCGTTTTTATTTAAAATGTCCTGAAAGTGTGTCAAAATGGGTTCAGAAGTTCGTGATTTCCATCAAAACAGCATTTGAAAATTCTACGTATTCAAATTCAAATTTGAAAAAAAAAACACATTTTGTTTCGGTACAGCTGAGCGCTCTGAGCATTGGCTAGTAATAAATAAAACTTGTTTTCTTAAAAAAATAGAGCGGTCTTAAAAAAAAAATTTCAGAAGCCCTAAAAACAGTATAAAATTATATTCACTTTGGACTTCTCCGTTGCTATTTGCAAAATAACCATCTTTAGATTTTATTGACTGCTTGAAGCCGCCGCAAAAACTGAAAATGACTGTCGATGATTTTAAGAAACAAATTTTATATAACAATTAAATTTTGGAATCGACTTCATTAATTCGGCAGAAATCAGAGCAGGGTTGGGGTAGATTACAAAATTCGCTGGATTATTAGGAAGGTTCCAGAAATAAACATTTCTAAATAAACTATAATGTATTGCATGTAATTTTTCTACAAAACTAAAAATAAACATTTACGCAATTTTTAAAAGAAGAAGGCATTGTTGATTTCCTCGAAATTTAGAGATATAAAAACAACTGAATAATTATATGTACATACATTGCACATAATGAATTATAACATCAACTATTAATTGTTTTAACTCTTTAATTCTCTACCCGTAACACGGTTTTCCGGTAGCAATATGACCGGATTTGTTAGAGTAATTTTATTTATTTATTAATATCAATAAGTATTAATAAGTAAACTACTTCTCGTTCTTTAAGTGATTTCTTTGTATAATTAATAATATTTATTGATAATAATTAATCAAATGTGCGAGTCATTTGCCTAAAGTTTATTATATGTAAAATAAAACGAAAGACTTCGATACTCTTTTGAGTATAAAACTGTAAGATAACTTTGTCTCATATAATTAGTTGGACATACTTTTTTATGGAACCAAATCATTCAAACTTGAATTGTCTTCCACTTTCTTTATTTTATTTCGGCCAAACTTGTAGTCATTTGATAATATCTAATTTGTTTTGTTTTAAATTATGCAGAAACTACCAAACTGGCCAGGCTTGTGTTATAGTTCATTAGGTAAATTAAGGCCATCGTTTTACATATACAAATGATTTTATCAATATTTGATATTTCATAAATTTCACAAATATTCTTACTTTTTCATACCATATTTTTTACTCTCACCTAAAATAAATATGGATCTAGAATATGTAGGTAGGTACCACAGAAAGCTGTTCATGCAAGCACATTGTTTTCGTTCATAACAGATGAAATCCAAAATATAAGAGAGTTACCCACAAGGTAAATTGACCTTAAGTCCCACTTTATGTTTGATGGTATGCTGCATTTCCAGAAATAAACTTAATTACCTGTAAAACAAGTTGATGCGATATAAAAGTCTTTTCTGATGACACCGACCATGTAGTGGTGATATTTCAGTGCAACTATGATGTCGATGTCAGGCAAGTCGTTTATTTTGCTCTCCATTGTTTTAGTCGTGAGTTTAATTGCTACTACTAGTAGCAATGAAGTAGGTAAATACACTTGTGATAAATATATTTAGAGTGTGATTATTAATGGATTTTGTTTTTCGCAGACCCATACGACATATGCTACAAGAAAGTTGATCTTGGCCTTTGTCGGGCTAAAATCGAACGATATTATTTTAATGCGCGCCGAAGGCAGTGTGAAATATTTTACTGGAGCGGATGCGGTGGAAATGAAAATAGTTTTGATACGAAAGAAAATTGTGAAAAACTTTGTCTTGCAGATAAATAAGATTTTAAATGAATTGTTTTTGTTTTATTATTAATTACTATACTTACTTAAAATTTTGTGGCTTTTACACTACCTAGGTAATATAAAAACAGTGCGATTGGTATTTGTGGTAACTTATCTAAAACTATAGTTCAAGTCTTTTGTTTTGTCTAATGACGTGCAGCTTCAGTTTCTTCTTACGTTTTGTAACTCTTATTTTATATGAATTTTGAACAATAAGAACTGCTTTGCATTTGTAATGTAATTTGACACAATTAATTTATCCAGAAAAAGTTAAAAAAAAAACAATAGCAGAAATATGATTTGAGACTAAAAGAAACCTTAATAATTCCTCCAGATATACAAAATATATGTATGTAGTTGCATAATCCTCATCCTTGCTAAAATTATGAATTAGAAAGTTGGGATTTTAGTGGTTTTGTTCCAGTCTTAACCATTCATGATTGACATGAAATTTGGTAACCACACAGCCTATGTGAAAAAGGTATACTTTTTATCCCGAATAATACATTATACAAGTATGTACATATATACATGACTTCATATTATGTGTATATTTATTGTACGTCATTGACCCATTTATAATCTCAAAACGTTGTCTGTATTTTTTCTTATCAAAAAATATGTCTAGCAATATAAAAAAAATAGTTGACTGTAATATTTGATGATAAACTTTTGCTCCCACACAAAAATTTATTTTTTGATCATGGAACTATAAGATTAATATTTACAATTTAGTTTTTGAAGATTTAATAACACGATTACCATTTATGGGGCAATATGTAAAAAAATTAATTAGTAGTATTATCCTTACAAAATTTATATATGTATGTATATGAATTCCACATTACAAGAGAAAAATCCTGTCTTTGATAGGTAAGAAAAAGAAAACAAAATTCGAGAATCAGTTATACTTTTATTAGCAAAGCAATTAAAAAAATAAGACTTATGTATTTAATCTTTACGATGGAGCAATTATATTATGTTCGTCATTTTTATCATTAAAATCCAATTATTCTTGTTTTACAACTGACCAATGTCTTTCTCCGTAATTTTTAAAGTATTCATTTTTTATGTTGCATTTGAAACATAACTGTTATACCTACAATAAAGCCCCCGTGTCCAGACTATATTTATACAAGAAAGCTCATAAAACTTTAAATTGATATTGGAAAGAACTTGCGGAGTAGCTTTCGTGAAAAGAGCTTTTAGTACAGTTCTAATCGGCAGTAAATGACTGCATGTTTTTAATGAAAGCTTACTTAAGGATGTTAGTTTTGCACAGTCCGTTAAGAAATATTTACACAGTTGCTTTTTAATGTGCAATTTATTTAAGCGAGGAGAACCATCTTTAAGAAAATATTAATTTTTAAGAATTATCTTTGATGAAAATGTTTGAACAATCATTTTTTAATGTTTTATTATGAAAGGGTGTAATAACTATTCACAATTACAGAGTAATATAAATTTTTATAAATTTATAAAGCTGTCGTAGATGTTAGGGTGTTAGTCTACTTTCTATAATTAGGTAGCGGAACGGAACTGTAATTAGTGTAAGAAGCTTGAGCTTCCCCAATATTAATCTCAAAGAAAATGAAATATTCAATTAATGGTAATCGTTGAAGAACAGAAATGAATTTTTTTTCACACAAATTTGGCGCTTCTTTCCTATGAGATTAGTATTTATTGTTTTTTTAATATCTATAACAATTAACAATTATTTAAGAAAAAACGAAAAATTTTGTTGTATTTTCATTTTTTGAAATTTTTAAAGATAGTTCCCACTTTCACTCTTCTATTTATGTACATACATATGTACATGCATACATATACACACTATATGGTGCAGAGTTTTATTATGGATTATTATTTTCGGAATTTATTTAAGTACAGAAATTGTTAACATTTGAAAATAAATGTCCAAAATTTTTCTTCTGTTGAAATAAAAAATAAAAAATTGAGAAATTTTATTTTACAGAAATAGAGGCGGTGTCACTTAATGTCACTAATTTAATTATGTACATAATATTCACAGCAATCTTTTAAGCCTTTTAGTCATATCTGTAAAATTGTGTGATTTGTTTGCTTCGACAATTTCTTTCTTAGTTTAAATACCCTTCTACCCATATTAGTTACAGAAGGACGACAGGTCTGTCACAGCCCCGCTGCAACCCGTTAAGCCACCAAGTATTTGTTCGTTAATTTAACAATGATACGATAAATAAAACAGCAGAAACTCAAAGTATAGTGATATTTTTTTAACCATTTTAAAACCTTATAACAATAACTGGCTAACTTATGTAATTTTATTCTAATTATACTGAAAGTCATAAATTGTCAACTGACTTGTCCCCTGAAAAATTCAACTGTTTTGTGTTAAATTCTCAACGGATTACAGGCAGCAGAAGAGAAGTTGCGCTCAAATATTTTATTTGTATTTAGTGGTTACATTGATGACGTGGAGTGTTTGTTTTTGTGTTACAATGATGACGTGGAGTGCTTGTAGAAAATACTGTGTTACTTAGTTGTAATATTACAATTATAAATTTACAGTGCAAAGATGAAAACTCTATATTTGAACCACAATAACATAAAATCAATCACCCATACCCATACATACATATGTATGATGGAAAATGAATTTGGAAACCTAAATTTTCGATAACCCTATTTTAATTTTTCTTTAATTTACCATTCATTTTAGTGTAGATTTTGTGTTTTAAATAAATATGAACACAACACAAGTGTCTTTTTTATGTTTATGAATAAAGGCATGATATTTTTACTAACAATTAAGTAATAATTAAAACTATTTATATTGCAAATAAAGTTGCAAGCAAAAGCACACTGTTTTTATTTATTTATTTTGGTTGCGGTTTTGTGTATAGATATGGAATTTTTTTCAAGAAAGAAAAAATAATTTTTGGACATTTTCTTTTACATGCATATGTGCATGTATTTTGAAATTTCATTCCTAATATTTTGAACAGGTTTAGATGGACTTAGAAAAATGATAATATTCATCACGTTCTTAGGAGATTTTTTTCTAAAACAGCTACACTTCAGTGTTAAAATGCGTTTTATTCACAAAATCACAGTATAACAATGAGACTAGTTTCGGAGAAGAGTGACATAAACTGTATATTTAAAAGATATGACTCTTTAGGAGAAATGCAGGTTATTGAACTTATCTCGATTAGTCTTGACCATATCATTGTACTTCCACCGGCTGCTTTCGTTTGGTCTAGCCGTAGAATTGCTCGTTGTCTTATCAGATCCAGATGGCTTATCCTTTTGTTGACCCACTGGCTTCAGCGCCTTCGTGGCGCATTTGACCATGTGCTCTTTGTGAACCATTTTAGTAAAGCGTCTTGAAGGTTTCTTCGAATTCAGGGCACGTACTCAATTAATGTAAGAACCTGAAGCTCTAGGTTGTTGCCGGAGTTGCCAGTTCGGGAACCTTTTAATGATAAAAGGTGTCCTGATAACCTGCAAAATACAATTATTGTTATTAAAGTAATTAATTATTTATTATGATTTTCTTACTCTAAAATCTTAAATTTGGTGTCGGCGAATACTGGCATTGACACAAATCTTTAACATGGGCTTTTTTGCAATAAACGTTTACAGTTTCCTGAATAATTATAAACTCTCCGCTTATAATTTAGTTTTCTACTAACTCTGGGGAAGCGAGCGACTGTCGTTTAAATACCTTAACTTCGACATACATGGTCGTTCACCACAGTCTTAGATGCGTTTATCGCTGAAATATAGTCAGCTGGAGCATGCTTGAACCACATGAAGTCAGAAAAATTCTATACAATCATGTGGATATTGTGAAGGTATACATGACCAGTTTCTTATGCCATCTTAAGTTGAAATTGCATCATCTTTTCTTCACCATTCGAAGTAAATATTATCGATTTCTATGGGATCTTATGCGAAATTATTGAACTCCGAGACGACAGAAAATGCAGGTTAATGTTCTTTTGAACTACACATATGTACATGTATGTCAGTTAATTATAGTTAAATTTCATGTTATCCACAGCGCAATATGAAAAATCATATCAAATGTTGAAAATTCTCGTTTAAAAAAGTTCGACACAAAAATTATAGGTCCAATATAGAGGAGAAATTGTTCCTCGACGGTTTGGAATACAAAACCCAATCGTCGCATGCTATCTGATAATATTAAATATAATATTTAAAAAACCACTTCTTTAAAAATTAAAATTATCGAACGTTTTGCATAATAATTTTGGAAGGTTCCACATTAAATACTTCTCTGCCCAGATTACGTATATATCTGGTCCACAGATATTTAGCTCTAAACCTTTATCGCTAATAAATTTTAAACATTTATAAAACCAAAACTAGCTGAGAGTTGTTAGCCCTCAGATACATACAAATTTTGATCCATATACATATATTTTATGTAACATCCGGAAAAAATTACAATTTTGAAAAGTCAATACAAAGATTTCCGAACATGTATACGCGTATACCCCATATTTCAAAGTCATGTGTTACAATTAATATTTTTTGAAAAATAATTGTAATATAGTATACATACATACATATGTACATATACACATTCCATCTACAATGAATGCCTTTGGAAATCCTAACTTTAATTAATTATTTCGAGAAGATAGTGGCTTGAATAGCACCTTGGTCAATTTGACACTATATGTACATATTTATGCTACTAAAGAAAGTTCTGTCTGTATGGAGGAGCGCTCCAAGTAGAGTCGCTACATAAAGATATACAAAAAATATAATTGCGTTAAAGCTCAATATACATACATACATATACCTATGGGAAATGAATCGAGTTTGAGATTCATTTCTGGTAAATAATAATTTAAAGTCAACCAATAACATAATAACTACTAACATTATGGTCATGTTGTAAAGTATTAATAACAATCTATATTACCTATCCATGTATTCACATATTCAAAATTGTTTTTATTGCATTTGAATTAACTTGCACATTTGTTAATAAAGAGCTCATTTATTTTAAGTATTCCAGAATAGCAGAATAGAAAATGGGATGGAGTAATGACGTCAGATACACCTATCTCATTAACATTATATTACGCATGCGCTACGAAAACGTTGACGAAATCCGTGCGTCATAACTTATTTTTTGGAAACTCTATAGCCTCATAGAAGCTTTTTATTTCGGGAAATAGGTTTCTTCAGGTTAGTATGACTATATGCATCCATGCATCTAACGTTATATACTTATGATGACTATGAAAATTTATAAATTAATCAATTAATTATTACTTATTGCACCAAATGAACAAAATTGTTTGTCAAAATTAGTATTTAATTTTCAAAATAACGCCAGTTATTCAATTTCATAAATTTTTTAATGGAGATATGTGTTCATTTACAAAATGAAAAACTGAATTATCCATATGTAAATTAATTTGTAGGCTTTTTACGCATTTGTGTAGATACAGATAGAGTACTCCTGAAACCAAAGGAGTTACCCGATCCTGAGTTTTTTTAGCGCATCGAGGCGTTTTAATTTCTGTTTTTTAGCAACAAATTTTGAAATCGATTGCATTAATAGTTTTTGAGTTATATAATCAGGGTATTTTTGAAAAAGCCCTTTCTTATGTAGGTAATCGCGAAATTTTGGTGAAATATTTTTGAGGAAACTTAGTAACAGGAAATGCAATAAAAACCTCGGATTTGTTTACTCTTCAGGTTGTACAGAACTCCTAAACCAAAATAATTATTATTATGGAATATGTTAATATTTTACAACAATTCTAAACTGAAACTATTAAGTTGATAGTATAAAATATGTAAATACCAAATAGTTTTTTACCAAAAAATAAAGATCTAAAAATTTATGTGGAACAGCTAAGTAATGCCTCGTCCAACTGCTCATTCAAGATTTCAATTAAATATGTACTACCTTTTTATATAGTTCAAAATCTACGGTCTTTCAATAAATCAACGGGCAGGTCAGGCAACAACCAGCTCATCTTTGTAGGCAAGAACGATGCGTGAAATCAACGAATATCAAGAAAATTAAATCAGCTACCAATACTTCAAAGAATGATCACTCGCGATCTACGTGATTTTGTGCATTTCGCAGACTACCTGTTGCTATCGAGAAATATCATTTCCATAATGAAAACAATCAAAATGAAAAGTAGTAACGTCTTGCAACTCTTTGCCACTCAAGAAACTTTCTAAATATAGCTTCAAGAACATTTATCGCCTTGCTCAAAAGAGAAATTAGTATTTGAATGTATCTTTTAAAGTGTGATCAATTAATAATTTCATGACATTTCGAACTAAATCTAACATATAGTCCAAAGTGCGGATGATTTTTGCTACTACTTTTAATTCAGTTTTTTTTTTTTTTTGGAACAGATCGCAATCTGGAAATTTAAAACTGGATATTGAAATGAATGCAGTGTGGAAAATAATGAATTTTAGAAAAACATAAGAAATTTTATTTTCAGGGTTGCGCAAATTAATAGAATTGGGCAATTGCACTTTTTCTCTGGGTACATTAGATTAAAATTACTGAATTTTGTTGCATAATTTAAGCGAACTCTTTGTTGGGTTATCTCATACCATCATACATCTATACTATACTGCATAAAAATTGATACACTATTTATGAGCATTTATATATAGTAGAAAAACTCTTAGTTAATCCGATGTCTGGCTAATTCCATCTGCTAAATATATCATATCAAGTTCTTAGTGAATGCGTATTAAAGCTGGATATGATGTGCTTTACCTACATCATGATCACATATTCTTCTTGAGAAGCTTATAATTATGTTAATACAATATATTTTTTATTCCACCGCTTAATGAGTCTATCAGGGAATTACAATAAGCTATAATAAAATATGTAAATATACCTCCTTATTGGTAATGAGAAATGACAAGAATAATTTAGGAAATTAAATGTATTGAACAAAAGAAACAGTCTAATTAGAAGCCAGATACACGAATTATGTTAGACAACTTGTGCGAAATGCATCATGAGTAAACTATTTTTATTTTAGTGATGACACATGATTTGGAGAAAATGTTTTAATATAAAAAATAAGTCGGGACATACTGACATAGTGAGCTAGAAGAGTTCTGCAGTGTTTTGACTTAAAAAGTTTTGCTCTGTATTAAAGACGAAAAGTTTGTGTGTTTGCTTTCATACAAAAACATTTCCGATGGAATTGAGAGGAGATCGATCATATAGCCTATAAAAACACTCCTACTGCATCTTTTCTATAATATTTTTTTTAATAATAAAAAGTAAAGCTAAATGAAAAATGTTTTATTTTATACTGATTAATGTACGAAATCTAAACATGTGGTTTCTACTTTGAGTTTATTGAACCTATATATATATTTTCGTTGCAGTATTTTCCCCTGTGTTTTTATTCAAATTGACTGGGACTATCCTAACCCACCCAAACATTTATTGAATGCTTGTATCTTCTATGTAGTCTGTGAATAAGAAGCTTAAAATGTTTTGCAAAAACCATTTTTTTAATGCACACACTTTCAAAGTTCATAAAATATTAAAATTTACTTTTTTTGACTCTTCAGCACAGAGCAATAGGGGGTGACAGTGATAAAAATGTTAAGCTTCTAATTCATAAACTAGAAGGCTAGAATCATTAAAAATAAAATGAAAATGTTTCAGTATGTTATGTAAAATTCACTCTTCAAAATTATGTTTTCTTTAGAAAACTCCACTTTGGCGAATTATTAAAAAATTTATAAGTTTTGCAAAGTTTTTTAAATAATGTTTTTAGAATGAAATGGTGGATATATGCGGATTAATATAAGATATTTGAACATATCCGTAAGGATAGGTACATCAAACACAAACTCAATATGTTCCAACCGAAGATATTGATATCCTATAACGTAGGCTGGAACAATCAAAAAGGTTTTCAAGCTTCTAAATCTCTTAAAGTTGTGACCTGCTTTTTAACACGATTTTTTGCCTAACTGATTTAAATCAGTTCAAGAGAAATTTGGCGTCGAGGTAAGAAAATCATATTGCTTTTATTTTATACCCCAAATCTTGCATTACAAAAACACAATTAACAATCTTGAATAAGTATAAAATATTTTCTTGGAAAGTAATCAATATCTTTTAAAAAATGATATAAAAGAATTTTTGATTGGGGAAAAACAGAAACCCGCAATATATCCTGTATAAGTCTTTTACTATTGAATTTCTGGTTTTAGAGCAACCATGCAAAAGTAAAATGATCGGATGAAAAAAAGATGACTCGAAGTGTGAGCTTAGTTTCTCAATATCAATCGGAGCTTTTTTCTTTTGTTTATTACTGCTGCCGTAGTTAAACGTGACTTCTAGCACACATCACGTATCTATTGATAAATTAATATGTTTGATATGTAGGTGACGTTCGTAGACCCATTAAATGAGAATACATATTTGAATATTTATTCAAAGAGTTATACTGGTTATACATATGTATAAGAGGCTTGGAAATATTTTTATCACTACACACTAACACTGCTTGCACTAAACAAATGACGGAAACTCCTTTGCTTAACTCCTTCCGTGGAAGTGGTCTTAAATAAAAAAAAAACATCTCAACTAACCTTTGCAATTACGGAATATCAAAATATTATATGTGAAATCAGATAAATTTTCTTATGATTTGTAAAAAAATACTTTATTTCACATAATAACTTAAAAACCAGTTTGTTAGTCAACAAGAGCACAATATTTGTCATATTGCAAAAAATTTTCTCATTTATATTAACTGTTTGAAGGATAGTTTTGTCGATTTTCTGTATATTTCAATTGAATATCAAGAGCATATCGACATTGTTTCGAATTTGTTTCAACCTTTATTTAACTTCAGATCAATAAAAATATTTCTTTCACAAAGGCACAATAAAACGAATTTTTCATTACATTGTTTTCTTTGTCATTCGTGTGTGGAGTTATTTAAAAAGAAATTTCTCAAAAAAAACAACAGTAATCGTCAATCACCTTTGTTAAAATTATTATTAGTATATTTAAAAATATAAAACCACATTATACACATATACGTATACCCAAAAGAGACCAGTGATTTGCACATTAAACGTGTTTATCATGTCTGTTTGAAATACTTTAAACAAAACTACAAAGTATCTTTGGGATCGTCTCTCGCAAGAATCATAACGTCGGCCTAATTGTAAACCAGTGCAAGTAGTTCTTCAGATATTTTGCGCAGTAATCAATAAAGCTGCTTTTGGAAATGAATCATAGCGCGTTTAACATGATATTGGAATAATTCATTTCGTAATGTGATTCAGATAATTTAATTAGTTTTTAGGTACGTGGGGCTTCCCAATGACTCTCTTGATCATTAAATCTCTAAAAACTTGTTATCAATAAGAAACATTCAGAATGCCCTTAAACTGAATGACGGTCAAATGATCGACGTAAATCAGAGGGGCTGCGTATTTGGATTTAAGAAACTCTCGTTCTTTTTCGTCTAATATAACATAGCATATTTCAATATATGAGATTTGAGTAATATTACTACAGCATAAATATTATGTTATATTCAGTTCTCTCCGTGACTCCGTGGAAAATATGAAAAGGAATGCTTAGTAAAATGCATAATTTTATATAAATAAATGGATTAATTATTTGCAAGTATAATTGTAATGATTTTAATGTTTTAAATCTAATTTTAAAGATACATGGGATTTTCGAAAACGTTTGTCCTTAGAATATTTTTTAAGAACTCGGATTATTTTGATAATTTGGCATTTTATCACAACTCTGATGCGTAATATGTGGAACAGAATATTGTGTTTGGGTTTATAATAAAAAGCAAAATTAATATTTACAAGAAAAAAAAACAAACAAATTCGATTACCTACCACAGTTTTCTATATTAAATTATAATCCGAACATTTGTGTTTTGTGGTACTAAATAGCTCTATGGCCTTCCTCCTTCGACTGTATTATTAAAAAAATATATAAATTTTAGGTCAAAAACTACTGTATTTCTTTTATAAAAGGCTGAATAAAAATAAGATCTATAGAACGAACGAGATGGTCTAAATATAACACTAGTAAACATTCTACATATTTTATTCTAATGACGGGGCAGTCAGTAAACAATTAATTAAGTATCTTTTTCTCATATAACGCATGATAACCTTTGCTTGTTTATCGTTAGTAGTCTACCATTAAGTAGGTACTTTTCCCATTTTCAGTTTTACCACTTCTTTTTTATTTTTTAGTCGCGCTCTGACAGGGTATAATTAGATATACTTTGTTTTAAAGATTCAGGTTCTTTTATTAAATTAAGCCCAGGTTCTTCTGTTTCTATTTCAGGCATCGCTGGTGCTTCTGCTTCAGGTACCGGTTCTTCAGCTGTTTCTAATATGTACATCACTGTCGCTGGAAAATACGAGTATAATTTTAAATTTTTCCTCTTGAAGTAACAAGATCAATCTGTTATGGACGAAGCTGCTGTTAAAACATAAGCAAATGGTTTTTACACTGCGTTTATGGAATAAGCCTTAAGTTATTCGTGAAATACGGTGAAAATTCCCGGAAAAGTGATCTAAAATTGGGTTGAATATTTATTTATTTGTTTAAAATAATATATGCTTTGTGTTTGTCTTCCAAAAAATACAAAATTGTCATTAAATGTTAGCTTTTTGTGTTATACCTATTAAAATTAAAAATTCTAGCTGTTTACTTGTGTTAATTTTAAAGTAAAAGTTGTTTGTTTAGGTTGTTAATACCAGCCAAAATTCCTATGTAAAGTTTATCATATTGATTAGATTTAGATGGATTCAGTGTTGTATTTACATTATTGTTTTATTTTAATTCATAGGAAAGATTTTTTTACTGTGGTCGTTTCATTTTACACATTCTATTTAAAGTGATTGTTCAATGTGAATAAAACTAATTTTAAAGTCAAAAAGTAGGTATACGAATGGCAGACTTTTTAATTTCACCTTTCTGATTTTCTCCACGTCCCTAAATAAATATAATTTTTTTTAGTTGTAAAAACAAAGGTGATTGCAAAATGTAAATCAAAGTAATATTATAAATAAATTAAGTAACATTGTTGCTTTAAAGCTTTTTTCAAAACACGAGTGACACAAAAATTAAAAATCTTAAAATGTCATTCCCTACAAAGTTGATTTTTTTTTTATAAATTGCGCTGTTGCATTTTGATGAGAAATGGGCTTGTTTCCACGAATTAATATCGTATATTCGCTAGGCAACAATAATTAGAATCTGGAAGTACTCCAAAAATAATATGTGTGACTAAATAATTTACTCTAACTACTCTGCGGAATATTTTATAACAATATTCATTAGGAAACTAGTTCAGTTCGTATGTTCTTAATTAATTGAACATCATTCAAGTTGACAGATCAGACAGAGGGTGCAATAGATGCACTTGATCACGTACACACGCATATTTTGACCGGCGTTAAGTTAATAACTTGTTTCCAGATGTTGTTTATTTATTGGCGCTATTTTGCATAGATTTAAACAGATGTTGAGGTGACGCTCCTCGGAAGACAGGTTTGATATGCAAATCAAGCTTGCGGAGTATAAAAGCGTTTAGTCAAGCGCTGGGTGAAAGCAGTCAAGTGCAAACCTTTGATTAAATCAGTCTCTAAAATAGACTTCAAAATAGATAGAAGCATTGTATGTGTCAATGAATAATAATCAGGCAGACACTAAGGAAAAGTTGCTAACAAACTTAAGGTGAGTTCAAATAATGAAGTTTTTGGAAGCAATGCATGTAATTTGTATGTTTTTAATATTATTTAAGGTTATCGAAGCATCTCTCAAGTAAAAAAGGCTCTCGTACGGGTAACTCCGGAAACCGTCTGGAATTTGCAATTCTCAACTTCCTCCAGCACGTCCCTTGAACTACTCGCTAAACCGAAGATACTTAGCTTAGGACGTATTAACTAACAACGTTCATCACCATGGTTCATAAGGCAAAATGTACTAAACCCGTCGCGAAGGCTTCTAGTCCAGTCAGAGGGTTCGAGAAGAGTCCTCCAGTCAATCGGAATATCATTAGACCGTCCGTTGCACCCAAACCCTGCGCTGTCGCAGCATCCAACAAATGGAAGTACAACGAGATGGTCACAAAAGACAGAGAGGCTTTCAACAACCTTCACTTTTGTTAGCTAACACTTCATTCTCCCCTTAATTTACTAACAGCATATTAATGTTGTTAATTGTTGCAGTCTGTGTAGTTTATGTGAAATAAAATAATAAAATAAAATAAATGTGTACTGTGTGTTTATCCCGAACTCTATTATCAAAGTGCAGTGAAACATGTCCACGCGGTCATCACATGCCTGCTGCGTGATAAAATCCTTCGTCAGAATATATCGCTTTATCGAAAAAGAAGTAAAACTAGTTCGTTACGAAGAAGGTTGCTGTGTTGTCAGTTGCATATTTGAATATGCTAATGTAAAATCAGCTTAGTTAAACACGAGAAATAGACTGGAAACTTTCGTATTTTATGGGTCTTCATCACAAAACACTTCGCGAAATCTGATTATTTTGCAAAATCGATTGGGATTTTTATGTTTCTTCTTTCTTCTTCTTCTTCTACAATATACGTTTAAATATTTATGTCTAATAAAAAAAATTTAATATTTTAAAAGAAACCGGTTGAGCTTTTGGGTCGAAGTGCAAAAACAAATTTGTTTTAAAATTTCTTTGTTCGAATATTCTCAGGTAATATTAAAAACATTCGAAACGATCAAAAAATTAGTGCTTCAGAAAAGTTTATTGCCTCTTTTTATATCTTTTTATTGTTTTTTTCATTTATCATATAAGATACCAGCTTACCTGCAACCGGTGGTGCCCGGGCCACCTATTAACTGATTTAAATAAAATAATAGTTGAAAGGTTACAGGTAGGGGAAATTAATGATAAATTTATTTGTTATTATTTTCCAAAAGGCACTTAATAGAAATTTCTATAAACATTAATGTTTTGTTCTTCTACTTTGTAACAAACATATCTTTTATTTTTTAAAAAAAGTTATATTAGTCTTGATATTTAAAAACAGTGACGACCTCGATAAGTCGCAATGATTAGAATGTTATTAATGTTCCACTGCATTAGATACGTAATTTTGAATTCCAAGCCTACCTTAAGCTTGGCTAAGCGAGGCTTAAGATGTAACTATAATGATATTATGCGTACATGAGTCCGAAAACAATAAGTTTCTTAACTCATCCTTTTTTTTCTCAATTACACGAAGCCTTTGAATTATATGTAGCAGCGAGAAAAAGAATAACATCAAAACCTCAATTATCTCATCGGCATAAAGAAAACAATATATAGTTTTTAAGTCCAGTTCTTGCCAACACAGTATATTGCAATTATGTTTTATTGCCATAGGAATTTGTATAGTCTGTATGCGTTTTTATGAATGCTGAAAATTAATGAGGTTGCACTTTGATGTAATTTGAGAAAATTATGTTAAAATATTTTGAATAACATGATTATCATATTGAAGGAATATTTTTTTTGGATTGTGTCATCCTATAATTGCTTAATTGTCAATACAATATAATTTTAATTTATTTCCATCATTCGAATTTTTTCCAATAGTATAATACAATATGCGTTTTTTTTGTGGCTCCAGCACCAAAGGAGATTTTGCTTAGATGTGAAATTAAACATGCATAACCTACAGGAAAAAATTGAAGTTTTCTAAAAAAAACATCAAATTGCAATGACTTCTATCCACTTTTAAATCACAAATAATAATTCTATAAAGAACTGTAGGTACTAACCATGAGGTAAAAATAAATTTAGCGATCCTTATACCAAACTACTTACTATACCCACATTTGTGCTGGTCGAGTTCTGGAATAATGGCTTGGCTTGGCAGTTTGAAGAAACGATTTTATTTTGAACTAAGGTCCTTATTGCACGGATTTTAATTTTAAAAAACCACAATTCAAAAATCGGCTTACAAATTATAAGGATTAACTAAGAGCTTATATTTTCTATTTTTTGTTTCTTTTTTTGCAATTATAATGTTAGTTGAGATTAGTTTTCACACTTCAGAATCATATTTAAGTCAAATAACTAACCTGGGCAACACCAGGAATGGGCATGCTAGTTCATAGGTACTATATTACTTAGACTTGAACTATGAAGATGTTGAGTAAAATGACAAATTTGGATTTCAAATAGACTTTACATCAAATTTTTTTTAACTGTATCGTATTATCTCTCTATACATCCGTTTCTTGGTTTTGTTTACAAGAAACGTTTACTATTACATTAAGCTATCATAGTCAGATTCTACTCTTATAGTAGGTAATGTATCAAACAAAATAACACGACGTTGCTTACCATTTTTTAAGGTCCGCTAAATTGAAACAAAACTCATTAAGTTTATGATTTATAATACTATATTTGTTATAGCATTCCTCATAATTTTGGAAGGTATGTAGTTAAAAATATTTCATTAAATGAAGCAACATATTCTTCTTAGTTTCTGTTTATGGATAACTATATAAGATTTATTGCGCATTATTTAATTATAGAAACGTCGTAAACATCGTAAAGATTTGCACAAGCTATATAATTTCTGATGCAATAAACTCTACGTGTTGATCGATGCCAGAACAAACAGATAAACTGTCATTTATTTATTCAAGAAGCGTATGGCTAGTTTTAATTTCTCATGTAAATTTTGAATTAAGTATCTAGATGATTAACACGAGCTAGAATAATACCTACTCAGAACAAATTTTGTAATGTTTACTATAAGTTTTAGTTATGATTTACCAGAATCTTCAAACATAATAAAAGTATATCCTATATATTTTATATATATTTTTTTATGATATGGAGTTTAGATACATTTTGATCTAAACGGCTTTATTGATTTTAATAAATGATCGATGTGAAATTCAGTATACAATTTTATAATTTGCATAGGTACCTACTATTTGTTGTTCGATTTTCACATACAGTATATATGTATAATAATTATTCATGGGTTTCCAGTAATCTAGCCGCCATTCAAATCGATCGAAATTTTACGAAAATGAAACGAATAATTAGCTCCATTCCTTGACATCTAAAGCACCTATCCTTGGTTAATCTAACCTCACCGTACAGCTATAAAAATTGAAAAATATAAGTTAATTAAAAAAAAAGATATACCTAAACAAAAATTTTACTTTTATTATTCTTATCCTTAAGAAAGTACCTAGTAGGGTTAAAAATTGACATCAACTTTCTAAAATTCATGCTATCAAATCGTGACATGCAGTCGGAGGCTACAAATGTTTGTAAATTCGTTGTGTCTCTCCTAAGGGGAAAATTAAAGGAAATTTGCCAATTTGGGAGTACAAAAGTTGAGGGTCCTACTCCCGGACTTGAGAAACAGATTTATTTTATCTCTGCACCCTCATTAACACCCTCTTCGGAGCAATATGTTAGCATATCAACACGCTACTTTACACTCGCCCAGCCCTCCCTCGAAATGTCTTCCCGTAACGCCGCAAACAACGTTAATTAAGGATTATAGGGCTGAGCCCACACTTGTTGTTTCCAATCGACTGCACACTCAATTTCGGGAGCTGGGGATGGCAGGCGGATTACATGACTTTACAGCTTTTGTGGCAGCGGGAGTCCGTCTGAGTTGAAGAAACATAAGTTTTTCTGACTTGCGGTGTGAAGTTTTGAATCTATTTTGAGAAAACTTGTAATACGCTTTTTAATTAAAAATTGTCAAACAATATTGTTGAATTAAGCACTATATACATATGTATTATAAAATGTAAAAAATACTTGAGTAATTTTACAATGTTACACATTGGCACATTTACACAAAATGGTAAACGTTGTAAATTTGCAACGTTGTGTAATTATGATTCAGTAATTTGTAAAATGACTATAAGAGACTGCAAATATTCACCAGGTGATTTACATTCAGTAATTCTTAAATTAAAAATACTACTCCATAGAATGAAGGAATCTTATGTACATGGAAATGTATAACGCAAAAAAATCAAGTAAGAATATTTCACATTTTGAGATTAATGTAAATTTTTTAATTGAAGCCACAAATCTACAATAAAACTAAATTAATATTTTTAAATATTAACGGAGAGAACAAAGAAAATAAACTTAGTTTTAAAAGAATCTTTCACGCTCCCTATTATATATGTAGTACCTTACATCTACATATACATATATACAAATAAATATTGAACTATATTTTCACATCACAGCGAACAATATTTTCACTAATTAATGATCCTATAAGACTAAGTTTTAATTAGGAATTACGTAATTTATTCATTTAAAAAAGCTCAGTTCCTGAAACTTGAAGAATTACTTCTCGAACAACGCAATAACAAAATACGACCATAATTAAGTGACAATACTAAATAGTTTTTGTGCGATGAATGCTGTCAACTGTAGTATATACAATTTAAAAGCGAGCTACATTGATAATAATTGTTGCAATATTATACAAAATGCCACTTCCTAATATAAGTTGAATTTTTCTCTTTGTATTAATTACATATATGGAAATTGATAAATTCTTCATGTAATTACCAGCATCAAATTTTACATAAAATTAAGCACTCCATTTAACCCCTTTGATGTATCATACTTTTACAAAAAGACTGTATATGTAGAGTGTTGAATATTGTAAGTTAAGTTAATTTAAATAAAACTATTGTTTCAACATTTTATTTCTTCAAATGACAAGAAATAAATTTCTGTAATTATGTTTTATTTAATAAAGACTATATTATTATTAACTATTTTAAAATTATGCGTAATTAAGCAAAACTAAGTACAGAAGAAAATGGTTATTAACGGCCTAACAACTTCCAATTACTACTAAGAACAGAAATAAGATTCGCCCAGGTTAGAGTGGGTGAAAATCCTGCGGCGATAGGAAACATCAGTTGCCACATTTCCACACCATTGCCCTCCGTAAATAACACGAATATTACATTATTAGATAGAATCGATGGGGTGAACATGGCCGATCAAAATCTTTCGGGACATGGAGCACAAAGGGCGTCAATAAATCATATCAGCCATCAGTTTCAGATCAACTTGACCCCTGCCGGGGAGACATTGTAGCTTTATTACATCATTAGATTGAACTTCCGTCATTTGTATTGCGACGTTCTAGGGACGGCATTGTTTCGTCGTTCGGAAATTGTGCGCGGTCATTTTCCATCCAGCGGCAGACGATTGGAGAAGTTTGTCAGCCATTGCAATAATCCTTTTGCGAGGTAATTACCTCTTTTACAGGTGAACTATTCCTTAGCTTATGAGAGCTTATACTTATATATTAAATCTTGCATTCTGCAAGCAGACCCTTTCTCAATTCTTTCAAAGAAAAAAAAATCCTTTTATCTATTCTGTAATCCTTTATTGCTTTCCTAATATCTGGAAAAGTAGTTCAACGACACGAACAAGATTGATTACCCTTCACCTCACACGAAGTACGTCTGGGGATTTCTATTGTCGAACCAGAAACTAATGGAAAAGTCTTCGCAGCGCCGGGAGGTTCATATCCTGGCTCCCTGGAAGGTTGCAGCTAGAAAAATAAATTGATTACTGTCACGGAAGTATCAGCTGGCTATCAGAGAAGTTTCTTTCGCACTGATATCACGTGATGGAATAATTTCCGCAAGACTTCAATCGGACAGACAGTACAAGGACGTGGATATGGAATCAGGGTTTCAAAGAGTTACAAACTTTTTTGGACGAACATTCAAGAATTTAGTCGACTTATGGATTTGCAGTCACGATATATTCAATTTGGATCCTTAGTTTCCTTCTTATATTTTCAATTTAAAACTTGTTCTAAGGTTCAATTTTTCAAATGTCGGATAAATTTATTCGTCATTTAAAAGGGGCTGTGATTTAAAATAGTATTTTCTTAATATACATATGTACATACGTACATATATGTATATGATAACATTTAAAAACAAATTTTGGCTGCAAAGTAATAGTTACTCAGAGCTAAATTCTTTCTTTAAAAAATAAAGTTGTTCTCAATCTATAGAAAAATCTTTTTATGCAGTTGTATCTCAGTCGATTTTACAAATGTACGTGTTTATGATCGATTCTGGGTAAGATAACTATTAGTATAGGTATATAATATATAATGTTTCGTAAATATTCATTAGGGGCTTATTAACGAGTGAGTCTTTGTATATATATTTGATTTGTGTATCTTACACTGTAACCGCCGCATTTCTTAATCGTCCAAAACCAAATTTGAATCCATTGGAAACAACCGCTTTCTTCTGGTTGCCCCAGAAACGTCTTCTTAATTTAGTTGTTATTCTTAATTCTTTTGTCAATGTTGATAGAACTCATCAATTCATCAGATTAATTGTTTGGATACATATGTATACATAAGTATGTCCAAATTGGGAGGATTCCTCTTAAGGGATAGGCCTGCATCAATACATTCAAGGTTATCTCTGTTCGTTTTATAAATATCAAACTAATTGTAATGTTTTTGTAATAAATCAATTGTTGAAAATGAATTAGACAAGCTTTTTCTGTATTTTTATTTGCAAAAATCTAGTAGAATTAGAATATAAACTATACATATTTAATTGCAGCAATTGCTCATTCTGATGAAGCAACTTATACGGACCAATTTGTTCTTAGTAAAACAAATAATTAAAACAATATAATGAAAATGTCTGACCATATTTTTTTAATGGTGCAATTGTAAATTCTGAAGGGGCACTTAATGAAATATTAGCTTTTTAATTAAAGTAATTATTAATTCTAAAGGCTCAGCTCAGGAATAATTTTCTGATGATCCATGAAAAAAGCTAAGAAAAAAGCAATTATTTTTCGAATCAACGCACATTACAGTTTCTTTCTTTATTTATTTGATTATTAATTTAATTAATTTTAATTTGATCGTGTTTTCCGAAGAAGTATTTGCGTAAACTAATTATTTCACATGATTATTCGATAATAAGTCTTGCATTTCAGTTTGTTGTTTAATTGTCGATATTAGAGGAGCAATTAGACAGTAATATTTTAGAAAAGCAATAATAAATACAAACGGACTTAAAAATATACCTATAGATACAAGGAAACTTAGCAAATAATTTTTTTAAATTTGAATTATGTTTTTGTAAATAAGTATGTAAATTAGTCATTTCATAAAAGGCTTTTAGGGACGAATTTTTTTACATAAAGAAATGTTATAAAATCCTATTTTATTTTGAGATAGGTATACTGCTAACTGAAGTTTCTATAATTTTTATTTTCAAATACTTAACTAAATATGAATTATTCAATTAGAGCAGTTTCGTATTTTGGGATGCTTTTATAAGAACTAATTCTTAATAAAGAAATTATTAAATAAATCAAAAGTTTTGCGTTCTTAACTACGGTTTAGGAAAAAAAAATAAAAGAAAATAATAACAGTTTTTAATCACATACCTAATTTATCACTTTCGCTTCATCACACCTTTCTACCTTCGTATTATCGAGGACAAAAAATAGCCGTTAAGAATTTTTATAATTTATTTAGGTACAGAAAATTTATTTTAAATTGAAAATTCATTTCAATATTTTAACTAAACGCCTGCAGTTGACACTTTGGCGCACACACCTTAAAAAGCATTATCACCAAAAAGAAATCAGAAAGCAATTTACTACACACAGCAGACACCAAAACCAGACATCCCCGCGATGAAAACCAGCGTTGCTCTGTTGGGGAGGAAAAACGTTGTCTCAAATATTCATCATAAATCCTTTTTATCTTTTAATAATTTGAAGGTGTCTAACGACACGAGAAGTAAGTGCCACTGACAGCAACTTTAACTTAGACTTCCTGCGGAGATGTTTTAATTACCAAAAGGGAATAATTGTGTTGTGTAACACTTTGTCCTTGAGAAAATCAAAATGTTTAGATAAGATCCCTGCTGCGTCTCTGATTCCTGGGCCAAACGCGATAATGAGACTTCATAAAGTTAACTCGGAAAGCATAAAATAATTTAGCAGTCGACAATTGCAGGAATTTAAACGCAATTATAGAAGCAAACATTGCTCATTTACGAATTTAGCGGACATTAATTTAAGTCATTGCCACACTGCTCCTGAGTAATTAGAAGCAATTATCTCTCCAGCTGACGAAAAGTCCGGTGTAGGACATGTAGAGACAGCAGGGATACAAGTGAAGGCATCGAGGATGCTCGTGGTCAACGTTTGACCCATGAAAAATTGAATGACATTTATTTTATCTGGCTCCAGATTTCATTTTAAATAAAATCTTTGTTGTGCTCTTTCCTCCTGCTTTCAATAAACTGATTAAATTACTCCAGAGTTTTGCAAAGGAAACCCCCTTATTGGTTATAGGTGTAGCCGCGCAGACACGTGTCGTCGATTTTGCATATGCAAATTTTTTGTAGGGACATTATTTTTTACGGACGGGAAAAAAGTGCCAAGGGGATTTATTAAAAGTTAGAGCAACGTTATGACGTGATTTAAGTGTATCATGCAGCTTATATACGAACTTTCACTCGATATAAAGGACAAACAAAATGTATTGCGAAATTAAAAATGGAAAGTAATCTTTATGAATAATTGATAAATAGAATCATATGATTGAATTGAATCATTATAACATAATTTAATATGATTTTTAATACTTACTAGTCACTCTTGCGTATGTGGTGGTATAACACAGTAGGTATTAAAAAATACATATAATAAATTAATTTTTTCTCCAATTTTTATTTAAAGAATTCTTTTTAAAGATTTCCAGAACAGTTCGAATAGACATAAACAAAATCTACTCCAGGATTAATTATTTGAAATTCAATTCAATTAAATTTTTTTGAGTAAAAATCAAGGCACTAGATAATAATATTCAAAAACTGAGTTAATCTTGGAGGATTCGGTAGAGAATGTAGTTATGTACAAGTGTGTACTTTTGCCCATATTTGCATATGTAAGAAATTGGCTGGAACTAAACGTCTAAACTGATACAGATCTGATTTTTACATAAGCCAAACCATCATTCTCATTCACACACTGAAGAAGAATATTAATGCAAAGTAAAAATGACACGTAGATTTAATCCGTTCGATGTTATTAATTTATATGAAGTTCATACTGGCAGATGCTCTGTCACTGGAGGGACAACTTTAAAAAAATAATATAATACATATGTAATATTGTTAAGAAGGAACCTTAAGAAAAGCATGAGCTCCACCACGAGAATAGTATCAGGTTTACGATTTACTATATTAATAACTTTGCTTAATACGACATGTAATTTAAAAATAAATATTTAAAAAATCACCCATCACCTTCTAATCAAAATGACACGTCAAACAAGTCAATTGCATTGTGGCTGCAACAGAAATGAATTCACGAAATGTTCAAAACTGAACTCATTATTATTAAATTGTATAATTGAAACTGGTTTCCTAGAGTTTGCTTTATTTTTTCTTAGTCAGTTGTATACATTAATCAATTAACTATTATTTATACATATTTTCTTTCAAATTGCGTAACGTATAGCTGAAAAGTTAAGTAAATAAATGAGATAACACCACTCACTCTTAATTTATGAGATAAACTTTGTCTAAGATCATTGCAACAAGGTTATAAATAAAGTAAAAAGTTTTTAATTTTTCATATGTACGTACATATATGAATGCCTACAGTGATCCTATGTATACTTATATATAACTTTCACAGATGGAAGAAGTAAGCTAAGCAGAACCTGACACGCTTCTGCCACGTGTCAGTCGGATAATTCATAAGAAAACGGACGACTAATAGAAAAATGGATGCAATAAAACGTGACACGAAAAATCGCTTAATTTTTATTGATCCCCTTCTGAAGCCCATCCAACTCCTAGCAATGCTGGAGAAGCCTTGTGGTTTTGTACGGAAGAAAAAGTTTATCCCTGAATAGCTTCGCTATCCTTCCCGGCTTCACTCTGAACAGGACGCAACCAACCGGAAAGAGTAATTGTGTATCACTTGGTTTAGACCTTAGCCCTCAGCCCTCAGCCTACGTGCCTTAGAACAAGCCCACGACAGTGAAAGGGAGCGGCATCACTCACTTACTATGGGCGACCAACGCTGTTAATGACTGTGGTTTATCAAGGGGAAGCGTAGCAAGTGGGAATTATCCAATTTTGTCTATTGTTTTTTAATTGTAGAATTACACCAAGAGATGGAGGTCATTAAAATATAATCCATTCAGTTACATGTATGTATGAAATTGAAACTTATTAGTACAACTGAAATGAACACCGCGACTGACTGCAGCGACTATCAACAGAAATTGAAAAATTAGAGTGTTATTCAAATTTGCTATCATTTAAGTATCTACATATATTTACACCTCATAAGCAGGTTATTTACGACTATCTGATGAATTTGTACAAGTACATTTTTTATTTTGATTTGGATTCCTCAAAGTTCCATAAAGCCTAAACGTATGCAATTTGAGTACACTGTATCATCCATATGAAAATTAAATTCTATTTAGCGTATTAAGCAAGATCGAAATTTTACAAGGGTATCCGGTATAGTAAATATTTTGCTACAGAGTGCTCACTCTTCACTGCAAGCAAAAACTGCAAATTTGATATTTGAATAAAAATATTTACATCGACGATGGTATGAATCCATTGACTTCTTATTTAAATAAGGTGTATTGATTTAATATTGTATATCACGTGTTTTGTTATGCTCTTTCAAAGCACACCTTTCAGACTTAGGCTTCAATTAAAAGTTAAACCCCTTCCACTATGCCTGATATTCATGTTTAAAAATAATTTGTGAACTTAAATGTAACTGCTTTTTTAATTCTGTTTTAAAGTATCAGTATCGCTTTTTTTTTAGAATCTTTGAAACCATTTCCAATAAATATATGTATATATACTTAAAAAATTCAGAAAAACTTAATAAGTCATTAATGACTGTAGACAATTTCATCTTTTAATATATTTCTGGTCGAATCGAAAAATTAATTCATGATTTTATGAAACTTTTAGTTTTTAAGTGTTTTTTTAAATCTTCCAAATTTTGTTTACAAAAGTTTTCATCTTCGACTAAGGCTTAACTCAAGACTTCGTGCAAAAAACTATATATGTATGTAACTTATATCTGTACTTCAATACTATGGGAAAAAATTGAAATAGCAAATAGAATCACCAGCTAAAATTTGTTCAACATCTTCCATGTCCTAACTACACAACTTCATTTCTTTTAAGGTGAAATTTTAATTTTTTCCTCTCTTTCTTAAAAATAACACATGCTATAGGTCCTAGGACTTAGATAGCTATAACCTAAATATGATGAAAAACAACGTGCAAAATGACCGATGGGCCGAAGGGGTGTAACAAAAAGTTCGCCAGACCTTACAACTCTATTAAAGCTGAAGTGGCACAAAAGGAACTTCAGTTGGGTGCACCCTTTTCACTGCTTTTAATTTTTCGAGTGATAAATCACAGAGACATGATAACAACAGACAAACACGTGCCACCCTCATTTTTCGCTTAACCTGACGAAGGGAACAAGTGGCGTGAACAACCCCTTTGAGTCATTACGAAGTCACGAAATGGCAAAGTCTGGAGGGTGACCGTGCAAAAGTTAAAAGTAAGTAAGTAAAATTCCGACTACGTGTCGGCAACTCTGAGCCGTGGGAGTTTGTGTTTCCCACGGGAATAGCGGTGAAAGGATACTTTAGCCATTAATTCTACACATTCCCAATGCAAAATCTGAATATATTGGAATACATGGATATTTTGATTTCCTAATATTTCGTTATTAAGAACTATTATCTGTTTATAACTATCACTGATTAAGATTTGATTTTGAGACCATTTTTTATTCTAATGTTCAAGCCTATTTTACATACATACAATGGTCTTTGATGTAATTGAATTGAAAATTCCGATTTGAATCATGTTTTTTTTTTTACAGATCAACCTACTATTAAAGGACCAGCTTAAGTTTTTTAAATAACGATCTTTTAACACTTCGCGGTTTGTAATTTAATAGGAATTACATATTTAAAACAATCCAAAACAGATAATTATTTTTGATTTTTAATTTTTTAATTTTTTAATTTCTAATTTTTAAGTTTTCATTATATCTGTAGCTTGTACTTATTACCTAAGCGAAATAAATAAATAAATGAAAATGTTCGAGCTACGATAAAAAATGTTTTCTAGGGCAAACGTCTATAGTTGAAAGGTGATAATTTTTGTGAAAATTCTTCGAATGAAAACTAATATCTAGTATAAGAATAGAATATTATATGTACCTACTAATGTATATATATTGCAACAATTTGGTCATCCAATTAAATTACGATTAATTCTCGCCGCAACTCCGATATGAGAACTTGTTTTGCACTTTCTGGAATTTTTTTAGAACAATTTTTTTGGAAAGTTATATGGATGGTTATGCAATATTTCAACAAGACAACGCACCAATTCATGTCTCAGCCGAATCACGTAATTGGTTTTCGTTGAGGTATTCTGAACAGAAAGATGAAATAAAAAATTGCTGGGATGAAATTTCAATGGATACACTTAAAAATTTAATTAATACGATGCCCACTCGAATACATATGTATATGAATTTATTCATAAAAACGAAGCCACAACAAAGAATTAAGCAACACTTTAAAATATTTAATTTAAATTTAGTTACTGATTTTTAAAAAAAATGTCGATGTGGCTATAGGAATTTCACCCATTTTTCTTAGTATATATATATATATGTATGTAGTATATTTTCTCCATAAAATGTATCTAATGAAATATTGTATTAAATATATTACAGTTTTATTTAGTCTTTCAAAAGCCCTTTCCACAAGAAAATGTATATAGGGTTATAGGATTGCGTTCACTGTATACATGTTGGTATATTATACCTACAGATTTTAGCCAAAATGTCTACACTTTTGCTATATCCTCTTGTGAATTAATAAATAGCATTTGCACGTCTTTTCGTGTTTTTTCACGTGTTTTTCTCTAATGTAGAGGACTACCAGTTTTCTGGAATCTAGAGAACAGATCAGCACCAAGCAGTTGCAGAAAACAAATTTCAAAGTATAGTCGAGAAAATTAATTCACAAAGTCCAATTAGCCCCAAAAGTTATTGACTTTAGGGTGTCAATTCTTATTAGGAAGAAAGCGATAATATTTTTAGCGGCACTTGCTTGAAACTGCTTTCTTCCAATTAGCCCGCGCCTGTGCTGCTAATTAGCATTCAGTTCCATGTCCGGAGAAAAGGAATTATCAGGACTGAGAGCCGGCCCGAATGAAGCCCTTTGTTCTTTCACTAAATCGTGCGGCAACATCTGCTGATGATTATTATACGAAGTGATAAAATATCAAGAGTTAATCATAACTCCCGAATATTCACTGCAAGAAGTTGCTCGTTCTCGAAAGGAGTGGGTGCGTTCTTTACGCCTTTTGTTCAGCAACCATTCTAAAGAAGAAAAGGAAAAAATTTTTTGGGAATAGGTGGAGCAGAGTGCGCCCCGTTCATAGCCTCAGATGAGAAAAATCAATTGAATGTCCCCTTAAAAAGATACTCCTTTTGCCGGAAGAAAAGCATTAAACTTTCTTTTCCATTGTAAAGTGGCCATTCGACCAAATAGCCACGATAAGAGCACAATACGACTCTGAAGATTTTAAATTCAGCGCACATGGAAGAGTTTAAATCCACATTGATAAGAGTTTTCGCCAGAGGAAGGTGCGGCGACCATTGATTTCGTTTGGTCTTCAGATGAAACTATCAGCAGATCGCAATCTTTAAATGGAGCTCTGTACGACCTTTTGTTGGCAGACGATTCGTTATTTTTTAAGCAGATAAAGGGGATGAAGGATCGTAGCACATGCACTAAATGGGACCGTCCATAAAAGTTAACTGGTACTTTTAAAGTACATAGGTGTCTTTATATATTACCTTGTTGGTATTCCGGTGGTTCTATTGCGTTTTGAACAAAATCAAAATGTGATCAAGATAATATTATATTTGACGAAAATTTCAAAAGTTTCTTTGAATACCTATCTTATTGTAAAATTCCTTTAGCATTTTCGTTTAAAATGATAAGGAAAAAAGCGCCTAAAGTCTGGCATAGGTATTTCTTTTCTTTAAATATGAAACTTTTGGATTGAAGTAGGTACCGCTGTTCACTTTAGGCAGGCCGCACACTGAGTATTCAAATGCAGTACGCATGCAATGCATTTTTGTGCTTTATTCATAAAGAATTTGAATGATGCATGTGAAGTTGCACATATTGGGACTTCATATGTACATCATCTTAATATTTATTTATTTTCTTCATTGAGGAATTATTTCGTAATTCGTAAAATGGTACCATTACTGAAATTAATTTGTAAATAAGAATGTGCATGGTTTGCTATGAAATCCTATGAAATCCTTTGCTACAAAATCCTATGAATGACTAAAATGCATCATCCAAGCTGAGCATGTTCAGCTCTATACAGCATGAATAATTCTTGAAGATCGCATGATTTATACTTACAGCCAGCGTGCAGTTTCAATGTGCGGATGCTCATTTGAGTACAAGTTTGCTGCTTATATGATGCCTCTATGATGCAATAAAACTGCATGCGTACCGCTTTTGAATACTCAGTGTGCGGCCTGCCAGGGTAGCTACGTTAAGTAAAATTAGAGTAATAAAAAAATCCACTGTATAAAGTAAAAACAAACTTAAAAGACAGAGACAAGCCAAATGTATAAATTGTAGATAAAAATTCCTTATTTTAGGTCTTAGCAACTAGAGAAAGGATAGAAAATGTCGTCTTATACGAGCAGGTTGAGCACTAATAGCTGTTTTTTTTCATTTTTCTATCTAGTTCAGGTTAAATAATAACTTTTTTTAAGGGTATTCACTCTTTGATGTATTTTTGTTGAAATAGCAAGTTTGTAGTAGATAATATTTATATGCTTACAAGGAAGAGTGAGCACCCTGAAGCAAAGTCTAAAAAACAAACTATATTCAAAAGAAATAATCGTGTCATCATCATAAGCATAACTAGAAAAGTAATTTTGGAGTTAATTAATATACTAAACAAACAAACATATCATCATTTAACTTTTAATGTAATTTGTAAAAAGCAAAAACTGTAAGAATTGGTTATTGATCTTTTATACAGCTATATAGGTAAAAATTTAAGTTTCCATTTGCATTTTTTTAGCCTTTTGAACTTTTTAATTTGCGAAACGTAAAAAAATTTTAATATTATTATTGAGTAATATCGGTAAAATGTTGCCTGTTGTAATGCGCGAGAGTTGTCTCTTCAATTGTATTGATGGTCTGCACTTTAGGACACGTGCCACGATCCCTAATATTTCCCATGAACAATTCTGTGAAAATAGAAATTGTGGCTTTACAGGGGTCAAGTGCATGCCACTGACACTTTTCATGATTTATGAAATTCACACAATGACATAATTAGAAAAGATGCAAAATTGTAATAAATTAATACTGAGTACGGGTTGCAAGGAGAAAGTGATGCAAACGTTTGGTCTTCAGTCTTCAGCTGTCTTCAAGCAAAACGAGAACGTTGCTTCATTCATTCGAGCAATTGGCAGGAAGACGCAACCTTTGACTGGAACTCGTGCCACACTCGAAAATTATAGCTTCACGCCTTCGTAAATGGGGCCTTCCGCGCATTGTGCAACCCCTCGCAGATTATCAGATGATAATTTGCAGCCCATCAAAGTGTAATTTCCCGCTTATCCCCGCTGTCGCCGGGGGAAGATATGAATGTCCCGACACTTCCGACAGATGTTAGACGTCGTTCAGCAGCGCCGCCATAAATCCTTTCCGAGGGGAAGCTACACCCGAAAATTGCTCTGATACAAGAAACAATCTTTGCAGATGACACCGAGGTGACTCAATTCAATTCCTTCCGAGACTTCTGCGAGGGGTGAAATCTGTTTCGAGGCGGAATTTAATAATTCAAATTGCGACGATACTTAATTGAGCCAGCCGGAGTTATGTTCGAATAATTATAGCTTCAAAAATATTTTTTGGATTCGGTCGGTAAACGGGCAGAGTTGACATCAAAGTTGGAAATTTATTGCTCGCGATATTTCTCCGAAAAGTCATGGCAAGTAAAAATGTGAGTATAATTCGAAATGAGCCATATAAAATGGGAAAAATCGCACAAATCACAGGACAATTTGGTTTGCACGCATTTCGTTGGTTGCGAAGGAATCCGCAATAGTCATAAATATCCGCTTTCAGGATTTTATATCCTCATGCGCAGCTGGTGCCGCATTTTATCTTGTGATTTATGGTTTGTCCAATATCTGCCATTGGCTTGGTCTCACCCGCCACAAATCATAATAGCGAGGGAGGCCCTTTTATTTACGACCAACATGGCTCCAGCCCAAAACTTCGCCAAATTACGTCGAATCGCACGTTATTGTCATAAAGGAGCCCAAAAGGGCCGTGATCAAGACAAAAAATTATTTATCAGAG
Source organism: Machimus atricapillus (assembly GCA_933228815.1). Taxonomy (NCBI): domain Eukaryota; kingdom Metazoa; phylum Arthropoda; class Insecta; order Diptera; family Asilidae; genus Machimus; species Machimus atricapillus. The sequence goes on from OW121784.1 coordinate 58,959,805, forward strand.
CATTTTATCAAAATTTACCCTCTCTGGATGCAGTAGCCTTCGTGAAGACGTGTACTTCGCGCTAAAATTAAAATTTACATTCCGAACGAGTCAAGAAATAGATGTTCATCACATCAGTATGAGCAATTTATTTACTGCAGCAAGATATGGAAGACGCATCTTTCAAAACAATCGCGAATGATGATTTCTTAGAAGTCACGTTCCAAATGTAAACATCAATTTCTTGAACGAGCTCAGTACACAGACTGGTCTTTATTTTCACTTAGAATGGTCCGACTGGGATCTAAACCACATCTTCTCAAGTCGCATTCTCTTGTTTCGTTATCTGACAAAACGGAAAAAACGTATTACAAAAAATTTATTTCTCTGCGGGCATCGCAAAATCGTATTTGATTCAAATGTATTTTCCGTTGTATTGATTCAACATTTTTATTTTAGGCAAATCATGCGTGCCTATAGATATTTAACTGATGATTTGCCTTTATTTTCTCGATCAGTGAAAAACTTCAGCTAAACCAATAAAAACTGATGGATCCTATTTACACTAGATATCATGGAAATGTCAATTTCATGAACGCTTTCAGTTATAAAAATGAACGTTGCATTTACACTGTCATGGGCATGAGAAAACTTCAGGAACATTTTTATAATGAAACAACTCAGAAATTATTTATCTCATGACTTCCTCATCCCCTTCGTTTCTCCCACAAGTTGTGACGCTCATGAAACCACTACTGCAATATACTACTACCATAATGGAAATCAACAATTTTCACGAAAAGTTGTACATAAATGGCGGCCATAATTTTTCTAATTGAAAGGATTTCTATGTAAATTGTTACTGATGAGAGTATTTTGAGGGAACTTATTCACTAATCTACTGATAAAATTTTCAAATTGAAATGGAGGATCCAATATGGCAAACAAATTTTTCTCGATTTCTAATTGAAGGTTTTAAATGAAAATTAAACCAAAAGTTTTCATATATCATAACTTAATAACAGAAGTTAGTAAATCTAAGATAGTGATCAAATTTCTTGATGATTTAAAGCAATTTCTCGAAAGAAAATAGCATTGTTGATTTAATACCCAATACCTGCATGCAATGCAATAATAAAATGGCGAATCATAAAAAAGAAAACGTGAATACTCTTATATACGAGTACTAATATAACAATTAATAAAACCGCATCAGTAAAGAAAGTAAAAATTCGTTCAGAACTATTACTTAGCATTATGCGTTTTGGACTATTTTGTCTATATCACAGACTTTTGAAACACTTCTAAACTAAGTTGACGATTGATAGTTTTATATATATTTCTAACAAATTAATAATTTAATTTCTAATATTGCCAAAAATGCATTTAAATTTATATCTAGATACTTAAACCTTATATTGTGAACTAAAAATATGATTACATTAATTTGTTAACATAAGGCTATGCAATTTATGTGAGTCAAGACTGTTAGATGATGATGCTGTTAAAACTTTTGTGTAAATTTTCAAAATTTAATTCAATCATGAACTTCTAAATCTGATTTGAATAAGATTGTGAGAAAAAATATATCTATTTTGTATTGATTTCGAGCACATGCCTCATATACATAATGCATGTACGCATAAACAGAGTAAAACACAAAGTTTAATACAAACTGGGACTAGAGCTACAAAAAATATTTTAATGCAGTGTAAATTATTGATAGCTTCTGAGAATACCAGTAATATGTTTAAATTGTACGTGTAGCTCTGAACAAACAGGGGAGACTACATCCTTTATAATAATCGACTCATAGACTGAATGAAGGCTTACGAGCCGACAGTGGTGGGATCGAATTGATCCCTCATGGCATAAATTATGATTTGATCGACAGCTGTCAGGTTTGAAATTGACTCGTGTAGTAACCATCGTACATAATTGTAGAAAGCGGAAGAGTCCATTGGAACGAGGTAAGGCTGAAGTACCCCATGGCCTTAATTGGAAAGCATCTCAACGACTACTGCGTCGGCCAAGCATTGTACCCAACTTTAAAATTATACTATCAAAGAAATTATAACTGCTACTCCGTCGATTGGATTTCTTCGACAGGATGGTACAGATTCAGCAAGCGTCTGATTTCGCCCTTACCGAAGACGAAGCGATGCTTTGTGGTTTGAATTCAGCGTTTTTGTCCTGGAAAATGTTGGCTAAGTGCTCTTTAGAGTCTTTTACCACACCACTTGGAACATGCGTATGTATGTATGTAATATGTTGTATATTGTATAATGTATATTGTATAATCGTCGCTGATGCAGCCCTCGCTTTCCGAGCTCCTCTCGGTTCGCGTTATGCTCGCAGTCCGCCCTTTTTGGATTTTGAGTCGAGGCGGCCTTTGAAGCACTCCACAAGGGGAGGATAAAGTGTTAAACAATACGAAAACATTTGCTGGTACTCAAAGTAAACCGTTGCACATTTTCCTGGGTCCTCATCAGCCCTTAATGGAGATATTATCGTTCCAATTAAAAAATTTCGCAGACAAGGGATTGTGGCTTCATCTGAATTCGCTCAAAGATAAAAGCCTTCGCCCTCTTTCTGTGCGAACTGTTGAACTTTGACATGGAACTTGTTGGGGGACTCAACGTTGAGCGAGTGTGGAAAAAAATCCTGTCCCTGTCATAGGCAAAATTCATTGTGAGCTGTTAATGGCCGTAAAAATGATTCACAGAAGAGGGCTGATATTGGTGAATAAAATGAAAAGGGCATTCGAAGTTTTTATATTGTTACTCTAACTATGCAAAAACTATGCAAATGTAGAGAATGCATTTGAAGCCACTATATCTATTATATCCAGCATTACCCTCAAAGAATGTATTATTAAGACGAAATTTAGGACTCCACCCCGAAGTAATGTCCCCTAGACGGTCCCGGGGTGGAGCTCCTGGAGACGGGGAGCGGGGTTTTAGCCGGTAGAAAAAAAAAGACGAAATAACATATTACATTATTATAACCTCAAAATAAAAAGATGTCTTGTGAATAATTACTTGCTAACAGTATGTAAGTAGGTTTTAAATTATGTTATAGGTATACTAAATAAAAATTAAGAAAAAAATTTAAAGGTAAAACAATTGGTATTGGTAGAAATTAGCCAAGCTCTTATGGCGTCTCAGCCATAAACCTCAGCAGTATTAAATATTTCGTAAAATATTTTTAAGATTGATTAAGTTTCTATTAAATCTTAACGAATCTTATGCTCAACCATGATAACATTAAGCCTATTCTATATATCCAAATACGTATTTTTCTATATATGCCCGAATATTGCAACAACATTAATTGCACCAAACAAAACACACAAACCATTCTTAACTTCTTTTTTGTAAAGATCCCTTAAATATACAGTAGCGGTTGTTGGTCTGTTAGGCAGAAGAGGGAGAATAAGATATTTAAAAATTTTAGTTTGCGAGCCTATTCCCCTCAGAATGAGTAACTCTTTTATAGTATATTTTCTAGTTAATTTACATTTATAATATTTTTGTGCCTACCAAAATTTGTTTCTCAAGTTCGTTTAAATATACAAAGTTTTAACGATAAAAAAATAAATCACTACCCCCTCTTCGAAGAGAGCATTTGTAGCAGAAATTAAAAAAAAATATGCGGTATACGGAACCTTCTGAATGCGATTCGAACTCGCACTTGACCGCTTTTTTCTTTCAAAGTTGGCTTAACTAGAATTCAGCATTTAGTCTGACTGGAGAAAATGGTAGGAACTTCAGATGTTATTGAATTATGTCATAAATACCTACTATTATACAATACTATGTAGGTGTTAAACTTATTACTTTCGTAGCTCTAAACTTATTTATTTTACTCCTTTCTTGAATTTAAAAATTTAAAATTGTAGACTTCATTTCTGTTTATTAAGTTCAACTTAAATAGGTATGTATACTTATTGTGTGACCTTATTATTAGCAACACATAAAAATTCAGGCAGAATTCGGTGGAAATTAGGTGAATACAAAATATGTTCGCTTTCTATGGTCACCCTAACTAAACGAGATGCCTAAAATGAAATTGCTCAAAATATATATTTTCTTTGTCCTCAATTGCACCGCAGTTGGATTTTAAATTATTTTTTCTCAATTTCAGACGAAACATCCTGGGGGGTACTCAATGCAGAGAAATTGTGCGGCGGCAAAAGTGCCAAAGCGAAAACATTTCAGATCAAACGTCTTGTGTCATAGCACATTCAAGACGACATCGCATTAACAGAAAGTGGCCAGCCAAACTAAGGACTTTGAAGTCACGTGCGTCACAACCCTCAGAGTGTGACATTTTAATTTAAAGTTTGTCCATTATGCTTTATGTTTCTTAGTATGCGTTCACCTTTGAGAACCTCAGTGACAACCGTTGGAATTGAATATAAAGACACAGGCACGTGCCATTCAAGGCTCGATGTGCCGTCCTTACTTGGCCTTCTCACACATTATGCCCAACTTCATCCCTCGTCATCCATTCCCTAAAACCCTCGTCCCAACAGATATTTACCTCACTAACCTCCGCCCACCTCAACTTAATTAACGATTTCGTAGTTCGGAAACCAACAGGAAGATATAATTGTTCTGGTTGTCTAACGTACTTAGGAAACTTTTGTGGGATCCTTGGACCTGTTTTGATACATTTCAGCGGGTGTGGGATGATTTGAATAAGAAAACTGGAAGTGGATACAAGGCACAGGTTTTCCTGGCGCAGAAGCCACCAGGGCTCAAAGGAAATTGCAATTAGTGGCACACAAAAGGTGTTGTTTGTCACAGAAACTTACTAGGCTTCGCCTAAAATTAAAATAAGGAAGGAAATTATCTTCAAAGAAAAGTAAATTCAAGTTTAACAACGGATTTTTTTCTTTTTGGGGGGACAAACAGATCGGATCCTAACATTTTCCTTAGTTTTCTTAACAATTAATTGTTATGTAGGTACAAATTCATATACATATTGTTGCTACTGATAAATTATTTTGTAAGTAACTTAAGCTGTATACAGTAGAACGTTCCGAGAATTTTTTGTACCCACCCTACTCTGATCTGATATATCGCAAGAGAAAATCAATCAGCAAAGGTCACTTCTAACTTTTCGTTAAATAAAGTTATTTGTATGGCTGGGTTCCTTGATGGTGACTTTAACGAAAACATGACATCTGCTTTAAATATATTCTTGAAACTAAGTTATATGTATTTTTAATAACTGTCTAAATAAATAAATTAGAAGTTTTTTATCTGTAGGTGCATTACATGTATTATAATACTAAATTCCATTACATGTAAAATTTTAATAATCTACATAGACGTACTTACTTAAAATTAAAATATTTTTAGTTTACATTAAATCAAATTTAAATTTTTTGGACGGCTATCACGAACTATTAAAAATCTCTTATTGAACTATATATGTATATTTTAAAATTATTTTCTTATTATAGTATTAGCTGCGCCCGCGACTTCATACGTGCGGATTACTATAAACAAAGTAGCAACTATAAATTTATACAGACAGCCTAATGCTAAAAGTACTAAAATTTTTAAATTACAAATATTTAGGTATGTACAAGAGTTTCAAATTTTAAACACACTGGGGAAATAAGTAAGCTTCATAGGTATAGGTTTGTAAAAATTTAGAAATGTAAAGGGTGCAAATTATTTTTTTAAATTTATTAGAAATTGAAATTTTGTCGATCCTGTGAGTTTTTCAAGATGCTGTTTTTAATATTATCACGAATACGGTTGAAGGTAAAATTTTGTTTTGGATTTATTTTAAAATAATATACATAGATAATACTGTTATTTAATATTATTGAAGGTTTTTCCATTTCTCATAGAACTGGATAATATAATAATTAATTATACCTACAGTTTCAGATACAAATGAAAGAATTATTCAAATCGGCTTACTTAGTAGTTTTCAAGACTAAAAAACATAAAAAGAACCTTTTCGAATACAAAAAAAATTATAAATTAATGCAAAAGTGTTAATTTAATTAGTTTTAATTCATAGCCTACCATACCGAAAATTAGGCCTTAAATAACAATCATTGAATAATTAATATAAGCGACTAATTACATACATATGTACATAATTATAATATAATATTTTAAGTAAGTAAGTATATGGTTTTAATAACCACGACCATTGTTACGCATTTGGAAAATGCTTAGACATCAATTTCTTAGCGTGGGATTACTTATACTAATTCAATCTCCCCTTATGCTGCAATTTCATGCCGTTTATGTGGTTCTAATCGGTGCATAAATGCGGACCCGAATATCCTGAAATGCTAAAATCCTTAAAACCAGATGTCCTAGTTAAGCACTCAATTTCTTGTTTCCTCCTCCTTAAATCACATCCTGAACACAAGCAGTTCTCTCCATTCGACTGCACCAAACAGCGTGGAAAATTATGATTTATTACGTAAAACGTTCTGGCCAGACGTTTCATGTAATAACTCAATTTGCTCGGCGTTATCAGTCAGATGAAGCTGGCGAGGGCGTATGAGGACCTTCTTAACATGTTCATGTTCTGGCTACATAATACTTCCCCATTTCCGGCTGATTTACTTCCAGCTTGAAGAAGAAACAAGTTTTTGCCTGTAATCAATGAACTGCATCCCGTCGGGGTGTGTTTGAATAATTTTGAGTTTAAAAGGGAACGAAATACAAAAGGAGTGAAGGAGCTGGTTCAATCCTTTTAACTGAACGTAGGTACAAAAGTTCCTGGCGTCTTGTTATATTTCAATTAGTCGTATACGGAACATTATAATATAGAACTTTTGAAATTCCTATAAATTAGCGTTTTGTATTACTACATGTATACAATTCATACATATACAATTCTTAAAAAAAGCTCCAGCTAGTAACTTTATTTGGGTAAATTTTAATTCAATTGAACACTTGAAGAAAGTCAAATCTTCAATTCAAAAACAATTGAAAAGTTACGATAGAAACGTTTTTTATAGAATTTTATAAAGTATGATGGATTGATTGATGATGGAGTTGATAGTAATTAACGATATTTAGTTTTAATTTAAGAGCTAAAACTTGAGGTCTCTAAATAATTAAATTGAAAGATAAAATTGTTTATAAAATGTTCAATATAGAGCTATTGAATTTCACAGACTTTTTAAAATTTTCTAGTCACAGAATATGTTCATTACCTTTTTTGGGGTTGTAGTCCGTTGTATACAGAACTTTTGTTTATAAGATCTTAATTATTAATTAATAAAATATGTAGCTGTAACAACAAATTGTCTACTAACGTTAAGTTTTGAAAGATAACTAAAATAATTTACTATAGAAGGTATAGTCCAGTAAAATTGGATTTTGACATGGAAAAAATTCCAACAAATTCATAACTATCGACTTATGTATGTACTTATTGTATACATACATTTGTAAAAAACTAGAATTCACCCTCTTTGACCCTGCTAAAAATCTTACAAATTAAAGGTACTTTTCAGGATATGTTTAGGATACCAAAATTAAGGTTTTCACAGAACTCCAACTTGGTTGGATTTTTTTATTCTAAGTCTAATCTAATTGGACTATTTTTGTTTAATTTTAACCTCCAAAAGAGTAGCTATATGTGTGTCATTTACTCGGTTGATTGAAAGAAGAAGGTTTTTCGTATTTTACGAATTACCAAAACATGGTATAATTTAAAGAGAAATAAAATTAAAATTGATACATGCTACACACCCTCAGACCGCAGCAAAATACATATAAACGTCTTTAAAGGTTGAAAAGAGGTTATGACTCAGCATGAAAGACCACTGATATATTCGTGCATAATTATCCTTTCTCCATTGCGCCGTAATATATGGAAAAATCTAGAAACACTATCCGCCTGGACGATAATTTAGTTTCATCGTGGCCTGAACCGTAATCACTCATAATCCTTGAATTAATTCACGACTGACCTCATTATGGTCGCACTCGTGATGCCGGGAGAAGAAGGTGGCAGTAAAAACGCGCGAATATAAGAAAGTAATGCGCCACATTAATCCACATAATCATCTCATGGAAAGTAAACAAACGACACGACTCCGGCCATCACGAAATGTTCCATAGATGAATCCTTGAGATATTCAGGCTAAGAAGTTTTCTTGCAAAATGAAATTACCTAAACATTCTGAGTAGAGTCAATCGGTCACGTGGCACGCAATCACCTCCACCAACCAGGTGAATGCAAATTATTATGGGGGATGTGAGTGGGGGTAGTTCGAATATTCGTGCGGAGGAGCGTTGCATAGTACAAACAAAATCACTGCGCGATATAAGCGGAGAGTACCGGGTCTTATCTGCCTTCCTGTCGTGACATAATTTTATATCATTGACGTCCTTTGCGGGGCCCGCACGCGACCGGCTTCATTTGATCGCCTTCGAAAGCCAACGCCGAAGGATAAGATCTTTATGACAGAAAATGATGATTATTAATGGGCACCCTGTAAGTGCGGGCCCTTTGCCCGCGGGAGGGCTCTTCACCCGCAGGCACCTAATGGGGCCGCTCCCCGCGCACTCCTCCTGGATGTCTTAGAGCTACGTTCCCCCGGCCGGCCAGGGCTATTTGTGGGCAACTAAAACATTTTGAATAATTTGTAGTCGGTGCAAACTCAGCTCAAGTACACAAACAGTCGAGTACAATTTAATTACCGGAGCGTACGCCCGAGTTTGCCCAGCGCCCCATCCGGCCTTCATCTCTTTGTGGTTAACATTTAATTATTTACTAAAATGCATTTCTGAAATATTAATGTAATTACGGCTTCAATTTCGGGCGGGCACTCAAACAGGCCCGCGGCTATTTGAGGTCTAGGATAAGCTGAAAAGGATATGTTCATAAAAACTTGAGCAGCGCAGCAGATACAGGAGTGGATGCTGTGCGGGCCAACCACCAGTCGACTCGAAGATTTGCTGCGCCTGTGTGTCGTCTGTGCTTTAAATTGGCAAAAAGTGCCATCCACCAAAAACGCACTATCAAATCTATGAAATCTATCTTTTACGCACCGGAACAAGGTCGAATATTTTGTCCCTTCTTTTCCTCTTCAGGGGTGGCTCGTGCCATTGTTTTCCTTCCTCTCCACTGCGCTGATATAATTTATAGCTGGCAGCATTGTCGGCTGCCTTCATAATTGTTTAATTAGTGACACACACCCTTCATTGCCGCTGGTTATGCTTGATTTATTCAGGCCCGCGGCGCGAGCGGGTGCTGCGTTTGGGGCTGTTAAAACTTTAGATCCTCGTTACGCAACATATTGACAGACAATAATTTGTCTTAATGAAATTCTTAAATAATTTATGAACGACTGCAGTCAACTCCTATTGAACAATTAAGTCTTCTACAATGTGGGGTGGAGGTATTTTTTGGTTTGCTCGAAAATGGATTTCTACCCCTTTCAATTTATAGAACCAAAGACCATATAATTACAAAGATGTCGCAAACCGAACCCGAGCTCGAAAATGTTTTTGGGATTTAGGCTGAGACCCCATGGATGTAGTTGTGAGTCGTTTATACGAAACGCTCTCAGCAGCTGAGTCGCGGATACATGCCTTTTTCCGTGTTCCCTCTTCCCGGAATTCGCATCGGTCGCAGCGCCTGGGATTGGGTACGGCGCGGCGCGCGGCGCCTGCTGCGATGCGGCGGGTTGGGGATGGAGCTCATTTTATAGTTATGAGATCATATCGAATCGAGCTGTTATGCTACCTAGTTGGTTTGGGTTCAATTGAATTTTAGAGAAAACCCAAAAAATAAATTTGTCTGCAATACTCAAATACCAAATTCAATTGAACCCAAACCAACTAGGTAGCACAACAGCTCGATTCGATATGATCACATAACTATAAAATGAGCTCCATCCCCAACCCGAAGCATTGCAGCAGGCGCCGCGCGCCGTTCCCAATCCCAGGCGCTGTGCCTGTGAGTGACCGATGCGAATTCCGGGAAGAGGGAACACGGAAAAAGGCAAAGAGAATGTATCCGCGACTCAGTTGCTGAGAGCGTTTCGTATAAACGACTCACAACTACATCCATGGGGTCTCAGCCTAAATCCCAAAAACATTTTCGAGCTCGGGTTCGGTTTGCGACATCTTTGTAATTATATGGTCTTTGATAGAACTTTTATCGGAATTTTAAGTTTTAATGCTGTAGTTTTAATGGCGTTTTTATACATATGTATGATATTAGATATATTTGTAGTATACATACCTACACTGGGAGAAATTATGAGCTCTGATACTTATTTCATTTTTAATTTCTTAAATTTACAGTTTCATTCACTTTAGGTCGAGTACCTTACCTATAGGTTGTAATAATGGTAAGTTTAAGGTAAGTTTACTCAGTTAATTAAGTTACACAAATTAAGGTAAAAAATAAAAGCTCACTTTAAAACCTAGGTTCACTTAGTTTTCAAAGATGAGATGACATTTATTAAAGTCCACTTAAACAGTAAACAACAGTAGTAAAAAATGATTTAATCTGATTCTCAAAAAATGTTTGAATAACATGTTTTTATTTAGGAACTTTAAAAGCTACAAAGGATTCATTAAAATTTCAATTTTCAAAAAACAAAAACAAAAAAAACTCTTAAAAGAAAGTTTTCTTTTCGAAGTATTCAAACTCAGCTTTCTTTTATACATCAAAAGCCCTTTGACTTCATTCACGTACTTCCATTTTTAATATTAAAAACAATCACACAAAATTTTAAATCGTCCACATTACCATTTTTGGAGTCATCATAACCACAGAAAGGAATGGTCCTACTTTTGGAAAAAAAATGGAGAAACAAAATGACAATATTCGCATTTAAAGTTTTAGTTTAGCTCATAATTTCATGTAACGCGTGCGTTATGATGTAGGCACCTATGCCTGTAAATGTTGAACCAATGTCCGATCTTTATGAAATATTTTAGAGATATTCTTGGGGTGATTTTTTAACAGAAAATGCTTTTAAAAATAATCTAATTTGTTTGCCTACTGAACTGTATAAAGCTTTCATACATTAACAATTCAACAAATAATATTTAAGTGGTATCAAATTTACTTATTGGATTTAATCAAACTTAGATTTATGTTTTATGAGTAGGTACAATTAGGTAGTCGTTATGCGCACGTTTGCAGTTCCAAACTTTGTGCTCGATTCACAACAAAGGCTATGTCAAAAACTTTATCCGTTGTCATTGATCATGTAGTCAACAAAAATTGTCAGAAACAGACTGCAGGCCCAGATGGAGAATGGATTGCATTTTATTGATCAAACGTACTTAATTGCTCTTTGGAAATAAAATTGCCAACAGCGGATACCGTTCTCAGAATATGACATGATTTAATTTTCAAGCATTCAGCATACCTTGGAATCACAGTGGCAGTTTCAAAACATTATAAAAATGCCTTGTAGATGTTATCAGATTCTTGCCATTTCATATTTTACTTGCGCGGCATTCTTTTTCATAAATAATGTTGAGGCTAAATATGTGTAAACAAAAAAATTAATATGTATGTATATAAGTAGTACAGTAAATAGAAATAAATAATACAACCATAAAATTACTTCAATGAAAACTCACATTATGGCGGATTTTGGCAAGGCTTCTTTTTAATTTCTTGGAAGTTGTACAATTTTCAAAAATTCGTCCTTTCGTTCATTCTTTTAATTATGTTTTTTTCTCCAAAATCTTTTGTTGGAATTTGATTTAAAGATATAAAAACATATCCACGAATTTTTACCACAATTAAAAATGAATGGCGTACAACCGTTTATTGATTAGAGGTGGATTAACCTATGTATATATTCGATTGCGAGTAATAGCAGTAGTGAAGTCAAGGAACTAGAGCTATTAAAAGAAAGTTTAAAATAATGTTTGTCAAAATATTCATTAAAAATATTGTCTTCTTCTCTATAAGTTATCTAATTTTATTAAAATACAAGTTTTTAAATATGACCAGAACAACTTTTTTTTACATATTTTAATAACTTTCTCTATAGACAAAAATTGTAACATACATATGTAGGTACATATTATAGTAAAACCTTTTTGAACATATGGCCAGGAAGATTAGGTTAATTAGAAAATGCACAAAATTACCAAATCCAAAGTCAAAACACGCAGCTTTTGTGAAAGTATCGAATAAGCTTGAGATCTATAATTATTCCTGAGAGTTAATATATGGTTTAAGTAACCGAAAAGAATTATTGAAATGAAATTTCGCTTAGTTTCCTTTCGGCTCACTGTGCTTAATGAGACAGACGTATTGTAAGTTGCCACATTGTCATATGTGAACTACTTTTGCAGTAGAAAAATTATATACTTAAATTTAAAACAAAATTCCAAAGAAATTTGCTCACAACAGCACGCTATTCACGCTAATTCCCGGACTCACGCGCTGAAGATTAGCATTTCGTTTGAAGGAGCGATTCATAGTGCTCCATCATATATCAAATCGCGGAGTTTTCTATTGCATAACTGGGTAATGGTCAGCGGTAATCACTCCAACTTTGATAAATTGCCTCCGATATCTCTGTTCAAAGTTAATGAATGGTCAGAGGACATAATGCAGGAGGTCTATGTAATAAATCTGTCGTATGACAAGAAGCCGGACCTTATCTACCTTCCGTTCGTGACAATTTTCAACATGGACGCAGTGCAAAAGTGGCCTCCTGTGCCCAACAACTTGGTCGTCGCAATCACCCCTTTATAAGGCGGACTCACGACGTCCCGGTATCACGCAATCAAACTTATGAGATATAGAGCCTGAAGAAGTTGAGAAATTTTCATTATTCATAAATATGGAAATCGCCGCATATCACCCTCAATAAATCTCTAATTGAGGATTCCTGGTGGGGTCTACTCCTTATCCACCCCGCCACGGATATCCTCGTGCAGAGCCTAATGACGGAGTTGTTCGTTTTGTTCGGCAGAAAATGTCCTTGGACAATCTAATGGGACTCATTTGCATATACAGCAGAGATATCTGTCCGTCGGACATCAGGAAGTTGTTCATAAGTGGACAGCGGACAAGTGTCTAGACGGAAGTGCGTGTTGGCCAGAAGCCACTCAGTTCCTTACTTAAATCTTGGAAGGGCAATATTGATTTTGTCATAAACCTTACCGTAATATTGGTAAAAGTAAATTTTTTGTGGTACGTCGACCTCTTCTTAGGAAAAACACATTCATTGGCAAAAGCATACCATACCTAGGGCTATTACCGGAATGTGAAATCTCCTCAGTGTGGTCTTTAATGAGTTCTTCAACCCGACGTAAAATAAAGATTTAATCGAAGCGTAATGAGACGCTGCGCAACGTAGATTGTTCCAGATATTTGCAATCTACACCGAAGAGATTATTCATGGATTGGCAATAAAGAAATGGCAACCACCTCATAAACCAGGCGCAGTCAAGCTGACACCATAAACTGCGGGCGATTATCCTTTCCTGTCACAGGCAGCGTCAAAACAGCGTGTCAGGAGTCACGTACAGAAGATTATTTTCTTAAAACAATGACCTGGGTGACAACCGTGGATAACGTCGAGAAATAACTACGAACGGCACTCAGATAGAAGAGACCCAGGAGGGCGCTTTGGACCCATTGGCCGCGACTCGCCGAGGAATCTGCTAAATGACTTAGTAGCGACATGTAAAATCGATAAGTGCTTCAGAAGTCTTATGTGCTGCGTTTATGGTCGACCGGAGAAGCAACATAAACTGAAGCGAAGGAGCTCCAGACCGAGGAATGAAATTAAGCTATCGACCGATGGCTCGCACTGGAACGTGATCATTTCATGTGCAGTCGGTTTCGCCATACTGCCGCTCTCTGACTGCGACGCGATGTATTTTGTGTCAAAACAAGGAAGATAGCTGCTCCAGTAACCACGTCCGCATTCCTCCGTCGAAGGAGGTGCATTTTTAAACTTCCTAACCCTTATTTTACCAACTTAACGACAGGTATAAAATCAATGTTTGCTTCAGGATGTTAAATTAAACTTAAGGGCATTTTCTTCGAAAGGTAAAAAATAAGGTTCCTTTTCTTCCGTCATTAATACATTCAGTGAAGAATTAAACAACTATAACTTTCTCATTTCAATTTATTTTTCTTTTTTATAGAGAACTGACAAGTGTATCCTGCTCTGTAAAATCTAAAAGCAAAAATCAGTTATCAGTTATCAATTATTTTCTGAAATAAAAAAAAAATCAAATTTACTTTGAAAAATAAGTAAATTCGTGGGAAAAAAAGTGGTGAGTTTGCAAAAAGGTTTAAAAGTTTCCTTTTGTCCTTTATCCTCAAAAAAGAAAAAGTTTAAAATGGTTATGTCGGATTCTTAAGAGTAGTCCTCTACTAGAAAGCATATTGACAAGCACTTTGCACCTATGTATGTATATAGTCCAATGAATTACAGTGGGAGCAGTTCTTCGAGAAGAAAAAGAATTTAGATCTAAATTTTAAATCAAAATGTTTGAGATTATAATGAATCCTGAAAGCGCTTAATTTGAATTCTAATTCTAGCTCTATTTGTAATAAATATTATTTATAAATAAATCAAATTAAATTAAAAAAAAATTCTTTCAATTTCAATTTCTGTGAAAATTAAATTATTTACTTAAAATTAAGAGAGAACGCCAATGGAATGTTAAAGCATTTTCAAACTTTGAAAATTTTTGTTTCAAGTATATACAAAGTTATTTAAGGATCAGGTAGAAGATATTTTATTATTTATTTATTTAAAAATATTTCAATTTTACAAAGTATCTAACTAATTTAAAATCCATATATGTACATATTAATAAATATCTGCATAAGAGTTATGAAGCCTCGCGGGAAAAGCCGCAATCTTGGATGACTGAAATTGTGGGCATGATTTCACCCCCTCCGTTGGGCTGAAGTAAAAAAAATATCTAAAGTGTATTATAAAATTGAAAGTTGTAAAATTGTCAATGAAGAGTTAAAGAAATGTTTTTATTTCATAGTAACAATCGCAGCAGTTTATCTTATTTTCCGACAAACTTTAAAAAAATTAAATTTGTCCTACTGGAATTTATGTATACATATACATTGTATATATTACATTTACATATTACTTATAAATTTTATCAACTAAGAAGCGTAAGTTTTTTCGCTACCAATTAAGTTAAATTCATAAAGTGTGACGGTCAGGACACTTAACCTCTGAAGATTAGTGCACGCTACTTAGAAATTCAAACAAACTAATAATCATAAAAATCTGTATTTTTTGTCTTTGTCCCCTAAGTACCTTGTTTCGCTATAAGTTTCAAAAAAGAATAATTACTAAAGTAGCCAAGTTATTGTTATAAATTTTCAAAGATTGTTATGGTCGGGACAAATAACAAAATAAATACTTACATAAATTTAAACAAAATAAAATCTGCTTTTTCTTACACAGCAGAGATTATTTAGATAATATCATCACTATCCTCGATAAAGTTCCTAAACAGAATGTAAGGATGTAAAAAAATTTAAATAACATCATAAAACTATAAATGAGGTGATCTGTAGTATTAATCTGACTTCTTCTGATTACATTCGGGACAGCCCTTTAATATTAAATCAAATATTCTAATTCAATTTTACAACTATAAAAACAATAAATTAAAAAAATATTAATAAGTATTTTAGCAAAATAATAAGTAAAAGTTATTATATAATTAGTTTTCTTTTTACTTCCTGGATGTCATTTACTTCATTAGTTTTAAATTTTAAAGCAAACATATAAGTATTTTTCGATAGCGGTTGAAACGTGAAGCATAGACTTTTTCAAGACTCGTATGCCAAAAAAGTGTGCCAAACATTTTGTGTATAGTGTACCTAGGACCTGAACAAAAATATAAAATATTTAGTAGTTTTCCAAAAACATTGGTGAATATTCTTTAAATATAAATCGCTGAATAAATTCATACATATTATTCCAAATGTGTTTTTAAAGGACAAGCCATTCAAACAATCTACAACATTTTCCATAGGTGTAAGAATGGGCGTGAGCTTTCTATCACATCCTAAGGTTTTCTTCTTTATCACATATATTTTGCAAAATAAGGCGTCTTTACCGGACGCAACCATCACCAAAGTATTCCCGATAGAAGTCGTCGCACTTATCCGTCCATTTAAAATGCATATATGCCAAAGCAGTGATCATTAAGAACAATACGAAAACTGCAGGCTAAGTCGAGAATTGACTCGCTCTTTGAATTTATTAGTTGTCTCAAAGACTTCTTTCCAATTTTACGTCCATTCGAAGAAGATCAAGGCTACTTGAAAATGAGTTGTGGGACAAAATACAAGCCAACTGTGACACCGCATAAATTACCGTGCAAAATGTCCCATTCTGGCGTCTGGAGACTTCTGTTGAAATGGGTCGAGGCGCATCTTGCTCATCATATCTTGGGTAGGTTCGTTGGTTTCCATACAATCACCGAAGTGCGACTGAAACTGATATTTCCAGGACTTGGCTCCATTAACGCGGCATCACCGTTTCCTTTCTTCCACTTTTATAGCTTCTACATTAAAAATGCCGAAATTCATCAGAAGTTGGCCATTACTTGAGACTGTGACCAGCAATGCTTTGGAGCGATAAAATTAATAGAAAATTTCGTCTGGACTCGTAAAATTATTTCTAGATGAACGTCGTCTCAGGACAATTCTGAGGTCAAGCCTAGGTTAATGTGGCTTAGGTTACTCGAATTTCACGCCTCGTTACTAGAAGTCGGCATTTTTTTTGGGGACTTCAATTATGCGTGAGACAGACAGATGGCCAAGAGCAATTACCCACGCCCTTAGAAATTTTATTGAGAAGCTTATAGCATTTTCATAATTTGAAACAGAAAACAAAAAATGTTTTCAATGATGCGAAAAATTATCATATAATATGTATATCTCTATTTGTTTAGACATAAGTGAGTAAGTACATGGAAGTAGGTACTATATGTAGTTTACACACTATATATCGATATTCATATGTACATATGTACATATATTTATTCTCATTCTGGTATATATTTTACAAACACTAATGCTTCAGACTATATTAGACAAAATCAAGTAGCCAATATGATTTTGAGAATATGTAAACACAGGATTCAGAATTTCATCCTAAAGGTATCCTTCCCTTTGGAAAACAAATAACTCTTCATTAGCATCATAAAAATGTCATCATTTAGTAAGCTTTCTGTGTGATATACGACTATTCTAGCTGGAAGCTATAATGTAAGGCAAACCATAAACAAAACCATAAACATGTCCCTTTTCACCAGGAGAAATTATATTCCTTGCAAGGAATTTTAGCAACATATTGCGCCAATGACTGTGATTTATATCTCTATAATGCTTGGTGTTGGTGTTCTCTGCCATTTTGGATGGAACTGGGAAAAAAGCAGGGAGTTGCTAAATTAAAAATGGTTCCTTCCGTTGCAATTCATAAGCAGAAGATTGGAAGATTTATTTAACGGTGCCTAATGCCGACTGCTGTAGGATAACATTTGAAAGATTTGAAACGATTTTGTGAAGCATAAGCGGATAAAACTCCAACCCGGTATTTTTCGAACAGATTTTAATTGCCATAATTGATTAGGTATGTGTGATTGCTAAATTTATTTTATGTAGTTTTCAAACTGACTAGAAAAATTTAATAAAGGAAATGTGTTAAAATAGTGTCGTTTCCTCCCGTCAGCAAAATGTAATCTATAAATAATGTGTAAACAAAACATTTAACTGTGAAAAAGAAATTTATACGCTTTCATCTTCAGAGGAAAAGTCCGAATTACAAAATAGTTTTAAAGTTAACAATTATAATGATTGTACACACTTGAAAATTCCTGAAAAAGCAAAAAAGGAAGAATCTTTTTCTGGATAAATTTATTGAATTTTCTAGTTCTTTTAAAATAATATCTACATTTGTTTTACTATGCTTACGAACATGTTATTCATTTTGAATTTCCTGAAGAGATGCTTAAAGTTCGATGGTAATGAAATTCTTTCAACAAATTTAAATTTTAGGCTTACATATTACCCTTGAAATACAGCACCGATGAATGAAATCGAAAATCCTGGTAAATTCATCTGATGTCCAGCAGACCCGAACCCTTGTTGAAGTTTGATAAAAACAGCTAAAGGTAAAAGTTTGCGGACTGAATTGAAAAATTCAGCATTGCATTGGGACAAACTTATAATTTCTAAATTAGAAGATTATAAAAAAAATGTAGGTATAAAAGAAATCATAGAAGAAAAGACTAGTGAAGGTAATATTCAATCAAATTTCTATAATACTTAAAATTCACTTTTAAGGTGTCTTTTATTCTTCCGCAGGTGTTTAGTCATCAATTTGTTGATGTTTACTTTTTTCCAATTGAATACTTTCATGATACTGCAAAATAGGTATAATAGAAATTTATTGAGAATTGTATAAGATATTTGTGTTACTTTTTTTGTTTGGAAGGTGTATTTTACTGTCAATTAAATTTGCTGCCCTTGGTGGAAATATTTTTCCTGCACAGCAAATTTTATAAACATTTTCAATAACTGAAACTTTAAAAACCGTCACCTTCAAAATTGTTGAGTGCATAATCTAATGTGGAATGAATAAAATTAGAAAATACAGTGTCAACTTATTATTTTACTTAACTCTTGAAAGAAATTGTAACGATTATTATTGTATTAACGCGATGAGCCCAAAATTTTAAATATTGTCAGTCCTTGACGATAACGACTATATTAAATACACGTTATCAGTCCACCCTTGCAATAATCCATAATGTATTCTTTCTTAAGTTTTAAACAAATTTAATTTATTTATTTGTTTTTGTTAATTTAAATAAATATACGAGTAGTTACCCTAAAACGTATATTGACTTTCCGTCACTTTTCACTATAATAGCACGAAAAAAATACAAGAAACAATTTTGGTAGAAAATTGTATCATCAACATTTTTCATATTAAACTCTCTGCCGGCAGAGGAGACAATCACGAAAAACTGATTTTTTAACATTTTAATTTTTAAAACTCAACCATCAAATCATATGCGACTTTTGATATATATATACCTACATATTTTCTTTTCTCATACTTGTTACCTCTTTTTTCACTAACATGACTGGACTACTAACAATTTAAGCATTAAGAATAAAGGGGTCCCTATCGGTGAAATGCTGCCAAGGATTAAAGGCAGCAGAACAATTTCAATAAATCATGTGGGTATATGTAAGTAGGTACCTTAAAGAATATTCCCCAGCATAAGTGCAGCTCTCTGATAGGATAAAAGTTATTCATAAGTCAAAAAGCTACCCTCTGCTAACCAGAAAAAAGAGTCTTAAAAACTTCTTGGGGCAGAATCATCGAAATGCTAATGACGTATACTTCTTCAGATTTTTCTGCAAAGGATTTCTCATTCTACCAAAAGAATGTCGTCAATTTGCCAATTTTATGCATTCACATGGATTGAGTGGTTGAATGACCCTAAGAGTGGCTGTAGATATGTTCACGGTACTCAAGGGCTTGAAATCGTGAACAATTATTTATTCGAATAATGCCGAACTACAGACGTAGCATGCCACTACTGCTACAGTTTTTGTTGGACAAATTATGTTCGAATTATATTTAAAAGGACGTTATCTAACAAAGCATCTTTCGCGATGGTTTGAATTATGAGCCAGTGGAAAAAAAACTACGGTCGAATAAAAGACCGGAATTGAGATCAGCCCAAGCACAAGGAGGCGAGCATAAAGAGATAAAAAGATGAACAGGATGTTCCTGGATGGACGTTTTTGTTTTTTCTGGTCTGATGAATTCAACATCCGCAGCAAACAAGTTTTTTCTTTCAATTTATATATGGCTCTCTTGTCTGTGATTAAGAATTTAATTCACAATTTTTGTGAAGTCCAATGTGAATTAAGACGAGTTCATCTTTAGAATTTCAGAACTTTGAAAAAGAGTGTAAAATATGCATGCATCGGAGTAAGGTATAAAGAACCCCAAAAAAGGCCCATCTAATGGTAATCTCTAAGTTTATTAGAATAATATTTTATCAAGTTAATATTAAAAAAAAAAGACTTAACTCATTTAAAAAATTTCCGAATTAATTTAACATATATGTATTAAGGAAGGAAAACCCACTTTTTAATAATTACCCACACTCCAGTTGGACGAACAATTTAACGTAAGGAATGCATTTAAAAATAAACAAATTATGTTATGCATCCTGATAGCATATCTAATAGAAACTGATGTTCAACAAGGAATGAAAGGGTACTTTTGATCGATCTTGGGTTTCTCTTTCAGCAAGACAACTATCCTAATTATGTATATTTCGTTAATATGTTCTTTGGGGACATCCATTAATTACGTGAGCTATTTTTCGATCAGTTTAGACTCCCCCCCCCTCCTTAGGTGAGATTTAGTGAGATTTGCCTGGACCCCCCCTCCCCTTACGTGAGATTGAAGTTAAAAATATTTTAAACAAAATTTATTTTTATTATTCGGGAAAATAATGAACCATTCAGGTATACCATAGTTAATTTAATTAATTTAGATAAACTTCACAGTAAAAATAGATAAAAACGAACACTTTTCACTCAGGCAAAATGAACACTTAAAATATTTTTTTTTTAAATATCTGTAGTATTTTATATTTTTTGAAGTTGACGTGAGATTTTCGACTATCCCCCCCTCCGGTTTAAACGAGATTTGGTAAGATTTTATTGGACCCCTCCCCCCCCCCCCCATTCTGAGCTCACGTAATTAATGGATGCCCCCTTTGCAAAATCAAAAGAAGAAACCTAGTTAAAAATTATGAGTGGCCGCTTAAAACATCCGATATCTGTATGTATGTATGTAAATCTTATAGAACTCTTGTGAGATGAATTACTTAGATCGGTAAGTAAGGAAAATAAACCCTTGCTCTACGGAGTATTTCTGGGAGTAAAATACTAAGTAAGAAAACATCAATACCTCGTTTGGTTAATAAAGCACTGTCCGGTCCGCTAAAGATGGCTTGTATTGTATAAACAAAAGACTGTACTAATGAGTTAAGTTCCTATTTTTTTATGTATTCACTTTTTCTTGTATCGTTTTCAATTGAAATATATTATACATACATATATTGAATGAAACCCAGCCGAAAATGCAAGCATTTTAAAAGCATGCTTTAGGCCTTTTTTGGAATAAGAGAGATCTCCGTTTTCATATCCTTTGACCTTTTTATACATGCATGCAAAAGTAAGCCCATTTTTGAAAGGAGGAGAGAAGCTGTTGGAAATGGCTTTATTTTCTTTATAAGTTTTCATTTTTGAAAGCTATCTCAGTGCGACTTCCCATTTCTTCTTATGGTTTATGGTTATGTATAGGTACTAATATGTGTAAATAAAAATATTTTACTCTTGTTTTGATTTCAAACACTATTTTATATTCTAAACGGAATATAATCTTAGTAGCAATTAATTATAGAAGATAAACCAGATTTAGAATAAAAAACAAATGAAAATAAAAATAAATTGGCCTTATTTTGTTTTCTCTACTATAGGCACATACATATATACATACATACATTTATAAAAAACTTTCGGTGTATCAAACATTTGCCCGAAAGTAAAGTGCATTGATATGCTCATGAACTGCAGTTATAGTTCTTTTTTTTTAGGAAATAAATATGCATATTAAGAGATCATGAAGTAAGTATTTAATATTTTTGTAATGCATTTATTCCTTAGCTACAATAGTATGTGTGAGTTATTCTGATTCATTATTTTATTATATTTATTAATTTTAAATAACAAAATATTGTAGTTGGCAACTGCACGGCGATTATTTCATGTTTTTCTGATACCGAAAGTCGTTATAATGGTAACTACACTAGGTATATCATCTGTTAATAACAAAAATTATGATCTTATAAAAGTTAATATTAAAAATACATATTTCATTGATTACCTAGAAGTTCTAATACATCGATGTTTAATGACGGATCTTCAAAATTGTATTAATTACTCTATTTCCGAAACTACATTCAAAATATGTACTTAAGAGATGCCTAAAGCATTTTATTAAAGTATAATTTAAGGTTTTTGGTCTCATATGCTTGTTTCAGTTATAATTTTCAGCGCATATACAATAATATTATTATATTACATGCTTGCAATTAATTTTTATGAAGTAGTTTTTTTCAATACTACACATTGTTTTCCAAAATTGAGATTATAAGTGGGTAACACTGTTAAGTACTTCTGTTATTTATTACACAATACCTAATAATCTCAATTTTGAAAAAAAAAGTAGTTACGAGGTCAACGCAGAAAGAACACGATTTTTATTCTGTACATATTTTACAAAATAAAATTCTCAAAAGCATAGGAAATAGAATACAATCCTGTACTTCAACAACATTCATATTGTGAAGATGTTTTAAAAGTTCCATTTCTCCGTATAAAACCGGATTTAACAAAAATAATATTTTTCCTTATGGTAAGTATCTGTGGAAGTTGCAAATACCTCCACATACAATACTCAAAGATATCGCTAGTTCTACTCAAAAGAAATGTCATGAATCATGATAAATAATATATGTAGGTATATGTAAGTAGTGGATTCCACTTAATAATTAGACAGAACAAATGAAACGATTTACTGAAGCGGAGGCTTATTGAATTTTGAAAAGTGATTGGTCAATTTCAACCACAAAGTTTCTTGCTTTTATTGGAGCTTTAGGTACATTATATATCCTCGGCGTGTATGTATCTTATCTAATTATATATGGTCGAAGAAATAGGGTGCGCCATTATTCTCTAATTAATCTCGGTGGTATCTTTACGTATTCTTAAACATTTTACTTTTAGAACACTAATTGCATGCAAACTATATAATGTAATTGGATCAAATATATCCAGACACGAATTTCTTTATCAATAGCGAAAGAGCTTGCTGGTAAAGCCTTTTTGTTAGATTGAATTTGGTATATACATATAAGAAACAGTAACAAAATAAATATCTACTGAAAAAATCAATCAATGTAAAAAACAAACATAAAGAAAGTAACTCGCTTTTTGATTTATAATATTAGATAGTAATTATTTAAAATCACAACTAAGTTGAATATATTGAAACAAATTATGAATCTGGAAAAATTGGCTCTAAGGCGAAAAGTGTGGTTGTGCCAAAATTGAAACAAAATGTATCCGTTTTTAATTTGGAAATGGTGGAATAAAAAACCTAATGCCATAACGTTGTGGGCTAACTTTTGACGACATCTAAATTAGTAGACTTCAGGTGCAATTATTTTCAGTTTCCATTTTAAATCTCGGTTTCAAAAAGAATAAAAAGAAGGTAGTTTCACGTTTCTTTTTTGTTTTGTTTTTTCTCTTCACGTCTATTTGAGTTCTGCGACAAGACAAGCTCACAAAAAGAAAAAAGGAACAACCGAAAGTGCGGCCTCCCCCCGCGACCTGGGGATGTCATTTATCTACCGCAATATGTATCTTTCGCTTGTGACACTCGGCTCAGTGATTTGGCACCCACACAGCGCGCGAAGATAGCTCCCATGTACTCGCCCGCCGTCCGGACGCCCGGAGTACATAAATAAGAGCGGCGCTGCCCGTAGATGAGCCCGAGATAAGGAAGCACCCACACTGCACTGGAATCCGGGGATTATCATTGGTCGCTGTCCAGGGCATCCACACAAGCAAACACACACTCCAATCGGACGCAAGTAGCTAAATATTCCGTTATCTCCCGTCGGACAATATTAATCCGGGAGTCCGGGTGCGCTGCTGTCATCCGTCATAACGACGACGTTTCGAAAGAGCACGGGACGCCACTGTGTGGGTGCGGGAGTGTGGGGCAGGCGGCAGCGAAAGGCACAAAAAGTGGCTCCTTTAAAGAGGAATTGGCCACCCACTGCCACCCACTTGAGCGGGTGTCACTGTGTTGACACGAGACACGGCCAAAAGAACTTTTCGGTGAATCCCCGCACAGTAGTGGAACAAAACTTGATGGGGAAGATGATGATAACTTGTCATGCGAAGGCACCCGGCCACTCACACAGCCGCTCGCAGATAATACGACACTGTAACCACGCCTTTGGTTTCGATGGGATTCCCACATCTCGGGTGGCTCTGGCCCGGCTGATGACGGTGTGAAATTTTCGTTATCTAGGGCGAACCTTTTCCAATCGGTAAAATCTCGACTATACCTCCGTTTTTTTTTTTGAGCTTTCACGGAGCCACCTGACGTTGAAGGACTTTTCAATTAGTGACTGACGGGATTTGGCCGTTTAACACACATGATTAGGTTCTCCGCCGTCGCCGAATCGTCGATATTTTCGCGGAGCTGTGGGACACACAAGAAATCGATAGCTCCACCCACTTTCGAAAGCGGCTCTGCGCAATCGCCGATTCGGGTGCACCGCGCACCGCAAGTGCTTGCAAAACGGGCGCTCCCCCCACCCCTCCCTCATACAAGCGACAATCTCCGACAGACGTTCGTCTTCTGCATTCGGAAGAAAATGTGCGAATGTGCGGCCCCAGCCAGACAACAGCCGCGGGGAGCACCTCCACCTTGCTTCTCTTGTTCTCACCTTTTCAGGTAAAATTTCCTTGGCCGACGAAAAGTAGTTCACTAGATTTAGGGGGGGCACATCTCACTTAAGCTATGGGCAAAATCAATTTTTGGCGCCCCGGCCTGGGCGGCATCCCATGGCACGCGTTTCACCCGTATAACGGTCGTCAAGGCCGTTCGGTTTTGTAAATGAGACTGCGATCTGGGTTAATACGGGACCCGGCATACGACTCCCTCCCCCCATCTCCTCTCTAACGAGTTTTGCGCCAATTCGCGACGCCTCGCCTTTGTGCGTTTTGTTTACTATGGCCAGACGTGCACTGCACCCGCGCCGCCCGCCCGCCGGTCAATTCAATTTTTGTCCGCCATTTGATGTTCATCTGATCGCCTTCTTCGTGGAGCAGCACCGCGTCCAAAGCTATTTTATGACTACACGGGTTAATTGAACTCGCCCAGACCACCCGCTCTGCACAGCTCATCAAAAAGTGATTTTCGCCTCAAAATATGGTTGAGATTTAAGTGCATTTACCCGCGGAGAAATGCATTCAATCGCAAATGAAAGGGTTCAGAACTGTAGTCTGAATTAATTAAAAGTCCTGTTTAATCAGGTATGATTACGATGGTATTAGACATTATACAGCTAGAGACAAAAGAACGCCTTCAAGTTTAATATAAGGAAATTGTTTCTCAGGTGCTTTAGCTCTACATTTCCTTTCTATACTTACAGACTTCCAAAACATAGTAGATTATACTCTTTATAAGGATATCAAACTCAGATATTTTGATTATCCCTTTTTTTTGGTAAATTCTTGAAACGTTCTATTGGGTTCTGTGTTGGAATGGAATATATTTAGAAAAGTTTCAGAACTGTTTCCACATTGCCTGCACATGCAGAGTCGAACACTTCCACTGATTTCGAACTAATTAAATTTGTTATGATTTAAAATTTATTTTAATAATTGTATACCTATAAGTTCTAATGAAAAATTACAATTCTATTTATATTATAAAACACTGATGATTGCAATTATAAACTGCATTATTCTCTCCTGCTAAATGCTGGGTAAATCGTCTTCGAATGTACTGTATAAAGTACTAAGTAAATACTAAATGTTCCATTAAAGACAAAAATTATACTGCCTATTTAATTCCATAAAAACCCGATTGGTACTTAGGTCTTTTAATTCTGTGGGGGCTGTAAAGAGTCGAAAATATTATATACCGAAGATATTTGTGGTTGTATGCGCTTAAAAGGAACCTGCAAGTAATGTAGCGGTCATAAAATCCACTGCTTGACTCTTCTCATAACTGGGGGCGTCACGCATGAGTCCAGAGCACTGACGACCGCTCGCCTGCATGATTTCTTGCAGAAGCGGACGATGCTGTTTTTGTTCTATCCTTTCGCCTTAATGACAGTGTGTTCCAAAACTCTTATGACTTTTATTATTTTTGCATTTATGTAATGTACCTATTTCGATACTTTTTTCAACCATATTCTTTTTTAAATGAAAATTAAGGTCTCCAAATCGCCACAAGAACACTTTGGCACAATTCGAGGGCTATAATAAATTTTTTTCCACTTTTAATTAGTGGAGTAGGTACCTAACGAGCATAAATTAAAATTATTCGGAGACAAATTTTGGAACCGTGTAACAGAATCATATTTATTTGAGGATAGTATATTTGCGAAAAATGATATTGCAAAAAAAAAATAGAATTCTCTCATTTCTGCCCGCTGAAAACAAAATGAAAATGAATTTGATATTTGCACAACGTTTTCGAAAATAATTAGTTATGAGTAAATTCGTGTAATATGGATAGTAACGCAATGAAAGAATGTAGTCCACGTTCAGTTAAATATTTGCATTGTATCGATTATGTAAATATCTATCTAAAAATTTGCAGAGTTATTAAGTTTTGTTAGTAAAATTCTGTCTTTCTGTCTGTCTTCTTCCAAAGGCCAAAAAGTTATTGTCAATGCGGAAACAAGAATATTATTCCCATTTTATTGGGGATAATATTCTTATTAAATGTGGGATCCTGGATCGATCGATCGAACTCTCATCCAGAACTCAAAAATTTCTCGAAAGCTATCGGTGGCAATTAACCAAGGGTAGTTCAGTTTGTTAGAGCAGCGAAACGCTAATTCGAACCTGCCGAATGCTTCACCTGGCCATAGTCGTTGTATTTTTTAGCGGTTCTACATAACATACATATATGCATGGGTGTATTAAAAATTACCTATTTTGATTAAAAACATACGTGGGTAATAATTCCATCCGAATCACATGAGAATAAATATTTAATTTCTATAATTTAAATAAATAAATAAATAAATTATGTAGGTACACATTTAATTTTTTAATAAGTAAAAACAACTTCCTTCTCATCGCTTATCTTTTGGTTTATTGTTATGTTTTTACGGGCTTGAATTGTCTAAGTAAAGGTTGCGGATACTGGCCTCTCTAAACCTGTCAGTGTCACCATATGGATAATTATTTCTTCTGAATCGAATGAAAATTAATACTTATTTGATTGCAAGAGTTTGTATACTAACTTACTAAAAAAAAAATCTCATCAAGTATTTTTGATAATTGAATTAGCAAAGTCAAGTGGGTGCCACATATAGCTGCTCAAAATTGTGTCATTTTATGTTTTCTATACTTCGGCACAAATTGTTTCCAATTCCACCAAGTTTAGGTACAAATTGTTTACTGTGTAGGTATCATTTATGACTTATGCATACCTTAAAACATATATATAATATATAAAAAGATCTTTCGACTATATAAAGTATATTTGATCAACTTTTCCCTCCCTTAGAAAAACAAGTTGCACTTTACTTTCTGCCCTTACCAGTAAGTGCAAATTTTTGTTATATAAATTTGTATAGAAGGTTTCGATAAGAAAACATTTTTTTACAATATACATATTTTCTGGGTTCTCCTCATTCTAAATTTTCAATTCCGATTGTACGCGGGTGATGGACCAAAAGTTGATCACACCCTTTATAGGTAGCGATCGAATTACTGACGTTCAAATAAACCTTATATTTTTTGAAAAAATTGAAGGAAATAAAACACAAAATATTGTATGTAATAATCAGAAAACATTAATCTTTTTGGATTGTGGAAATGCCTTCTCATCACATCATAAAAACTTGTAAATGTCGCGTACAGAGCCAGTGATCGAATTATAATGACCGTCCTTAATTTTGCCACGCGCCTACATTTCGTACATTAGTTAAGTTTTAGATTTCAATGAAGATAACTTTATAAAACTTCATACCTAATATAAATATTAAGTATAGGGAAAGTCGTGCATTTAGTTCAGGAAAAAGACCTAGAATGTAACAATTTCGATTAAAGTCTAAAAATCAGTAATTTGATCGTCCTGGTAAGGTTTAGTGTTAATCGATCAAAATCTGCTACCCAAGACCTCGACAACGTCCGATGGTCGCAACAAGAGCTTGTAATAAAAATGTTGATTCATATGCGCCACCCGCACTTGCACCTGTCCAATTTAAGATCGACCTCCATTTGTATTCGGACGGATGCCAGCCAGAGCCAGCTCGGCTCGCACCCTCCCCCCGCCGATGACGAGGTGTTGACACCGGTTCGGGTGTGCTCCGCCATTGTCCACCCACTCGATGCGCGATGTGCATACCAACGCACGCCCTGCCAGTGCACATGTGGGTGACAGTGAAATGTCTCATGCCGCCTTTGAATTTTTCATTGCTGCGCTGTCTGGCAATCATCCATCAGGCGTGCGGCTGTGGTTGTGCCGCCGAACGGCGGCGTTGGCAGCGAGCATTGGCTCGGGTGGGTGGGTGGGTTTCGGTCGGTGGCTTTTATTCAATTTTATGTAAATGTTGGAAAATATACAACAGTTCAACATTCATAAAACTTGCTCTTCTATGTACTCGCGGTGTCTCCCCTTTCCGACACATTTTGTGCACCTGAATTCTCCGGACGCTTCCAGAGGCAGAGGCGGGGGCGGATTTTGCCCCCTATGCATATAAAAACCACCGACGAGCGCGGGCCTATGAGACAATGAAAAATAGAAAAGAAATAATAAATAATAATAAATAGACTATCGTGTGGTTCGCGGGGTGGGTGGTGGGTGCCGGGGGGCGCCATACTCCCGTGATTTAGCTACCCTTTTCAGCCAGTAGGACAGTAGTTGAGGGTAGGCCCGCCGCCGCAGGTGTGTACGTTACATCGCGAGCATTGTGGATGGCACTTGGCTAAACATCGCGGAGCGACGCGACTCGACACGGCGACGACGACGGTTATGATGGTGGCGAGCGACGCGGCCGCGGCTTGCCAGTAGTCGGCCAACGGGACCCAGATCAAGCTTTCCGCCGCAGGCCGGGTTCTGTTGTGGTGACGTGACCAAAAATAGACAGCGGGTGTCCTTTTTTTGGATTTCCTACAACACAGTGGTGGGGACTGGCCGCGCTTCTCCTGGCGGCAGGACATCCCAGGCTCAATTGAGGCGCTGCTCATTTCGTCCTGCCCGCGTCCCACATTATTTTTTATTTTTTCGAAAGTTTTTTAGTCCATTGTAGCGCTTTTAAGGAATCAGGTGCTTAGCTTCTCCTTGTAAACAGACGAACGAATCTGGTGGCGCTGCTGTCGCTTATTATAACTTTGTCCGCGTCAGCGTTTTCTTGATCGGGATTTCGGGGAATTTGTGAAAAAAAAAAATATATATATAAACCCTGGTAGCGCGGGTGATTGGTGCCGACCTTGGGTGCTTCAGCGGTTTACTCCACAAAAGTTAACAGGCCACGTGTGTGTGTGTGGGTGTGATCCGCACCAAGTGTATGCACGTTTATGGGTCAGAAAACGCACATTCGTCGAGGACTGTTCCGGGCTCTTTGAACGCAAAGACGCACTGTCCCTTGTTTTTTTTTCTTTTTGCCCCCTTTAGTGAATGTCGGATTAACGGTGATTTTCTGATCGTTCCAATTTCTGTGCTTCGAGCTTGCTGCCCCCCGGTGCAGTCGCGGTGGATGCATTTTGAGAGTAAGTGGCACTACTGGCTGACATCGCACTTAACCGGAAAGATGGAAACTTTTCCCCGGGACTCGCTTTTATGAAGGCCTCCTTGGAACTAAAAATGCGATCAAAGGCGATTGCAAGGAGACTCACTCAAGGTAATAAAACTTAACTTCGCGATTCCTCATATTGGTTGGATTTTTTTTAACTTCCCTTAAGAGCGGGCTCCGCATGTTCTTAAATTAATGTACGATTTTTAGGCGGCCTTAGGTGAATTTGTTGGTGCTGTCTAGAATTTCTTACATGTCTGTCATATCCGAGGATTTCAATTTGAGAACGGTCCGTTTTTAGAACAAAAACTATATGGAAATGCATTTAAACTACCTAAATATAGAATGTTACATACTTATTTAGTTACATATTTCCTGCGATTTGTAAAAGAACAATTCTCAGTCAATAGAAATATTTTGTAAAAGGACACTGTTTTTAAAAAAAACGAAAATCTCGGAAATTGTATAAAATCCCTAAATTTCTAATTTGCCGAATTTTCCCGTTTTCGGAAATGTAAAAGATGTGTCATTTTCATGAATTGCTTTACTTTATGAACTAAGGTAGCGTTATGTCAATTAGATACCATTTTTTAAAAAATTATATAGGTAAATATTATATACGTAATTACCTATATAAAAATTATAAACTTAAAAGAATTAATTATGAAAATGTAAACATTTCACATTTAATGCAACGATAACTACGTATTGCAGGGTTGGTAGAAGGTTATCGTCTTTTTTAAGTTAGAACAATGTACCTATGTACCTATGTATGTATGTAAAAATTTGAAATTTTTGAGGTATGGCGTTTGAACATTAATCGCTGTCATATAAGTAATTCATTTTCTCATGTAATATAAATATAGTGTGTTTTACTCCAAACCACCTTTAAAAAAATCATTAGAATATAATAACGCATCAAATGCATTGGGGAAATCCCCCAAAGGCCAAAAGTAATAAGCACTTTTGAATTCGATGTGAAAGGGGGTCATTTTCTTAAAATTCGTCATTACTTAAATTACCTCTGTGTTTGAAACTGCCTACAATCGTGTGTAAAAGAGTCTTTTTAATATATGTAATATCGTAACGTAAGCAGGTCGAAAATGTTCATGAAATATTTTTTGATTACATTTTCTTTGTATGTTTCTTTGTTTGGCTGGATGTGCATTACGTAATAACCGCTGCACGGATTATGGTGCTTTTCCTAAAGATAATTGAGAAACCCTAATGTCTTATGGTGGGCTGGTTTGTTTTCAATGTGCACGTATGGCATAACAAAACTTATAAAGGCAGGTAAAACTAAATATTTAAAATGGATTAAAATGTACTCCGAGTTATGTAATAAGGTTAATGTTATACATCTGTAAGTGTCAAGCTTAATAATATGGAAGTCTGTACTATTTTTGTATAAATGTATAGATAGCTATTTAAATAATAATAAGGAAAAAAAACAATGTGCTTAATTATATAAAAAGAGTAAGTAAAGTTTATCTAATATTCACCGAACTTGTTTGCAAAATGATTATAAAAATGAAACAATAAATGTTCCTTGTCTAGTATACATACCTATACATATAGTTAAAATAAGCTAGATTAATTTGGTATTAATTTATACAATTATGGTCCCGAATGTCCCCAAATTGTATTAAAGTTACTTAATGTAATGTTACACTCTTTGACTAAAAGATACGTAGGTAAAATAATGCTGGTGATTGATAGTAGTGATACCTACTGAATCTATCTTTCTTACCTTGTAAAAATGGTTTTGTCCAAACTAGTTAGGTATTAATTCTACTTGTCATTACATTTTCCACTTTGTTCCCTAATTGACCATTGTTATTTATTTATTATTTTTATCGCGACTTTTCAAAGCAGACAAAATTTTATTTTATAGCTCTTAACGTAAAAATGCTACGGAATTATGTTCCATATGAATTTTAATTATTTCGTTCCTTCATTTGTGCTTTTAAATGTTTGTCGTATATTTCTTTATTTTATATTGTATATAACTTTGCATCAAATTGATATTATAGTTTGCCTCTTCCCCATATTTAAAAAAAGCATGCAATGGTACCAAAACTGACAGTGCTATCTACAAGGGCAGTGTGTTAAAATAGTTTCTTATGGTTTTTTATGCAGTAAAAACTGATTTTGAATTCGAATGGATGAATGAATTGGGATGTAATTCTGTCAAAAGTCAACTAAATGAAAATATATAATAGGTGTTATTCGCATTGCAATATTCAACCAACTTCTCCACTCGGAGATTGTAGAGGTAAATATCAATTAGCTTATGTAAGCAATTTTATTTTTTTCTAATTCTAATGGAGAAAAGAATACTTTATGTTCCGTGCCGTTTTAAAGCATCATTAAAAGTAACTTATCAGAGAACAATTCGTTTCAAAAGATAGAACGGCAAACTTATATATAATAGGTATATAATATACTTACCTACTAAATAAAAAGCTTACGGGATGGTGTGAACGGAAAGCTAATTATTTAAAGAAAAGTAAAGTCACAGTTCTCTAATTGATTACCGAGACTAAGTAGATTATAGTAAAATTTATCTCATATTTTCAAACATATGTATCTTCTAGAACAGCTGCGTCGTAGTTAGATACAACGCAAGAAATCTTTTCCTAAATACATACATTAGATACAACGTAAGAAATCTTTTCCTAAATACATACATAAACCACTATAAGGAGATGATAAAATATAATAGATAAATATTTTGTTTTAGCCTAAAAATATTGGAGAACTCAATTCACCAACACTAATTCAATGTAGGTTTTTCCTGTTTTAAGAGGGTAATGCTATTCATTAAAAACGAAAAACGGCTTAATATCAAAAATACATTGAATGTTTCATGTATACATATATATATGTATGTATACATGAAGCGTTAATAGAAAGAATACGCAAAATCGATAATTGAAAAACTTGATTTTTTGAAAATGGATTGAAATACGATTTTTTATTCTTATTGTGGCGAAGGTACCGTTATGTGTAAATTAATTATTCAAGTGTGAATAAAAAGTATAAAATGTAGTTTAGATCATAGCAGAAGCGGCAGCATAAATTACTTGTTGAAAAGATGTTTTGAATTATATAATTCTTTTTGAGTATGCCGTTAGTTTATCAGAGTAGGTAGGCATAATTTCATTGTGTTGTTTTAGAAATTTATAATTTTTCAAGAAATTAAGAAGATTTTTAAATTGCGGCACTTCGAAAAGTTATTAGTGTTCAGAATAAAAAAGAACACATTTCGTCAGTAACTTACCCAACCACTCAGTTAATTCTCGACTTGTTGTGGCTTTTTTTTTGCCTATTCTTTAAATATGTTTTAATATTTTTGCTATGCGATATCACCCCGGTTTTTTTCTTTTTCTTCTTCATATGAATGATATTTCCTAATTTTTATAAAAATTCGTAAGGTCTGTAAAGCTAGTGTGATCATCCCTTGACAATTTTCATTGGCTAATAATTTGGTAATAATTAAATTGTAAGTGATAAGGAAAAGCCAAGCAATTAATTGTGAGGCCTAATAAAAATTATAGGGAATCTATTTGATTATGAGTGAATTTTGTACGCCAAAAGCTTTTTTAGAAAACGAGCTGAAGGCACTACTGATAGAGAGCTACACACTGCTCTACACTTTCAGCTACAGTCGCTGTGCGCATGTGTGTGCATATCGGTATATTACATACAGTTGCGCATTTTACTTCTATTAGGGCGCGAGCGCAACGTTATATCTTTGTTGTAAAAACAGTAAATTCAAAGCTCTGCGAAAGCTTAGTGAAACAATGTTTTGTTATAGTGTGAGATTTTATACATATACGTATTTGTCTCTGATAAATGTACATGCATATGTATGTATATGTATATACCAAGTTATGATAGTCCATGGTAAAAGTTTTTTGTTCTTGAGAGGTCCCCCGGGAGTTTAAAGCTAAAACCAGAATGATACGGACGCAGCAGAAGACTCGCCGGAAAAAACGCCGGTGCAAAAGGGCTCATTTAGGCACACGCGGCGCGGCGGCGACGCGACGCGTCGTCTAAACAGGATTTATTTTCTTTTCGCCTTCGGCCGCGTAAGCAGGTGGTGCCACCAGTAAACAATAAAACTGAAGACAAATTTTTGCAATATTTTGTCAAGCATGGTTGCTAAAAAAAAAATAACCCAATCCATACTACCTGCACTCTGTATTGCGGTTCTAAAATCTGTAACCATTTTGTTTGAACTTACATTTATTTTAATCACACAGTGGCAGCCCTCGGTCATAATCAAACGTTTGGTCGCTGGCAGCTGCATTCCAATTCCAGCATAGGTGGCAGGAATTAAATTGCGTTCAAGGCCACCATAGGCCTCGTTCGTATCACTCTGATTAGCTTAACACCGATTATTATTTTATTTATTTATTTCACTTTTTTTTTTGATTTGTTTCAGCCACCAAATTGAAAATAAGGATGCAACCCAGTTTTTTTTTGTGCTATCTTCAGTAATCACGACACTCACAAAAAAGTTGTACAGGCTTTCCAAATTCTCTACTGATATATGCCCCATTAAACAAAAACCACTTGAAGAAGTTTATATACTTGCTATTTCGGGTTGAAGTTTTTAGGCTTATTTATAGCATAGGTATAGTAAACAAGTTTCACTTACACCATGGTTTTGTAAAATCCTAATTTTCTCTGGCATAATAAGTTATTAAATAAGATTTGAGTATATGTACATGCGTATAATAAATATCGTTCGGAGGCTAGACCGCATCTCTAGAATGGTTGACCTGAAAAAATAAATAAATACGTTTTGTTTTCATTTATATAGACATGAATTTATTATTTTTTTAAATCGAATAATTCGAGGTAGACTTATACAGGGTGTCTCAAAAGAAAGTTCACATTTAAATCTTTTTTTAAAAGAAAAGTCTTAGCTTTATTGAAAAAATGTTTATTTTATATTGAAGTACACTGTTTGGGAATTTATTTTTTAAAAATAACATCGTCCAAATGTAAACCGTTGCGCTCTCGGCATTCATTTAGTCGGGCACTAAAATTGCCTATGACAGCTCGGCAGGTAGTCTCCGTGATGGCTGCCATTTCATGACTGAGTAACACTGTCCACGTTTTCGGCTGTTCTTGATGTTCTTGGCCGCCCAGATTTTGGTTTCTCCAGAGTTGACCCAGTCTCTTCAAACTTCTCAACCCATTTTGCAATGAGTCGAGTGCTAGGCGCATCATTTAAGTGACGAATATGTCGAATACTGCAGAATTTTCTACGCGCTACAGTCGCCGAATTACCGTTTTTGTAAAACTCACGTACGCACAACGCACGGTCCGCACCAGAGAAACGCTCCATAGCGACTAAATTCCCAAGAGCCAGACTACCGACTGACATACCCCCCGCGCCCCTCAGAATAGTTGCTTTCGCGTAATAAGATAAGCAAATGTGAACTTACTTTTGAGACACCTTGTAGTTCCAGTCAGGTAAAAAAAAAATCATTTCAAGAAAATTTCAATTCAAATTTAGTGAAAATGTTTAACGAAAATTGTCCTGTAAATCGTAGCAAGCGTTAAAAAAATAATTAAACTTCGATGTTTTCTACACTTTTTCAATTCTGGGTCCATATGACGGTTCTTCTTCATCATCGTTATCAGCGGTTTTTTTTCTTTTATCGATGTCGTTAGCATGAAGACAAGCACATTGTAACCAAAATTTACGTCCATCAACCAACCGCTACGTACATCTAGCTCGCTCTAAAATGTAGCTATTTGCTCAATTTCTGAAATTTTAGCTTAAAAGTTTTTTACCTATATCTGAATATATATACACATAAAAGGAATATATAAATTTCTAAACCATAACTCACAATATTTACCAAGTTGTTTCGGATTTAAAGTAGCGGAAATGCAAGTACCTACTTTAAACTCCTTTTTCCTAAAATCTTTAATTACAAAATTAACTGATTGGAGCTCGAATGTTATAGACAAGCCTAAGTATAAGTAATCAAAACCAGTCAAAAATGATTACATTGCTTTCATTCTAATCTACATACATACATTATATCATGCGATAATGTTTATTGACTGCAAAACGACTTGGTTTTAGTTTTTAGATAATTTTTTTAAAAGTTTTTGCTTCCACCACCGTTAGTAATACCTTCTTTTTAGTTGGTTTTTTTACCATCTATATATCGGTTTTAGTTTGCTAACTATATGATTTTATGAAAATGGCCTAAATTTAAAGTTTGCAGGGTTATACTGCCTTTAATTTTTTTTTATTAAATTGATTTCTTTAAATTTTAAATTAAAATAATGAAAATAGGTTTAATTTTCATTATTCCTGAACTTTGATAAATCTAAACGCATTTACGAGATAACTAGATAAATGTGGCTTCATGGGGATACCCTTCAGAAATTACGGAAATAGAACTTGGAGATGATGCACGTCCTCTGGGATAATTATGTCTTATGCGTGGGAAGTGCGAGATATCATTGAAATGTGTGTCAGCCCCTCTCGAAGTATCAACCGCACTTAATTACGAAACATCTTCAATTTTCCATTATCAGTTTCATCCGCCTTCCAACAGGCGCGTAAACGAGAACGAAATCGGAGAATGGCCTTCTGAGGAGCAGATCGCCCATTCCGCATGACACACTTTGCGCCATGGCTAGCTTCCTTTGGACACGATAATTCGTCTGGATATCCACTCGCGCATATGAGAGAGCATTGTGGGAATTATCTTCTTCCCAAGTATTTTTTTCTGCTGACGCGCTGTTAATCGTCGGAGTGACTTTGCCATACTATCATTATGTAATGTCGCAATCACCAGCTATCCGGGCAATTATCAGTCCCACGAAGAGCTTTTGGGACTGGCCTGCAAATAGGGAGTGATCTAATAGTCAAGGCGTCCGCGAAAGTGTGGGATGTTTCCTTTGTTTTGTAGTGCTTTAGGAAGATAAAAATATTCTTACTAAAGCATTTGCGATTTCACTCCGCATTATAAAATATGATTTTTTCCAAGTAACGGCTAAAACACCTGCCTGCGCCACCGTAAGAACCCCTTCCTGCAATGGACCCCGAGCAGTATGTCTAATATGAGTAATATGAAAAATCTGCGCGGCAGCTAAACTATCTTAATTGCATACCATCATTGTTAAATCTCGGTGACAAAATCGTCACGTTTTGAAGGTCCTCAGTTCCTCGGATCGCATCTGTGCTCTGCTGCAAAGTGGCTGTGGCTGCGGCTGTGCAGCATGCGCAGTCAAGTGCTCCTACAATCGATTTTCCCCTTATCAGCAGAAATTGCCAATAAATCTTATGATTGTTGCTGTAGCTGAATGGCAATTGATTCTTTTACTTTTTGTAAACAACATTTGATCCATTTTGGAAACCACAGTCATCTGTCGGTACGTGATTTTTCTGGAGCCGAGTCTCAAGTGTTTGTTTTTGGAGACGTGGCGCTATAATACGATGACGCTTTTTGTGTAAATATTAAGACAATCAATTACCAAACTGAATATCTCCTAACAATGTGCTCTATTATGCGAGAATAACTTTACTATCCAAATGGATGAGACAGCTTTTTGGAACTGTCGTATTTCAAATACTTTGTTGCCGGCCCGAATGATTTCGAAAGACTGAAGCCATTTCCTTATCTCCATTGACTTCACGTACGTTATCCAAACTTATAGTTATTTCATCTTAATGATCTCTTATATATCTCAGACATTTTATCTTCTTTAGCATTGTCTATTTTCTGAACAAAGAAACATTCTGTATAAAGAATTCTTTTTATACATGTTAATTGCACAGACATACATATTTACTTTTATGATATTAAACAGAAGAAAGAACCATGCATGAGTAAAGTTACTCTTTGAAAGGAATGCTATTATGCTATCAGAAAAAAAAATGAAATTTTCGAGATTCAAACAATTCCTTGAAAATAATTAAATTACCTACTTCTTCTACTTTTATATTAAAGTAGGTCACTATATACAAGAAACGCAGGAGGTACATTTATAAGCCGAAGAAGATATACGAAAATTTCGTCTATTGTCAAAAAATTTAGATTGCGTTTTGCATACCATACATCTTTGGTATCGTAATTTGGTGCACCTATTTGCGCAAAATTTTAACAAAAAAACCTTTGAACTTTGTAGACTAATTTCTCTAAGGACGAAGTTTAAATTTATTCGTCAAATTAAATGAACACAATAATGAACATAATTTTTCTTGACATCCAAGTTGATATTTTTTCTTATGAATAAAGTTAACAGTCCATTGAAAAATCGACCA
This sequence comes from Machimus atricapillus, assembly GCA_933228815.1. Lineage (NCBI taxonomy): Eukaryota > Metazoa > Arthropoda > Insecta > Diptera > Asilidae > Machimus > Machimus atricapillus. Next base: position 58,997,725 of record OW121784.1, read on the forward strand.
TAAAGCCTTAATTGAAATACAATACATATTTCACTTCTCTCAAAATTAATGTAAAATCTTTTTTTATATGTAAGTATATATACATAAGTAAAGTAGGTACATACTTTTCAGTAAAAATGGTTTTGCCGAGTGAAATCAATATTAAATGTCGAAAGTTCACAATAAAGAAAAAAAACATTATAAATTGAGTGCACGCTGTTTACCTTTCTGTTTTCAATTACACTCTTAAAATAAAGCTAATTTCCAGACAAATTTATGTTTTATGTTTTATCTATTACATCCATTGAAAAAACATTTAACCTATTACATCAATTAATAAAGGACACTGCTTTTATTGCTCTCTCGTTGTAGAATAAACTCGTTATAGCGTTCAGTATAGTATACCTACATAATAATAATGAATGATCAATTATTTTAAAGTTCATGAAATAATATAAAGGTTTTTGATGAATTAATAAAACATTTGCTTATTTCTGTTGATTTTATTTTATGAGCATTTTCGGCAAATTTAATTAATAAGAGCAATAAGAGGTATACCGTATACCTAATAAATAATATGCGGAAAAAGTAAGGTTTAAAAATAAAACAAGTTTATTACATTTTCAGCTCTTAAATGCCATTAAATAAAAAAATTCTACCAAAATAAGATCTTCCTTAAAAAATTTCTAAATACATATAATTATGCATTTCTTGCAAAAGAAAAGATAAAGCCAAAAATTCTCAAAGATACAAATATTGCTATAAATAACCGAATATTAAGACTAACTTTTTAAAAATTACGAATAAAGGCTACTACATCAAAGAAAAATCAATGCTCTATGGACATTTTGCTTAGTTATAGGTAACATAAAATATATGATCACATAATATTTATATTATAAGATTTTGATAAATACTTTTTCTATAAAAAACAGGCATTTGACTGAATATCTGAGACATGTTTTCTCTATAAACTATTTTGTGTGGGAACTTTGCCTTTTTAATCAAAATTATACTTTTTACAATATTTTACACAAATTAATGTAAGAATTGTATGTAATTTTATGTTTTCTTGCAATGTGCAATATGTCAATTGAATACATTGGTCAAGTGTGAATTGGAGAGGAAGATATTTTTTACTTATATTTTTTTTGCAGATATTCTAATGTACGTTGTAAATGAAATTATTACAGACTTCAGTTTAGTTAGAAAGTTACCTAATTAAAATATGCAATTTCTATTTTTGTTTTTTGCATATACATATGTACATATGTAGCTTGCACTAAGCGAAATAAATAAATAAATAAATAAACATACATACATACTTCAGAGCGTAAACAGTAAATTAAATATTTTGCCAAGCTATTCGCTCCCAAATAAATAAATATACCTAATCTGTTTTATCATATTGATGCTCATTAACTATTACCTACATTAACTCTATGCTGTGCAAACCTCATTTAAAGACATTTTCGTCGCCGATACAAAATCAGTGAGAGTTTGTTTACAAAACAAATGTTCCCAGACTTTACTCTGTTAATAGCACCTTAATCAATCTGGCAGTGCGCCATGCGGTTACCGCACGATTACGAAAATTTACGTTAAACCAAAGGAACTCGTTAAACCGCAAAGAAATGCTTTAACAATGTGGTCCATCAGCAAGGATTGAGGAGATTAGTATGGTCCTGGTTGATTTTGTGCTCTTATCAAAAAGAAAAAGACCTTATTTGCAAAGGCACACGTTAAGATATTCTTAAAAATTTCGCAAATTAAGGCAACTTAAAAGTCTGATCAAAAACCGCACAATGCTCGAAAAGCGGATGGAAAATATTTTTGGCAGTTGCTCCAGAAACTGGAGCTTTTTCTGACCGTTGACGATGCTATCAACTGCCTAAGAGAGTCACCATTAGTCTTCAGAAGTTTGCGCGCAACAGTTGCTTTTTTCTTAACTTTTGGTATCAATGCGGCTATACAGTGATATCAGTTTGCTTTTGGAAGCTATCCAAATATTTTAGTTTTGTGAAGTGTTTCTACGCCAAAGAAATATTATTGGAAGTATCATTTGTCATCATAAAAACATCACCGATCAGTAAGAGATAACAAGTAGTCTTCAGGAAAGCAAGTGATCGTCAGGTACGTCTGATAGGTTATTGACATGTTGCAGGAAATTTCGATAACTAAAAATTATATAATTTTTGGTAAGTATATTTAAAGAAAGAACAGGCGTTTATTTTTATTTTATTTTATTGCACCATTGCAGTTTTTATTACAAATCGTTATTAACGGTATGACATGTTATTTTAATTCTCTATACCCATAGTTTTCCTTTCTCGTGACCTTAAGCCCGAGATCTGTTAAAAACAAAGGTTAATTATTTGAGCACTCAAGGATTACCTAAGTATATCAAATAAAATGGATTAGAATAAAATGGTATTTTCAAAGCAATTCATCGATATATGCGGGGCTTTTTTAGGAAGAAACCTCATAAATATCTCTATCTAAGCACGATTTGCAAAAAATTTTTTTGATAAAAATTAATAACTATTCTCAAGAGCTCATTAAGTGCGGTTAATGTAATTACACGATAAATGCCCCTGTCGAAATTTTGCACTTATTAATTTAGCTCAGATAAGCCGAAGACATGATCATTCGTACATTTCCTTAATCGGTCTATCATTCCACCCTCAAAACGTTGACAATAATTTATTACCTATGTGATTAGATGTTCATATCGCGATCTTCGATGTTGAAGTTATTATGGTTATCTTTGGTGGCAGATAGTGTGTACGCAGATGTCCAAACCTTTTGCTACCAAAAAAACGCAAAGCAGTTTCAAATTGGGTGTCAATGCTCGATTGATGGGAAACTGTGTATTATCTAATTTCTTTATTTAAAGTGATCAAATCGCCGCCGTAATTCTATAAAACCAGGAGTGAGTCAGTGTGATTGCAGGAAATTTGATTATATCGGAAAGTGATGAGTTTGTCATGTGAGTTCGTAGATATAAAAGGCTTCAAATGTTTCTCACGATATGATGAAAATGTGCAGTGATCTACCCTTTTTGAGAAAAAATTGTATTTTTCCTGAAAAGTTTAAAAATCTGTGAGGAATATCTAAAATTTAGGAAATACAATTGGTGTCTAATTTTAACCCTTTTTGTGTGAACCCCTTTTTGTCTTCTTCTGAAGTCTTCAAATTGCTTGTCTTGGCATTTGAAATATTTTTGCTTTTAAAAATCGGTGCAAATACCACAAATCTAACTTTTACCTGTGTGACCCGTTTCCTCACTCCTTTCACGGTCCAGTAAATGTGACCCTTAGGATTGACGGCGGTGCACTTAGCGGAAAATTTATTTAATTTGCGGAATGTCACTTAGAGGGTCACATCCCTATTAAATGTTTTATCGATAATAAATCGTGGAATCATCATTTATGTCCATCAGGAAGTCTTGTTCGTGCAACGATTGCCGGTCTTAGCACCAGGTGTTGACCAAAAATGTGACGTTGTGTGCACGTCATATCTTTCCGTTTTTAGTCGGGTAGTGCCCTACATGTGCAAATATTTTATTCAAAATATTTTATATCAAATAAGATGTACAGATAAATAGAAAACGAGATTTTCACTAAACAAATTTTTTTCGTGACAAATGTATGTATGACCTTGAATAACTTTTAATGCTAAATAAAATTATATTTGGATTTTAAATTGCTGGGAAGAGTAGAAAAAGAAAGTGTAGAAAAGGCCAGTTTTCGGTACTCGTTCGTACATTTACTTATCAAATTGCGAACTAAACTTTTACTATATTTTAACTTTTTCAAGGCGTCTTTTTTTCATCATTATTGTTTTGATAATTTTGTAAGTGATTCAATGTCAGGATCTATATGATCTCCTGATCATCGTTTGTTCGGAGACCTCCTCTTATAGACTTTGTTTTTTAAATACATTTTCAGTAGACAAATCGGCCATAAAACTTTATGCCTCAGGTTGGATCCTCAACATTTTTTTTACTGAGTTCTTTCACTGGCAGTTCATGGGTTCAAAGAGTGACCGAATAGCCTCAGTTAATTAAAAAAAATATTTTTTTCATTCAATCCATACATTTTAAACAAAAACTGAGCACAAACTTCAAATATAATAATTGAACCAGAGATTCCAGGCTCTGGTGAAATCTGAAGATCTTCTCAACGGCATACCCAATTTCCACCAAACAAGGCTAAGTAAGAATCATCTCGAAAATACCAGCTTTTAAACAAAAAATATATACATATAGTTATGAAATCGGTTCAGCCGTTTTGGAACTACGATGCCACCCAGACAGAGGTTTCAAGATTATAACACCCCTCTTTTTTGCTTCGGGGGTTAAAAATAGGTATACCAACATTCCAGAATAGTAAATGAAGGGATGAATATGGATGAGAATTATTATTCATGACTCTAAAATCTAATATACGTTTTTAAAGAATAATACTTAAGTCTTTCATATATACAGGGTGTACCGTGGGTACTTAAGGAGAAGATAGATTGACGGATGCTCTACCAGATAAAAAGAAATTACCTCAGTAAAAGCCTCACTATTTTTGATAAAATTAGAACCAGAATTTACGGCATAAAAATAGCAATAACTATTTTTTCAAGAAAAATTAAGACCGTGTTTAATCTTTCTGAAATCTCCTATTAATGCAATGTTCAATAGTAGCCCAGATTATCTTTTTTTGTCAAATTATTAATGAATAGACTAGAGACATTACTCGAGAATCAAATTTTTTTTTATGGCAAGCAATAAAAAAAATTAATATTTCGAATATAATGCAATTATTACTAAGGTCAAATATGTAAATAAAATTGGCACAGTCCGTAAATCTAGTGTTAAGCAACAACTTCCCAAATCCTGATCTCTGAAGCTTGAAATATGATAACATGTCTAAGCGGGTTAAAACAAAACAAAATTTATATATATAAATTTAATTAGGTATAAAAATGTTCTGTCGCCAGAAAGAAAAAAAAAAGAAACCTAAATTGCCCTTATCACACGATTGAACACTCACAAATCGGATTTCTTAAGATCAGCCAATAGCGCAAAATTGAACAATAAAGAAGTGATTTGTTCTTATCCTTCAAACCAGTTGCGAGGCCGGGAAGAGAATGAAGAGTTTGGGCTGGGTTAAAAGTGAAATGTCATAACCACCTTCGCCAGAACGAGGGGTGCGTTAAGATGAAAAGCAAATATGCTCTGTTGTACTACAAAAGAATGCGTTGGGATAATTCCGCTCCATAAACACATGTTTTTATAAATGCGGTGTAAGCCCTTTCAGAGGACACAACTGCTCTGCTCGTCTGACAATTGGTAGGCGAGGGGCACGAACCAGGCCTAATCAATTCACTCATCCAATTTGTCATCTTTCATATGTTAATCGAAGAGTCATGAATTATTGAATGTTATTTTTTATCAATCTCAGAGGAGTGCTCAAAGAACCAACGGCCACGTATCCTACCGAGAGCAAGTTTCACACGTTTATAAGAAGTTTTGCGCGCCTTTTACTTTTAACTCGGCCTTGACATCTTCTGCCAGCAGGGGTTTGGACATTTTGATCCCATCGTCGGATGAATGTTCCCAAGCCGAATGAAATTGCCGCTCACCTCGGTGACACTCCTCGCCAGATTCTAGCAGCAATTGGATAGAAAAAGCCATCTACAGAGTGTCTGGTATCGGATAAAAGTCCAAATCCACTCTATAATTTACTCAGCTGGAAATCCACTCGGGCTCCTTAATGATGTCAAGAGTTCTTTGTACTATGCCTGCAAGTTTCAGCCAGCGAAGTCAGCTCCTTTGTTCCACCAGAGTCAAGGAACTGCCGCCGAAGTGGTTTGTTTTATTTTATTTTTTTTCTTCCTTCGTTCGCAAGTTCAAAATTCGAAAATATTTGAAACGTGAATCAAAAGCAATTGATATCGGAAAGGTTAGGATAGAAGTCAGCTCCTAGTTGGCATTGTCTTGAGCGGAAGTGAACTCACCCCGATATCTGCGCTTCCATGGCCCGATTCCTGCCAATCCTTAGGAGGGGTCAGGATCTGAAAAGATTCCGGGCTCCCAGTCGCGAAACCAGTCCTCAATCCAGCATCTGACTTAACTGTAAGCCAGATTACCGAAGAGCGTGGGTTTTTCTGGCAGGGTAATCGTAAGATTTGGTAATCCAATATCTGTGCGCCTCCAGTCTGCAATCAAGGACTTTATCTAGATAAATGCAGCCGAGGCCAGGAGCGCCGCCGCCGTCGCCTGAGACAAGCCGAGGGCTCCTTGCGCCTCCTGTAACCTCACCGGAGACTCGGTGCACACCTTTTGTTGTCTAACCCAAAGGTTAAGCCGAAGGAGGCGTGTTCACGTTTTCAGATCCGCTCAACGGAAGTTCATTTTAAAAGCCTCCTCGGCGCTCACAATAGCCGCGGAATGTAACCGGAAGTATTCTGACGCGTGTCTTGAGTTTCTTTTTTGCTGCATATATTTCCCTGGATGGATTCCTTTCCCATTTCCTCCATAGGCTAAATACGCGCGGCCGTCTCATCTTAAACGGAGTTGAGGCCATCATCTGCTTGAAGGTCTGGCGAGGTTCTTTCAAGAATCGAGGCAACTGGGGAATTGCATTCGATTCGCGTACCCTGCGGAAACAGGAACAATCTGCAGCGCGCGGCTTCAGGATTCGGTGGAAAAAAACAATGACATAATGACGTCGTCGAGGACTTGCGATTTAAGAGCGGCTGTGTTTCGCGGTCTTGTTGCCATCCTCGCGCGCTTTCCTCCTTTCGGGCATCGGTGGGCTCCTTCCTCGTGAAGGAGAGAACCCTAGCTTCAGAAGGGGATGAAAGTGATTTCTTCTTTTCAGGACATGCTACGAATCAGCCGATTTTCTAACGGATCTTCTTTTGTTTAATCTCATATCATAAAAAAGAAGTGGTAAATCGCTGTAGATATGCATATGCATATGTTATTAAAAAACATCGAAATAATGTCGGCCTGAAACTTCGTCGTTACATTATTGGCTCAAAATCTCCCGGTACAATTTAAGTTCACATGCATATGAGTCGTTATTTTTGAAAGTGGGAGAGCTATCTACACGTTAAGATTTATCTGGAGGAATCTCTAAACTGATATGTTAAAAAAGTGGATTTATACTACTGTCATAATCAACAACTCATATGTATGTATGTTATAAATGGAGGGTAGTACTCAGGAGGGAGGAACGAAAATGAAGTCAATTTCGACAAGGCATTTTTTTGGCATCTATAAGACCAGAGAAATAGGTACCTTGAAATCCAGCTTAGATCGGTATTTTACTGATTTAAATCGCGTCAGTCAAAAAAATTAAATACCATAATTTTACGACCATTTTAAAAACTAATGAGTCCAGGACACCGAGTATCAAAGCAAAAGAATCTCATAAATTGTTTAATTAAATATTTTACAAAAGAAAAAATACCAAAAAAGTCTTATTTACTCTAATGAGATAAATCTTTCAAAGCATATTGTAGTTTTACTTAACTATTTCATAAACTCTTACTATCGAATTTCATACGTCTATTTTAAGGCCGGTTAAATATAATTTTTTCAGGGAATTCTAGGTGTCGATTTTTACGTTACTTTCCTTTACATACCTTTATTTTGGAATAAACGTATGTATATAATATTGAAGTATATTTTATGATGTACAATAAAACGAATAAGTTTTAGTAGTTCATTTATTCAATAAGATTGGAATTTTAGTAATTTGTTTGCTTGCGAAACAATGTTTAAGCCTTGGTTATTTTTAGTTAAATATTTTTTACACATAGGCAAATGTTTCCATAAAATTGAAGAGATATTCATCCAAATGGACATCCTTATTGTTTTAAATTGACTTTTCATTGATTTTATTATATGAATTTCTCTTAGATTTTAAAAAGTTTTAATATAATTTCTAGTTATATTCTTTTACTCTTTTAAACATATTTAAATTATGTTTATACTATGGATATCATATGTTATTAAAGTGGACTTCCTTTTGGAACTGCTAGTTTCCATATTTCCTGTTGTGACTGTTCATTTTTAAGCAGGTGTCTATAAAATTTAATTTACCAATACTAAATAAATACTGCTTAGCATTCAAAGCGGGTATACTTACTAATATTTTTCTGTCTGGTAATAATGTACTTTTCAAGAAGAGGTAAATGCGTAAATATTGTTAATATTGAACGTGTGAGTGCGCTTAAGCAGTTCTAGTTAATAATATTAAATTTTCTCGAATAGGATACAATATGATATATTAATAAAAAAAATGTTCCTTATAAAATTAGTAGAAAACTCTAATTAACCAGAATCATAAATAAACACAACTACAACATTGAGTGTATCACAGCCACTTTTAAGGCTTATAAAAAATAAAACTGCATTTTGTGTTTTATTGAACAAGTTACTTACCTAAATACAATTAATTAAATTTAAAAAAGTACATGTATGTTCATATGTATGTATATGCTGCTAATAAAAGACATTTAGTTATTTAAATCGTAACTACTTATTAAAAAAGTATTTTATCCCAATGTTATGAGGCTGGGGTTTTAAGGGGACAGTTGAGAGAAAAGGAGACAGATTCATAATCCTTAACGAAAAGGGTATCCTTACGATTGTTTGTTGTGTTAAAGTTGATCACAGCAACAGCAAATATGTAATTTAAAATACTCTAACTTTCAAATCTGCCCTGCTATGGTGTAGGTATGTACATATGTGCTGTCGGCCATATGGGTATGTATACATATAAGTACGTAAAATTAAACGAAACCTAACAACTTAAATCGCAGAAAAATTAAATTATTTCTCAAAGGCTTCCTTTCGAAAAAGGTTATGTTATTGGAATAAATATTGTAAATTTATTCAAACCATTTAGATCACATATTGCACAAATCAGCATAACCTTCCACGCAGCATTGGCACGTATTCATTCCCCAGATGATTTACATCATTGTTATATTCATAACCATTCAAATCTTCAGAAATTAACAAAATTTACTGCTCTATAGGTAACAGATACAAAAAAACGCATCTCCCATTTCTGTTATCCTCGCCCAAATTAATGTCATGTTAACAACTTTCACTATCCTAAACGTGCCCATAAATTTTGCCTTGTACATCCTTGACGGTGCCTTCCCCTATTATTTGTGGCGTCAAATGTGACAACTTTATTTGAGGGAAAAAGATAACTTCGGACAATTTGCATAGCTCTCATCCCTTGCCGATAAACGCAGTGACGCATAAACGGTAAAAAACGGTATTTAGGGTTTTGGGGTGAGTATCAGTTTAGGCAAAGGTTCATGGGGTAATTAAATACGCAGTGCCTGAATTCAAAGGGTGAACTGATCCAAGTTGCAAGTGGCAAGGCAAGGTATACATTTTAGTGGATTGAGCCGTTGAAAAGCAAAAAGTCAAGAGATCCAATCATTTAAAAGGGAAGAATAAAAGTACGATGAAAATGCCTGTACAAGATTTCCTTACAAAAATCGATTACGCCAGTTGGCTTATCTGCATCTACACATTTTTAATCATGTTCTCTAATTTTTGGGGTCATACTTACAAATGTTCAACTCTGGGTTATTAGTGGCGTACTTGTGGTTTAGAAATTAGTTGCTTTTGAATTGAAATTCATTTATAATTTTTGAGTAGGTACCTATGTACGAATATAATTTAAATCATTCCTTTTTGAAATTGTTCCCTCGATTTGTACTATTGTTAAAAATTATTGTTTTGTCACACTATGAAAAAGGTAAAGGTAGATAATACATATTATCCCATTACATTATTTTTACCTTAATTAATGTCAGTGATAATATTAGGTACCACGAAAGGTAATAAAAATAGAATACCTTAACTCTTTAAAGTAGGTAGGTACCCGATGTTAAAGAAAAAAAAACCCAATTTGCACAGAATTAGTGTTGTTATAAAAAGTAAAGAAAAAATATGTTATGAGACCATATATCTGTTATATCTGAGAAGAAACTGATATGCATAGAAAATTTGAAAAACTATAGTTTTGAACCGCTGAAGAATTGATGGTCCAATTCGAGAAATTAAGCAGCGTCAAGGAATGTTAAGAACTTTTAATAAACTTGATCAGAATTCCCATTCTCGTATGTAGGTATTTATCCTGATAAGTTTACGGCTTTTATTACGTGTTTTGACAGTATCTGTAACCGTGTCCATTCTCAAAACTGAAGTTAATTTCATCAAAAAGTCCTTACATAGCACAATGGGCGAGGACAGACTCGGCAATCTTCTAGTGCTTTCTATTTGAAATGATTGAGCTTAACAAATTAACTTTAATAAAGTATCAACTTACTTTTAAAAAAGTTAGGAAACAAGGAGTCACGTAATTATTGTATGAAGGTATATGATTTTATATTAAATTTATTACGACAGCGCTGCATTGATTTTATTCGTAAACTTTGAAACATTTCTTTTATAACAGAACTGCTTTAAAAAGCCAAGTTTTGAAACATTTTCTATGTAAGTACTTTTATGATTAATTTCCTAGTTAGGAGTAATCAATAAAAATTTATTTAAAAATTATCTAGATAACTATCTGACAAAAAGTAGTACAGTATAATGTAGGTACTAGGAAACTTATTGATCTTTGCTTATCCCCACACCCTTCGAACTTATTTGAAAAATGTCTACATTCCTTGAAATATTTACTAATTATTAATAAAAATTAGTTATCTTTTTTTGTGCAATGTCATTATTATTTAATTAAGAAAAGTCTGAGTCCATAATAATACAACACTCATTTTGCACGCTCCCACTAGTTTTTATTGAATTATTCCAAAATTACCGTGGTAAATATGTTTTGTTTGTGGATGATATGGGTGCAAGATGGCAAATATGTATGTTTTGGCATCAATGTATTATGATATGAGATAATTAATGTACATATATGTAGGTACACCTTTCGCGGGGGGGATATAGCATCGAGTGTATGTTATGCGTGAGCGGAATGAATTAACTATAAACCGTTTTTTATCTGTATGATTTTCATGATCAACAAAAATAGCTGAGGTTGCCAGTGAAATTTTTGGGGGCTAGTTTGCAAAACGGACTTACATGTAAATGCCCATTTTAAAATTCAAATTCCATACTAATTCCAAAAATGTTTGTAAAATTTTCATTTTTCGGAATTTGTTCACTAAAATTAAGTTAAAAAATATATCAAGTCAAATATTATATTTTTTGTTCAGAATTAGATTAACAGGCAACGTCTTGTTTTAAAATTTTCACATTTTCGTCTAGAAAAAGCTCAATATCCGAGATTCTCTTTTCACAGGATTATGTAGACAATATTAATGGGTATGGCATATACGAATATAATTTATCTTATTTTTTGGCATCTAATGGGTTTGGATAAAAAATAACTACAAAATACCAACATTTGCAGATATAGATACATACATAAATAAGTATGTAAAATTATTAGCATTGTACGATTTTCATAAAAATAAACACATTGGAAGTTTTCGAAGTCTTAATTTAATTAAAATCTATAAAATTAAGAAATTTAAGATGGCGGCTATCAAATTTTAAATTGTATGTGATTTTTGTAAAAATGTAGGTACATGTAGTAGTTTTCATTAGGGAAGAAGGAATTCGGTGACGGTTGTTTCACCAAGTTTTTTAATTTAACTAAATTAATAAATACAGAGTTGTATTAATTATTTTTTAATTAAGTTGCATTTTGTATGTAATAAAAGTGTGTCATTTTTCATGCACAAAGTAAACATTTTGATCAGGACTTCTTTGTAAATCTAAGGATTATTTGTTACATTAGGTATTAACACTTTTAGATGTTAAAGCATTTAAGTATACATCCAATTAAAACTATATGTGCGTATATGAACATGATACATTTATGCATAACATATGTATAATACTCGTGTTCGTGTACCTATATTTCGAAGCGTCAAATTGTCTTTATATTAATTTTGAAATTATACTATATGTATTATATATTAAGAGGCAAGACTTTTAAAGTAGAGAAGAAGAAATTCTTTAGCTTTGCGTGACTTTTGTCCTTTGAAAGGGGAGCAGAAATTGGCAGAGGAGTGCCAAACCGAGAAAAAGCGTATACGTCAGAAGTAATTCACCTATTCATCTTGTTTGTGGCCTACGCAATGGGAGCCCATACCAGTTTTCATTGGAAGGAACATAAAAAATGTTCAACCGCCATTTAACCCAGAGAAGTGATAACTTCAATTCTTCTCCATTTACTGGCCTTTAGCCGACTCATAAAAGAAAGAAAACGCAAACTATCTTCCTTCTCCCTTGGCGCTCGTAACTGGGTATCCTGCATCCATCCGTTATATACTATATCCAGCCTGTCCTAATATTATGTAACCATGAAACCAGGGACGCAACCCCCAGGCCCAGAATCAAATTAAATACACATTTACCCCAAACCCGGACTCACAAACACACACGGGAGCCACCACAAAAGAGGAAAAATCAAAATACGAAAATGACACTGCGAGTAGATTTTCTCTGGTTTCATCTAAAAAGCTGGGATTCGCTTCGGGAATGAAGAGGAGTCAGAACGCCTCGAAAACAATTTTCCATCCCATCACTGTATTTTAGCAGAATCGCGCCTGAATGCGAAACGTCAGGCGTACGCTCCCTAGGAGAAACGCAGGACTTAAATACCAACATGACGAGGGCCGGGGGGGTTACTACCAACACTCCCGGACATGGAGAGGAGACAGCGGTCCCGAACACGAATCAGGAAAACTCCCGGTTGCGAATCGTTGACATCCCAAAACACCGACAGGACAGATATATCTAGTCCCGGTCCCGGCGACCCGTGACTGTGTGAACCCAGCTCAAAGTTTTCGGTGTCGGAGACCGAAAATCGCTGGGATATGTTTGCGCAAGCCTACGCCAGTGTGGGTAGAGAGATCCCTGGGTGAGATACATAGGGTTTCACGGGAATGTGTAGCATCCCTTTTCGATCCCGCCCTATTATGCTCCTCCCTAGTTGTATCACAGGATGACGGCAGGATAAAATGAGGAAGAAAAATTCAACCGAGGGAATCTGTGCCGCATGTGTGCCCTATACATAAAACGGTAGTACCCGCCGCGGCCGCTCGGATACACACCGGGATGCTCCGGGAAAAGCAAACAAAAAATCTATCGCAGTCGCAGCAGCACACGTACCATCGAGAGATTCCGAGACCCACACACTGGCAAAGATCAGCCAGCTACGTGTGGTACAGGGGGGATGCTGCCGCTGTGTGAATCTGCAGCTTTGTGTTGCCGAGATTCATTTCGAAAGATGAACATCAACATCTCAGTTGGCAATAATAACAACGACGAAGATAGCGAAGCAACAACAACAGGGCTGCACCATGGGATAGCCGAGTTGGGCTCGGGAGGAGCGGCGGAGCGCCTCGTCGCCGCTGCTGCGGGATTCGTGCCCGGGGAGGGGGTAGGAACAGCCCCTGGTGGCCTGACAATTAAATCAAAACAACTTTAGTCTACCCTTAGCATCCAGCAGACAGACAAGCTCCCGTGTCTCGTCCTGTGGGATTGTGCCGTGCATGAAACCTGTGACCCGCTCCCGGACTCCCGGGATCATGTTGATGACGATGACGACGACGACGATGATGCGGCTCTGCTAAATCGACCCGCTGGAAATCTCGCGGTGCTCTCTGTGATTTTGTGCAAATCGCGGCTGGCACTTCCCCGGCGATCGAGTGCCGCTCATCTCCGGTCCAGATCCCAAGTGATATGTGGAAAGATCTTGAATTTAAAAAATTATTGTGGAGTGCGCCCATTTTCGATTTTCGTATAGTGAATATGGTGCTGCAGTGATTCCCGTACAGAAATTTTCGGGATTCTTTTATGCGAGGATATTCTGCCGTTGAGTGTTTTAATGCTATTCGATCGGTATACTATGTCAGGTATAGTGAAAATGATTCTACCTGATTTTTTTACATCTACTTAAAATATAATTAGTGATAAATCAATTTCTGTAGACCTTTTTCCACAGAATACGATACTGTAAAGACTACGTTTCATTACGGTTACGGGTATACAATTAATAGAAAAATTAATAATAAAACAATAATGGATAGTTATAGTTCTAATTTATCGAATTAAGATTCTACTAATCTATTTGTCATGAGTGTGCGCCTGTTTTGATTTTTATTTAGTATCTGTATCGAATTGTATTAAATAATCGATTTATGAGAAAAAAAGTGAATTTCAATGAATATTTCGATACATTTTCGTCTTTGATATCAGGAGTGTCTATTCAAAGTATTATTTTCTAAATTCACTACTACTCTACGATCCTATATAAAACCGTTTTTACTTTAGTCAAAAGTTTATAGTTTCTTAAACGTACTAGCTTTATTTTTATGTGCCCAAAGAAAAGGTGCTATTGCCTTGCATTGACTCGCGCAGTTGAACTAACTACGTTTAATATTTTTCATCTAAAAGTGCTGTTTCCCCAATTGGCGTGGCTTATTGCTAGTCAGTATAAATTTATAAAAATTTTATATGGAAGAAGACGTTATTTATTATTTTTGTTAATAAAAATACTGAAAACAAATTTGTTGTAAAACTAAGCATCCCCTTCATAAATAATCTTATTTAAATTAAGAACACTATACAGATAGTGACCATTGTAAGATTTTTTCAGTTTTTTTTAATTTCCTTAGGTTGAAAATAGCTCCTTTTAAACATAAAGTCATCTTACACTAATCTAAAGTTAGTTATTGTTATTGCATTTTTTTTTAAACCCTGCTGTACATGCATCAAATTTTGTACTCATTTTCAATTAAAATGTCCTTAAAGTGTATCAAAATGGAGTCAAAAGTTCGTTATTTCTAACAAAACGGCGTAATTTTTAACAAGTTTACGCTCAAAATGGAATAATTTTCAAACAAATCAATAAGATGTCGTTTAATTTTTAATTTTTGTATACTTTTTGGATTTTATAACAACTATATATCTTTTTTTTTGAAAACTTGAGTTTCCTAGAACACCCTTCAGTTTGTGCGTTTAGGTAAATTAAATTGTAATCAAAACGTAAAAATTGTACCCAGTCGCAAATAAACAAAATAACATAATATTGCATGTTTTAAATTTAAATGTCTTCCGATTTATCCGAGATAAGAATCTTGATTTAATGCCAAATTGAGTCAAAAACAAAAATACGGGAAAAAAACTGCGATAAAAGTCGATTGTTATTCCTTATCATTCAGTTTTTTTCGCTTCTGTAAAACTTAATTTTGTGTAATATGAGCGTTTTGTTCGCGGGCTCCGCAATTCTATAATATAATTAAACGTAAAACTAAGAGATATAAAAAAAATTATAAAAAAACCATATTATTGAATTCAAGTGAAATCCTAATTTTCGATCACAATACACGCTGTGTTCTTAATCTATTTTTTTTACCAATTTCTTACTTTAAATATATCCGTATAATATCCAAAGATTTCGTAGGTTCCTATTAAGGTTAAAGCTTTTTTTGGTTCAGAAAATACAGAGGTATGCTTTTGCACCTCAAAAAGAAATTACATATGTACCTATTGAAATAAAACATTTAAAAAAAGACCTAACCGTTCTATTATCCATTTTCTCAAAAAACTGGTATATTATGATTGCTTTCTTGTAATTATTATGTTTTTGAGCTATAATTTTACGCTCAAATTATCTCATGTTAACGGCTACTCTTTTTTATTTGTATTGTAAATATAATAATTAATACTCCTTAATGGAATTGAGTTTAAATAATGCTAATAAAGTATATAAGAATACGAGTTCAACTCGTGAGTCAACAACGTTTGGGCGTTAAATTGTTATGTGTGTTATGGTTTTAAATGGTCTTTATAATTTCCACTTCTGAAATTTTTTCATAATTCCTATGCTCCTTTCAGTTGAAAAGTCTTTATGCCAGAAAAATGACTAACTGATCGATCTAAGCGTTTCGTTTTTTTATACTTTTTAAAGTGAATAAACTGTTTTTCAAGAGCTTTAATTTTCGAAATGATGTAAAGCGAATTCCGAATATAAAAGTACCGAGTTATAAGAATGTTTTCTTTAATTATCGAATAATGAGGTGCATCAGTTGTAATTAGGAACTTGTTATTACTTTAATTTCAACAGCTTTTACAATTCAAATAATTAAGTATAGGTACTTTGGATAATTCGTTTCCCGAAATCACAATTTTCACACAGTTAGCTTGTAGTTGGCAATTCGAATGGGTTAAATTCCTACATTCTTAATGATAGATTCTGAGGTAGGTATAAACATGTAACGTTCCGCGACACATTTCAAATCTTTTTTTACAGTTTTTGGAATATAATGAGTTTCAACAAAAGTTTGTTTCCTAGATATGCAGTTCAATATCTAGTGAAGAGCAAATCACTAAACTTCTATTGTAATAATTTCTCGTATTTTTTTTCTAATTTAGTTAAATATACCTAGTTTTCTAGGAAATATAGCTTTAGAAAGACATGTAACCTTTCGTTTGCTTTACCACAGTAAAGTTCATCTGTAATCTAAGAAAATTAACTTGCAAATAGTGGTAGGTTGTGGTTAGTTTTGCTAGTTCAGTAATTTTCACAAAAATACATTATATGGTATACTGATATTATGCAGTCACTTTTAAGTGGATTATATTGAAAAAATAGTAGGTACATGACACATGTACTGTACAGTGTACATATTCCATCAAACTTGGGTTTTAAGTCCAACAAGCTTGCTTCTCGGCCACGAAAATTAGTGGAATTTTTTGTTAATTTGTTGTCCTTTTCTACTTTTGAGCCATTTATCTTAAATTAAAAACTTTATGTTTGAATCAGGTACATTTTTCGTAATTTCATAAATTTTCATAAATTGATAAAAATTTTTTTAAATTTATGTCTTGAGTTTTTATACAAGACTTCTCTATAACAACTTTACATTCTTATTTTATACATGTACAATACGTAAGCTCTGATATTTATAATGTTTTTTCTTTTTTTACTCTATGAAAAAGGTTTCAATTTTCTTAATCATTATTTTCTCAGTGTGTATAGTTACAGTTCGAATATAATTATTTAGTGATGACTCTGATTTTAGATTGTTTTCCGACACATTCCGTAATTTTTTGTTGCTACACTTGCAACTTTTCGAATAAAAAGCATATATTACAAAAAATACCTGAGTTACTTTGCTTATCATTTGTATTACCTGCATGTAAGAATAAACAAATCGCGGGTAGATATAAGGATAGAATTTTGCAGAGTCATATTTGTTCAGGGCGCTCCGGATTGTGGGAAATAGATCAAAATATCTTTTCCTGTTTTCCTTGGAATGAATTATTGCACAAATTAAGGCCGAAATGTGACGATGGCGGCGGCGAGCCACACAGTCAATAAAGATAGTGGTGCAGATTTGTGTTGGTTCGGAACCTTTGTACCAAAGAAACAAATAATATAAATCGCCGAAAAGCATTCCTTTTCCGGTGTACAGACGGAACTTGTGAAATGGCTTAGATTTAGATGCCGTACAGATCACAGGAAGGTATCTCCTTGTTTTGTGTAAACACGCCGGTGGTACATCGCATCTCAGAAGATAAGTTGTAAGTAGCACCTCGTCTCAAATTTCCTTCTCTGTACGCACGTCCATTGTCCTCTTCAAGAGATTGAAGCCCTTCCTGGAACCGGCGATCGCTTGAAACAGATCATGTCAACGCATAATACGAGTGTCGTTCGCCGCCGCGGCTGTCATAACATTTTTTCTGTCGCGATTTTCAGTAGTGTTCATTATGGCAATGAAACCCAATCTACATGTCAAATGTATACAAATAGGAGCAAGTCATAATAAAAATAAAGGCAAGGCAAAGGTATGACTGGCTGCAGAAATTTCCCTTTGTGATACAGACTTCATTAACTGGAGAGACATGGGACGCGCAGCTACTCCTTTTGACACTGGGCCCTAAGTAATTTGAATCGTTGTTTGCTCTAAGGGCAGAAGATTAATTTGTTTTGTCCTGATGCAAAATCATAATATTTTACGATCAATGCTTAAACGTGTCTCCTTCTTGATTACCGTATTGATTAAAAGTATAGTTTGAATTTGTATAAAAATCGATGTGATATGGCTATATTTTTTAGATATTCTATGAAATCAATTCATTTTGCATATCAAATTCATCATTCCGATGAAAATTCATATTATATGCAGGTAAATACTGTTTGTAATATTCTACTTGAAATAAATTAAATATGTGTATACTGACGACGCCACGTATCCTTTTAAGAAAATGTTTGATTTTCTCTTTGCCTCTTGATATGCATTTTGTAATGTTAAAGGGTCAGAAGAAGGGTAACATTATACTTAGAAAAAACAACAGAGATTACTTCTAATTAGTAGAGGCTGGAATTGGTGCAGAAGAACTTCAATATATTTTCGTTAGTGATAATAAACAGTTAATTTCTAATTTTCCAAAATTGGCTATACTAAGCAAAGTATTGGTAAATTTAATCTCAGATCTTTATAGAAAAATTGTGTAAAAATTTGGGTCCATTTTAAAATTCTTAATACTTATAAATACATGTTAAATAATATTTATATGTATAAAGCAAGATACAATTCTTAGCTGCGCATGTAGGTATTTATATATATACAATTATAATATATTAACAGATATCAATACATTGACTGGTGTATACTTATACATTTTTAATAAAGGTACTTTTTAGATGAACTGATATGATAAATTTCTGTAGTCTTCGATAGCTAAAATGATTACACAGCTCGGAACATAACTCCCTTGAAGATATCTTTCTTGAAAATTCGTTTACGCAATGTGTTAAGCAAGGAACAAACTTGCGAACTTGTTTGCCATGTTTTATACCGGAGTTTAACACGACACGGAATAAGTAGTCAGAGATTCATTTTTTATCATTGATATTTTACAATTTGATTTTATAGTTTCAATAGCATCTCCTCCTCTATTATACACTATTACAACGTCATATACGCATAGATAAAACAAAAACTGAATTACAGAGTAAACGTTCGCTTTGAAAAGCCTATAAATCACAAGTAGAAAACAAGAAGGCCAAGTCATAGCCAGAATGTTGAAATTTCAATATTCAGAAAGCTGTGGTCTGCTTGTAGCACTACGGAATGTTCAAGCTTTAATTTCGTGCTTATTCTCATTAGAAGTAAGTAGTTAACTGAAAAGCAACAATTATATTGTATGCCTCAAGTGCGAATAGAACCTTAACCAGAAAACAATTGAATTACATTATAGAATAAGTGTTGAAAAATATTTAAATTGTATAATAACTACTCATAGTTAGGTAGGGGATGGTGGAGCAAGACGGTGTAACTGAGGTGGAAATGTGTTTAAGTAATATGCGGATTATATATTATACGAATTTTTAGTTATATACACGGTCTTTGTAAGTTTAGTTGCTTCGATCACAATTTATTTTTTCCTGACTCTGTTATGTTCGTGTTTTCTCTAGGTGGTATTTTGTCTTCCACCCTCAAAAATTCTACAGTATACATTCCGGACGTCTGATTTCTGTGACAATCTTAAACGTTTATAATCTTCATTTTAAATTTGTTCTCTTCAGACAAGAGCTTTTTTTTGTAGTCATCCCTATCCCGTTTAACGTGAACTATCAAAACTAAAAAACAAATAAAAATTTGAAGAAGGACCTGGAGAATTTTTTAAATACAGTTAAATTTGTTCTCTTCAGACAAGAGCTTTTTTTTGTAGTCATCCCTATCCCGTGTAACGTGAACTATCAAAACTAAAAAAACAAATAAAAATTTGAAGAAGGACCTAGAGATTATTTTAAATATGTATTTTTAAATTATCATCCAATAAAAATATAAAAAGTATCAGTAAGTACTTACTACATATTAATTAGGTAAATTTTGCAGTGAAAGCCCAGATACCTTTAACCTTTTCAGTTTTTATCGGACCGCCCAAGAAGAAGAGTACATATGTTTTTCGGGTGTATGTATAATGTAAATATGCCATTTATTTGTATATAAGTATGTCCATTTCTTTGGCACATCCTGTAGCCTAAACCGCTTGATGTATTTTAATAAATGAGTAATCGCTAGTGATCGTGGGGTACGTGGGACACTTTAGCTAAAATACATTAGACATTATTATTTACAATATAGAGCAATTATGTCGTTCAATATTTTTTATTAACTATTGACTGGTGGTATAGTAATTTTATTACTTTAATTGATTACTGCCCGCTAAGTTTGACCCTCAATATATAGAAACGCTTACGAAGCACAATTCAAAATAACCTAAATTAAGTACGTTCGAAGGCTGAACGTAGCGGGCAAACGAAAAATTTTTCTTTTTACTTTTTACTTAGCCATATTTACGTAAGTGACTACCTGTGGTGCATATTGTCATTAAATACAGATTAATATGATGAATGAAGTAGGTACCTATTAAGAAATTTAAAAAAACCGCATCACGATAACTTCAGTAATTTTTGCATGATGCGCGTTACAGACATGATGCAAGTTACGATTTTATTTATATCGATTTCTTCTTCCCTTCGAGTTGTACAGTCTGTATTTAAATGAAATCATAATTGATGATAACTAAAATAAGTAATATAAGGATTGAAATTCAAATTTTCAATATATCTTGCGAAGTCTGCATCATTTTAATATATCTATGCATGAACACATTTAACGCCCTTGCTGCGCGTCAATCATTTGTTACAATTATTTCGAAAAATTCAAAATTCTGTTTTAAATCAACTAAGTTTGTTGTACAGTTTTCAGTGTTAATTAAATAACATTTTCTTTTAACTATGATCACAGGCAGCAGTGGAGACGAGTACGAGACATCGAATCGCCACCGATATTCATCTGGTCTGGACATACCATCAAGTCTGCAAGTGATTCCTCTCAGTCCAGATAGCAGCACCAATTATATGGACCAATATAAGTCACATGATAGATCCTCAGAACGATTCTTCACAGAAATGGCTAGACTACAGGATCCTGCTACAGATTTGGATATAAGGGAGGATGGAGTGTTCGCTAAAGTTACTCTACTGCGGGGAATGCGTTTTGGACCATTCGCAGTGAAATGGAATAATGAGCCAGCTGACAAAAAGTTTGCCTGGGAGGTAAGTTGATCCCCCATCCAATTCTTTTTATCATTGCTTACTAAATCTAACCCTTCTCGTGGAATAGCTTAATCCCTTAAATAAAATTTTGCACAATTTCTGTGGCAAATCCAAAAAAAAATCCGTCATATTGTGAAATTGATACCTTATCCCGCCGACAGTATTTCCAAAATTGAGGAAATCCTTCCCCTAAAAAAATCAGCAGATCGGAAAATATTTGATTAAATTTCGACGGCGTCAATTGTCAATCAGAGTCGTCATCAGATCCATGCCTATAGCTGTTGCAAAATTCCCGGCAAACCATTGAAATTTCGCGGCTAATCCGCAATTTTTTTTTCTAAAAAATGAAATGGGGAAATAGTGAAACTTTCCGATTCCAAACAAGCGTAAATCCACAAATGCCCTCAAATGAGGCTTAAATTCGGTTTCATCGCACTCTAGTTATAAAAAACGGGCCTCAACTAAAGAGGACACCACTTCTCACCCAAAAATTGGATAATTTCAATTAAAGATGAGAAAGAGACCCTCTGACGGATGACATCTCAATCCCCTGATCCTAGCTACTGGGCATGGAATTTCCACAGGTAGGAAAATATTTGCCTTCCACTGGCTCGCCAGATCCGTGCACAGATACCGAAACCTTCCAGGTGGTACGAAAATCTCTTTGCTTCGGGTGATATCACTGCAGCGCGTACGTGTCACATGAATAAAAATTTTGAGTGACATCCGCAAAGGACTCCGAAGTGACAAAATTTTTTTTTAATATTTACATTGTTTGCGTTTATCCTTCTTACCTGTTTTGAATTCCCTGACAATTAGGGATATCTTCCCTTGATTGATGGAGAGCTGAAAGGAGTCCGCTTCCTCATAGGACTCTTTCGGTTTAAAGTTTAAAGGGCTGCATGCTGCAGTTCGCGATAAATTTGGCCTCTGTTTCCACCCATATCCCTTGAGACTCAGTTTTTTTTTCTAGAATATCACCTTAAGATCTTCTGCTGATGTCTTTTATCTCCTTGCTGTCTTTGAAATGTTGCGGCCTTCCTAAATAATGGGCTAAAGAAGATCGTGCGTGATTGCAGACAATAAGCTAACAATGGAAAACAAATTGCCGAAAAATCTCATCGTCTTTCTCCTGAAGGACAATTCTTCAGGGAGTTATAAATATGTTGGTATTAACTGTTTCGATTATTGCCATTATTGTTAGCACTTCGAGAACATCTTCAAGGATTTTAAAAACCCAATAACATTTTTTGGGGTGTCAATTTTTTCTCTTTGTTTAATTAAAGGCATTTTCTCGTTTTACGTTTACTTAAGCAATTGAGTTGTAAGTATTTGATGATATAATTCAAAATAGTACCTACTTGCAAAAAATTTGTATTAATTCTTTGAGTTAAAAAAGTCAGGGGTTTTGTAACTACTTCATATTATTATTTAATAGTTTTTTTTTATCAATAAATAGAAAATGTGTTGCTTTGGACTTCTCTTGAAGTAAAGAATATGTGGTAGATAGTTGTTTAGCAAGAATAAAAATTTGTAGCTATTTTTGCTTTGAAATATAGGCTTATCTACTCATATATACCTTTTATACCTTGATTGCTACTGAATACCTATCACTATAGTCTCAAATATGCAACTTTCCGCTCCATATGATAAAATGAAAAATGTTATTTTAATTAATTACATTTCAAGACTTTTGCAAAATTGTTTACAGAAGAAATATTGAAACATTATTAGGTACTACATGGATTTTTCGTAGTTGTTAATTTGGACCTGAAATGAACGTTCCTAAAACACGGCGTCAAAATCCATGAGTAAAATTTCTCCATGCTCCCACAATCTCTTGGTGAAAATTATGGAAAAATCTTTATTTACAAATACTTCCACTGAATTTAAAAAACCTTTGAAGAATTTTTTTAGAATGAAAAGGTGGAAATGTCTTTCTTCAATTTATAGTAGTATTTATTTATATAATTTGCAATGAAGTTTTGTGGGAATATGCAAAAAATCGTAGAGGCAAAATATCAATATTCGACATTTCAAAGTTGAATATCTCGCGTAGTACCTATACTTACAAGTGTGACATGACTGACAAATTTTTATTTTGGCAAATTCTCCCTACAAAGTTTCATCAAAATCCATGAGGAGGCTTCGAACTCAATGTGTTCCAATTTTTGTTAATTGGAAGTACCTAAATTTATATGTAGGTACCTAAATGTATTCTTCTAAAATTTTCGAATTATGTAAAAATATGGTTCGATATGTTGATTTTCCATCTTTTCTGTTTTTCAAACTATGCTATTAGTTATAGTCGCTTTTCAGTTTCCGAACTTCCTCCTGTTGTTTCAAAATTCGTTTAAAACACCCACTTTGACAAAAAGGAAAGTAGAGCATCTCTGGCTTACGTTTACGAACAATTTCCTGTTCCAATGAATTGAATATCAGATGTCCTTTAGTTAAATGCAAGCAGCCGTGGCTCCTAACCGTCTGAATTCAGAAATCGTTCACAATACTCCGGATTAAGGATGATCCTTTTGTCAACATAAAATTTGTCTCTGCAAAGCCTGCCGTTCACATCCTCCCATTCGTTCGGGAAAATTAGATCTTTACTCCGTGCAGCATCTTCTGGGGGCACAAAAAAATCAGAGTGACCAGAATTTCTTATCGCATGGTGTTAGGGATTATGAGCCTTTTGAAGCTGGCGGAGGGAAAATGTGTGAAGGACTTAGACAGATTTTGACACAATTTTCTCCTCTGCTTACACCTTTTTTTTTTGCGAAACGCAATTAAGGCAAGGCACACAGATTTATGAACTAGCCGAATGTGCGGCAGATCAGTCCAATTGAGACGTAATTGATTGAAAAATGGTCTTTTCGGGAGGAGAAATGTTTAGAGAGATAGTGAAAAAGATTTTGAAGTGTTTGCTTAGAAGGATAAGGCCCGCTGACTTACAAGGGATTTAATTTGAGAAAGAGGTAACTTGATTTTATGAGAAACAAGCTGAACGAGGCATAGAAAAACCCGCTTCGAGTTATTTCGAGCCGGGTTCACGCGGGTTCCCTTTATCTTCGCCTCTCATCCAGAAACAAGCGCATTTTCGCCATCGGAATGGAATTACAAACAGAATTTCCATCCGCTGGAGTTGCGGCTGAATTTGAATCAAAATTAAACGACGTTTTTCTGGCTCACAAAGCGAATTATCCAAACGTAAAAACAAAGTGGAAATTAATCTCCATCAAACTCTTTCAGTCAATTGTGGAAAAAAAAATAAAAAAATAAAATTGTTTTTGCATGAGTTTTGCGCGGTTATTCGTTAATGCACGGGGCCGTACACACACAGGCGTGCATTAAAATAAGCGCACAATAACAGAACAAGCTAACAATCCACTGAACCGAATTTTTCCTGAAATTGCACTGAACAACAGCGACAACAACAACAACAACAGCGAGCAAAAGCGGTAAAGTTGCGCGCTGCGAGTGCACACCGAATGCACTTGTGTCGCTCGCGAAGCGTTGCATTTTTCGCTGCACATTTTCGGATTTCTCCCTGTTAATTGGAGTCTTTTATTCGAAAGCTGGTCACACACATAAAACCTGCACAATGTTGAAGCAATAAGCTGCAAGGAAGCGCCTCTGAGGGCCCCTCGTTCGGGAGCCCACCCCGACCGCAGCGCCCCCCCCCAGGAGAGCTGACCACCTTTAGTGGGCCGCTTTTGCTACAAAGTCGCAATCGCGTTGCAATTGTGCCTTGGCCCGGTAAACCTTCATTACCAGGGCACGGGTGTGTGTGTGTGTGTTTTTTTGTGTGAGTGTAGCGCAAAAGGTGTATCGGGCTTAAGGTTCATAATCAGGAAGAAAAAGCGCCAACCGCGGCTCCTCGTCTAGCCAGTCACGTGGAAAAACGACTTTTTAATTGAGAGGCTGCTTATAGCCTCCTGCACGGCGCATAAGAAGCCGGAGGAAGATCAACCCTTTCCGGGTACCGTGCCCACTTTTATTCGCCGACGCCACCGCAATCGTTTTGGGTCCGGGAGCGGGTTCGTCCTTAATGAAGGATGAAAACTTGCATCAGGGAATCAATGGGAACTGAATGAGCCGGGCAAAGCGACCCGGTCGCCGGCATGAGGACCCCTCGAGGACCCTTTCGGACGAGAGGCTGCGTAAATCGATTGGGAAAAACAAACCGCAGGGGTGGCTATTGTTTCTGGGGGATGTAGGGCCACTTGTGGAGCCTCGATGCCCCTCCAAGCCCTGCACGGCCTGCACTCAATCCAGCTGTCGTTGATGCGATTTTGTGACCATCGAGTGGCTGGGAGAGGGTGTGCCCGCCGGGATTGTCGGCAAATTGCTGAAATTAATCTGGAGAGGTCGGAGCGTTTTGTTCTAATTTCTGCTACTGAGTGAGACGTGGATTTATCAATGGTGCGCGGTATTCAAACCCCATATTGAAAACCACGATGCACGCGAATTAGGGCGGTGCTTGTGTGAAAAATTCACGGAGATAGATCGTTGTCAAAGTACTGGGTGAATGGCGGACTGTAACCTCTTATCGAAAAACGTTTTTTTCTTTTTTTTTTTGCTTTTTGAAATATAATTTTTTCATCTCATCCTTAAGTAAAGTACACTGAGGGACAAACTGTGGTAAAACCAATCATTTTTCTCACTTAATTCAGTATCAATCATGAATTGTAGTTAAAGTACCTAACCACGAGGAAATGGATAATAAATTAAATTTTTTTTTACTATAACAGGATCAGTGGTTGAATTAACAACATACATTTTACTATAAAATAAACAAAAAATTGTACGGAGTAAGAACTTTGTCGAGTGAAACTTTATTGGTTAGTACCTAAAACATTTTAATTAAATTGTCGAAAATTGTGATATTTTAGAAGTTTCGATTTGCATTTCTAATAAAATTCATTGCATAATCTAAAAGCTGTTTTTTGGGTCACAATGTCTTCTTATATGGTTTATCTATATGCATAAATAGTAGGTATTTCACATAGGTACATTTACATACATAGTTTTCACATAGGTACATTAAATTGGTCAATTAAGTGTGGTGGAAACACTACATCATATTTAGCTTAACCACTATTGAGTTTTCATCATCCACTTAAACGTAACTGCAATATCAGTTGTAATACCTATATAAAATGTACATCTGATGAAATTTGATAAACAGCAACAGCAACCAGAGCTTAACACAAGATACGTTAGTAAACTTTTTAATGTTCGTTGTATAGCATTTTTCACTATCACATAGAACATACATATGTGTTTTCAATGCCGAAGCATATAGGTAGGTACTAAACGATATATGTAGGTAATTCCATTTTAATAGAATCTTCAATAATATCAAGATGCTGGCTTTTTTTGTCATATTCTTGTGCGGGTCGTAGTAAATTTTGGCTTGCAGAGGTTTATCGGTTAATAAATTCCTTTCTATAGAGGGTTGCCAAAAACTATAACGTCCAAACGAAAACGGAGAACTGCCAACTCATGATTGTTCTAATAACCCAAACTTATCCTAAGTAAAAATCTGTGGTTTTTGAGATAATGGTACTTCTGTGAAATTTAGGAAATTCGTTATGTTCGAACAATTTTTCGGTGTGTGATATCCACAAACTTCGATAGATTAAATTATATTTTTTTTTTTTTTTATGGAACAAATTTAAGCAAAGATATTTCCAATATGACTGTCATTTTCTCACAACAAAGAAATTCAATTTTATGCCTATCAATATATGTATTTGTCTTCAAGTTTGACTATTCATGCTGTATAAAGAGTAAACAAAAGTTTGCCTGGCCAATTTTCCTAAAAGTTAGCCAGTGTAGTCAACAAGATTTTAGAAAGGTATTACATCTAAAAGAGATATTGATATTTAAGTTGAATAGGAACTGATTTCTTACTAATCTCATAAATTGAATTGAATGCATTCGTCAATTCATAAGTAAAAGTATAAGTATCTTCTTGTACAATCGAATTGTTTACACTAAACTACGGAGTGCTTGTTAGTTTTTTCTTTAAGCAAAGTGTGACAAACGTAATTATATTTTAAATAATTTTACGAATTGAAAATCATGCATATAAAAAGATATGCAAAAGAAATGCTAAGTTAAGTAGTCGTCATCAGGTCATTTTACATAAATCCCAGAACTATTAAAACCCTATGCATAATTCTACTCCAAACGAATTTTTAAGAAAAAGTGTAAAGAGTCTTTGACTTTCAGTAAGTTGCAATTTGTTAAGAGAAATAATTTAAAAGGCGAAAAGTTTGAGAAGTAAACAACGGAACGTAGATATAACAATTTTACCACAATGAAACTGTTATAATCCTTCCGTTTCCCATCCAGTACACAAACCAAGCTTATGCTCAAATAAGTTAGATGGCGCTAGTTCAGCCATCGATTATACCACTTCAAACGTGTGTTCTTGTTTGTTTGCAGGTTGTGGCTGGTTCGAACGTTCGCGGCTGGCTGGAACCTGTGCCTGAGGTTGGGAGCTGGTTGAAGAGAATTCGAACTGTGCAAAACACGAACGACGCGAACCTCAATCACTTTCTGGTGGCAGGATATGTAAGTTGATCCTTTTCGAATTTTGTGATTGAGTTTTGCGAGTGTAAAACCCTTTCTAATGCCCACAGCTGTGGTACGAGGTGAGCAGGGATGTCCCGGCAGGAGTGGAACTGGTGACCGGTCCCAAAGTTCCTTTGCAGCTGAGAGACATCTTCAGCAATGGGTCTTCCATTGAAGACAGGAGTGACCGAGAAAGTGGTAAGTACATACAAATTAACTACAAACAATGGTTGTCACCCCTATTTTATTCATACGTAAAAATTTAGGCGTGGTTAAACATTTTTTTTTTTTTTTAACATATGTACCTACATCCATATGTCTAATAATAATCGCCGTTCTTCGTTTTTAAAGTCGCTTCCGGTTCCAGGTTTAGCAGGGAATTTATGAACAATTAACCACAACTTTTATTTCGAGATAATACAATTAAATTTTCTGGATTAAATGTACCCATATAGCGTCGTATAAACTCAGTTCAAAAATTTATCTGGGTCAGAGTTTGAGGTTTGAATGAGTAATTTCATGACAATTTGATGCACTTTACTTAAATTTTAAAATCTTGTTATATGTATGTATGTATGTACATTTGCGACGGCTTTCGTAATTCAATTCAATGCAAAATTTATTATTTAACCTAATTTGACCTAAGAAAAAAATTAAAAAAAAGCACAGTTATTATATAAGCTTTAAAAATCAAGAAATCACCCACAAGGACAGTAATTACCTGATATTTTCTACTATTAATTACACAGCCGCCAGTGATTGCTTACTACAAAAAAAGAATTGCACTTTAAAAAAAATAAATAATCATACTTAAAAATTACAAATATGTAACTAACTATCTAGGCATTTATTGTAAGTATTTGTAGCAATTGATAAAAATTTGGATATCGGCCATTATAAAATAAGATCAAGTAAATAAACTAAATTAAATTATTGACATAAAATGTTAAAATCTATTTGTTTCTATGGTTAAATGAATATCACAGTTCACCAGTAGAGTATAGAGTTAAATGTTAGTGCATTTTTGGTTGACAGCAATTTTTTTTCTTTAGAAAAGTTAAATTCTCTTTACCTTTTAAGTAATATCGTAACACCTTTATCATGTAGCAATAAATAAGCAAGTTATAAGAAGTACGAAGAGACAAAAGTTTTGCGGACAAAAATCGTTAAGGAGATAAATAGACAGACGATGCAGACGTATATCGTGCGAATGTAGTTCAAGCGTTTTGCAGGTGCTTTAAAATCAATTAAGAATAAATTTGCTGGTATTGATTTCTAAATTTTTGCATATTTTACATAACACAACAAATTGAAAAATGAACAATCTTAAATCGTAATTTCGACTGTTAAATATAATTCAGAAAAGCGTTGATGAACAAGATTTTCTTATCTTGAAACCAATATTTAACAGTGACAGAAAGTATAATTAACTGAATTTTCTTAACTGCGTATTGAGAAAGGAGCAAAATTTGCAGATGCAGATAATTCGAACCTCTGGTTATGCAAACAAAGGGCAATTGAGCGCTGCATTATTTTTCTCTCTCATTGAATCTGATAACGGCGGATTGGGATTAAATTGCCCATACGTGAATATTCCCATCTGCAGTAAATTGATGTTTGCCCGAAGTGATACGTAAATGCGGTGCCAGTCGAAACCTCAAATCCTTCGCAGACTGGGTCGCATTCGCTTCGTTGGAACGAGCTTGAAATTAATCCCACAGCCAAATAACAATCAGAAATCAAAAAGGCAAACACCCAGGATGATATCTTCATTAGGCTGCGTGTTAACATTGCTCAATAAGGGCCACCCTCCGAGTGCGGCTAAATTGACACAGACCTCAGCCCTTATGGGCTTGGGGTTTTCGCTCAATTTATCACGCCAACGTTCCCATCCAGGATTTAATCGTGCGCACGCAGGTCGGGACGACAAAAAGTCTGACATCGGCCAGCGCGGTTGTCTGCATCTCATCGCGCGTCATAGTCATCGCCAAGAATGCACCCCTATGTCCTATCATATCATTTATGGGGTGATGTATCTCTCCTCAGGATGGCGATGGCGATGATAGCCAGCCTGCAGGATTACACAATATCGGGACGTGTTTCAATTATCCGTCAATTGCATGTGTGAGCAGAAACAATCCGTCCTGGCGTGCGCAAGATCGCACCCCGATTGAAGATGCAAAAGGGATCCGTGGCACTGCTCATCAGCAGCCCTCGTGGATAAAATTAATCCTTTGCTGCTGTCGGCTTTGGTCTGTGCCTCAATGGTAAATAAGTTTTTTCTAATTTTCGGTGCGTCGTTTATCGTAATTTTTAATCGATTAAGAGGCACCCTCTGAGTAGTAAAAAATAGTGTCAGTTTTATATTAAGAGCGTGCTGGATACGGATTTAAAAAAGATTAGATTATCAAAATCCTATAGCTACCGACACTGATATTTTTTTATTTAAACTAGGGGAAATGATTTCGAATTTAAATTTAATAAAAAAAAATGTTATATGAACTGCAAAAGACTATACGGAAAATATAGGGCGCGCTATTTTTTTTATATTTATTTTTTATCAAAGATTGAATAAAATTATGCTTATTGTATGTTATTACTTGAAAAGAGATTAATAACAACAATATTGATTCGAATTAATTCTTTGCTTTGGATATATTGCATGCGTTACTCTTTAATTGGTTGCAAAATAATCTGTTTATTTGAATTTAAACCGGTTCTTCTATAGTTTTATTTCCAATAAATTTCTACTGTTCTACTACTTTTTGCTACTAGGCAACAATAATTTCGAAAAGTTTAAATTAAATGATAAACGCAATAATTTTCGAAAGATTTTCTCACACGCTCTTAAAATAATTACCTTATTTAATAAAATAATAATAACTTGTACTAATTCAAATTTAAATACAAATAATTTAAAATAATTCTGAAGCTAGATTAGAATTAATCTTAAAATCGAAAATTTTTCAATTCAGTCAGGTGAGGCTCTTTTTTTATGTATGTATTTTTAAGGGTATTAACCATTATACCTCTATTAAAATAAATATAATCGTACAGAGGATTTATATCATATTTCTCTTGCACAATCTGTGATCAAAATTGATTTATTGCTTACAATGAGATGAGAATATCGTCGCTGCGCGTGCAAAAGTAGCTATGTGTTTTTTACACACTTTACAGGAGACGCAAAAAACTGATCTTCTCGAAAAATGAGTATTTAAATAATTTATTCTTACTTTGATACATATAACAAATTTACGTAGTTTTAGATTACTTTTGGATAGATAACATTATTAATAATGCCAAATTAAACATAATAGGCAAATTTGACACATATAGTTATTTATTTGAGTCGTAAATACCTCTGTGCATTTAGAGCACGTAACTACTTTATAATTCTATGGAAACTAAAACGTTCCGTAACTCTGTAAATATTGCGTCTATCGCTTAGCTGTTTTTACAGTATGTGTGTATTGAAACAAGGATTCAAATTTCATAAAAAACCGAAAATGACTAAATAACACATAGCTACTTTTGCACGCGCAGCGACGATATTAAATTTGGCGCCGTTTAAAGAAGCAAAATCGTTACGTAAGTCTTTTTCTTTTCAATTACAATCATACTTTTATCAACCATCGGTGTTTAAAATTTGTAGTTTAATAGTATATTGTTTAAATTTCTTTTCCTTGCGCCATTTTAAGAATGAAAACATCTATGATAATAAATTAGAAAATTATGCTGTTAAACTAAAAATGTTGTGCGCTGGGGGTCGAAGAAACTATGTGGTTGTTCTGCGAATCCCAATTTTTAGCCCGGATTCTGAGAAAGTATACCGAAAAATACTCGGGAACATACATATCTAGTTTTTATTTGAGAATTTTTCTATTTTATTTGTAAGAATGTGGCTTGAAAGTTGTATGTCGAAATATTTTAGATAGGGCCCTATTACCTTTCTATTAGTACTATTTTACCGCCGCAGTTGCTTACTCTTGTTTTTATTATTAATAATTATTTTCCTCATACCCCTGCTTACTAAACCACTAGTAAAACCACCCTTAATTTAAATACACGAACACAAAGAAAATTATCTCCAGGGGTTGGAACTTAATTTCTTAACGACCTTTTCACTTCCCACGTGTTATAAATAATTCAGAAGATGCCAAGACCTTAGCACCTGTCCAACGCGCTCCCTTAGGTCACTTTCGTGTGACTTACCGTTAAACTTCAACCATCAGTTGCGTTGCATTCAAATGTGAGTTCTTTACCGTCGTCACGGATCTTGAACATTCTTAGGCCATATGGCGTAATTGTGCCATCTACCACACAATGACGACTTAGACGAATGTGAACTTTCTCACGAGAGCTCCTTGCGTCATCGATTCGCGTTTTTCATTTGGTTTTCGCTGCTGAAATATTATCGGCGTCTTAACAATCTCATCGCTATCAGTGGCCCGCGGCTGACCAACGGTCAGTTCATGTCAAGCACACTCTTTAGGTCTCAACCGGATGCCAATCATTACTAACGGTGGCCCAGGGCTGCCATAAATTCCCATTTGGTTCGTGACTTACGTTCCTGGTCGACTTCCGTTGATCCTTAGCGGACCCATTAACGACCGAAATCAGCGGCCGGCCAGGCCTTTCTATACTCGGCAAAACTCACTCCCATAACTCAAGACTGACCAACTTTTTAGAATTAATTTTGTGGTTTCAGGTTTCTGATTACGAGGCACGACCGGCCCCTGTGTGCCTGTCGCCTATATGCGCGGGATGGGGCTGGACGCGATAAAATATTTCAAAAAGTCCACACCTGTTCGGAGGCGCGGACCGATCCGGCGTGCTAAATTCATCAATCAGCTAAAAGATGCTGCTCTGATCGAACGGTCTCTGGAAATCGACGAGACTCAATTCATCATTCTACGCACTCGCACAACGATTACGTCTCAATTTTCGGCATTCAACCCTTTTCCGACGCCTGGCACAGGGTCTTTAACTCCTTTGAATGAAATTGGACAATGCAAAATTCCCTCTTTGGGGACTTCTGCATTTTGATCAAAAACCGATCTGCCGCCGGCGTGTCATCCCTCAGGCGCAGATGGATTTTTCCTCATTATTTGCGTGATCTCCGCCGCATGCCTATTGCATGAGAAAGCCCGCTGCATATTTGCCGTGATGAATTAAAGGTTGACACTGGCAACGGGCGACGCGACGTGCCGCAACGCCAGTGTCTGCCCAACCCTTTATTAGAGTCAAGCGCCTTGCCCCATGCGGAGGGGTTGCGCATGTTTTCTTATTTATTAAATGATGATTTGTCTAAATGGCATTGAATTAAATGCGAGACCTACAATAGAGTCTTCATATGACACGTGGCGAGCGGGTTTTTAAATCAACGGTGTCTCCATATTCTTTTTCTTTGAGGTCTAACTTTCCCTTTTTGATGCTACCATTTGCAAACATTCAGACTGATTTATATTTTTTTTTTAACCGTTCTAATTATAAAGTAATGTACTTACATGTATAAAAATTTTAAGACGGTCGATCCTACCTGAAATTGACAAAAAGCAACTTTTAATTTCGATAACATTTAGTGGATATATGTGTATTAATTTTATCATTAAATGAAATTTCAATAAAACGATTTTGAAAAGAAATCAGGTTTTGTAGATTTTTCAAGTTTCTTTACAGTTAAAGTTAAAAATCAGATTCTAGATTTATTTAAAAAGGAAAACAGTCAAAATAGCTACGGAATGAAAAATTCAAAAACTGGAAAAAACAAAGATTCATGAATATTTTCGGCTGAATTTTTTACTTAAATTCTATTCATTTGAAAGAATCCTTTAATTATGAAACTTCGTCAGGATGATGGATAGCACCAGTATTAATTCCTGATTTAGTTATTAGTGTAATATTTATTGGGCTTTCTTTACATGAAAAGAACTGAAAATTGTTAACGTATTCAATACGATTTATTAAGAATTCTATAATCAACTATAGCATTGCCTAATATTTGAATTATCCCTTCTGTTAACAAGTATAAACCGAACAATGAACAACCAAATAAAAATCTGGTCCAATGGAAGGATCTCTAACTTCATAAAAGTTGATTTAAAAAATAAAAATAAAAAAGTTTTAGAATCTACATTAAAGTAATTATCCTTATACACGCGATGTTTTCGCAAACAAATGTTGTTCACAAAAAGGTAAATATAAAAAGCAAGTTGAATTTCGGCGAAGGTTTTTATCGTATTCGGAGAGTTAAAAAATTCTAAATGTAATTTTTAAAATAATATAGTACGTGCAATAGTTACTATAATTACGAACATTTTGAGTTCAAAATTAAAAATAACTATAGAGTTAGGATTCCACGCAAAATGCGATTGATAATTAAACTTTACACGCACGGCTATGTTAGCTGCGCTTACTTCAAAGTTTCGACATTTTTAAGAATTACGACTTAAAATGTTGTGCTTATACTAATATAAAAGTATGTATACTTCTTAAAAATGTATTAATAAAGCAAAAAAAATTTGTTTCTAAGGATCCGTCACAGCGGTGTCCTTTCTTAAGAAGCATTATACAATTTGGGGAAAATTTAGTATAAAAATCCAGTCAATTTGTTTGTTGTTGACTATCCTACTCTACTAATGCCGAGCGTTTCATTTGTTGCGAGCTGTCTGAAGTTGTATTTGCAGAAAAAAATTAAAAATTATTCGTGGGAAACTCGGGGAACCTTTAAGGAGTCTGATCTGCGCAGACACAAAATTCAAGAAGTTCCTAGCCCTTGCACAACTGGCTATCACCTGTTTGAGGGTAGCATGCGAGGTGCGATATGACTCCGAATCCCGGGAAAATCAGTCCAGCGTAACTGACATTTTGACCGCGAGGGTAGCATATGTCCATCCACGAATTTGACCCCTTGCATCGTGCAGCTCTCAAGGGTAAAACCCGTCGACATGGTCGCTGTCTTTTAATGTAAAGCGATGGCAAACAAACTCACCTTGCGTATGAGGCGAGTAGTAATGTCCCTTGATTGAATTCAGGTGTTTTATGGGTTGTGTGCCCACCGAGTAGGCACCACATGGGTGGGGGTTGTATGTAATTATTTGAACTTCTTTTTATATCATTTATCGTTATAATCACCCATTGGCGATGTCTGCCCGAGGACTCTTGACTTTTGATGGTCACTTGAGGCACTTGTTTTCCAGTTAAGGAAGAGTTCGGATGGTTCTTCCGGTGCAGAAAGCCTCCTTGTTATACCTCAGATGGATTAATTAATACTAGTGCAAAGTGTATTCTTGTTTTGTGTTCAGCACATTTGCAAGCATTACGTTTTCTTTTAAACTTTTGATGTGTCAGCGTTCGTCACAAGTTTTTAGATAAGTGTATTTTACGAGTTTCAAATAGTTTAGAGTGACCGTAGTGACTTAATGCGCGAACAGGTAAATTCCTCAAAGTCGTTTCCAATTGATCAGTTTTGCAATTAAAACTGTGACTTGGGAGCAGTGAAAAAGCGTAAATAATTTCGAAGAAAGAGCCGTCGTCGTCAGTGCACTTAGTTTCGTAAGATTTTCTCTGCAGAAACAGTTGCTGTATTACCCAAACATAAAACACTGCAGACCTCGAAAAGTGTTCGCACTTGCATTGAATTAATGCCAAACATTCAGGTGCAAAAATTGTGCCCGAGACTATCTGTGACCTTTTCTACAGCTGAAGCGTTTAAGATCTAAGGTCTTCGTAGATACGCTTCACTGGACTTAGCTTTTTTTAAGATGATCGCAAAAAGCCGTATTGATTTATCTTTTAAGAAAATGTTAATTAAATTCAAGAATTTTAATTACCAAATTAAGTGAAGGTTAACATTTTCTTTGGTAAATTTAGGTAGAAAATGAAATAATTTTATATATACAGGCTGTTCCATTCACAGACTTCCCAAATGAGCAGAATGATAGCGGACCTATAATTCTCGTAATAACATATACCTAGGGCTCGATGCCGGTTTCGCGCTCGAGTCTCGTAACTTGTAAAAGGAAAAACAGAACCCGCATAAGATCACTCCCTGTCCGATGGGTCTATCATATAGAGGGTTTTATTCGAAAACTATATGTAGCGTAGGTAAAGTCGAAGTGATACCAAGACTTAAATATTGTTAAACCATCCATAAATCGAAAATTCGCTTTACAAACAAAAAATTCATATAAACAAAATGTTAAGACAAAATCTAAGACGTTTTTCAAAATGGTGTGCGGAAGCTCAAAATATGTATGTATATGTATGTATTTGTTAGTGTTCAAAAATCGGTGACAGGTTAGTTGACCAAAAAGCTATTTTCTTGTTTTTTTTGCTATTTGTCGAAAATCGAAACGGCCAGCCTAGATTCTGAATAGAAGATTTCCTCTACCGAGGAGGAAGGAAATCAGGGATCCTCTTTATTTATATACACCCAATTCTGTTTTTACACGGTTTTGATTTAACGCGGTCTAGAAAAAAAATTTAATTCCGTTTTTACACGATTTTATTCGATTTAGCACGATTTAAGTTTTAAGGAAAAATATGTAATTGAATTATGCACCTGTTGTTTATTTTTATTTTTTTGTTTTTTTATTTTGTTTTCTTGTATACATATGTATGAGTTTTCAGTTCCTGAACTTGCGATAACTTTATATTTATGTTACTGTTACTTTAAGAATTGAATTCCCTTTTGTTTTTATGAAATAAACTGCGTGCATGAATGCACATAAAAATTTAATTTGGCTTTTATAAAGCCTCTCTTAATAGTTTTTTGTATGAATCTTTTTATTTTACCTATTTTTTACAGGGTTGAAGGATATGGAACTAATCCCCTTTTTTTCTATGTACATTGTACATACATACATACCTACTTCATGTCATTTTTCACACGGTTTTTATTTTACACTGTCTTGCGTCTACCGTGTAAAAACAGAATTAGGTGTATTTATTATTTTAAAGTTTTGATTCGTTTCGTTTCTTATATTTTAATAAAATTATTTGTTTTAAAAATGTGTCAGCGATTACAATATTTTAATCTGAACTACTCACACAGACTAACTTTTCCTAATTTTTTTTTTTCAAAACAATTAGGTACCTACATTGTAAAGCTACTAAAATAATGCAATCTTCTATCGTGATGTCAACTGTTACTGGGTGAAATTAGGTATATTTTAACTAAAGTCTTGTTTTGTTGGTGAAATGATTAAGTCTTTGAATATGGAACCTATACAGAGATATGTATGTATTTAGAATGAATATGGGCATGCTAATAAGTGTACCTATATAATAAATTAAAAAAAAGAAGCAGGTATAAATAAATCTTGGAAAACTAAAAATGAGTTCTCCTCTCACTCGACGGCAATTCTTATGGCAGTTCCTGCTTCTAAGAGACGAAACCGCCGCTGGTGTCGCCGGATACGTTGCACCATGTAAGATGCAAGTGCAATAAAACGGCGAATGCCTTTCTCCCCCGATAAAACAATGAAATGCATCGGAATAGTATAGGAATAGGAATGAATATGATTCATACCGCAAGGCGCAACCCAAAGGCAACCTCTCAATCTTAACCTCGTTTACCTGTTGGAAATGTTACAAACATTTTGTGGACTTATCGATGCGAATAGGTCGACCATTCACTCCCCTGAAGCCAGTTAGCCCGCCCAAAACTATTGCCCGTCTCTCTACTGATTAATGATAACCCAAACACATGGAGTCCCCCCGGCAGCCGAGGCGACGCGACGTGCAGCGGCGCTGGTGTCTCTGGTCAGCTAGCCGGCGGTTTTTCGCGGGCTCCAAGACAAATTATGTAAATTTAGGTTTCACTTAGCGCTAATTACAGACCACTTCTGATTTTTATGATTTCTTTGATTTCATGGCCGACTATTGCGGCCGGGATTGGGCGTGCATGAAATATGACCATACTGATAAGCGATTGGTCGCGTTTTATATAATGTATATAGTATAGCAGATGTTCGTTTGCGCAGCGAAAAACGATTATCGCCATAGTGCGTGAATTACTAACGCCCGGATTTTGTTTACCTTTTCAGGATCTCAGCACAGCGGGACCACAGGTGAGGACGATTTCAACACCTCCAACGATCTAGAGAACAGCAAATCCGTGAGCAACAATAAAGATCGTGATCAGGATTCGGACGACGAGGACGGCATTGACTTTCGGTGCGTGGTCTGCGAGCGACAGTGTTACGATATCGATCAGTAAGTACCCGCGCAATCCAACGCAAAAAGTCTAGTTGAAAACTGCCCGTGCGCCGTATCGCGTCGTAAGCAGGCAGTAGCCGCGAATCCTTCTGCGGTTTGGGGCAGTTGTCTTTAGTAATTGGTGACAATCAATTACAATAATTTATTAACAAATTAGGGAGCAGCCTTTACGAAAGTCTACACGTCTTCTTAATTAGAAGTGATTTCGGCCTTCGCCTGCCCTAATTAGAAGCAATTTTCTGGTGACCGCCGTTTTTGACCGCCTTCGGTTCCTTTCTAATTATAGGGGCATACACATGATTTCCATGATTTAGATGACGTCTTTCCTAGGAAACTTCTTTTATTTTACCCTTGATTATTTTGAATGTACTTTAAGGCACAGAAAAATACAGAGCGCCAGAAAAATACCAGGTAAAATATTAATTAACGCGGGAAAAAGGGTTTGCTGTGTCCATCTTGTTACATGCGAAGTGGTGCTTAAGATTTGTCTAGATTTTGCGAAGCACGTAAGGCTGCGTGTCCAGTGACCATCGTAGTTGATTTAAGTCCGATTACGCGCACTGTTATTAAAAAGGCAAACAAAGGTTTGATCCCATTGGGGCTAAAATGTCCACGTGCAAGAACGGTTAATTAATGTAGTAACAAATCGCATATTCGTAACGCTATGAGAGCATTCGAAAATATCGAATTTATTTATCTGTTAAAAGTTTATTTGAATTTTCATATCTGATAGTTTGCCTGCTGGGTGCCTCCTACTAATAGTTTCTAGGCTCACGTCGTAACCCTTGCCTTTTTTACCTTCCCAGAAAATTTTCAGTGACCCCAACTAATCTTCTAATGTCGGTTCCTTACTAGCTGTTGTTGCTTGTTTGCCTACAGCAAATCAAAGTCATTTGCGTCACAAACATTTGTGAAACGTGTTGTCCATTTGGTGTACACAATGTGGTGGTACAGGGTAATCATGATGAATTCAGTAAGCAATCGTGAATTGACCGACACCAAAGGATGAAAACCTTTCGTGTCAGCCAAGCAATGCGGTGAAATGTGTGTAAATTAATAATTAGCCACTGCGTACAGCAAGAATTCTATTCCAGGGCCGTTTTGTTTTTCCCAGTGGACACTATGCTTTGTGATTAATGCCCGCTAAACGACGACAAACACTAAGCACTGGGGACGTTCGCTTAATGAAAAGGACAGTATTTTATAGTGTTACCAACTGGGGATGAAACTTGTAATTCGTTCTTGTTAATTCTTTTGTCTATGTTTAATAACATATTTAAGAACCCTTTTCAATTTCTGCATCTATTGAGATGAAAAATCTAGAGTGAGTTGAAATCTTATTGCAATCTTATGATAGGTAATTACTTTTAGCTTTAGGGTACCTATTATCAACCGTCTTTGAGATATTGAAAAATTTTCAGTTTGATAAACCGTTTTTATATATTAACAACAAAGTTTTGTCGAGGTGTAAAATGAAGTTCTTATTATGCACTGTAAAAGCTATACTCGCTATTTTATTCGCATGAACTTCGATATTCTATAAAAAAAATTCTTCCTCCTTATTGCGCTAACATCCTCAATGATGCTGATACAAACAAAACTGGTTTTTATTTTTCTATCTCTTCTAACTTCTTAAGAATTAGATGAATAAGTATTTATCAAGACTTCTAAAATTACCTTAAGTAAAATAAAATAAATTAATTAATTTTCTAGATTTGCAATTCTCGGTAGGACCTCATTTTTCCCCAACCATTCAATAATAACCACGTTTTTCAAGAAGTTGTTAATCCATAAATAGATAAACGTTAGGACTGAAATTTTTTTTTTTTTTAGTTATTTGGCAAACTATTTTTTGCAGTGGGTAACTTGCAATTTATAAAATGTCAAATTTCAGAATTATATCCAAACCATCAAACGTCAAGCTATCAAGAGATTTTTTTTAAGATGCGTGTGAAATTCACTGGCAACAAGGATTTTCTCAGAAATCAAGCGATATAGAGACTATCGCATAATAAAGTAATTCGTAAAAGTTTATTCGTTGTGATTTTCTTAAAACAAAATTTTTCATATGGACACAAAAATTCACAAATAGAAATCCATTCAAGTACAAAATGTTTTGTACCTACATATGTTTAAAAAAAATTAAGGTATTTGGTTAAAATTTGGTGTAATTTTTTATCGTAGTTTGTGGAAGTAGAGTAAAGTTCATGGTTGAGTTTGAGCCGCATTATAAGTTCTATAGGTGGGATGGACTAAATAGGTTCTAGAAAAATTAATTTTGTATGTACAAATAAAGTTTTTTCGAAATAATCTATGGAACTACAAATTTTTCGTAGTGGTTATAATGTTTTTTTTTTCAAGGTGTAGGTTTGTTCGGTTAGGACACAGCTCCCCACCCTCTAAACTCTGGTTTCCCCCATGAAATCGGAATTGAATAATTGGAGGGGGTGGATCTAGAAAATTATCCGCAAGTTCGTTTAGAGATATAGTAAAAATTTATTCGTGCTAGAGCGGATCCCTCAAACCTTGATCAGGAGATCATTTAGAATCGATTGGCATCCCCGCGCGCCGGCCGGTTCAGAGCTTAGCAACACACTTTGTATATGTCGCCACGATTTAATAAAGTTACATTTCCTAATGAAAATAGACATTTATGGCATGTGGTCACCCTGTTCGAAAAGGTCCTTCACTTGAATAAATCACCGGGGACATTCAGATATGAGCAATGAATCAAAACACGCAAATGTGATGATGATGGGTGATTGCATCAATAATTGATGAGCACCTGAAAAAATAGTTTTTATACCACCCCGGGGCGCTGCTGAGGGTGCAGGCGTTTTCGTTGGTCGTCATCCAATTCCAATTAGTTGTCATCACAGTGCGGCTAATGTCACCCTCCCACGGCCGCTGTCCACCGCGTCCATTGTCATCAATTCTGAAGAGCCTGCCACAATTACGCCACCCGCCTTCGCAGCAAACGCCACGCTGCGAAGAAGTGCAATCACTTGTTCCTCTGTTTGCATACATTGCGCCTCTGAAGTGCATGCGGCGGCGGGCGGCGACGGCGGACGGGGCGGGACTGCAGTCACGGAGTCACGGTGCAGTCACTGTGTCCGCGATAGAAAATGGAAAAAAATCGCGGAATTCGAACATCAAATATTGAACATCACTTGGTTAATTACCTGCGACGCGTGGTCTGAGAACCCGGCCACATGGCACGACGCCGCGCCGTCCTCCGTCGCTTGTTGTTCCATCCCCCGCCCCCCGCACTGCTGGGCGGTCAGTGCGACGAGTAAAGCGCGCGCGATTATTAAATTGTCACTACACCCCCAACAGGTCGCGAGTAGGATGCCCACAAAGCGCCCCGCCCCCGCCTCGCGCGGAAGTCTTTCTAATGAATAAATGATGAGCGCTTCGTGATTTCTAGCGCTAATAGCCACTTTGAATTTTTCATCGGCCGACTGATGTGACATCGTAATTTTTTCATTCTGTTTTCATTTTTATTTCAGTTTGGATGATCACCTGGTGGCTGCACATCATTACCCGAAGGACGAGTTCAGGTGCGAGCTCTGCCCCAAAAGCTACTGCTACCGGCCCTCGCTTCTTCGACATCGAGCCCTTGTGCATGGTGAACTGAGAAAGTATCCCTGTGAAAATTGCACAAAGGTGAGTAACGAGGTGAATTTCTTTCATTTCCTATCGCTGTTGTGAATTTGCTGTTTCTGTGTGTTCTTTGATAACTGCGACGGGGCTTATTTTGAATTTACAATTACTTATTACTTTTGATGCCTTAAGTACTCGTCGCAGTTATTTTGCATGCAAGTATTTAATACGTAGTTCCTGCACGCCCCTTTCTTAGTTTTACCACTATGATAATTTAAAACAAAAAGGAAAATCGGGAAGAAAAAGATCCAGCTAAAAAATGTATATAGTTATTACACTTTTCCAATTAACTATAATGTAAAATAAGTAGATTTCGCAAAAGTTTTCAGTACGTATAGAAATTCTTCCTTAAATGGTTTAAGGGTACGTTCATGGTCGAGCGGATTCGCTCCGCGCGTAGCGAATGGAAACAAAGAATTTTGTTTATTTGAGCGGATTCGCTCAAATAAACAAAATTTCGCGAATGGAAACAAAAAATTTTGTTTAGTTGAGCGGATTCGCTCAAATAAACAAAATTCTTTGTTTCCATTCGCTACGCGCGGAGCGAATCCTCTCGACCATGAACGTCCCTAATGCTTTTTCGGAATTTACTATTAAACGAGTAATAACATCGACATTGTATAATATATTTAAAAATACTGGTAATTGTTTGTTCTTTATGTTTCGGAAAATTTGGCTTTTTGTTTTTTTTTTCAATATCAAAAAATTAGAGGAGTATATTATTAATTTATTTTATTCACTGGGAGAATCTAACTCTGTTCTGTATTTAATTTAAAACTGTTTTCACTTACTTCTACTGTGATTATTCAATTGAATCAGTAAGAAGCAAATCACGTTTTTACCGACTAATAAATTCAAGTAAAGTAATCAGTGAATTTTCCAAAACCTAATTGTGCTCTGCCGCGGCGCGGGCGGCTGGCGAAAGTAAAATTTGGTAAAAGTGGGTAAAACGAGAAATACTGCCAATAACTTGAAGCTTAATTTTAATTCTTCTTTTAACACAAATTTTATTGAGAAATTCAAGTTACAAACCCAATGCCTCTAATATAAATAATCAAAACAATTCAACTATTTAGTTAACAAATATAAGACATTTACATATGTATGTATGATAACATATTTATATCACAAAATAATTTCAATGCAATGAAATAATATATTCAAATTTGTATTGACTTTTAATTTTTACCATAAAATTCTTTGCAGTACACAAATGCAGTGCACAAATATTTCTTAACATACGTTTTGCTAACAATAAATAAAAATTATGAAACTCATGTTTGCCCAAAGTACCTAACATATTAAATAATAATGTGTAGCATATTAGGCAATACCTATACAAGTTAATTTGGACAGTACTTTCTGGGATATTGATAGCTCTTATAATTAGGAAAGTGAAATTTTTTCTTTTGCAACTTTCCGCATCTTGTCAAATGGAATCATAAGTAATTCTATATCTTAAGGTTTACACCTTAAGTTCAATTAATTTTCCTATCTTTTTGCTATAAATGAATGCACGACTTTATTAACAAAACAAAGAAAAAGATCTTAGCAAGGTTATCTAGTTTAAGTTATTGCTTATTATAATCTTTATTTATCAATGTCTAATATTATATATCTATATATTTTTCAATTGAATTAATAGTTAAGTGTGAGATAATAGCTGTAATGAGCAATTTACAATAAATATTAA
Source organism: Machimus atricapillus (assembly GCA_933228815.1). Lineage (NCBI taxonomy): Eukaryota > Metazoa > Arthropoda > Insecta > Diptera > Asilidae > Machimus > Machimus atricapillus. The sequence goes on from OW121784.1 coordinate 59,041,051, forward strand.
TACATACTAATTACCCATATATAAATAAAAAATTTAAGTTAAATTAAAGTAGTAAATTCCGAAAAAGCATTTGAGGAACAATTCTTTCGTATCAAAATTTTTTTGCTATAATACTTACCTATTTCACGGTATTGTTCAATTGAATAGGGCATATCAAAAGAAGAAGATGTAGAATTCGTTTCACTTTCAGATGAAAGATTAGCCGTAGAAAAAGTTATGTATGTATTATACTAGACTAGGTACATATGTAGTATATTCAAGAATTAACAAAGTATAGTAGGCCTTGCCCTGAGATTACCTAGCATCTTCTTCACCATGAATTACCTCAGCTTATCGCGACAAGAGTGTAAAAAGCTGCTCATATTACGCCAATCGCGCCCTGCTGGTGGACAAGCATTTTCAATTTGATCGAACGGGCGGGCGTGCGTCAATATCTTAATCCCTAATCTCTAAGCCAGCGGTGGATTTTCACCTTACGCGTCGGTTTGTGATTTAGGGCAGCGATCAGGCGAATGAGTTTGTCTGGAATTAAGCCGATCACATTCTTCGATTTTGAATATTATCGGACGATTGGATCTCCCGTTTCTTAGCTGCTTTCTTCTAATTCTCTTGCCAGTCCACGGTTCGCCGGCTGTGGGTGATGTAGGCCTTTTGTTATGACACCACAGAGTGAGCCAGCACATTTCATTCGCAGACAATTAACGGCCATTATGCAACGTACGATCAAAAATTTGATTAGGGGAATTGCATGAGTGTCTTTTGTGCGCACACCAGGAGGACTATGAGTGAAGCCAAATTAATTTTGTTATCTTTTCAGGTATTTTGTGATCCATCAAATTTACAACGACACATTCGTGCCCATCACGTCGGTGCCCGAAGTCACGCCTGTCCAGAGTGTGGCAAAACGTTTGCAACATCATCTGGACTGAAGCAACACACACACATTCATTCATCGGTTAAACCGTTCCAGTGCGAGGTCTGCTTCAAGGCTTATACACAATTTTCGAATTTGTGTCGGCACAAGCGGATGCACGCTGATTGCCGTATGCAAATAAAGTGCGCCAAGTGCGGACAAAGTTTCAGCACTGTGACTTCACTGTCCAAACATAAGCGTTTCTGTGATTCAACAACGATACCACCTCACCACCCTCACCAGCAGCAACCCCCACCACCGCCGCCGCAGGGGATCTCATCAGGTGTGCCCCAAGCGATGAACACTCCACCAAATCCATTCTTCATGTTTCGTGGACCGCCCCCCTTCTTTCCACCCGGATTCCCCTCGTACGGACTTCACGGAATGTTCCCACCTAGTCCAGCACAAGCCCCTAGTTTCCCCCTTCTGTTCCCGAAACCTAGCCTAGATATCAGTATGGCGGAGAAGGACAGAACCTCCCCCACGAGACACATGTCCCTAAACCATTACGGGAGCAGGAGCTCCCATGACGACAGTGTTTACAGCCACCTGCGAGCCTCCCCCGCGAGGCCTGTTCCTGTCTCTCAACAGCAACAACCCCCGCAATTGCCGGTACAGCAGCAACATATAACAAACAGCCACCCCTTTAAAGGCAATCACTCACCCCCCAGGAGTCGGCTGTCGAGGAGCTCCGATGAGGAAACAAATTTCTCCGCCATCGATATGAAAATGCCGCTGGTGGAAAACGAGGATCGGGTTAAGGACGAAAGGACTTCGCCCGATGACAAGGTAACAGCAATTTTCAGATTTATTATCATTATTGTTTAAAACAATTAATTCCGTATTTGTCTACCGGAACATTTCGGCGCACATCTTAATGTACAATACACAGGGTGTTCATAGAGCTTAAACCATATAATAAGTGATAATAAGATATCAGCCAGGATTTTTTACGGACAGGGTTTACTACCTCTATTTTAGATGGACATGTTGTACCTTTTTGAGAAGGAGGAAATTCGTGGACAACCTAAAATTTAGGAAAATGAAACCATTTTTTTTTTCAATTAGGAAACTGAAGCAGTAGGTGGTAGGTCAACACTACTGACATTTTTTGAAGGGACATTCGGATAATAAATTTTTGGAGTGAGTTCGATGTCACTGTGTTGAGTATGTAAATCAAAAGATGTGTAAATATATAAAATAACTACATATATGCATACCATAGAAAATTCGAATTTATGAGTCTTCCTGTAACTCCCTGTCATACACTTTTTCATTTGTCTAGATCAGATCTTTGATCCGTAGATTGGGTCATAAGAGGTTTTTTTTTAAAAAGGTGTTTGAACTTGAAGGCTCAGCTTTCTAACACGTTATCAGCCAATATCCTACGATATCTCTGAAAGAAAAGCACAACGCATTTTTTTAGTTTACCCCCTTCAAATTTTCAATTGCGATTTTAAGGGTGAGCAAACGTTAATCTGCAGACAATCGATTGACATACCCCTGACCTGCTTTATGTTGCTAAAATCGATGTTCTATAATTAGGCCGCTGTTGCTTTTGTATAGGTCTGTGATACCCTTGTCTGTATAGGAAGGTTCAAAATAAATATATGAAATGCGAAATATTATATGAAATATGATATTATGCTTTTAAGGTACTAATTTATCATAACTTTTATTCTAAAAGGTATAAAGCTAATGTACTTCTTCCATTTCTTAACATTGTTTCAAATTTATCTAATGTATATAATTTGTTTTCAGAGCCATATTAACGTGACATCGCCTTCCCCTACGCAAGAAGTAGTTCAAACCGAACAGCCGCTCGATTTGTCGGTGACTAGAAAACGCAAGAAAAGCAGAAGTCCAACACCAGATCCTGTGCCCGTAAAACGGGAAGCACCGAATCAATCGTACCAGGCAAGTCCTACGCCATCAGTCTCACCAGGACCAACACCTTCACCATCTCCGCCTGGACCACCGATGGCGTATCCTCGACCTATTCACCCTGTACTCTTAGAAGCCATCTACCGGCCATCGGCTGGACTAAGTGCGGCATTTCAGCGACCCTTTCCTTTTTTAGGGCCAATGGGAGGTCGACCAGGCTTTGACCATATCCTTCACAGGAATGGTCCATTCCCACCCAAACCATTCCACGAAGCTTTAATGGCTGCCGGCGGACTTTCGGGAGGTATTGGAACTGGAAAAATCAAGGATCGATACACGTGCAAATTTTGCGGGAAGGTGTTCCCGAGGTCCGCTAATTTGACCAGGCACCTCCGCACTCACACCGGTGAACAGCCGTACAAATGCAAGTACTGCGAAAGGTCGTTCAGCATATCGAGCAACCTGCAGCGACATGTCAGGAACATACACAACAAGGAGCGGCCTTTCAAATGTCACCTGTGCGACAGGTGCTTCGGTCAGCAGACGAATCTTGACAGACACTTGAAGAAACACGAGGCTGACGCGAATGGGATTGGGATTGGCGTTGGAGACTCGCCTTCGTCAAACGAAGCCGACCGCGAGGATGCGTACTTTGATGAGATCAGATCCTTCATGGGCAAGGTGACGTACACCGGCGGTGTCTATACACCTGTCAGCATGGGCACCGGGGAGAACGAGACAGAGGATGGCAGCGACGCCGAAAACGAGGTGATCGCTGACAAAGATGCTCTTAACAACAACGAGGCAACAATAGAGGTCTCCACATAGGAACCAAGTTAGATCTAGTAAACTAGTTAAGTTTTGTTTTGTTTTACCCCTCCGACGTGAGGGGGAACCTTTTGTACATAGTACCGACACTAAGCCACTTCCTGTAAAAAGTAAGTTAACACAGTCGAACTAACTCAATTTGTACATAGTTAAGTTCGCGGGCGGGATCACCTACATTCCGTGGTTCCCCGCGCTATAACTTATTTTACTAGTTAACTTAATTGATTCCCAGGACTCCTGCGAAACTACGATGAAATCACTGTTCTCGAGCTACGGGTTAAGTTAATCTTTGTTTAAGGGATTCCTTTAGCAACCTTAATTTAGTTTAGTTTAGCGATTCTCTTCAAAATTGGTGATATTTCTGTACAATGTAAATTTCGTGGATACTTTTCACTGTTAACCAAAGGTTTTTAGTAGTTTTAAGCAGTTCGGTTGAATTTTATTTGTGAGTCTCACTGTGACATCTGTTTGCATGAAATTCTACTCAACTCAATATCGAAATTTTTGAAAACTGATATCGAACTTTTCTGAATAGTTATAAAGTAATTGACTTAATATATTTCAAATTTGAAAAAAATACGATATAATAAACCAATTCATTTCAAGCATTCATAGTTTTATTTCTTAGCATTGTGCAATGCAAGCTTTTCAGTAATATTGAAAAATAAAATTGGGGGAGGCAATCATTGAATAAGATTTGATCAAAAATATTTATGACTTAATTTATAATTGGCATCGTTAATAATGATCGTAGTAAGGTATAACGTAATGCCAGATAGAGTACTTTAAATTCTGATCTCAAACAACCTAATTTTGCGAATATTAAGGATGACTTACAGGAATGTACGATTTGTATTCAAGATGCCATTTATGGATTGCATTACTAATTAATATTAAAACACAATAAGGATTTCCATATATTTTTTCCCAAAACAATTTTTGGGACTACAATCTTAAAGTATTTATTACATACATTTTTGATTTCGTTATAATATTTCCATTTCAAATGAATTGATATGGAATCAAAAGATAAATAAAAAGACGTTGTTGGTCATAGATCAACAAAAACAGCCTATTAATTAGAAATCAAAAATCCAAGCTAGCGTTTTCTCCGAAAATGCAACTTGAGGGAAATTAAGCATTTTTGCATTAAAGAAGTTAATTAGTTTTTCCAAATTGCCCTAAAATTTGATCTAGTTGTTTTCACAAAAAAAAAGCAAGTTTTATGTTGTTAAAGGATATTATAGTCGATTTTATGTTTTAAAGGAATCCATTTGTGTTTCAGTTGGTTAAACTAAATAATTTAAAAATACATGTAGGTATATTTATTCGAAAAAAAGGAAAAGAAAATAATAAAAATTTCTTACAATTAAAGGAAGCGACTTAAGTTTCCAACATTTATTTAATTTGATAGGAACAGTTGCAGAAAACAATGAGATAATTGTTTCATACAGTTTTACTTTTTTGTTACTTTTCAAGACGTCTAAAAATCTGTTTAATTAATAAATTTAGAAGTTCAAAATTGTTTCCACGTTTATTACGGCCTTCGAAGGACTACAGTTAGTAGGTTTTTAAAGAAACGATGAAAAAATGAAGGGATTAGGAGCAAGAAGACGGAGGAGGACAATGTCAATATTAGTTGTTGAAGCAATAATTTCTCATAAATAATAACCATATTCTGTCTGGAAAATATCGGATAATTGGGAACGAATTTTTAGTTTTCGTGCATGAAATAACAGCCAACGAACTGTAAATTGTGAATGTTAAATCTTTTAGCGACATGTAAAAGTCAATGTTGTGGCCGCGCATGTAAATTATGAGTGTAAAACCAAAAATTAAAAAGTGAAACCTCCGAAGCTTGAGAAAGGTCATTTGGGCCCCTACAAGGTTAATTTTATGTAGCCCCAAGATTTCGCAAATAGCTCAGCAACTTCACATAAACCGTAGGTGCCCGGAAAACATGCGATTACATCGATTTAACAAAAGCTTGAAGCAATTAAAAGGTTTTCCTAAACGCATCCTTGAGTTGTTATTCATGATGTCTTGAACGATAATTCTTTCAATAAAAAATATTATTACATCTTAACTGAAGCGGCTGTAAAAAATGTTAACAGGCGCAAAAATTGCAATTACGGGCACAAGTGGATAGGCGGTGGATCGTTCATTATCATTAATTTATATTGACATTAATTCACCACTGAGTAGCTAGGAACGGTTGCGCAGTACCAAATGCAGATGCAACTGCGGGAGGCAACTAAATTAGAAAGTTTAGAGCACACGACGTGCACCCGACTGGCGCAGAGCCCAGACACCGGGCACCGGGCAACAATTTTACTTTGAGGTAGGCCAATCTCGATTGCGCCTGCGCAGCTACCGGATAAGTTATTCCAGGACCCGCAATTAGCTCGTTATGGAGACCCATAATCAAATTACCTGGTATGACAGCTTAGGTGTTTCACTGGAGACGGCATCGTAGAGGTATCGATGTAATTGCATTGTTTCGCCCCTGCCCTGACGACCATGCACTAAACGTTTTCTAGCCCCAGAGGCTAAATTGGTTTATGCTGCGCTCACTCAAGCTTGAATTGGTCAGATCCAATCTGAGATCACCCAAGACAGTCATGGATAAGAAAATTGGAAAAAGTATGGAGGTAGCTAACGATAAGTCGTATCTCTCTAAGAAAATATTAAATTTCTTGAACTCATAATTGACGGTGCCTCCGAAAGATTCAACAAGTTGACAGAATTGCAAGGTTATACATATACATATATTTATGTACATATTTTATATCTGAGCTCGCTCTGATCACGCCCAAGCAAAGTGCACTTAAACTATACTGTCTAAGAGAGGTTTACAAATGCATCGGGATGATGCATTCTCGTGAATAAGTGGTCGCAATTGCTTATCCATCTTTTATATGCCAGGAAATCGCGGAACCTACTTATAAGAGTTATGCGCTTAGTTTTGTTTTTTAATCAAGTATCTACATATATGTACATATATATTGAGGATGTAACAACATAAAACGGTTTATTTTGAGGTCTTCCTTACATTACAAAAATTGATAAATTATTACCCGACTGGAATTTTGGAGTTGGGTAGTCAAAAGGTTCACATTAGACATGCCAAATTTCGCATGAGGGCCTCATGAGGAAATCGCATTAGACCCTAATCACAAAAGTAAGGCATGTCCCCATTCAGCCCTAAATGGGAAGACCTGATTGGCTGGATATTAGGCCGTAATTAGGAAATGTTTTACATATAAGATTTTAATTGCAATAAAAATTTCTGTTAAAATGATTACATATACCGACTGCGACTTTTCTATCAACTGAGCAAGTTTTTGTTCAAATTTATTTATAAAAAGAAAACATATTTCAGAAAAACTTTTTTTTAGAAAACCCTGTTTTATTCAATACACTGTTTGCGGCGAAGATTTAAATGTTTAAAAAGTTTTAATAAAAATTATATTTAACAACATATGTATGTACATAAATTGGTTGAATTCAGAATTATTTAGTTCAATTAAAGTTCCTTTCAGTATAGTGTGATTTCGTTTTATGGAAGATGACATAAAACGAAAGTATAGTTAAAACTTAATTTATTATGAGTTTATATATTTGCGACACTCCAGGTGTTGAGCCACGATATGATATGAGCCAATTTTCATAATTTAGTAAATTGGTGGAACGTTTATTGCCAGACGTGATTCCATCACTTCGCAGAAGTTTTTCTTTTTCTTACTTGGCGCGAACATGCAAAAACAACGTCGAGGTTAAACTGAGAGAAGCACACGATAATAATGAAGTTTCATTATTTATTTAATAACTTAATTACATATGCAGTTAGCTCTCTCACATCTACATATGAGCCATTTATTTTGAAATTAAATTACATTTTATAATTTTTAAATAAAATGCAAAGTTCCTGGAGTATAATGTTAATGTTTGATATATGTAGGTTAGGTACATATTTTTGTAAATAAAAGGTGGTGCAAAATTAATACAAATTCATCACCATATCAGAACACACGTCCCTGCCTTAGGGAGAAAAAGAGGGGACAACAACTTCACTTTCTCTAATAAGAAATGCGTGGGCAGTTCATTTAAAGATGCAGTGATTAATCAATTGGATCAACAAAATCAATTAATTTGATTCGATTAATTGATTATCTTGAGAAATATTAAGTTAGTACTTTGTGCATTTTGTGAGGAAATACACGACTTATGCAAGTAATTTGTTTGGCAATTTTCTTTTCAAAATATTTCAAGAGAGGTTTAATTTCTAAGAATTTTTTTATCCCATCTGTGTAATATAGATTTATGTCATTTTCGAGCTCTCATGCTTTTGAATTGCACTTTTCACTAACTCTTTGGATACTTTTTCGGCACTTAATAGGTTGTTCGTTTGGAATTGCTCTAATTTTTTTTCGATCAGAATATCTACGACATCATAGAAAAACTAAGCCTGGACTGCATGGACGACATCCATTTTAGTGCACTTTAGAAAACACCTCAAGTTTTAGAAAATAAAAAAGCATTAGTCCATTCTTAAATTTTCGAACGACCTACGCACTTTTCGGAGAACACTTAGTGAGAAAAAAAAAAGATTTGTAATTAAAGCATGTGAATTTGAAAGTGGCTTTAATAAGCTTCAAAATCGCAATTGAATAGTGTATGCACAACTCCGGATTGCAATATTAGATACTAATGCGGATTAACTTTTCGCGCATTTTTTATTATTATACATATTATAAATTAATTTTGAAATACAAAATATATTCGGGTATTTACTATGACTATTATTATGTTGAATGCAAATTTATATATAATAACAGCTGTTGTTATGTATCCACAATTCGGTCTCTGATTTCAAATTTGAAAACTTTTAAATAGTAAATGGTGAGCAGAAATAGAGATGATTAAGTTTTTATTTACTCCAGTTTTCTATAAATTGCTGGATGAATTTCACATTAAGTGTAGATAGGAAAAACCAGTGTTCCCACGAAAACTTTATATAAACTTTTTCTTGAAAAGAGATATCTCCAATATTCGCGAAAGGAATTGTTGCAGTATCATGGAGAACATATTACTTATTTCCTAATGACACCAGAAATATTCATGTCTTATAAAACAGAAATTACGATATAATTGGAACAATATTGCTAAATGCATTGCGTGCAAAAAGGTGCAGTCTGATAGCCGTCAGATGAGAAAACGGTAGCATAAAACAAATAATAATAAATTATCTCAAGTATTTTTGAATATTTTCGGTGTGCGAGTATGATTCTCTTGAGGACGGAAAACAAACTTCGCAGTCACTCCGATTCAAGTTATGTTTGGCCGTCATTATCCAGTTTACTTGCGATAAGGTGGTATAGCCCCGATCATTATGCCTATCTCGCCTTTTAGCGATGCGAAAATTAAAACATTCTCAGCTCATATTAAGTCGTTTCGCTTTGTTTTTTTTATTCAATTTTTATTTTCGTTGCCTTCCCTGGGATGTTAACAACGCCTTAATAAATGCCCGATGAAAAAATAAAATTTGCTGGCGGCAACCTCAAAAGACTGCCTCAAAAGCCACTTATTTCGGGACTGCAAGTACGGATCATGAGCGCGCAAAACATTTTTTTATAATTTAATTTAGACGACATATACGTTTTTTGTCCTCCCGTAAGGTCGCTGATTGGCGTGCTTCTTTTTATCAACGGCACGATTGTCGTTTACGGTTTCTCACAGCCCTTATCTGATAATTTAAGCGTATCGGCATGACCAAGGCATGTTTCCTGAAATTGTTCGAAAATTATTTATTTCGGAGATCATGCGATTAAATTTGGTATAAATCTTATTATATAGTTATGAGACTGATATTCGGGACTTTAAGCGTTTATTATTCAATTGAAAGGGAAGTCCTGCAAAAGTGGATGAGATTGTTTAGTTTTTATGGCACCAAGAATATCTATGCCAGGAAGATTAAATTTATATTGATTTTCGATATTATGCGAAAATAGTTTCTTAAGCACTGTAAATAAAGATATTTGTGGGGAAAACTGTAGGTTTCTCTTTCAGCTTGTTTTATGATGATTAGAAATTCTTTTAAATCTTTATATGCATAATTTTTGGTTATGATTAAATAAGAAGTAAATAGTTTATAAAAATTTATTTTTTATTTCGCTTTTAATAAAACCCTAAAAGATACCGACAAGAGATTCTTAATAAAATCCATACATTTAAAACAATCTTTTAACTAAGCTAAACAAGATACAAGACAAATGGTTTCCCTGACTACCCGAAATAACTATGTACATGCAAAGTAATAAATTTATTTATACTATAAACTAGTTTGATCGTAAAACTTTGTTTTTTATCGTATGTGCAATAAATACTATACACATTCTTAATAGAATTGTGGGGATTTTGAAACCGAAGCTGTTAGTGTTATTACCAGGCGAGTCTTTAATTGTAGAGTGGGGAAAAGGTGAATTACCCTTCATGAGATGAAAACGATTAATTGATTGGTTTATCAGTTATCATGATGATAGCGTTCCCGAGAAAGGGGAGTACCCTTTACTGATGTGGTACAATAAATAAGTTTCCCTACTTTATTTAAGAAAAAATACATCATATTTCAAAAATTCTTTATTTTTATTCCTTAATTTAAAAACTATTTTTTATTGCTGAAGCGGTGTCTAACCTTATTACATAAAACTTAGAAGACTTACACAATTTTCAGCTGACAATTTTGTAACTTATTATTCTACATGTATAACGAACTTCTTTTTCATGAAATCTCTGACCAACAAGTAAAATTTCAAAAATTTTGCAGGAAATGTTGTAATTTGTTGCACTTCTATTTCATTAAAAAATTATTATGACTATCGATTTTCCCTACAATTGTCGTCATTTTCCTGTCAAATTATCATTACAATTTCTCATGCAAACACGGAAACTTGTAATATCTGTGCAATATTGTCACATATTTGTTGTAAAAATTGACAGTGGAAATGGTTCGTATCAAGAAGTGAAGAAAAGTCGACAAGTGAAGTTTCTTTTTAATGCAAATTTTTATTTTAAGTGATAGTGACAGTGATATATGTACATAAGTATATATGTATGTACTTAGAAGACATTCGCAAAAACATTTTAAAGAAAGGATAAATAATCGAGTGGCGGCGACAGACTATGAGACCGGACTAAAAAAGTTATTACCACGGCTACAAAAGTTCGTAGAAAAAAATAGTGATTATGTTAAAAACCATAGCTCTAAAAATATAAGATTTTCTTAAATGACTTGTACATGTTGTTTTTGTTTTTGTTTTTTGTAATAAAATAGGGAAACATTACTTTTTGTACGACTCTCGTAGTTTGGCAAAAATGTACGAAAAAAACTGGTTCCTAAGAGACAAATATTGTAACATGTTGGTATATCCTTTTCAATTCTGTTAAAATTTCTCTGTTAATTAAAAATTTTCGTCAAAAGATATATAAAGCAGACAAAAACACAATGAATAATGATTTTTCATTATGGACCAAAACCTGTCATATGAAGACATAGTAGACACAGTTTAATAGCCCCCGAAGAAATCTTGAAAAAGATGTTACAATTACAAGATGCTTTATATTCACCTTTACATAAACTTGTCATTGTGTTTGTTCCTGGTCATCTCTCTTGCAATGCCGTAGCATCACCAACATGACTCACCACTTAAGTGGCACCAAAGGAATCATTGCAAAATCGCATTTAATAGCCTGTATAAAATCATACTCATTGAAGGCGGTTGCAATATCAATTCTGATGCCCATCTGTTACCTCTATTAGTGAGAGACTATGCGGCTGTCTCCACTCGGAGCAGAAGTTACGAAATTGCAGTTCGGGCTAGTTGACCACACCTAGGCCTCAAGGAGCTGAGGTATTCTGTGTACGGTGGTACTGTTCGTCGCCAGCGCCGATGTCGCAAAAGACAAAAATGAATGAGTCGGCAGAAATGCGGCGAATAATATACCGACCTTTAGCTGTCGATCGGGTTAATGGCAGGGGAAAATAATTTCATTCACGAGATCTGAAGTGCATCTCCGGAATATCCAGTGAAGTGTTTACCCAGAGCGACCCAATTTCGCGTGCGGCACGCTTGGACCACAGCATCCATTGTATCTCCCCGCTTAAAAGGAGGGTTATGCAACGATATGTCACTTCTTTGCAGAAAAGAACGAAGCCGACCAAACATCCTCGATTAAAACCAAAGTCGCATGCAACTCTGGCAAAATATACCTTCGGAGGCCTACTGATCTCGTGTTGAACCAGAGCGCATATGCAAAGGTAGACACAGGCCGACATACCTTTGGCGCGATCAGTAAAAACCGAAGCGGAATTGAGAAAAAAATAAAAAAATAAAATAAAAATAAGACGACCGGCTGCTCCAACTAGCTGCGCCACACAACACATCTTAAACTAGTTTTCTAAGTACTTTGCCAGAAAGATTAACATGCGCGCCGTACTGGAGCACTCGGCGGACAATTTGAGCCAAAGATACCCCATGGATGCAGTCTAATATGAAAGTAGACTTGTTCTTGATTTATTTATTTATTTATTTTCGCTATTTTTGTCTCCTGACTTGAAGCTTTGCTCCGAAAGACATACGCGCGGGGACCACACCTATGCCTCGGGGCAATTTCAAATGATGAGGTCGTTTTAGTTTTCTTGCGAATAGTCCGTCGTCTCTCCAACTCTCGATCAGGTATATATTTGCATTGAGTAGGAACTAGAGCGGTCTGATCACCATTCTGTGATATTGAAATCAGATTAACACGATGATCATTCAATGCTGGCGGAGTTGCGCTCACTTTCAGTCCCAGTGGTACATGTAAAAGTAAAATTGAACATCGAAAGTTTTGATTGAATACCTCAACAGCGAAGGTCTCGTGCTGCTTTCAGGAACTGTTCTCCAGAAGTCTTGTCACATTCCGTATCAACTCTATACCTTATAACTTATCTAATAACGAAGACGAATCTTTCGCACATAACGTGCTCAATATCATTATGTACTTTGGCATGACGCTGCTAAACGCCGAATGGTATGCGTTAAAGAATTACGTAATAATCAGACGGAACGATCAATTTAATTCCAGAGCTCTAAAATCGAATCGTTATATAATGAACACACGATTGGCACGAGACAATATTTCATTCAAAATTGTTGTTTTCATTAACCACGACTAATGTAGGAGAACGTGATGTATTTATACTTGACTTAATCATGTTGTGGTGATCTTTTGTCACATGCCAAAAATTTGACAGTTATAAGACGGGTGCATTTATTATATTTTATTATTATACTTATTTGTAAACTGATAAAGTTAATAGTAGTAATTCCATGGTCTAAATAAGTTCTGTAATAAAAGTAGTGAAGTAAAAAAATAGGCTTTATTATTAGAGCTTATTTTTTGAATTTAACCACTGCTTCAAGAATAAACGCAACTTATCATCAAGCAATTTAAATTACTCCATAACCTTTACACATTACAGATCCGTTAGGATATTGGAGAAATTTTAAGATATTCCAACTATACGATACGTTATCACTGGATTCTTTTATAGTGATTTTGATTGAATTATTTTTACGAAATAAACTAAAATACTTGGAAAAATTTTTCTTTTTCCTTATAGGTAATTCCAATCAAAGAAATCCTCAAAAAGTTTAAGAGGATTTGAATAATTATTTTTATTTATTTTTTTTTTGTATAAATAATATTAAAATATATGTTCCTAATGAAATAATACTTTTAAAATTTACAGTATACATATTAATATTTAGAATATATACGTACATATATGTGTATTTACGCTTCTTTTTTAGAAAATTTTACAATACTGGTCCATAAAAATTATAGTGGCGGATATGTAGTTGCAACTTGCACTTTTCTCTCCATTTAGTTAACCTTCGTTCATTTGAGATTTTTTGGATGTCCCAAAATAGAGTGTGTTCATCTAGGGTTTAAAAATACAACATTAATCAATCGTCTAATGCCAATATGCTGCAATAAATGTGTCTGCAGTGTTAATCCAAATCTCCCAACCTTCCTATCCTATACTTATGGATTTTAAAAACAAATTTTTATAATCAAAAATATTCATTTTCAATACGTCCAGGAAGATATAGCACACAAAGCTTTTTTAAGAAGTACATATACTTCGGAGATTATCGAGGTTATTAACCATTTACATGTGTAACTGACCGAGATTTATTTAGCTTTTTAGTACGCTTAAGTTGAAAAGGTCTCTTCTTTGGGTTATTCAAAATTTGGTTTGATGAGAAAATTTATAATTTGCTGGCACATTGCTCTTGGCCGCATGCCTCGGATTGTGATTTCAATGGCACGTTTTGTATTTATTTTAGGGTTTCGTGCAATGAATTTATCCAAATTGTAGCATTTGAGGAAGTAAATTTGTCTAACGTGTTTCCAGAGTTTTAAGGTCAGACGACTACAGGCAGCGACTGAAATTATATCCTATTGTTAAGGAGAATATCTTCATTTCAACTTTTGTGCACAGAGATTAATTTCAAAATTACCCAAAAGAGCCTGATCTGCAAATCATGACCGCCGCGGATTTGAATTCGAATTACAGTGGCTTGTGCCAGTCACGTGCGAACCTTGAGAGATGAGATCTTATCGCGTGATGCTCATTTCTTTTATTTTCTTCATTTACTTCGTTTTAATGGGATTAAGTGATTCACATTTAACGAGGTCGTGAAGAGCATAAACGCTGCAACTACACAAATTCTTCGGGGTCTCTATAACCGATGTGGATCTATGGATTTTCTTGTTGAAAACCTTCGCGGCATCAGGTCAGTCATTCATAACAAAGCCGTTCCGATCGCGAAAGGTGGAAAAAATGTAATCAATTTAGCTTTGTTTCAATTATGATATTCGTCCACCCAGTCTACTGCCAAAGAATTTTAGCTGAAAATGTTTAAACATTCCGGTGATTTTCGAAAGTTATGTTAGGAGTTGTGAAAATTTACAAATCGCAAGACGCCGAGAATAATTTCATAAGAACTGATTGCCGTGAAGAGCTGTCGACATAACTCACTGTAACTGAAGTGATTTATACGCTTCGTTCTGTAATGTCCACCCGCAATTACAGGGTGCCGCGGTGCTGCACATGCGATTGCAGTTAAACCCGCGTCATTGTTTAAACCGAGGATAATCCATGGTGCTGATCTGGTGGAAGCGCACTATCTAATCTAATGCTGCGTCGTTGACGAGAGACGAGCTAAAATCACACGGCGCAGACCAACGGTGGTGCGTGGGATTGAGTTATGTCTTTGATGTCGTCATAATATTTGCCAGCATTTGCATACATTTTTCCATAGGAGGTATCCACCCTATTTCCGTCTATCGGAGATAAGATCACTATGAGCGAGGCACCAGAAAGTTGAGAATTTGTTCAAACCCGGATGTGATGTCAAACTTTTAAAATTTGCTAACTAAATCTTTGAATATACATACATACATATGTATGTATACAAACTTAGCTTGCTATACCTACATAGAAAATTGTTCAATGCAGTAGCAAAAATTAGAAACAACAAAAGAGTGCTTTAATAAAAAATGCTACTTTGATTAACATTTGAATACTCTTTTATACAGTTAAACTATTATACTTATTATTATCACCACATTTTTATTAGCTCGCTTTCTTGTATGTTTATTTGCCGGTACAAATTTTGCAAGTGATTTTTGGAATACTTCCGTTTATCCGATCATGCTGAAATTTTGCACACAACTTTAGTTTGGATGGCAATACAAAATAGTGTACTCAAAATTCCGGTAGATTCAATATGGCGGCCTTTTTTTTATTTATTTAAAAGTTAAACTCTCTATGAAAAAGCGAAGGCTATCGAAGCTCATACAATATAAAAAATTTCCAACCGCCATCTAAGGTGTCACAAAAATATTAATTTGCTGCTGTCTGTGTGATTATCAAATTTTGGAATGAATTAGTGCATTAGTGACAATTTCTGCGATGGTCAACGAGATAGACACCCAACGCAAGCGATGGTCAAGGAGACAGCCATCCAACGCAATTACTACGAAAAATAAACAGTTGAATTTAGGGGAGGAGCAGCAATGAGATCTTCAAATGTAGCAATAAAAAAGAAATACAAATCCAAATATGTAAATTACTACATCTTATAAAACAAAACCCCCCGCTGCGGCTGTCTGTATAGGTTTGTCCGTGATTTTTGCTGTAACTACTGAACGGATTTTGTTTGGGTTTTCACGATCAGACAGATTAAATCATGAGGAAGGTGTAGAGTTATAATTAATGAATGTTTTGTGTAAATTAGCCTATATGTATATGACGACGAATATCGGTGAAATCGAAATAAAAGCAAACGTCGGTGAAGTAATCGTCGCGTGCTGCGCGTAAAGTAAATAATTGGTATCCCGGGCAACCCCGGGGGCTGGTAAGATAATTTTTATATGCATTTATCTTTGATTTATCCTATTTATCGTGACAATATAAGTATTTTGTTATTAATGGTGACCTATAAACTGAAGAATTTATATGAGAAAAAGTAAAAAAATGATTAATTATGTACAGTAGTTTGTCAAGTTTTTATAAAGATTTTAATCTTACTGATCGCATTGATTCATATAGTCAGTTAGAGGAATAAGTAAGTATCTTAATATCTTTCGACCATTCCACTTTTTTATTATTTGACAAGCAATGCTCCTCAAGCAAAACAAAGTAAAACATTAAATACCTAGAGCAGAAAAACAAAAATATTCAGATTTTGGGGTTCTTTATTTATTTCTCCATAAAATTCCCAACCAGAAGGAGCTCCCAGTATACATATCTCCGAGATTTTTTTCTTCTCTAAAAATAAGATTTGCAATTAATTTTTTTGGAAAATTTATAGTTGTGAGAAAAACTATAGTATTTCTGGATCAAATTCGATATTTTCATCTTTATTTCACGCGGTTCTACATCCACTCTAGCATTTTTTAACGAACTGCTCATGTATTTAAAAACATGGGAATTTCTTTTCGCTTCTCTAAGCTCCACAATAAATTCCTTCCAACTTTTTATTAAACAATTAACTTCACCGCGACGCGGCGGTTAAATATCCATTTCAAAATTGACTTGAAATGTGGGTGGAAATTGAGAACAGAGCCGAATTTCTAAACTTCTAATTTTTTTATTTTATTTTGAAAATTGATATTTATTATTATTTAAAAGCTTAAAAAAACCAAACATTATTTTTGACGTTAACACAAGTTTTTGATAATAGCTGCGTTTTTTTCGTGTCTCCAGATCCATACGAATTTATATTGAACTGAAATTTATTAATAGTTCGTCAGAGTACCTAAGGATTATCAATTTGCATCAACAATGCATCAAATTGCTATGATTTTTGTTCAGCAATACTTCAAATCTTGAACTGAACAAATTTTAGATTAATTTTTGACTTAAAAGTGGATAGAAGTCATTGCAATGTGATGTTTTTTAGAAAACTTCAATTTATTCCTGTAGGTTATTCATGTTTAATTTCACATCTTAGCAAAATCTCCTTTAGTTCTTGAGGTACGAAAAAAACGCAACGCAACTAATAATAAAACAACCAAAACTATTTCAAAAGCCTCTCTGATAAATTATTTTTATGTTTGAAATTGAAACTCAAGGCTTACTATTTGTTGTTAATATTAAAGCCAAAGTGGAATTCAAAAGTAGATGACAAAGATGATTATGAGATTAAAGCTAATATGAGACGCCACACATAATTCATTAATTTGTATGCTATTGTTTTAATTAATTGATTTAACAACTTTCGTATTATGTAATTTTCCACATGCGTGCTTAAATTACAAAGATGTAAAAATAACAAATTTTTCAGGGTCTTCAAACGTTTTTTTATAAAATTAAAATTTTTGATAAAATTTGTAAAATATATACAAATTATTTTTTACTTGCACTTGTTGAATTCGCAATGTTGAAAGCATTGCATCTTTCGAAACATAGGAATGTGTACTACGTGACGTATTTATACGTCGTTATACATCGTGTATACAGCTGCAAAATATTTGAAGTACCTACTCGTTAACAATCAATTCGTTTCAAATAAAGAAGTTTTGCTCGTTATCTTTATCTACCGTAACGGCATCTGCTTCTCAAAAGTCGCGTTACAATCGAAGGTGCAATTAATTAATCTACGAAGAAATGCAGAAACGAACAAACTGAAGATGGGATTCCTAAACATGAAGAAATAGCTTGAAAAAACGGATGCTGCAGGTATTAAAAGAAAATTCAATTAACGGAAACCTTTCAACATGAATCTGGGAAGTATTGACAATGTAATTGAAAATCAAGTTCTTATTGTCCTCTATGTAATCCACCATTTTGGAAACGGAGCTGGTGATACCGGTCATTAAGTTCGAATAATTTCGCTTAAGATCTTATCATATTTTACTCGCTCTGCTTCGTCATGCCTTAAATTACTGGCCTCATGAAGTAAAAGGGTCTCGCATAATTGTTTGCAACGATGAATTTAAGAAAATTTTTTTATTAACAGAAATTTATGTATTACTAACCATCTTCGGAGACTTAGTGATATATAAGAATTTGGGGCAAAGTCGAAGACAAAAAAGACCCCCAGCTGGAAAGAAGGTGCATGGCTTGTCATGTTCCGTTCGGTAATCATTTAACGATATAATTACAATAATAACATACCCTGCAATTTGTCTCATTTCAATTTACATAAAACGTCATGGCTGGTCCAAATCACTAGTGAAACTGCTGTAATCGACCTCATTGCGATAATGACCAATAAAAAGATGATTTTGCCAAACTGATATTAATTTTTCAGTGGTCTAAATACGCGTATGAGCCTGTAATTTTGCTCCATAAAATAAATTCTGTGCAAACATCTTGAGGGGAAAACTGAATCAAATTTTACCAAAATGTTTGCGGCGTCTTCTGCAAGTAACTGAAATATTTTCAGGCAATTTTCGCGATATGAGCTTTAATTCTTATTTATACAACGCCAGAATTTTTTCATTCTCATCAAAGTTTACTAGTTAAATCTTATTTGCGTGCTGATAAGGCGAACGGAATGACTTTAATAGAATAGACATGGAAAGATTAAAGCTCCTCTTTGGACAGGAAGATTGATCAATTTCTCCGATGTCACCAATGAGCGAAGTTGATGGTATCCTCCAAAATTAGAAAATTTTTAAAAAGAAACTTTAACAAATTAAGAACTGTTTTACGTATAATATTATTAAAATTAAATTAATATTTTTATTTTAAAACTTTAACAAGTTCCCTGCCAGAATATTCAAGAAGGTTTACGTGAGAGACTTAAACGAGCTTTCGTTTGTGTACCGTATACGGTACACGTGTTATATAGGGAACGTGTTAAAATATTTCTTTCGTTCATCAGGTAAAAAAAAACTATCCCAATATTGTCAAAGATGTTTACTACTACATTTCACCGCTGCTGAGGTTTAACTAAGAAAATAATAAAATTCATAGGTGAAGACAACTAAAAAACTTCGGCAAGTGCTTCGTCCAGATCATTCATTAAGTGAACCTTAAGATGTCATATTGATTGATACCATTCCGTCTCAAAATACCAATGCTTGACAGATATCAAAGTCAAAATCGTCAAATGAGAAACGACGTGAAAAACTTGCCGTGAGTGCTTCATAAATCTGTGCAAGTTGAATTGGTGGTCTGCAAAGCAATGCACCGCTTCTGGTCGTGGATTAGGTGGAATTATTAAAATTTATGATTTGTGACCTATATGTGACCCAGCTAAGAACTCCTGTATACGTCTGTATAAATCTAGCGAATTAATATTTTGCAATCGGACGTAGAATGTATAAGCCCCCGGAAAGCCGTCTTGCGCATTTCGCGCTTTGTTGATTGATTTATAAATTTCCGTCAATTAGGGACTGCCACGGTTATCACGGAATTTATCAAGAAACAATTTTCCGCTGCATTTTGTTGAAATTATGGAAATTTTCCTTCTGTAAAAAGGCGCTTAAGCCAAATTGGCGCGAATAAACCGCGACTGTAGCGCAAGGTGTGAAAAAATATTTAGGTCATGGCTTGGCATATGTGGATTGTTTTTAATTAACAACAGTGGCAGAATTGTAACATTATTTGCAAGATCAATTCTATGTTGATTGAGGGCGGGACCGCAATTGGTTGTGGCGATATTTAGCTCTTATTAAAAAATTCTTTGAATTTAAGCAGAAACCGAACGGATGCAAGTAGGTCCAGGATAACTGCTTCTTTATTCACCTTAATACACAATAAACGTGGAATTGCGGTGACCTCAATCCAAGGTTACTATGAATACAAATGACCCGCCAAAGTAATGACATGCGATCGGACAATGAATCAATTTATATCGCGCCTCCATACCTCAATTAAGAGGTCTCCGCATGTCGACAGGTTCCAATAACCGATTTGGGGTGAAAACAAATGGCAAAGACGTTAATTTAATTATCGCATCATAAATAACCCCCTGAGTGGAAATTAAGGCAAAAATTTAAATTCGATCGAGTGTGTCGATTCCGGGGAATTATGTGCAGATTAAGAAACGCCGCGCTATTGCGACCCGCGCGAGGCGATTTTCACGTAATGGGCGTATAAGGAAAGAAATCGAAGCCACTCAGAATTGTCAATACATGAATTAATCATGAGATAAGAAGTGGTTTCGGGAGAGGTGTAGCTGACGGCATCATGGTGCGTAAGAAGATTGGGTCTACGCTCGTTTCGGAGGAAAGCGAACTGCGGTGCAGCTGATTGATCGTCGCCCCGGGATGGAGTAAACACACGAGCTGCACCTTTGTCTTGATAAAAGTGAAAGGATCAACTTATCGATCATCTTTTAACTGACCCAGAAAATTGAGTGGTGCGATGCAACAACGCTTTTCGGTAATTATGAATTATGCACTTAATACTTTAAAAAGGTTTTTTTTTGCGTCGATATTTTGCATCAGGCTTCCACCCTCTGAAGATATGCTAAGGCGTGATAACAAGTTCACGATCGTTAAGACACACTGTCCTGAGTAAGTGTGCTTTGCATTCTGCCTACTTTCTCTGGAAAGCATTATGATGGAAACCGTAATTTCGTAGCAGGTTCAATCGAAATGGACAACAATCAAATGGATTTAATTAAAATTGGCTACAGAATTATTGCATGTTTCTTTTCTAGAAGTAAAACCAGCTTAATATGATCTCAAAATAGGTTTCAATATTACAAAATTATCAAAAACCGTCATAAGATATTTTCGTTTATGAATTTTTAATCTACAGAAAAAATCCTATAGAAACTATATATCACTTGCTTAAGGGCAAAATTATTGTAAACTAGTGTAATTAAATTGTTCCACAATGCAAAAACTATACTTTTAAGGATTAAATACTAAAATCTTATTCGAAAAACACTCACAGCACCACCGCACAAAGGACACTCGACTGCCATTTAGTTGTCGACAAAATCGTCGATCGAGTGTCATTGAAATAAGCTTGATATCGAGTTGCGGAATACCGACATGCGCTTCTCGATGAGCAATTTGATCGAGTCGAGTTCTGGAATAGGCCCCCAGAATTGTAAATGAAGTGTCAATTTGGTCAGTGAAGCTCGCTGCACTTCATTTTTACCTAAAGTAATTTTTCAATGTTTCATAGGGCCACATCTTTGGCTACACTCGGTCGAGTTACATAGTATGAAAATGAAATTGAGTCGACAAACTAACTCGTATCGTGTTCCCAATCGAGTCGAGTTCTGGAATAGACCTCCAGGCTTTGTTAAAATACGATACCTATATCTATATTTATTTATTTATTTATTTCGCTTAGTGCAAGCTTGAAGCTCATGAGGAAAGTAGTAAAGTAAGTATAGACCGAAGAGTAAAATTTCAGTGCAAAGGATTCAAACGATTAGGAATCGTCAAAGGATATGTTTGGGGCCAATGGGTAGATAATACGATATACATTACATATGTACATATAAATTAAAATGAATGAGTTTACGACAATTTACTCTCAAAAATTGACATGATCCCGAAGTTTACATTTTCCAATACTTTTAAAATTTATGTTTTATGCAAATTTAAAATTCTTGGCATGTATGGTGTGGTGACTGAATTGCAAACGTTGACGAACAGCGTAAATTGATTCGAAAAGTTGTTTAAATTGTGGCTTGTCTAGTCTTGGCAGTGCGAGAATGGTGTTATTTATTTGAAAACTAAAATAACGATTTCAATTAGGAAGCTTTTACTGGCTTCCCGAGCAAATTGCAGTGTATAGACGCCTGCGCAAAAATTTCTTTGGTGTACTTTGTCTTCGCCTCCCACTTGAGTCTAGGCACCTTGGATAGCTTATCTGCAGTTTCGAGTTACGTCCTCGTGCATAAAATGTTCAAACTGTGTACCTAAAGTCTGTGGGCTAGCGCAACACGATGTCGATTCCTTCGTAAAAACACCATGTCCAGCGAAGTTTAGCTTCTTCTCCCGGCTTGACGGGGTCTTCCTATTCTAAAACATCCCAAAAGAACCAGCATAGAGTTGAGCGCCTATCTCGTCACTAGCACTTAGTTGCCCCAATAGGTTCCCCATTGTGTCAGCAAATGTATCGAGGCACCACTCAAGATTTATCTGAAATGCAGGACGATATCTGGTTAACATCTTTTACATATTGTAAGCTGGTCCGTGCCACGTAAAAGATGTGCGCGCACAACTTAACCCGTCGAAACAATAAACAATCCTTGAGTCGGCGTTGACAATAATTCCGCGATTTACCCACATCTAGCGGAAAACTCTTGAACAGGGAGAATTGATATCAGATAAATTCGAATTCTTCTACACCACCTCGGCGCATGTGCCGGACGCAGTTTTAGCCTAAAAGAATTGTTGAAGTAAATATATCGTGTCAATTAAGATGGTCATGCCAAAGTCAAATAATTATGTCAATCGGCAGGTACGTAACGTGCGGAGATGATATCTCACAGGCCTTTCTCTTTTGTGTCAGACTGCCTGGGCCGATCAGGGCTCGAAATCGATAGGTCTGTCAGCGTCTTCGCCAATTTAATGTTGGCATGTTGGGTTTTGAATTTGTGCTTTGTTGCATTTAATTAATTTTCAGCATATATTTAAATGCAGCGAAGCAATCGGCTGGCGGCGGCTTCAAGGAACACAAATGAATGGCTAATTACACCCATAGCTTCATAATGCCTCTATCGCCACCAAGTTTCGCCGCATTGTTGAGCCCCAAGTTGATAACCAAAGGTGGCAGGTGAAAGGGCCCGTGCGTGCATTTTTAGTAGCCCACTTCGAGTACTTGCTGTATTACGACGATCAAGAAGCAGCCGGTCGCGACTGCGCACCAAAGAAGCTGGATAAGGAGCTCAACGACGGGCTACCCGATCTTCAGTGTCGGCACAAAATTTTGCTCGAAACTTATCCAAGACGCAGTCTTTTGGCATTGTCTTCCTGCTATTTGCATAACTGCCTTTATGTGCAGCCACGGTACCATTTATCAAACCCCGCAACAAAGCGCAGTCTACATAAATTTAATTAAGCGGATATTACAATTAATTAGTCGACATCTTTAGATCATTAAATTTCCATATAACCGTTAAACGTCTGGAGCTATGATAGTGGATTGACAAGCAGCGAACGCCAGCACACGACCGCGGCCAGCCTCCCGGGCTGAGAGTCACAAAAGATATCTCATAAATCCGCGGCTTACTTTCACTACCTCGGCTTCATGCGGCCGCACAGGCAGCAAGCGTTCGAGTGGCGGGCGGCGGCGGCGGCGGGTCGGTTGACTCCGCGGTCAGTTCGCGCTCGGGCTGGTTG
Source organism: Machimus atricapillus (assembly GCA_933228815.1). NCBI lineage: Eukaryota > Metazoa > Arthropoda > Insecta > Diptera > Asilidae > Machimus > Machimus atricapillus. Next base: position 59,064,554 of record OW121784.1, read on the forward strand.
CTGCTGGCGCGTCGGTCGGGTTTGGCTGAGTTTGTCTAGACCTAGATCAAGGAATGGTCAAGTCTTGAGGAGAAAAATAGCGGCTATTAAGATCTCGTAATATCGGATACGAATATGATCCCAGCTGCAGTGATGGTGCTCATTTGTGTCTTGCACGATTGGGTGTGGTGGTCAGCTGCGGATTCGATTTGCCGATGTCCAAGGTTGATCGAAAATCCATTGTGATCGATTTGAAGTTAGTAGAAGCGGATAGCAATTGCCAGCGCTCGATTAGTTGCGTTTCATAATGCCACGACTTACCCATAGAGATGTGATTTGGAATGCGCATACGTCAATGATCTGAACCGGGATTTGAAGGGCAAAGTTGCGCTTATTATGTCGATTTTCGACCAGATCTGGGTAAAAGCGATTAACGATAAATAACCCTATGCCAGGTAATTGCGGCAAACTTACGCTGTGATGATCAACAAATTTTAAATTGAAACAAAATTGGTAATATAGATGTAGAATTTTCATATTGTTAAGAATTTATATATGTAGGTATGTTCGTAGTATTAATCTTGATCTATCTGCTTCAGTTGCTATCGTTACCCTTCTATAAACTCTGGTATGCATATTGAGCTTTTACAAAATGTTTAAAGATAAACTGATGTAATTTTATTGGCAGAAAATAAATTCAATATTGAACGTATTTTATTTTATTCTGATTAATTTATTAACAAGAGTATTATAATTGTTAAAAATAAAGTAATTTAATCTGTTTCAACAAACAATACACTTACTTAAGTATACATAATTTTTCGTTCAACTAGAGAGGGGCCTTATTAAGGGTAAAGCAATTTTTTTTTTTTTTTTTGTAAGTTGAAAGGTTTAAAATAAGGCATACCTACCTACTTATTTGAGTATTTTACTTTAATTCTGTGTATATTTTTCAACATTTTTTACCCTTCTCGTTTTTCTGCAACTACACTGAAGTGTATGTCAACAAATTGTTTTAGTTAAGATAGATATTGATTTTTTTTAAATATGTAAGTATGAGTATTTTATTCCACCAAACCCATATTTTGTTACAGTTTTGTTGCTCACTGTACATATCCCCTTTATTATTGTTATTATTGGCGGCCAGTAAGGCCGTCGCCAACGTTTTTTATTATTTTGTTCGTAGGCCACATTTTAATATTTTCAATTATAGTAGACTTTCAATTAATTGTTTTTAATTAGAAAAATAATAGAAAGCCAGTTTGGATTGTAACTTCCTTTTGTAATGTTGCTTTTTAATAAAATGTCTTTTAAAAATTATAATTTCATTTTTAAAATGATAATTAAATTAACTAAATTTTAAATAAAATAAAATAAAAGTTACGTCAAGTTTTTAATCGAGTTAAATTAAATAAAAAATATCGCCTGTGAATTAAATAAAAACAAATATTAAGGGGTTTTATATGGATGCCGTCACTAATATAGTGTTTATTCTTTTTACTAGCTATCAATTGACACAACTTTTATTCGTCCATTCGTCCATGTCCTATTCTATTCTAACCTAGGCATGTACATATGTATGTATATATGAATTAATCAACTACCGTATCCACTCTAGTAATGCATCGATTTCCTCTTGGGTTATCTCAAAATCGTTAAAGGAATACCTTTATGAGTTAGTTGTGTACGTATATACATAAGTCTGAACTTGAAGAAATAACCGGCTGCAGTGTTGAGTTTATCTACATTTAATCCAATTAAACTGAAATTCAACAAAAAGTATGTATCTACATGAAAAAAATAACACCCTGCTTGCAACATATTAAGGAAAATTCCTAAAGTAGAGGATAAAAAAATTAGATAGATAGATATGTATATACAAAAATATCTGCATGATTTCTTGATGACCTTGAGGAATGACAAAAAAGCGAACTGAAAAAAAATTAAGCTATAATATTTCACTAGCAAAAGCCGCATGAGAGGACGGCAGATGAATCTGATGCCGTCGTTTTGGTTGACGTCGAAACCTCTCACCTGCTGACTGTCATGGGCACCTCATAAGTGTCTTGAAGTTGATCCACAGCCGTAATGTTGTCCCCGGGAGAAATGACAGAGGCGCGATATTGTAGAGTAACCTGTTGCTTCATTACCACACTGGGCAACAAAAAAGGGAGCAGTTGTGCCCGCATGCCGATCACCCGCCACGAGCCACGTATTGGGTACTCCTCATATTTGGATGAATTATGGGTTATTTTTTTTTTTTACCACGGCTCCGGTTGACAGAGCGTGATTCTGTCGGAAGTTGATTGTGTTGTGCACGAGCACCGGTTGAAAGAGAAAGGACTTCTTGAATTGGATCACCCAAATACCGAAACTGATCATGCAACGAACGCCACACCGGCCAAAATCACGGGTGGAAACAAATTGGGCCTGTCCGGCGGTTGTGAACTTGGCGCGAACGTCAAGTTTGGACATCTCTGAATTCACCTTGTGGCGGATTAGCCCTGTTTTAGCCAACATTTAATGAATCTTGACGGCTTAATTGTAAGATTTCTTGCAGATTTAAGGAGGGACAAAAATAACTTATATATCTACCGTACAGGATGCTGGCAATTGGAGACAGTGCGAATGATCTCCACGCAACCGCACATGCACTTAAATGATTTTGTAAAAAATTTTTGCAACTTTTCCCACACAGTGCCGACACTAGTGATGGACAGCAAGGTCTTCCTTTGTTTCATGGGCTACTGAAAGCTATAAAAAAGGACGCGTCTTTGCCGGAATGCGGAATACTGTTTCAACGAATTACTTTTTATGCTGGCCGATTCTACTTTAATACATTACATACATACATTGTATTAATATACATATTTATGTTTGTAAATTAGTTTTACTTTTTCGCATATGTATGCACATATATAAATATTAGCATATTAACTGCGTTTTTTTCATTTTCCAATCAGGTTCAGGTTATTTAGCAAATTTTGCATTGTTGAGTTTTAAAGGCCTTCACGCATTGCATCAAATCTTGAATGAGTTGAACTATTGTGTTACGTTTTTGACGCAATTTGATTTTATTTTCGCGATATAATAAAAATTTGATATCGGTAAGTATAACTGCTCATAAATTTAAAATCAATGCAGAATTTCTTGCTAAACCTAGAACTGAAACTGATTTGAAAAAAATCACAGCTTATATGGGTCAAATACTACAATTTAACAAGATAAAGACCATTATTGTTACAATATATACCAATTTTTTAACTAGTGCTAATTTTTTCCGGAGATAATTAATGATTTTGCCAGAGGACAGTACGGCCCACAAAAAGCAGCTTCGATCTTAAATTTGATTAGCGCTTCTCATCAGACGCAATACGAGTATACGAGAATAAACAGAAGATGCCCACGGAAAGAAAAAGATGCACGTTTCCTGCAACGGATGCTGCCACGGGCTTCTTTCATAGGGAAGAGCGATAGATAGTAAGTGATTTCCCTTCTGTTTGCATGAGGAAGACCATTCAGAAATTGGTTTCGTACCTCCTGCCAGGTATGTGCCTGCATCAGTGCCCTGGCAATTTATCTTAAGGCTTAACAAGCTGCAACAAGACGGAAATAGGCGCAAATGAATTACCTTAGAGTGAAGCAGTTTGTAGAGTACGGGAAGTTTGCTACAAAGCGCTGTTGACCAGCGGCTATTCAGCGTAAATTGATGCAAATAGCAGATCGGGAGTTTTCTACTCGGGTTGTCCGAGAAAAAAGTTTTCCGTTGATATATAACTTGTCTTAGACCTCAATAAGAAATCCTCATCGATTCAGAATCAGAAATTTGCGTATTGACTCTTGCACCTATTGCGAAGAGTTTCTTTGATATTTTAAACTACATATTTTTTTTTTACGTTTTTATTAAACACTAACAAAAACTTCCGTGTTTTTTTAATAACTAAGTATCAAATATATATATTTTTTATTTTGAGTTTTTTGAAGCTCTCTAAGATATGATGTTAGCACCACAATATAAAAATAAGAAGTATTCGAAGGCCGAAATAAATCGAAAAAAATATTAATCTGTCTTGAGTTTTTTTTCGTGAAGACTACGATAAAATTACATTTCAGAAACTAATTAAAATTTTTTGAAGCTTTTTAAGATACATATTTTATTTTATTAAGATTATACCAGAAGAAATATATTTGTTAACATTTGAAGTGTTAATATTGTTTTGTTTTGAATTGAGATAACTTTTTTTCATAAAGTAGTGACAGACCACAGTAGTTTAATTTGTCGCACTAGTTTTACTGGCTTAAGAAAAACCGATATTCAAATTCCAACCGCAACCAGACAGAAAGTAACGCAAAAAATCTTTCTGACAGCAATAATTTGAACTCATTTTAAAACATATAATGTCAATAAAGCAAATATAAACACAACTTTTGGATCCATATGTAAATAGATGAATAATAATTTAAAAAAAAGAAAAGTCGTGGCGTTTTTTTAAAAAAATTCAAAAGTCAAGATTTGCCTAGTTTTGCTTTGTCGGCACACTTGTAATAATTAAATTAGTTTATTCCCTCCGCTTGCACAGTTAATTTTTGTAAAGCATTTCAAAACTTGCAAGGCAATCGAACACCTAGTATGATAATGGAAAATTCATACCCATTCACATATTTTAAGATGTGATGTTTATAATAGCTTTGTAATTTTCATGTTATCAATTTGCAGTAAAAATATTTTATTCCTGAGCTTTTAATCCATATGAAAAGGATTGTGAAATGACACGTTTTCTTCTCAACTTATTAGGTGTAAATAGGTATGTCCTTAAAATTGCTTTTATTCTCAGTAGGTATTTAGTCCTGATATTCGCTCTTTATGTTATTGGTCTGTTAACTAAATGGTTCGTGAACACTCGTGTACTTACTTTTACATGAAATAAGTAGGTTTAGTTTTCCTGACTAGACTGGAAAACCCTAAAAGGTGGCTGGGAATCGCCAATATCAAGCAATAATGGATTTGAAAAACAAAGTAATGAAGGGATTTATAGAACTGTGGCGATACCTGACATTGCGTGTGATAGCAGGCTGTGATTATTTTGTAAAAATTGTAGTAGGTCTGTCGTTTTGTTTTTAGAAAATATTAATTTAAAAAATTCAGTTTCGGTTTGGCATTTGTGTAAAAAGTTTGAATTAAAATTAAATAATAAAAATAAATAAATTAATTGAATTGTTTTTGAGCTAGAGAGAGGAACCTCAATTATATTAAAATATGGTTTCAATTTTAAATACAAATAATTTTAATAAAATTTAAATGGAGGCCGACTTCCATGGTCGACCTCCATAGAACCAATGAAAATGATAATCGATAAATACTGGAAGAAATTCAATTAATTAATTTTGTTTGCAAAGGTGAAACAAGCAATTTTTTTTAAACTATGTCTGGGCTATAATTATGAAACTGAATTGAAATGAAACTAATGAAAAGCAAACAAAAAATTATTAATTTTACACAACAGGCAATTATTCCTCATAAGTATAAAGAACTTTTAAACATGTTTTCCCAAATATAAACCATAGTATAAGCATCATAAGGGGTTTAATCCTAATTTCCTTAAATAAATTGAGATGTATACGTAAATTGCAATCCCATGAAAAGAGGTCCACGTAGTATCAGATAATAACCGGCGGTTGTAACCAAAACATCTCTTTTAACATATTTTTGAATGGAGCAATGAGTTATGATTTCTACTCTGCGCGGATGAGCGTAATTTATTGCTACTTGCCGCGGGCCTTCTTTCAAGACAATGAAGAGATAATTTGCCCAGCCAGAAGAAGACAACTTAAAGACAGTTCACCTTGCCTTTAAGACCTTTCTCTCGGCACGAATTGCAGTTGCACCGCGCTGTGCCACAGTTCGTTGTTACTAATTCATCTCTTGGGGTGGCGCTTCATCCACTGTTGGAGCATCGGAGGTATATTTCGGGTATATGACCGCGTATGTTGTATGTTATAAGGCCCGAATTACCGCGAAGCATAAATTTTTCTTCTTCACCATTTAATTTCCTTATTTCGTTTCATCCCGTGCGTCGGCCGTTGGAATGGTTTATTTACTTTTATTCCCTTTGTCATTTAGATTTTTTGCGAACATCAATCAGGCAACAAGTGAGAGGATGACCTAAGTTTCCAGAAGGGTGATCTTATTTTTGGACAATCTTTTTGCGGTTTCACTTTTTTACCTGCGGTTTACACAAATGCAATGAATGAAACGAAAAAATCCAATAACGTCAGATGACAATAAAAAACAATGAAGAATTCTCATGAGCCCAAAGGGCCAGTTTAGTCAGATAAGAAGGCGATCAATTGGAAGTTACGTAAGAAACGTGGTAGCAAAAATTTACCGAAATTGCAACCGATAAGTATCTCATCGTGCAGTATTACTTTTAGTGACATCTGAATTCCAACTACTGATTTATTGGCTTCAATTTGAGATAAATTGTATACAAACTACAGGTACATCTCCATTAACAACTTTTTTGCTCAATCTAAATTTATAATTATGAAATTTAATCCTTTCATTTTGTAAGATTCACGGCTACGCAGTATTAAAAATATATTAAATAAGAATTTCGATTCTGACATGTCAGATTAATTTAAGTTCTCTTGATTGCTTTTCATCTGTAGTTCTTCGGTAATTAATAGTGAAGTGGAGTGAAGTGAAATGACTAACTACAAATTACTTATGAAAAGAATTTTTGCTATTGGTCAATGATGAGGGAGTATACAACAATACAATACAACAATTATAATGTTGGACACGGTAAGCTATGTTTTAAAATCAAAATCGACTTTTGACTTTTGTTAATTTTTATTCAATTTAAGTTTTCAATCAACTCGTACGATAATTTCATTTCATATGTAGATAGATACATATGTATGCGACGTTGGCGTAGTATGCGAGTAACTTTGTGATAATGAATTAATTTTTTCAAGTAGTATGCGAGTACGTAATAATTGAAAAGTAAATTGCAATTAAGATACTATTACCTAATAAAATGATTTTTATATTCTATATTTTTAATGTTTCAAAACATTAAAAGTATAGAATAGAAAAACCATTTTATTAATTCCAAAATGTTTCAAATGTTTCAAAAAGATCTCTAGATATCTTTTCGTTATATTTCATTTTCAAATTCAATTAACTCGAACGATAATTTCATTTCATATATGCAGGTAAATATAAAGTTTCTTGAGATTAAGTTCTTATTCTTAAAATTATTTGTACTAATTTAATTATCGTATATATGATGTACATATAACTTTATATGTGTAGTATCACTTAGCAACAGGAGTAGATTTAATAATTTTGTATTTGTGTACATTTGTATGTTCATTGAACCGCAAACCCTTTACTCTTTAGTTTTACAATATTTCCAATATTCACACCGAAGAACTTGTTGTGAACATTATATGATATACCTAATATGATAATATTAAATTCGCTTTAATTTATCCACATAATATTAATGACATACGAAATCCTACATTTCGCTCATTATGTATCTATCTAATAATAATCTGGTAATTTCCTCTCAAGTTATTAAAAACATCATTTCTATGCTGAACTTACGAATTGGCACAAGTTAATAACGTACCGTTAAATCGCATATCCATGTGAAAGTGTCCATATTATCTTTCGCTAAGTCAGCAGTAAATGAAAGAAGAGCTCGAGAAAATATTTGAGATAATTTAAGACCTCCGTTTATTTTATTCGTGTTCTGAAATAAAGTAATAAAACATGGATAAATTACTGGCCGGTAATCTTTATCAACACCATATATCTCTGGTACGTTTTGAACATTGAATATTATCTTGATCTGAAAAATGTTCCCCTAAGTGCTTCGACAGAAATCAAAACAGCAAAAAATTCGCTTGTAATGGTCCATCATAAGCAAAAGGAGAATACAAACCTTAAATAACCCAATCTTCGAAATATTCCAAAAACTGAAATCCAAACATGAGAGATGCTATATTTAAAACGTAAGTGCATGTTTGCACTCTTCGAAATCTATATAATTAAAATTACGTGGATTTATCGGTTAATAACAAAATTTAACTGTATATGGATCAGAGAAGCATGAGACAGATTGCACTGCTCTGAATCGTATAAGATCTAATTTTATCTATTGTATTTATTCAAATATTTGTCAAGTCTATAACATGAGGGAAACCCTTGATTTTGCTATGCAAGTAACCGGCTCTATATAGAGCCTGAATAGAACTTATTTCCAAACCGGAGATTCATTTATATATTGCCTCTGAATAAAGCACAAGTGCATGATGGACCTTTCCTTTCCTTTTAACAGATTTGGTTTGAATTTGTGCAGCTTGTTCCGGAACAAGAGTTAAATTATTGTTTACATTTTTGTTCGCTTAAACTTGTTACAATTAATAAAAAAAATAAAATGATGAATTAAAAGCTCAGTAATAAACTATTTTTACTGCAAATTGATAACATGAAAATTACAAAGCTATTATAAACATCACATCGTAAAATATGTGAATGTAATGAATTTTTCATTATAGCCTTGTGTGGCAAATCTGCATTCAAAGTGCTTCATGCAAGTTTTGAAATGCTTTAGAAGAGTTTACTGTGCAAACGGAAGGGGAATAAGCTAATTACCTCTGATTTATTTCAGTTATGTTTTTATTGATAAACAAAAAACAAATATTCACTGATTTTATTTAATTAAATTCAAAATCCTGAATCTAATTTGTAGATTATAACCATTATAACCTTTAAAATTCAATTATTTTGGTGTGGCGACAAAGCAAAACTATAGTCAATTTTTGACTTTTGTATTTCTTTGAAAAAACGCTGCATTTTTTCTCTCGCTTTTTTTTCTTTTTCTTTTTTTAAATTATTATTCATGTATTAACATGGATGTTTTTTTTTCGTTGTAATACGAAATGATTTACAGTTACAGTTCCCAAATAAAACATCTTTAAAATTAATTTAAATAAGTATTCTCTAGTTTATTTAGTACTTAGAAAAGTATCATTTTAGAATACTGCAATTCTGAGTAACTATGTACATATGTAGGGTACCTACCTAACAAGAATTTCAAAGATGTTTTCTATTGGGTTGAGTGCAGCCGAACATGTTGACTAATCTATTACCATAACAAAATTGATTCTGAGCAAAGCCGTTGCTTTGCCACCATAAATTCTGGTATTGCTCTGTTAAATAAGCAAATGTTTTTGAGAATTTGACAAACTCCACCCGTGCTCTTTTATGGCGCTCAAGTAGCCGTAGAGCAGATTTAATTTTAACTCTGCAAATGTTAGGATCACATCGAAGAGTTCTTCACATTATTGTTTTCCAATTGCTTGTAACTTGTAAAATTTTATATACTTTATTTAAGACACTTAAATTCAATTATTTTCCGAATTTTTAAATAATAAAATAAGAACATGTCTACTAGATTTCATTAATCCAAATGAAATGCAACATTATATAGAAATTTTAATTTTAAAATACATATTTTATATTAAAAATTCTCCAATAAAAAATTTATAAAAATAATGTGTCTTTTCTAAACAAAATTATATAAGAATGCACAGCCTATTAACATTCACATTTTTGAAAACATCACCTTAATTTTTTTTTTTAATGTTGAATTTACCAATAGTGTTATAGTGGGGTCTCATCTATGTATATCTATTTGATTTATGCTGTTGATTTCATTAGTAGAGAACGAACCATTTTGTATGCACATTATTATTGCATCTAGTGTAAAAACAAAACTACAAAATTGGCGTGGATGTAGTTTATTATTTGTTTTATAGTCGTCATAGTTACTTTGGTAACGCATGTAAATTTTGGCATTATAAACATTTCTAGACATAAACATCATAGCAGTCTGCTCGATTCTATTGTTTAAAAATAAAAAAGGTAATTTAAAAAATCAAAAAACCCGACTGCGTAAAAAATGAACTTTAAATAAAAACTGAAAAGAAAAAAACAAGTCCAGTAGTCTAGAATTATGTTAAGTAATATTGAATAGCTACACCATTGAAATAGTTTCATGATCGATACACACATACATAAAACAAATAATAAATTCTAATGCGGAGCATAGCAACTTTAACAGTCGGGACCCATTATTGGGAAGATTTGAGCCGGTCTCGATTTTTGTGATTTCTGTGATTTCTTTCGTAGGGTTTAAATAATAATGTTCAATGAGTTAACAAGGAAAAAAAACAATTTCTAAGCTTAGTGTTTACGTTTATCATAGCCGTTTGCAAGATGGCTTATTTTAAAACCTTTAATTAGTTTAATTTTTCCAGAAAAACTGTCCATTAAATACCTCAAATTTGCTGATGCATTTAGGAATAGTTCATACTTTCAGTATTAGTCGTAAAAAAAACGGAAATTTCAAAACCATTTTGCCGTTATATGTACATATTATACAATTTTTTATTAAAAAACAGTTAAATTTTATAGGGAATACGTTCGTAAATTTCCTTGCAAAGCTAAGCTTGCATCAATTAACTGGCTCTTACGTGTTGAAATATGTTCAGGTCCAAAGTAATTGTCATATTAATAAAACCAATTTCTTTAAATTCTTGGCCGTTGAACAATTTCCTCAATGGGTGTAAAAATGTTAAAATTATTGTGGGAACAGAGTCTCTTTCTTTAATAAAGTTAATTCGGACTCAATTGGAGGAAATCCTTAATGACTCACACGTCTTTGATTAAGTTATCATGAGCGTCAAAGCAAGTTTATGTTAGCGCTGATTAAATGATTTCGAACCAAAGTGCGCTCATGGTTTTTAGTAGCCACTGGCTGGTTTTAAGTCAAAATGAAATCATAAACAGACCACATTTTAAAAGATATTTTTTCTCGAGAAATCGTGATGTTGGGTGCTTTCGTTTGGAAGGTTCACTTCGAATCGAACTTAATTAGCCCGTTATCAAGTGCACGGCAAATCTTTCTTTCATCTTCCGTTAAATACTGAAGTAGCCGTGGGTTACAAATTAATATTCGCCGAGTGCGGGTTTTCTGGTTGAACCTTTTTTACCCTGGCAAGTAACAATAATTACGTATCTGTATACGCTGACTTCGCTAAAATAAAATGAAAAATATAAAAAGAAATGATAAAAGCGACAACTGAAAATTGGGGCAGTACCGAATTTTGTTCCGTCTCTAAAGCAAGTGCATATTTATATGCATCAGCGGTGGAGAAACTGAGTGTGATCTCATGAATAACCCAAGATATCAATCATGTGGCCGTGCGAAACCATATTCGTTAATAACGCATTAAAGGACAGTAGGTATACTGAACGCATTTTTCACAAAACTCTCACTGCCCAGTGCCCTCCTACTGATGACTTTATTAAGCGTAATTTTCGAATTTAGTGCAATTTCTCAAATAATCTGCTCCTCTTTCTGGCAACCTGATAATTTATCGGCAAAAGATAATGTCCGCGTAATTGCACGATGCATCAACGATAATCATTTTGCCCTGCAATTAAAATCAGGGTCCTGCTCTTCGAGATGGCTTCTGGACTGGATACCAGTCAAATCGTGAAGAAAATCTTTACAAAATATATAAGGTGTCGGAAACTTCAGCCAATATAAGAGCTGCGAAAAATGCAATTCATAAAATTGTCTCAATAAGAAAACTCTCGAAAAGTCGCCGGTGCACTACATGAAATTGATGATCGTAGTCGCTGAGCAGAGGTAATGATCCCTTGATACCACTAATTTCTTTAATTACCTAGAATTACCTAAATTAATTAAAATGTGGGTTGTGAAACAGGGCCACGAGAAAAGCACCTTGCCATTTTATTTAATAAGATGGTATTCATTCATAAAGCATCTGTGTGCAATATTTACAAGATTCGACGTTATATGTACATTTTATTTACGTTTGAACTTTTTTTGTTTTTGGGTGCTTTGACGCAATCACTGAAAAGTCATGGCTTCCTTTAAGAATATCGAATCAATTTTTTAGATCAACTTAGCTTAGAGATTTTGTTTTTATAATTGAAAATCGAATCAATTTTTTACATCAACTTAGCTTAGAGATTTTGTTTTTATATTCAGTCAGTGAATTGAATAATAAAAGAAAAGACGGAATTTATTTTTATAAAAGTATTTAAATATTTTAAATTTTAAGGGCCGCTTGCGTGGGATCTCGATAAATTTATTTATAATTTTGTTTAGTTAAATGGATTTACCCGGCTAAATAAATTTACTATAAACGCGTTTAGAATCGTCTTGCGCGACGTCCTTGTGGTTATTTAACTAATCATGTTTAGTCCGTGGGTAAAGCAGTAACCTGCGTTATTAACAATCTTTCAATAAACTGCCAATTATTAATTGTTAAAATTCGTTTCGGCACGGATTTTAATTTTACGAATTTTTCTTTGCTCGCAAAGAGGTAAATAGTGATAATAATGAGTGAAAAAGTAAAAGTGTTGCTTCTCGGTCCCGTGGCCCCAATTTTGGTAAGGAAGAACAGATATTGCTGTTTCAAATTGTGGAGACTTATGCACACATCATAGAATGCAAAAAAACGGATGCTATGAAAAAGAATTATTTTATTAATGGATTTAAAAATAAAAACTGCATCTCATTAACAATGTGTTTAATTATAGTTATTGCAACAAGCTAAAATATCCTTCTATTAGTAAAGTTCTTTCTAAATTTTGTCTTCCTTCTCGTTGCTGGGTCGACTAAGAGTTCACAACATTTCTCTCTTCTGCCAACATTTGGTATAAATTTTCTTCAGGTGGAACTGTTTCATTTTGTAAAATTGCTAAATTGAGAAGCACAGCTTTTGCCACAATTATTCCAGGCACTCTGTGAAGATGAACATTTATTCCTCGGACTAAAATAGGAAATCTTCTTTTCCATACACCAAAGGCGGAAATCTTCTCACAAATTTTTCTTCAGAAAGACTTTCAAATAAGTTTGTTCTCGGAAAAAATTGTGAACTTTGAATTGGTCTACTAATGTATTCTATTATTTTTTCATTGTCGTCAGAATAGAAATCCCACAAATCCATCTCACGTCACAAAATAAAGGCACCACCAACCTTAACACTTCACAGAAATTGATTTTTAAACGCGTTTAAGGGCGTTAAACGGGCATTTCACTGATTTTAAATTTACATATTTAAGCACCTAAATACGTTTAGCTACAATTTTAAATATAATTAACAATAGCTGCGTTCGACTGGGCACAGTCTCAGTGAGCCAGCTCACATTAAACCAGCTGTCAAATTGACTGGCTCAGTTAGCGCGTCTGGCCCAGAAAAACGGACAGTGAAGTGGATTGTCAATTTTCAATTGTGCTGTTAAAATGATGAGTTGGTAATATAATAATCGTATGAAATATTTATAATATATATTTCTTCAAAGGAAAATATTGATATTACGGCGATGATTCTGGAAAGCGAATCTGATACAGATTCTTCAGATTCAGACTTCCTGGATTGTACCATCAGATGAAAACGAAACAACTAAAATAGCGAAAGTTTCTAATTTTGTGGAGTCTACTATTGGAGCATATACAAACGAAGTTTTCCGTCAACATTTTCGCCTCCAACGTACTACCGTGGAAAGTGTAATTGGTATGTTATGTCCCTTGAAGGTAAATTAGTGCTAAAGACAGATTATGCATTGTAGGTATGGTAAGGAATGATTACCATATCAGAAGTGGTTCCGGAGGCCGCAAATTGATATCAGTAAAGCTGTATTGATGATGCTGTGGTATATGGCCAATCAGGAAAGTTTTAGACAAATAGGAGACCGATTTGGGGTCGCTAAAGCAACAGCTTGGACAGTTATTAACAATATTTATAGAATGTATTGTAAAATCATCCCCCAATTACATTTCTTGGCCCAATGACGATCAAAAGCATCAGTGTGCTGCAGTTTTTAGCCATAAAGGCATACAAAAAGTTATAGGAGCGATTGATTGTACACACATTGAAATTGCCAAGCCTGCAGAAGAACAGGAAGCATTCTGCAACAGAAAAGGTTACCACAGCATCATTATTCAGGCTGTAGTTAACTCCCGGAAGAAATTTATTGACATATTTGTGGGAGAACCTGGGTCTCAACATGACGCCTGTGTATTCAGAAAATCAGGATTATTCGCGGCAATCGAAGATAACCCAAATTTAATTGGGGATTTTGTTTTGCTTGGAGACTCAGCCTATCCTGCTTTGCCGTGGCTTCAAACACCATTTAGGGACACCGGTAGATTAACCACTGAACAACTCGAATACAATGCTAATCATTCAAGTACAAGAGTAATTGTAGAGAATGCATTCGGGTTGTTGAAAAACAGATTCTGAAGGATACGAAAATTTGAAAATTTGAAATTAAATTTCGTAATTAAAGCTGTAATTGTTGGCTGTGTTCTACATAATTTATGTATTGACCAACAAGATGTATTAAATAATGAAAATGAAGAATAAAACCTATTTCATTAAAGAATAAAATTATTTTTATTAACCTTACTACCTACAACACGTTATTATTTGTCTCCTGCAAAATGGCTAGTTTTAAATCCAAAAGTTTTTCTTTTTTTTCACTGACTCTCTTGCGGCGCTCAGCTTCTTCTAAAAGAATTTGTTTCTTACATTTATAATATTCTTGCTTATAATTAATTCGTCTCCGTTTGATGCTGTTGTGTTGTGTATTTTTCCTCAATATTCCGCTGTTGTGTTGGGTACTTTCCCTCAATATTGCCGATTCTGGTTCTTGGGAAATTTCGGTGTTTTCTTCATTCTCAAGAAATATATTTTCTTCTTCCAGTTCGGAAACATTGGACTGCAAACCCACATTGATCCCTGTTGTTCAATGGATCCGTTTTGTTCCAAATATTTCGTCCATTTCCTCAAAAAATCGAAATTTTATTGCACCTCGTCCAGTTTTTGCATTGTTAGTTTTTATAGCTCGGTAGGTCCTTTGCAGATTTGCCCATTTCTTTTTTATTTGTGGTTGAGTTTTCTGTAAGGCAAGAATAATATAAGTCTCTATGTATGTGCGAATCTGATTCCGAATTGATTCAGAAACAATATGTATAGGTATATACCTCCATTCCTTCGGCACTCAATTTTGTGGCAATAATATCCCACAAATTTTTTTTTTGGGCAACGGGCAGAGAGTCGTGAAATTCCTTGTACGCTCTTATGAGGCTTTGTGTTTCCTCCACATTCCATAACGTTGCATCTAAAAATAGGTAAATATAGCTACTACACAGGCAGTTGCATTAAATAAAATCTTACCTTGAACAACAACGTTGACTTCCATTACTCCTAAAAAACCTTTCTACTCTAAATATCACTCAACTCAAATTTCATTCGCCTTTAATAAACATATAAAAATGGAAATGTCACTTGTCAAACGAACTCAGCTGAGCAAGTGAGTACAGAATGAAGTGGCTCAGAAAACTCAGTTCTGGCTCAGAAAACACTAGCGACGCCATGCGGAAAAAAGGAGACATTAGGAGCCAGAAAAACGGTCCATCTCAGTGAGCAACTGAGTAACTTAGTTGGCTCACTGAGGCAGTGCCCAGTCGAACGCAGCTAATGTCACGCAAGCGGCCCTAAAAATAGAAATTAATAGTTGTTATTTTTAAAATACTACTATTTATTATTTATAACAAGTCAAACAATCTTGGGGAAACAACTACTAATCCACAAACTATGGTGGCACCGCCATGATTGAAGAAAATTAAAAGTTAAGACCCAGCTATGAACATAATTAAGGCACTTTTACTGAAAGACATTAAGTTTATCATCAAATCTTGTGCTTTGGGGACAAAGAGGCAATTTCATGGGTGGGATAGATAAAATAGGAAATCTTCTTTTCCATACACCAAAGGCTGAAATCTTCTCACAAATTTTTCTTCAGAAAGACTTTCAAATAAGTTTGTTCTCGGAAAAAATTTTGAATTTTGAATTGGTCTACTAATGTATTCTATTATTTTTTCATTGTCGTCAGAATAGAACTCCCACAAATCCATCTCACGTCACAAAATAAAGGCACCACCAACCTTAACACTTCACAGCCGAAATTGATTTTTAAACGCGTTTAAGGGCGTTAAACGGGCATTTCACTGATTTTAAATTTACATATTTAAGCACCTAAATACGTTTAGCTACAATTTTAAATATAATTAACAATAGCTGCGTTCGACTGGGCACAGTCTCAGTGAGCCAGCTCACATTAAACCAGCTGTCAAATTGACTGGCTCAGTTAGCGCGTCTGGCCCAGAAAAACGGACAGTGAAGTGGATTGTCAATTTTCAATTGTGCTGTCAAAATGGTGAGTTGGTAATATAATAATCGTATGAAATATTTATAATATATATTTCTTCAAAGGAAAATATTGATATTACGGCGATGATTCTGGAAAGCGAATCTGATACAGATTCTTCAGATTCAGACTTCCTGGATTGTACTTCATCATCAGATGAAAACGAAACAACTAAAATAGCGAAAGTTTCTAATTTTGTGGAGTCTACTATTGGAGCATATACAAACGAAGTTTTCCGTCAACATTTTCGCCTCCAACGTACTACCGTGGAAAGTGTAATTGGTATGTTATGTCCCTTGAAGGTAAATTAGTGCTAAAGACAGATTATGCATTGTAGGTATGGTAAGGAATGATTACCATATTAGAAGTGGTTCCGGAGGATCACCGCAAATTGATATCAGTAAAGCTGTATTGATGATGCTGTGGTATATGGCCAATCAGGAAAGTTTTAGACAAATAGGAGACCGATTTGGGGTCGCTAAAGCAACAGCTTGGACAGTTATTAACAATATTATAGAATGTATTGTAAAATCATCCCCCAATTACATTTCTTGGCCCAATGACGATCAAAAGCATCAGTGTGCTGCAGTTTTTAGCCATAAAGGCATACAAAAAGTTATAGGAGCGATTGATTGTACACACATTGAAATTGCCAAGCCTGCAGAAGAACAGGAAGCATTCTGCAACAGAAAAGGTTACCACAGCATCATTATTCAGGCTGTAGTTAACTCCCGGAAGAAATTTATTGACATATTTGTGGGAGAACCTGGGTCTCAACATGACGCCTGTGTATTCAGAAAATCAGGATTATTCGCGGCAATCGAAGATAACCCAAATTTAATTGGGGATTTTGTTTTGCTTGGAGACTCAGCCTATCCTGCTTTGCCGTGGCTTCAAACACCATTTAGGGACACCGGTAGATTAACCACTGAACAACTCGAATACAATGCTAATCATTCAAGTACAAGAGTAATTGTAGAGAATGCATTCGGGTTGTTGAAAAACAGATTCCGAAGGATACGAAAATTTGAAAATTTGAAATTAAATTTCGTAATTAAAGCTGTAATTGTTGGCTGTGTTCTACATAATTTATGTATTGACCAACAAGATGTATTAAATAATGAAAATGAAGAATAAAACCTATTTCATTAAAGAATAAAATTATTTTTATTAACCTTACTACCTACAACACGTTATTATTTGTCTCCTGCAAAATGGCTAGTTTTAAATCCAAAAGTTTTTCTTTTTTTTCATTGACTCTCTTGCGGCGCTCAGCTTCTTCTAAAAGAATTTGTTTCTTACATTTATAATATTCTTGCTTATAATTAATTCGTCTCCGTTTGATGCTGTTGTGTTGTTGTGTATTTTTCCTCAATATTCCGCTGTTGTGTTGGGTACTTTCCCTCAATATTGCCGATTCTGGTTCTTGGGAAATTTCGGTGTTTTCTTCATTCTCAAGAAATATATTTTCTTCTTCCAGTTCGGAAACATTGGACTGCAATCCCACATTGATCCCTGTTGTTCAATGGATCCGTTTTGTTCCAAATATTTCGTCCATTTCCTCAAAAAATCGAAATTTTATTGCACCTCGTCCAGTTTTTGCATTGTTAGTTTTTATAGCTCGGTAGGTCCTTTGCAGATTTACCCATTTCTTTTTTATTTGTGGTTGAGTTTTCTGTAAGGCAAGAATAATATAAGTCTCTATGTATGTGCGAATCTTATTCCGAATTGATACAGAATCAATATGTATAGGTATATACCTCCATTCCTTCGGTACTCAATTTTGTGGCAATAATATCCCACAAATTTTTTTTTTGGGCAACGGGCAGAGAGTCGTGAAATTCCTTGTACGCTCTTATGAGGCTTTGTGTTTCCTCCACATTCCATAACGTTGCATCTAAAAATAGGTAAATATAGCTACTACACAGGCAGTTGCATTAAATAAAATCTTACCTTGAACAACAACGTTGACTTCCATTACTCCTAAAAAACCTTTCTACTCTAAATATCACTCAACTCAAATTTCATTCGCCTTTAATAAACATATAAAAATGGAAATGTCACTTGTCAAACGAACTCAGCTGAGCAAGTGAGTACAGAATGAAGTGGCTCAGAAAACTCAGTTCTGGCTCAGAAAACACTAGCGACGCCATGCGGAAAAAAGGAGACATTAGGAGCCAGAAAAACGGTCCATCTCAGTGAGCAACTGAGTAACTTAGTTGGCTCACTGAGGCAGTGCCCAGTCGAACGCAGCTAATGTCACGCAAGCGGCCCTAAAAATAGAAATTAATAGTTGTTATTTTTAAAATACTACTATTTATTATTTATAACAAAGTCAAACAATCTTGGGGAAACAACTACTAATCCACAAACTATAGTGGCACCGCCATGATTGAAGAAAATTAAAAGTTAAGACCCAACTATGAACATAATTAAGGCACTTTTACTGAAAGACATTAAGTTTATCATCAAATCTTGTGCTTTGGGGACAAAGAGGCAATTTCATGGGTGGGATAGAGTAATTTTGAAAACTTAAATAAAACTAGCAGGATCTAATTTGGTGCCATTGAATATCTTTTCACCAAACATGAAATCTTTTTTTTTTGTTTCCTAACAAAAATATAAAACCTTAAACAAATAAACCTCACGACAGTATCCTAAACAACTATAATGTCGTTTTCACGGACTTGAATTTGATTGAAAGCGCTAAAACACAAAGAAGAACGTTCTTCCCACTCCCATGACTAATGCCCCAATTTAGAAATAAATAAATATATGTATGTATTGTATATACTTAGATTTTGACCCAATAAATGTGCATACACGCAAAATTTTATTAAGTAATATTGGTTGTTATCGTGTTCACAAGAACGGTCCAGACAGACCTGTTTGGTATTTGCATTCCCAAACTCCTCGGCTGAGGTATTTACCTCATTAATGCGTACATAAAGTTTGATCCTCTTCTTTGGGGAAAGTTTTTTTCGTATTTTTAATGAATACATTAAAGTTTACCTCTTGTTTTTTAGGTTATTTTTTTTTATATATCGTTTAAACAGAAAAACAGTAGGTGCAATACTGCACTTAGTATAGGTATAATACCTGGAGACTCTAATTAACTCATATAAAATATTGTCCCACCTTATGCTTATTAAATTGCATGATTGAAATTTTGCTATAATTGCGATAGACTAAGAAGAAGTTGTTCATCACTTGCAGATGAATCGCTTCTATTCATTTGCGAAAGAGGATTTTTTCATTGGAGAACCCATTATATCACCGATCTTCACCGAGGTACTTTCATTTTCGTGTCTAGAGGTGCTAAATCTTTAGCTTCCTGAAATCAGGTCTCGATCAGACCAGCTTATTATGCAAATTTCTTTCACTTGTTGGCGCTCTGCTCTGGATGCGAGAAAATGTCTTCATTACGAAAACTGTCATACTCCGGGAGACGGTCCTAATTAAACTTTCATCTCGGGAGTGAAAACAATTAAAATCGAAACCGTTCAGTTAACGATAAAGTAGTGAACTCGGGCCTCAAACTTGCGTGCCACGCTCTAATATATCACGTCGTGAAGACAATCATTGAGTGGAATGTGGAATGTTATCGCTCCGATAGGATCATCAGAAGAGGCTCCGCGAATTTCCTTTGGCGCACATCCGCCTTCCACACCGGTGGCTCAAATTTCATACAGTTTCCAACTATGAGCTCGCTGATACCGTGAAATCTTGAACTCCGGGGTCAAAGCGATCTTGTCACGGCTCTCATTGCTGGTACTCGGCACGGTCTTGTGCATGAAGGCCGGCAATTTACGAGCTTTCTTAGGAAATTGCTTCGATTTTAAGTTTCGATAATTTTTTGTGTGCTGATATTGAAAATGTTTAATTTTGGGTCATTGGTCAGTGCAAAGGCGGATGAGACACGAGTCCATTTTGTTTTTATTTTATTTTATTTATTTTTTTGTTTTAACAATTGGCGGAAGCGTACAAAGAAAAGTGAAAAATGCCAGCGCTTGTTTGCTGTCAAAATGTTTTGTTGGACAAAGAGATTATGTTGACAAGTTTAAAGGCCATTTGTGCTGAGGTACCTTGAGTAAACTTGTTCTTGATTCAAAGATAAAATACATTTGGATGATCTTATGTGTAAGATAGAGTTATTCCATTCTACCTCATCAGCGGCGTGACGAGACACGTTTCATTTCTGAGTTAGAAAGAAACATTTCCAATTAGATGGTGTGGGCCAAAACCTTAAGGGTTCTTCAATAAGCCCATCAGCAATTTAAAACGAGAAAATAATTAAGAAGACCGTGTTTTATTTTGACAAATAATAAGAAAAATATTATAAAAATAATATTATTCATATGGTTGAATACATCCTTGAGACCCGATTTGATGAACTGGCTTTTCGGTGAAAAGTCTTTTTACACATACATATCACGTGACAAATTTTGAATTTAAAATTGTTAATACTGTTATAGAAAGTAAATATAGATCTCATGTATGTGTTTAATTTAATTTGTTCAACATTGAAATATTTAATAAATAATAAAAGTTCACTTATAAAAATGTAATGTGACTAGTGATAACATGTTAAAGCATAAGGTATACATACTTTTTCAAAAACTGCGTCTTATTGATTTTTATTTAAAATATTGATTATTGAAGTGTGATAATCTTTAGATTCTATAAAAGTATGATGATATGAAGTTTTTCGATTTTTGGTTAACAGCTACTTTTTGGTGTTCTGCTGAGAAAGTAAATATAGCCATCGATCTGTTACCTTTGCTGTCTACATATTTAGTTAGTTTAGTTAAGTTTGTAGCTTATAACCGAATAAATAAATAAATAAATAAATAACTTTCTTACAAAAGGATAAATATAGTCATAACTTTTTTTCATAAAACCATTCGTTTTGGAAATAATTCAATCGAAAGATTTAAAACTGTGGCGGTACCTGATGTGTGTTGTGTGTATGCAGGCTGTGATTACTTTGTAAAAATTGTTTGGAGGTCGGCCTCCATTTAAATTTTATTTAATATATTTATTTTTGAATTGTTTTATAATTAAATAAATTATTAATGAAACATCAAACTGCAATTATTTTTATTTATTTTAATTATTTAATTTTAATACGACCTTCGCTTCTAAATGACAAACCGAAACTAAAATTTTTAAATTAATATTTTCTAAAAACAAAACGACAGGCCTACTACAATTGTTACAAAATAATCACAGCCTGCTTACACACAACACACGTCAGGTACCGCCACAAAACGAACATTATTGTTCCATTCTGAGTACCTGAATCATTAACTATGTACATCGAAACTAACATATTTCCTTGTCAAAAATATAATTTTAAAATCAAATTTAACGATAGTTTGGGCGCTATACCGATTTCAACTCAATATTTGAAAAAAATAAAAATTATATCCTAAAAATTCGTGTATACCTACTTATTTTGGTTCAAAAGAAGCATTCTTAATGAAGTTAAATTACCTATACTATACCTACCATTTCTCGTTAGGTTAAAATGTAACCTTATAAAAGGCTGTTATAAAAAGAAGCGTTTGAAAAAGTTTCATTACGTTAAATTTTATAAAGTATTGAAATGCGAAAAACTGACATTCTATCTATCTATAGCATATACGTTTAATTTACAACAGACTTGATCCTGTTTTGTGATTGATCAATACTATCAGCTTGTCTAATTGCAGATGAGGTTTCTAATCGGCACTCAAGTCTTTGAATGTGGGTAAGCAATAAACCTAAATAGGCTTAGGCCCAATTAGTCTAGCTGCTTGTAAAAAATGAAATTCTCTCGCATATAATTGCCAATAAATTATAATTGGTGAGAAAAATTTCCCATCTAAGGAATTAATTGGAAGTGAAATAAGAGTGTTTTTCTGGGTTGGAATCGAGAAACGAGGAGCAGGGTAAAAATAAAAGCGAAATCGGAAAATAAACGAGGGCCGCTTAGGCGAGGTTATGTAACTGTCAAGAGCGTCGCTGGAGAGTAGTCATCACGCACTTCTTGCTGTGGCTTTAAATGTCAGATTGAGATAATTAAAATGTTTTGCTCCAAGATCGAGCAGCTCTAGATACTGACCGCGTCCATTCCCTTGGGCATGGGTACGCTACGCGGTCTTATCCAAGAATGAGATGACAATTGCGTAAAAGCAGCCGAGATGAGATCGGCACATATTGAAGTAAAGTACACCCGTCAATTGACATAGCCTTTTTGCGTTTTTTTATGTGCTTCGATCGACGTTAATTAAATTTTCTTAGGAAGAGAATGCGTTTATGAAAAATTTATGAGTGCCGCCTGATGATTTATTCATATCAAGGAGAGATCTGCGGCTAGAGACGAAAGTTGGAACAGCTTCGAGCAAATGGGCGGCTGCGAAGAGATGCTTTATAGTGGATACTACGGTTGGCACGGTTGCATTTGCAGTGACTTATTGATAAAAACGCAACCCAACTGGCCTACAAGCATTCAGTTTTTTCGTCATTTGACTATTTGTCATATCTTCTGGTTTTTGCTGGCCATTCAAATAGTCGCACGATATACATACATTATTTTCCCTTTTGGGCTTGGTGTAAAATTTCACATAAAAACTTACCCACTTAAGAAAAGGACAATTATTTTTATTCCGCTCTTGTTGTTCTAATTATTGGTTTTTAATGAACAAATATAGCAAAACGTGCATCACAAACTTTTTTATTAAATTTTTTAGGAGGCTTTTTGCATTCAAAAGAATAAAACTTCTTCTAAATTATAAAGGAGACTGTGTTTAAACGCAATTTAATAAACTTAATATTATATGTAATGCATGTATCTATTATCAAATTCGTCCTTTCCAAGCAAAATAACATTTCTTACGCCTGATCTAATTTGCTGAAAAATACTCCGATAGCGTTTGCCGCAAAAAAATAAAATCTTTTTACGTTTTATATTGTGGCGGTTGTATGATAGCAAGCTGTGATTTTTTTGTGGAAATCGTAGCAGGTTATGAAATGAATTTTTTTGGAAGCATTCTGCAACAGAAAAGGTTACCACAGCATCATTATTCAGGCTGTAGTTAACTCCCGGAAGAAATTTATTGACATATTTGTGGGAGAACCTGGGTCTCAACATGACGCCCGTGTATTCAGAAAATCAGGATTATTCGCGGCAATCGAAGATAACCCAAATTTAATTGGGGATTTTGTTTTGCTTGGAGACTCAGCCTATCCTGCTTTGCCGTGGCTTCAAACACCATTTAGGGACACCGGTAGATTAACCACTGAACAACTCGAATACAATGCTAATCATTCAAGTACAAGAGTAATTGTAGAGAATGCATTCGGGTTGTTGAAAAACAGATTCCGAAGGATACGAAAATTTGAAAATTTGAAATTAAATTTCGTAATTAAAGCTGTAATTGTTGGCTGTGTTCTACATAATTTATGTATTGACCAACAAGATGTATTAAATAATGAAAATGAAGAATAAAACCTATTTCATTAAAGAATAAAATTATTTTTATTAACCTTACTACCTACAACACGTTATTATTTGTCTCCTGCAAAATGGCTAGTTTTAAATCCAAAAGTTTTTCTTTTTTTTCACTGACTCTCTTGCGGCGCTCAGCTTCTTCTAAAAGAATTTGTTTCTTACATTTATAATATTCTTGCTTATAATTAATTCGTCTCTGTTTGTTGCTGTTGTGTTGTGTACTTTTCCTCAATATTCCGCTGTTGTGTTGGGTACTTTCCCTCAATATTGCCGATTCTGGTTCTTGGGAAATTTCAGTGTTTCAGCAGATTATGAAATGAATTTTTTTGTTTCATTAAAAGAAAAAATTCAGCTTCGGAAATGTCTTTGTAGCTTAAAGTTGTAATTTAAAAATAAATTATTTATATAAAATATAAAATGGAGGCCGACCTCAATTACTAGTCGACCTCCATAATATAATTATATAATTTCTTTAAGAATTTGAATCATCTTTTAAAATGTTTAAAATTGTAATTTAATTTTTAAAGAAATTAAAAGTTTAGTTAAGAGATGTCCGAAAAAACAAAAACTGAATTCTTGTTTTTTGTTTTAAAGTCATTGAATAGTAAAATTGAATGCTTGTATGCTCAGTTGGGTTGCGTTTTTATCAATAAGTCACTGCAACTGAAACCGTGCCAACCGTAGTATCGACTATAAACAAAAAAGGTTTAAATGAAAATCCAAAAACGGAAAAATGGGGAGAAAATCCCAATCAATCTTTTGTTATTAAAATTCGCTTAGAAGGACTAAATATTCCAAAGTGTGTTTTTTAAAATATTTTTGCATATTTTGCAAATTTTGCAAATTATTGCATATTCTGTTTCTAAAATAAAAAACGAGCATTCTGCACGATCAAAACGGGTTAAATCATTCGAAAACAAGAATATTTTTAAGTGTCGTCACTTCATTGCCAATTTCCTGGGAGTCATATACAAAGTGAATGGAAATTATTTTTACTAATTAATTACTAACTAAAATAGAACAAATTCTATATGTCTGAAGCAAATGGCTTGACTTTATTTAACCAAGAATTTCAACAATTTTAAAAGAGACCTGCAATTAAACAGCCATGCGGTATGCCTAATGTGGGTGTGCCATTAAAGCATAAGACCTTAAATTAAGAAAGATTAACAGAAAACGAGTGAGACCTTCCTTCTATAAAATCACCATCATCGCAGCGTGCCAGCTGCACCCATTGCAATATATGTATAACTTATTTTCAACATATTACTCAAAATCATTACTATAGTTTCAATAACTTCAGATATATTTTTGAAACCAGATATTTTGAAGCTTTCCAGGAAAACGCAATCGCGTACCCCGTAATCAATGTAATGCGACCTGTTTGGCGTCCTGCTGGTTAAGTGCAACGGTAAAATATATCGTATGATCCGAGGATATGTAAATTTTAAATTGATTATTTTTATGATATTTTCATGATTAATTGATTTTACAAAAATTAACTTTTCCCTCGATCATCAGACAGAAGGAAACGTATCGTGATACTTTATTGATCGTGTGTCTCCCGCGTTTTGTAACCAAAACAGTGCGAGTTAAATCAAAAGTGTGATAACGAATTTTGGGATGGCTTTAGTTTAGAGTGATAAGTTAATTAGACGTGGAATAAATCAAGCAGACAGTATGTTATCTTGAAGGCTTTTTCGAGCTTTTAAGTAGGCAGGTACATAAAGAAATTAAAAATATTATGTTGCAGTAAAGTACATTTTTCATAATAAAAGAGAAATTTTTAAGAGAGCATCATAGTAATGAAAAACCCGCGTTTTGTAATAAGTAAATCTTGGTACCGTGCTGAAATCATAGTGAAAAAGTCAATAAAAGCAGCAAGT
Source organism: Machimus atricapillus (assembly GCA_933228815.1). NCBI lineage: Eukaryota > Metazoa > Arthropoda > Insecta > Diptera > Asilidae > Machimus > Machimus atricapillus. The sequence goes on from OW121784.1 coordinate 59,090,241, forward strand.
TATTTTCTTACCAAGGTTGTATATTTTTAAAGTGAAAAGTAAATATTTATTTTCGATCATTTTCATGATGTTTAAAACTTGAACAACGCAAAGAATCGACAAACTTTCATATTCTAAATTTAAAATAAACAAGTATGTATATAAAATTTTTTTTTAAAACCAAGCTTTTATTAAAATTCACAAAAAAGAAAAAAAGTGCCTTTTCCAATTTTCTTTTCACATATTTGTGATGATGTTCCTTGTCTTATTTTTGTTGATCTGACACGGATAATTTGATCAATTTTTATACATTGGATAATTTATTTTTAAACGGTTTTATTTAGCTCACCCCGTTTGTTTTATTCTTGGGTCAAATTTAGTAATTCAAATTTCACCCTCTTCCTGTCGACCGATTAATCTGAAATTTTGTATACACTTTGGATTTTGGTGACAATACAATTATGTTTATTCATTATTTTATTAATCCCATCAATATGGGTATCAAATGAAAGTGCTCAAGTGCTCAACCAGTAGAATACAATGTACTATATAAATAAAATTAAAATCCAAGATGGCGGCCTCTACAAAATGGCGGATAACTTAGGTTTTATACAAGTAGAATACAATTTACTATGCAAAATTGAAATCTAAGATGGCCGCCGCTACCGTTTAAATGTCGATTACTCGTGGGAACAAAATGGTAAAAAAAATCTAAGATGGCCGCCGCTACCGTTTAAATATATAATTTTTAGACAGTCTATACATTAAAACTGAAATCTAGGTATCTAATTATTTTTTAGTCTTTGGAAGGATTAGGTATGTATTGAGGAGTTAGACTCCAACAAATTGACAGGAAAGAAAACTAGTAAAAATGAGGCACTAAATAGAATGAAAAATATTAGATGAAATAAAAACTCCAACAAATTGACAGGAAAGAAAACTAGTAAAAATGAGGCACTAAATAGAATGAAAAATATTAGATGAAATAAAAACTAAAAACTAGAAAATAAAAAAATAGGTAAAAAAACTTTTTAAGTTAAACGGTTTTATGTTAAACATACATTGCAATGTTTAAAAAAAATGTACTAAAAACCAAAAAATAAAATAGATACAGTCGTGGGAATTATAAACATATGCATAGACTAGACTAAAATATAAAACCGTGGGGCACGTCAATTGTCTACAAATTCCTCACCGTCTGCGGGCCAACTGCCTAACGACGAATTAAACGATTCTTCTATCGCACATTAAGTCGATAATTTGTAGACAATTGACGTGCCCCACGGTTTTATATTTTAGTCTAGTCTATGCATATGTTTATAATTCCCACGACTGTATCTATTTTATTTTTTGGTTTTTAGTACATTTTTCTTAAACATTGCAATGTATGTTTAACATAAAACCGTTTAACTTAAAAAGTTTTTTTACCTATTTTTTTTTAGTTTATTGGAAAACTATCATGAGGATTTAGATTCCGAAACGAGCTGTTCGCTGTCAATCTGCTCATTCGGTAAATTTGAGAGTGAAGTGACGTGTGTTAATAATTACATAGTTTCGATTTAATTCGTGAAAAAGTTATTTTATTTGCAAAAAATGGATGGATAGCGTGGCTCAGCCGTGATAAGTGAAGAAGAAGAGCAACGATTTTCTCTAAGGATGCATAGGAGAAATTTAAGGATAAAATTCGATGCAATGAATTTATCTAATATTGAGTAAGTAGTTAATATTCTTAAGATAAAAAACAAAAATATGTTTATTGTTTGTTTAAAGGTTCAAGAAAAGCTTTAGAATAAGCAAAGCTGCATTTAGCTTTATTTTGAATGAACTTAAGGATAATACTCCTTCGCCGCGAAAATGTGGTCTGTGTGCCAAGGAAAAATTATTGGCCACTTTACGTTTCTTGGCCGAAGGGAGTTATCAGCACGGAACTGGTAAGGATTTTAAAGTGGCTATTGCTAAGTCCACATTTTCTAAAGTTTTGTCAGAAATTATAAATATATTAGAAAGGAAGCTATGCCCAAAATGGATATCCTTACTTATGAGTGAGGAAGAGAAAATGGAAGCAAAATTGCATTTTTATGAAAGGAGCGGATTTCCAGGAGCAGTTATGTGCGTTGATGGGACTCATGTCAAAATAATACCACCAAAAGAGAATAGAAATCTTTTTTATAATAGGAAAGGCTTAAATGTTATAATCCTAAGTGTTGATCAGCATTAAAATTTCTTTAGAACAATTTTAATCTTGTAGATTTGCGACCATATCCAAAGAATCCGATTTGTGCATAGCAATAGCATCATGCTTCTAGCCACGATTAATTTTTTACTTCAGTCTTATAGACGTGAGGACCAATATTGGATTTTAGGTACATATGTATGTATAAAATTTAATTGATTTTTGCACTATTTAATCAAAACGAATATTTGGTTCTCAATAAAAATGAAATTGAACATGTTATTTTTATAGGTGATGCCGGCTATCCTTTAGAACCTTGGCTCATGACCCCATTTCGTTCAACAGTTGAAGGTACCCGTAAAAGCAGATATAATAGGAGTCACACGAAGGCTCGCAACATCGTAGAGCGCACAATTGGGGTCCCGAAAAATCGTTTTCGCTGTCTTTTGGGGGCAAGGCAACTTCACTACTCACCAGAAAAGGCAATCAAAATCGTAAACGTCTGTTGCGCGCTGCATAACATTTGTTTAAGTTTACGAGATATTCCTGACGAAGTTCCAATTGATAAGTATGCAAATAACGCTGAAAATTTCAACCCTTCGGAAGAAAATTCCACTTATTTTAAAGAGGCAGAGACAATTCGGAATTCGATTTTGAATTCCATGTAAATAAAATTATTCGTAAGACAGAAAATAAATCTTTTTTTAACTGAAATAACTTTTATTTATTTAATCACATAATTCATTTGCTTATATTAACTTAAAGACATAAAAAACAAAATTATTAATTTTCAAACAGTAAACGAAAACTCAGGAACTATATTGAGGAATTCAAAAACACTTAAGTTACGAAAAGAATTATTTAGGAAATTCTTTCCATTTCCAACTCTAGTATCTTTCTTTTTATATTTATTTTCTCTAAATTTTGTTTTTGTGTCTCTTCATTATGCCAACGCTTTTCATTTAATTTGGCCTTTTTTATTACTCGAATATCGTCCAAACATCTATGAATTCTCTTTACATTTGAATTTATTTCCTTCAGATACATGGAAATCGTTTTGTAATTTAACAGAGAATACCTAAATAAATTGTTTCTATATAAATACAAACACACCTTTTTCCATCCAGATGGATCCTTAATATGTGGCCCTAAACTATTAAGCTCCTTTGCTGCATTTTCCCAAAATGGCGCTTGATTCCCTTTAGAAAAACCCTTAGCTACATCCGGTTTGTTTTGTAGCAGTTGAACTAAGCGCTCATATTGCTATTTCTTTGTTGTTTTCGCCCTAATTACAAAATGGTCAGCGTATAACAAAAAAAAAAAAATACATTTGGTTACATACACCGTTCCGCAACTTCGATTTGGCGGAATAATTTTACACTGACTTGACATTCCGAACGAAATACGGAATGATTGCAAATCCGTTCGAATATTTTTTCGGACTCGAACGGAATTCGGGATATCAAATATGAGCTCGTTCGAAATTTTTCGATTCCGTCGGAATCAAGAATAGGGGTGATAGTTATTTAAATCGAGTATTTGAAAGAAAATGTTAATAACGGAAGCTAGTTCGTTTAAACACTAACATATAATAAAATGCTATATTATTACTTTGTGTTGTTTAAATTTAAAGTACATGTAAATGCTCTTATAAAACTCCTGCATGTGTAAGATTCATTTTAATAATTATTTTAGAACGTTGGTAGTAACTGATATCGATGTATTTATTATCAGCCGTTTACAAACATTAACAAAACCGATTTTGTTCCAATAAACTAAAAATAACCTTGCGATAATCAAAGGAAACTTTGAAATACACCGGAAGGAGAGGATGAATTTACATATCATGAATTTCTACGAACAAATCCAGGTAACAATATTTAATTTTACTCATTGCGATTTACTAAACACTTGAGATATTTGCAGAAGAACGCCATTAATATTTTTTTACACAAAATTAAAATAAACCAAATTCAATAATTGATCAATTTTGTTATTGAGTTTATATATAGATAATAGCTGTGCATCAGAATCATTGCTTGCTTACAATAACAAACAGTTTCGTTATCAGGACTTTCGGTAACACATATTATTTTCTGCTTCATCTGCGTCCATCGCTTTGATTTAATATTTAGGGAAACAACCATTTTTACTCCCAACGCGATCAGCACAAGTAAATGTAACATGCGTCGACAATGCTCAATTTACGGTTTGCGTATACCCGGCGTAGCGTCAGGGCTAGGATGATGCAATTTGTGTCAGTGATACGAACAATAATAATTTCCTTTTAAAGAAATAGCGTTTCAAGTCGAACATCGCAAATGTTTGTTTTGACATTTCTAAGAAACGAACATTTTTATAACCTAATCCTCAATTTACATGCGTAGATTGGTTCTTCTTTGTTGACTTAAGTACAATAAGTATGAAAATTATACATACTAATGGATTTTTTTATGCTACTAATTTGTTTATTACACCATTCAAATAGTGGTTACGATATACATATAAGGACTTTTGAAACCTTTCCCCATTGAACTTTAAAATATTTGAACTGAAAATATATGGAACAGGTCTAGATTACGGTGCACTCCCGGAATTTTACCATACTTTGTACCTACAAGGGTTCTTCTACCCTTAGAAGTGGCGAATATGCAACATTTTTTTTCGAAAACATTTAGTTTCCGAGATATTTAAATTTAAAATTTTTGTTTTGAAAAATATTATATATCGTCCTTTAACGGATTTTAATATTTTTTCCAGTTAGAATAATTTTGATTTCTAAACAACTAAACCTACACATATGTGGCCAAGGGCGTCAAGAGAGGTTAAGCTATTTATTACATATACATATTGTATGTATAAAAAAACAAAAGCTGGATTAAAGAAATTGTTTGCTGTGTAAGTTGCATTTAATATGCTTAGATTAGGGCTTTCATTTTATCTACGCCACAAACTTCTATGAAGAACCTTTATTTTTATTTATTATATTTAGTTTTTTTGTACTAATACTATCACCACTACAAAAGAAAAATTTAACGAGGCTAACAGTATTTTTTTGTTTATTTTGATGCATGACAAATAAAAAAATTAATGGAATAGGAACAGAAACAATTTTTTTTTTTTTGTATAGACTGTTACTCAGAAACTATAAATCGCAGCTCATAAAACGATATACTAAATAATCATCAAACTTTTGACTAGATTAGATGCGATAGCCCTGCCAGGCATGTTGGCCGCCTCGGAGTATGTCTCATAAATATCCGCGGCACAATGTAATAAATTTCGCGAAAAAACTATTAAATGCATATAAACTATGATCTGCAAACACTTCGACGTCGCGAAGCAAGGCAGGCTGCTCTCCACGTCTAGGTCCAGCAAAAAGACGGCGTTGGGCATAGCTATCTTATACTGATTGCTATATCTCCTTTGAGAAGTGATCTTTCGTTGGGAAATTTGTTGGAACACACTTTTTATTCCCCGGCCTAAGCTTAGCAGCGATTTAAATGCGCCACGACAGAACATTATGAAGACGTAGCCGTATAACTTTAGCCCACGCGGGCACTTTATGTTCGTTGCTTATACAGGATTAAAAGATCGCTTTTTACTTCACGTGTCTAAGGACTGGAGATTGCTACAGCGATATCAACCTGACTACACACAAACAAGAATTGTAGCAATGTAGGTTTTAATTTTAGCGTAAAATCCGATTAATAGTGACGAAATTTATTATTAACCGTCAATTATAAATCTTTTATTAATTCGATTGTTGATAACAATTCTTTAGTTCTTTCTTAGTGAGTTCAGTTGATTCAATTCCCAAATTTAGCCTATCAACCATTTTTGATTTGGAAGAAAGGTTGATATGTTTATTATATTATTAAGAGCCAATTTTCCACTCGTGCCATTTTATTCGTCGAATAAAATTTTCCCAATAATAAACTTGGCTTTGATTTATCTATTTTAAATCTATCAGTCGAATGAACTTATTCACTCCTTAAGCCATCAGATACGTTTTACGTCTGTTAATTTTGACAGCTGTAGAGTGAAGAACAATTTTTGTTCATGGCCAACTTGATTTTTTTGAAGAATAAAATTATCAGCTGAGTAATCTGCCCTAAGTGAATTTCCCACCAAAGTATGTACTCGGGAAAACAATTATTTTACAAACTTTTATATAATTTGTATGTATGTTTATTTAGTTTAAATCTTGCAACTCAATTTTTATCGTCGTATCAATTTGAAACTTTGCAATTGTATGTAACTCAGATGACAATACAGTAATATGCACACAAAAAAAAAAAGTTTTAATGTGCGAAAAAACAAAAAAAAACATTTAATAGTTCGTCAGAATAAGATTAATTTCCATTTGCATCAAAAATGCATTAAATTGCCATGATTTTTTATTCAGCAAAACTTCAAATCTTCAAATGAACAATTTTCATATTAATTTTTGAATTAAAAGTGAGAAGTCGTTGCAATGTTATATTTTTTTGTTAAGAAAACTTTGTGGGTTGGATAAAATCCTTAGGAAGATATTTGATTTAATTTACCAACTGGAGCGATTTGCATATATAATATGTATACATATAATATAATAAAAACTTTGATTGATTTTTCGAAATGTTTCTTATTTTTTACTGAGTAGCTATCAGTAAAAAATAAATGAACAAGGAATCAAATACAACATTTAACCACTTTTTCCATCTTTAAAAAAAATTCCCTCAAGAGCTTAAGATAAGCCTTTATTTAAGTTAGTTATTAAGCTTGTGGTGGTCGACATTATTTATTATTATTTCCATCTCGATCTGATTGCCATCGCGAGCTTTTCTTTTCAAATTCCTAAATCATATATGTATGTAGGATCACAAAGATTAGCGCACGTATGTTTTATTAAACGTAAGCTAACAATATTTAGCAGCAATTAATCTAAAATTAATTTAATGCGGATCGAACGAACGTCTTGCTCCTTTTCCGGTCGCCGTCGTAAAACTAAAAACAAAAGGACATCAACTTGAAGTCGCCTACTTGGGTTTTGTTGCCCGCGCCTACTTGAAGCGCTTTCGAATCCCACATGTATGTAGTAAATAATAAAGAAAACTATTGTAGCGACAAGTTGTCGGAATCAACTGTTCGATTCCGTAAAATTCAATTAAGTAACCTCGATTTCGTAACATTTAATTAAGTAACCCAAGTTATTAAAATATAACAAAAAATACTTTTCTTAAGTCAGTCAGTTAGAAAAAGTTAAATTAAAACGACGACCCCAATAAACATTAATTTCACTGACGTTGAAACAAAATACTGATATAGAATCGTAAATATTTCGTACGTACAAGAAATGTGTTCATTTGTTTGTTGTCGCCTAGCACTTGTTTACTTACTGCACTTCCTACTATCGCCTTGTTGCTATGGGTTCTTTATGTTATCTTAGCCTTAGTTGCTTTCAAATTTTTTAATTACATATCTACATATAAACATGGCGAGTAAAAGAAAGACTTTGTGTATTGACGAAAAAGGGTCATGAATTCGCGCAATAGAATAGGGAGAAAATACAAGTGATGTTGCAAAACGTTTTGGATTCTGTCCATCTACTGTGTCTACCGTTTAGGTTTAGAATAACAAGGAAAATTTCTTCTAATCAAAATTAAAACCATTTATTCGTAAAACTATATTGTTTTCTTTTACTCTCCGTTTAACGAAAACTCTTTATAACGCAATAAAATACCCGGTCCTTTCAATTTCGCTATATAGAGTTTACACTGTAAATACAAAATAACTTTCAATCTTGAAATATTAAAAAAATAAGTTTATTTTACTTATTTATACGGAGACAGAATAATTTATTATTTTTTATTGATTTGTTACTGAAAACGGAAGAAAAGTGAATATTTTTATTTTCCCTATAAAAAAGATCTGCTCTTTGTTCGGGCGCAAATTTGGTGTTAATCTGTGTAATTAGATAAGTAGGTATACTCCTTGTTTATTTTTGATTAATTTTGACGGACACAATAGATTATCCTTTAAAATGTCTTCAAATGCTGTTGGGCCTTTACACTCTCATTTGCGGGCACCATTACGAAGCCTTCGCTGTTTTCCGTTCGATGAACGGGGCTATCCGCACCGGCACTTTAATAGCTTGCACTGGTTTAGAAATTGCATTCCACTGGATGCCGCAAAGCGGGCGAATGCAGAGTGCATTGCGATGGTATCAGAGGTCCACTTGGCCCGAGCAGAGACCTCTGCTGTTACTTTTTGCATCAATTGTTCCAATTTAGATAGCATCCGCCTGGCGAAATGCTAAAGTCGCAATTCCTCGGAGAAAACTGGAAATCTCTCGAATTTATTTGTACCCAAGGGACATCACGCGTGCCTCATTGATCCATGAAGACTAAACTCAGCTCGGATGTCAGAGCGGTTTGGCTTAGTTTCGTAACGCCGCTACATCCTCGGGATAACTTATCTACGATGGTGTTCCAACTCAATTTTCTTGCGAACACCTTCGAGGCTTTCGATTAAATTGGTACGAGGTCAGATCTCATAAATCGTAAAAGGCCTGTCCTTTTTCATTTGGAGTAGCGCATTTCAATGCTCGAAGTAATGAGCCAAGACTAATTGGTGAAACATTGAAAAATTGCCGCTGCTAAACGGAGGGTTTTTCAGGTCTCAAGTCGCAAATAGAAATGGAAGATCTGGTGAACTAGATTTTCCCATCTGCTTCGAAAAGCGGGGGACGGAAATCGAAATGCGACAGCCGCACGTAAAACAAAACAGGCAAATGTACCTCCGACTAGCAGAGATAAAGCCTACGAGATTTATAGTCTAAGTAATCCCGAACTCCACCCAAGTAGTTCCTGAGAAATAAATATGGACGCCTTCAGCTTTTCTTGCTGAGGCCTACGATGGTATTTTTAACTCGATATTTTATCTGATCAGACTTATTTTTCAAAGAAATGCTTGACGGGTTACCAAAGAATTCAGTATGACCTAAATGACCTGTGCAAATCTAGATTTCACCCATTCGCACATTTTAAAGTTATTATTACTATTATTTGTTTTTTCCTTTTTTTTTGTGTTGTTAGGAGGAACTTTTGCTTTTTTTAATAACAATTATTCTCAATTTTCTAAACCAAAAATTATGTAGAAAAAGTTGTCAGAAGAAAACGAAATTTTTAATATCTGCTTCTAGGGCTGGGTTTTTGGTGGATAACAACGTGTTAGAGTATTTACTAGACAAAAGCAAAAAAAAGCGATCTAAAATAGCTTTTCTTAAATAATTTTTACTAATTCTCGTTTATGAAGCTACTAAAGAATCATAAAAATCAATAGGCAAATTATTATTAGTAAGACAATATTGTTATGTCTCTCTTCCACACATATGTAGGTAATATATACATAATTCATTTTTTAACGTTGAATATTTTATTGTTTTTTAGCATTTCTCGTTCCAAATTACATTTAAACATATAAGTTTTATATATTTTTGTAAGCCATTTAAAAAACCCTTTTTTTATTAATATCCCACTCGATAGGTTTTGAGGAAAAAAACAGTTTTGAAGACATAATATGGCGCAAAAAATCGGCCATTTTAATTTTTATAATTTTTATATAACTAGTGTCACTCTCACAATTAAGACGAGTCTAACGACACCTCTGAAGCTAACATCCATTATGCCGTTTAGGCTACAGAACGTGACAAATATACAATACATACATACATACACTCGAAAAACGTAACCCTTTTTCTGGCAGTCGGGTAAAAAACACAATATAGCTTTTTATTATATGTTAGTGTTTAATCGAACTCGCTTCCGTTATTAACATTTTCTTTCAAATATTAAATAAATATGACTTAAGATAAGATCAAATCACCCCGCAGCTACGTTTACGACCGAAGCTTAATACCTGTGAAAGTCGCTTTTATTTTAATATCAAATTGGCAGTAAAATATCTGGGGCTAAGCGGCGCAAGCGGCAATGAGCGATCGATTCGCCTCGTGCTTGTCGCGTGCGCTCTTCTTTTGCAGTCGGGTCGCTTACGTTATACCACGTTATACCTAACCTTCCGCGCAACGTGAAGATACTTCTAATCGTCATTAAACTTAAATCGGTCGTTTTCCTTTTATTTCATCTGAATTGTCGGAGGTATGCAGGTACCGGGATGGGAGCACGCTCCTAAATTTAAACAACCAATTACGACGTACCGACTAGTTACCGTGTTACCAAAGACGATAAAAATTTACATGAACCTTTCAGCTCGGGCCTTTACAGCTCGAAACTGATTCGCATTTTTCTTTTAGTTCCCTTCTTTGCCGCGATAGTAAAGAAAGTGGAGACATTTTCCCAATTAGATTGCACCGTAGCATCTCCAAGCAATCTTCAAGCAATTTCTTCAGGTATGCTGCATGGAATCAACGAATCAGAAATAATGGGATCAAGAAGTTCTCTTCTGTATTTTCCGTTCCGACTGATATGCAGATGAGCTGCTAAGAGAAACATCCATATCGGACCTTTATTAGGTCGCTGTCACTTTGATTGCATTTTATGATACCTGCGCCTCTTCATGCTATTCAGATTTTGCAACAGTTCGCCTTCATGCTGTTGTCGGTGAAGTGTTTATCACCCCCATCTAGCCTGGCGTTAAAACTTGAGCCTAGGATGGTGTAATCTCACACCTAGGCAACTTTTAATGAACCTGATGAATAGTGACAATTGCACAGTGCATACCCCGCTAAAGAATTGTTGCGAATCGGATGTAAATTCGCAGATTTCATTACTTTTCTCTGACATAAGGCGTTAAAATATCTTGAAACTATGATGAGCCGTATTCAGTTAGAATGGGGTCTTTGCCTTTCTTTGTGAATAATCTTCAGAAATCGTAAATCAGCATACTGCGTATCTTCCGTAATCCAAAATGAATTGGATATAAAGGCGAGTTTGCACACCGTGACATTTTGTATATTTTTTTTTCGAATAAGGGAAATATTTATTATCATATAAAACTTGGCTTATCATGAATTCCATGACAGATGAAGGATGCAAATGTTGGTATTAAAGGATTTTTACTTAATTGTTAAGGAAGCAAATCCCTTCACAAAAATTTATTAATAACAAACACAACTTATCTTTTCCAAATGGCAACCTAATATAAACTGATTTTTTATTTTATATTTTAACAAAATTTTATTACACGACCTACTCAGTCAAATTAATACAACGGGCAAAAAGTTGGCCTCCTCGTTCCCCACACATCAACAAAAAGAGAGCTTTAAGAGATTTAGGGCGTGTGCCAAACCAGACTTTTCTTTTGAAAATTCCGGTAAAAATGTACTAGATTAAAGTTGTCTGTGCCAAACAAGAGGAGTCTTTTCAAGTGACGTTGGATTGACTTATACACACCCAAAGTCGGGAAATGGACGAAGAAGATATCGAAGGAATTTGGCTCAGTGGAAGATGATGTTGACGCAATAAATTTTAGGCAAATGCTGGTGGAAAGTTTAATATAAATGTAATTGTAAACCAAAAAAAATTGTGAAACTCGTACATACTGTTGTAAAATAAGGTTTAAGACAATTAGGAGAGAGGAAATAAAAACAAATTCAATTGATGCTTTTATTTTATTTTTATTCGCTATCCGAAGAAACTTCAATACCATGCTTCTACTTGAAATACTTCTGAATGGCTGTGCAACATTTATTAATTGATTTCAATGCCTTGTTCTCCAAATCTTCTTTTTCCTTTCTCTTCCGTTTTCTTGTTGATGAAAGTAGACGGCGTTGAAGACGATGGTCGACTTGAAGAATCTTGAAGCGATTCTTGTAAAGGGCCAGTATTCGGGTCTTCTTCCTCCAGGAATTCGAGGTTGGTGAAAACAGGTGACGACATTTGTCCATATTTTCCTTATTTTTCGCCAGTCTTCTGAGATACCCAGCGCTTGGCCAATTTCTCTGCAAATAATAAACTTTTAAAAGTTTCGATATTATAATTCCTACTATACTTACTCCCAAAGAGATTTTAAATCAATATTTTTCTTCGTGAATGACTTTTCCATTTTTATTCTTTCCTGGATCAATCTTGCTATTTTTTCTTCAGACCCTGTAAATTATTAGTAACTTTATAATTATCAGTTTTTAATAATTTTTTACTTACAACGTTCAGAATATTCTCTTCTGTTCATTTTTCTAACGTCTTCAATTAACTCAAAAGATTTGAAAATCAGCGTATGTGATATGTCAAAACAGTGTTCATTCGTTAAAATTTTCGGGAGTGGTGGCTCTGCTTTCGATAAGGGGAAAAGTACTGAATTGTCATTGGAAAGTCTAGTCGCTAGATTACTTTTCGTTGAAAAGTCGACTTTTCAAAAGAAAAGTTTGGTTTGGCACATAGCCTTAGTTTATATATGTATACACATACGTATTTAAATTTTAATGAGGTACATCCAGAACAAAGTTTCATAGAAGGATTGTAGAAAGTTTTTGTAAAAGGATTAAAACAGAGCATATTTGGACATTTCACTCAACTAATGACGATATTGTCCTAATTGTCTTTAGAATTTTTTTGGAAAGCAGACTCTGTAAACATTTACAAAAACCTCCCTATGAATGCAAAGTTTAGTAAATATATAATCCCAGTTCTTAAATGTAAATAACGTTTAAATATATCTAATACCATTTTCTATAAATATTATTCTAGTGATTTCTTGGTAATTCCATATAATTTGAATATATTATTTTAATATTAATTTCAAGTACCTACATGTTTTGTGTAAAGTGCTAAATAGATCAAATTTTCAATGTTATATACCTAAGTATAAAAATTTCAAAAATACTCTAAACCTTTTTAAAATTAAAGATCAAAAAACACAAAAAAAAGAATTAACCGAGAATAGAAGAGGGACCTACGGTTGTGTTTTAAGCTGCAAGGAAAAATTAAATTGATATTACAATTTCAACAACAAATTATTGGGTACCTTTACACTTTTAAAAATAGGAATAGGATTTAGTAGAATACTCCCTTCCGAATTTTCTGGCCGCCCTAAATTTATTTATGACAATTTGTGTATCAGTTGCTTCATGGGAGAGCAGCTTTAGTAAATTAATTTTAATCAAAAATGTTCTTAAGGTCAAGAATGACCAATAACTACCAGGTTAAACAGTTTTGCCTTATTAAGGATCAAAAACGAAATAACCCTAAATTTTATTTTTGGGGGCGTTATTTCTATGTGTAAAGCTGTTGAGCCTATAGGAAGAAGACATTGTTAAATTAATAAATTATTCTTTGGAAATAATTATAACTGCTTATTTAAACATGTTTTATAAAAATCATATTATATTTTACACAGGGTTCCATTCATTTAGCTACGATACTGCTTAAAAAGTTACAACTTCGTAATTTTTATAAGCATAAAGTTTGTTTCTTTCAGAAAATTCAAACAAACAAAAAATCGATTTTTTGGATCTCCAAACCCAGTTCGTGTTAAGTAAAACTGGAACTAATTCTTATATACGTTAAATCTCTGCAATAATGTGGTAATGTGCGACCACACGTATGACTTATAATTACATTCCCCAAATCAATAGCTTTCCAGTTTGATTAGTAGTGGTCCAAAATATTCATTGTCTTTCGCTACGCTAAGTCATTTAGATAGAAAAGCTTGTCATGGTTCGTAGATCTTCACGAAAATGAAATTCGAAAATTTAGTAAAAAGGTTTCCTGAAGAAAGCGAAAGTTTTAAGATGAGTAATTTGATGAGATCCGTCATTAGCCTTAATATCTCCAAGCCAAGCAGGATTATCATCGAAGCTTGCGCCATTGAGTGAGCATCAATGAAATTGAATTTCACGGAAAAAGCAGTAAATCGAATTTTGATGAAAAGAAGAGCTGCCTAGAACGAGATGATATAAATAGTGATAGCTTCTGTATACTTCGATAAATTAAGAGTGATTGAAATGGTTAATCTGCATCAGCCGAGCAAAGCCATAGCAAGAGTAAATCGAAATGAAGTGTGAAACAAATTCAATGCTGATGGGTTGATTAATGAGAATTACATATACGATCACCAGGTACGAGCAGCATTCGGATGAACATAAATATATACACTTCGGCCTTCATTGCGAGTGCTAATAAAATTCTAAGAGTTAGAATAATTGCTGTCTTTGACGAGAAAGAGGCTGGCTTTTATTCATACGCCCAAGCAACGATTTGTCCGTCACACCGGTTATTTCTTGATTTAATTCCCCAGAGATTGGTCTCAGGTCATAAATCTTAGTTTTAAATCGATGCCTTAAGAAATTATGAGTCGATCAAGAAAACAGAGATCAATAAGTAGCACTGAGCACGGGGCAGGCCTTTCAAATTAACGAAATGCACTTTTTTGAAGCAGGAACTAGGTTACAACCTGCACTGCAATGTTCGAGAGTAGGCAGGCACCTAAACCTTTAGCACCCCAGCACTAGAAAAATAGAGCGTAACTTTCGCACATAACAATTTATTTATTTCTGTAGTACCCATCACCTCTGGGACTCACAGTAATTCCCACTTTTGTTGGCGGCCTATGAGCTGGCAAAGAACAAGACTAACAGCTTGAGTTGTAGCAATGATCAACTCTTTTTGTTCTTCGGCGATGTTTGAGTAAATACAATACTGCATTATTATAATATAGTTCGAAGTAGGTATGCAAAAACTTGACGTAAATAAATTTTTGTTGGGTCGTGTGTTGTTTTATGAGAAGTGAATTTGTTTAATTAAATTTTCCAAAAGTGCAATATTTCTTAACCGACTTCCAATAAAAGAGGAGGTTCTATGTTCGTCTGTTTTCTTTTTTTTTATATGTTTCCCGATATTTTCGCCAATTGTGGATCAATTTAAAGAAACTCTTTTTTGTTTGAAAGGGTATACTTCTCAGGGGGTCCCATTCAAATTTGAAGAAAATATTCCACCCCTAAGGGTGGTAAATTAGGGGTTGAGTGATTTTCACCCATCTGATTTAATGTCTTCGCGCATAACTAATAATGAACACGTGAATCGATTTTGGTGATTCTATGAAAACCTTGAGGGACAAAGGACGCCACAACAGAGAGGAAAATCGAAATAAAAATGATAAATGTTCTGGGACTCGTAAACAAAATGACTATGTACGTGATATGAGGGTCACTGGTTGTACAATAACATTCGTTGCCCGATTGCTAGTAATTCAAAATGGTGGACCAAAAAAATTTTACTAAAACTTATTACACTAATTAGAATGAAATAAAAAAAAACACTTTTTTAAAAAAACAAAAGGCCCTACTCCAAAACATTCCAAGCCCTAAAAAGTATACAATAATTATATTAAAACTCATCTACTACCTACTACTTTCAACATTAAATACCAAAAGTTTCCTAGACTTTTGAATTCGGTGTGAAAACCTGACTGATATTAATCCAATATACTAATACCTAATTACGGCAATCAGTTTGTCTGGATTATTAGCTGCTTTCTATTTTATATATTTTGAATATTTTCTTTTAATCTAGGTATAATACAAAATAATTATATTGATTTATTTCATTAATTAAAAATTTAGCACACTTTTTAATCGATTTAAGATCGACAAATTGTGAAACCCATCAAATTGCTTAACCTTAAAGTAGGGTACATTTTAACTGGGCTCGAGAGAATCCTGTAAAATGACCGCCAACTTCACTCGGTTCAACCGAAAGGTCTGATGAATTGCATTCATTGTACCTCGATTCTTCACGGTTATTGCTTTTTACAGTTTCAAGTCTAGAGTGATGCTTCTCTTCCATAGAAATATATGTTTCAGACAGAAACTCACGGCAGGTGTTGAATAATTAGTGATATATCAATTACCGAATCTAATTAGCGCTTAGAGATGGTATTTGTCGCGAGCTTGATGGATTTTAGCTCCCAAACCACGTCCTTTAGCACCTTCAATATCGAATATGTGGTGTTGGAGTTTGAGTCAGGGTTGGACTTAGAGATTGAGCTATAGTTGGATTTGTATTTTGACTTTGACTTCGAGTTGCACATAGAGAGCTTCTTCTTGCTGGTGCCCAGCCGCTTGATTTTTTAAGGGTCTGCTGCCTTTGGCTTTTCTTGTCTTCTTTTCTTTTCGACTCCAGATCTTCCACGTAAAAAGAGTGCTGTTGTGTTTGCATTCCGTGGACTTCTCCTTTATTTGCATTTTAAGACCTTCAACAATTTGTCTGATTCTCTGATATGGAAGAGAAGCATCACTCTACATAGACTTGTATCGCGAATCGAAACTGTAAAATGCAATAACATGTGAGGAATCGAGGTATGCAATTCATCAGACCTTCCGGTTGAACCGAGTGAAGTTGACGGTCATTCTACAGGATCAGTTGAATTTTCAAGGCCCAGTGTTGTGGAAATCAACAATAATCGATACAAATCTGATGCTGGGAATGAATGTTTTCAAAATTCACCTAGAACGGTTGCGGGTAAACAAGTAAATAATGTAAAATTCTCTCGAGGCCAGTTAAGATGTACTTTAAGGTTAAGCAAGTTGATGGGTTTCACAGTTTGTCGATCTTAAAGCGATTAAAAAGTGTAATAACTTGTTAATGAATAAAATAAATCAACATAATTATTTTATATTATAGATTGAAAGAAAATATTAAAAATATTGTAAAGAAGTTCTTACTTTAAAAACAAACTTTTAAAAGCAAGCTTTTATCGGATTCTCCTCTTCGAGTCCTTTTAATTGATACCGCATGTCAAGGGGGTTGTAAAGGAAAAGGTTAAATGCCATCTGGGACCGTCCGCCATATTGGATTCAGAATGACGTCACTTAGCTAACCATGCATTGTCATCCAAACTAAATGTGTATGCAAAATTTCATCTCAATCGGTTGAGGATAACTGCTTTAAAATTCAGTTGCAAGATTTGACCCGAACATACATAGGTACATTACATACAAACATTGCAAGTTAAATAAAAGCTTGTAATAGAAAGCAGCTAATAAAATAGAAAGGAAATGACTGAAAAAATCTGCTGAAGGCTGAAGGCTGAAGCGCATATACAAAATAAAAATGGCTAAAATTCAAGCAGCTCCTTGTAGATGCTAACAGGCAACATCTAGAAAGAGTGGATGACTAGCGAAAAATAGTCATCCATGACCCTAATGGCAGAGAAGAAAAAGTGGATAATCCAAGGTTCGCAGAAAAACAAATAAACTTATCAAGAGAAAGCTAAAAAAAAGGCTAAATTTTGAGGGCAACAATTTAAAACTCCTAGAAAGTGATGTAGTCAAATTATTAACCGCAACGTGTTCAATGCAATCTATAAAGGCGAATTTCCTAGTGAATTATTGGTGTCGACGGCCATTAGCATTGCGATCTAAAACTTTAAACGCGTTTATCTCGAAGCAAAATTTTGCAATTCAGTCGAACCGTTTTCTCGGTCAAATCTCAACCAATCAACTTGAAATTAATTAATTAATTATATGTTTAAAACTACGTTCTTCGTGGAAGTATGTACCTACGTAGGATTATTTTTTATTTTCTAAGATTCAATTGTTATATTAACAATTTTCTGGCGATTTGTGAAAGTTTCCTTTTCAAAAGCTCGCCATTTTTGCAAAAATCAATATAAACAAAAAAACGATTCAACGTACCTACTTCTCTAGCTGTTATCATACTAAATCGAAATTTTGTTGGTTCATAATTCTATCTTCAAAATTCGAGGAGTTTTTGGCCCGGCCGCAGAGTATATGTGAAAAACAAGGAGTCACTGGGAAAATGTTGTGAAGTCGCCATTTTGTTTTTAGGAGCTCTCGCAAACATTTTTCAAGAGCTTTATGTATATACTCGTAGGTATAATAAAGACCATTTTATTTAATTTAATATAATTAACCACGGAGTTAAGCTTTTTCGGAGCTACAAAAGAAGCTTTAACAGTCGGGACCCATTATTGGGAAATTTTGATCCGGTCTAGAATATTAAATGGGTCCCGACTGTTAAAGTCGCTATGTTCGTATAAAATTAGTATAAATTTAGCAAATTTCTGTATAACAAGGCTAATTTTATATTACAACTGAAAAATATTTCCCTTCTGGAAAATTTATATGGGCTCTATTCACAGATTCGCTTCACGTGGAAAAATATTTCAACTTAACTTCCTTTTCGTGAAAAGCTTCGAATAGTTATAGCAAAAAATCTTTCACTCCAAATCTATAGATAAGTTAAAACTCTTACCTTATCCTTATTTACAAATAACCTGTAATTAAACAAATTCACTTCTCGTAAAACAACACACGACCCAAGTAATGTCAAAAATTTATTTACGTCAAGTTTTCTTATACTTCAAACTACATGTATATTATAACAATGAAGTATTTACTGAAACCATCTTCGAAGATCATAAAGTGTTCATCATTGCTACAACTCAAGCTCTTAGAATAGGGATTCTATTGTGTCTCTATGCTCTATCATCAAGGACGGACTAGATTTAAATGTCTTAAACATAGCACAGTACTAAATGAAATTTATCCTTGAAATATAGACATCACTGCCAAGTGATGCATTTCATGTGATAATTTTCATACTGAGGACAGTTCAAATCCCACATAAAATTTATTTTATGATTATTGCACAGATAGTATCTTCGATAACGCGATCGTTAGCATGCATGTGAATTTTGTTAAGGAATACATTTGATACTATTATACAACTCGTCTTTGTTATGAGCCTTTAAGAGTTAATTGCATCAACATTATAACAATTATATGTTATTCAAATATAAGTCTATATTTTACATATGTATATGTAATGTTCACATGTCGACTCCTGAAAATATAACAATTTTCTATTATTTCAGCTATGTCTATGATATTTTCTAGCTACATACCTATATGATAGGTATATAGACAAATAAAATGTATAGATTTGTAAAATGTTTCTATGTTCAAGAATTTTGGTAGAAACATTGCACAAGAAAACAAGTTTAGCGTTGTGCAGTAAATGTTGATGCGATTATCTAACTCTTAAATGCTCATAACGAAAACGAGTCGTAATAGTATCAAATGTATTCCTTATCAAAATTCAAATCAAACAATGGATTTAGAAAATTATTCTAGGACTTCGAGAAAGTAAACTTTCAAAATAAAGGTCTGAAGAGGCAAAAAATTTACAAGGAAACATCCTCGTATTATTACTACACCATTTAAATGTCGCATATAGACAGAAATCGTATATGTAGTGTTAATTAAGACTCAACTTATAATGAATATACATTTTTTAAAAAATTATAATTTTTATCCTTATTTGTAGTTAGTGCAAAACAATCTATGTACATATATCTTTAAAGAAAGCACTCAGCTTCTCCTGCTTTTGATAATTATTGGTCAAGTGAGCCTGATTATTTACGCAATTGAAAGGCTTTTAAAATGACTCCCAGATGCCATAAATTTCCCTTACTACTTAACGCTAAGCTCTTTTGACATTTTTCACATCGATGCTAGTGATCGCGTTATCGAAGATACTATCTGTGCAATAATCATAAAATAAATTTTATGTGGGACTTGAACTGTCCTCAACATGAAAATTATCACATGAAATGCATCACTTGGCAGTGATGTCTATATTTCAAGGATAAATTTCACAGTCGACTTCCGGAATCTCTTTGAATTATAGGTTTCATTTAATACTGTGCTATGATTAAGACACTTAAATCTCGTTCGTCCTTGATGATAGAGCATAGAGACACAATAAAATCCCACACAATAATCAGAAAGAACGGTAGATTATACATACATATGTATGCATATAGAGAACGAGGAGAAAGAAATATTTCAATGGCTGGGGAATCTATTACTGTAAATACAGCAATCAGATAAATTTATCATTTTAATGATTATTTAGACACAATTAACGAAGTGTTGATTTGCAATCATTAATAAATTTCTTAGTTTGTGTTTCTTTCTGCTGACGTGTGACAAAATTATATAAGTTGACTATTCTGCCTTGAAATTAGCATGAGCATTAGTTGGATGTGTTGTAGAATTGTCAGATATTTTGTTAAGACACATTTTTTTCAACTTTTTTTTACTTGATAGTGTATATATCTTTATACTACAACATTCTTTTCACATTAAATTCAATCTAATTTCTTAAGGATAATCTTTTAAAATTTAACATATTGACAAAAAACAACGTTTCTCTTTTTTGCATTTATGGTCGTTGGCTTAGCAAGAATTACATGAAAAAGTGAGTCTATACCTACTTAGCCTGTAAACAATAACAATAAATATCATATAGTATCTTCTTGGTTTATGTCTGCATAAATGGGTTATGGGGAGTACATAAGCATATTAATTAATACCTGCCTATATGCGGACAGATATTTGCAACTATTTGATTCAAATAAATTCACCTTCCCCTCTCCAACCCGACCAACCAATCCAAAATTTAAAGATAGGAAATAGTTTAATATTTATATGGTATCTACAATTACTGACCAGCAGACTTTCAACAACGAAACTCCACGATATTTCATAGACTACAAAAGATCCGATTCTCCCCAATACCCTCATGAAATTTAGCGGATATTAATGTTGAACGTGAAATTGCACTCAAAATTCTGACCACCATCATATATTGTACTTAATGTACCCATTTAAATGACGCTATGTGCATTTAAAGTACTACTTCCTATGCATTTGCAAAAATGATTCCTCTTGACTGGAAATATAATTCCTATTGACTGGTGGTTAAAATAAAATGATGTTAGTTCTAAACTTTGACAAAAATGTTCTTCTTTTTAATTTGATTTAATTTTTAAATATTTAGACAGATAGAAAGACAAGGCTTAGACAAAAAAGAAGCTGCTCTAAAGTATTAAACAAAAATAAAAATTGAATAAAGTCAAGGCTCCCATGTGATTCATAACAAACGATTCAAATTTGGAAAAGCCACCTTGATTATAATATCTAATTCCTTAAGTATTAGAACTATGCGAAAAGAAATAAATAGTATACCTACCTAAAACATGTTTCTATAATTTAAATATTTGTTGTTTTTTTTTTTTTTTTGTATAAGTTTAAGTTCAAATTTATTTTTATTTGAGTTAGAGTATTTTTAATATATTTAGAATATAAATTTCTTTAATATTTAGTGTCCTCTTTTGCAACAAGTAAAAATGTACTTTTAACTGACAATCCCAGATTAAATTTTATTTTATTTTTTAACATATCCTCTCAAGATTTCACATTTCTCCATCTTAGTGTAAAAAAACTCTAAGTAAAAAAGTAAAACTAAAGTGATTAAAAATAATGGATGTTGTTTCTTGAATGAAGAACGATTGACTTATGATCTATTACAAAGAAATATACATATATAATGCAATATAATATTTTGTACAGGCATGTATTACCTATTAATATATGTAATTTTCTATTCGACAGTAAACACGCATTAACGATTAACTTAAATTGTCAGTAAAAAGCAGCCGAAATGCTGTTGCCTATACTTTTCAAATGGCTTCTTTATTTGCTTTTATTCTATGTCAACATGCCGGTCTTTATAATTTGAGTTTAACAACATTGAAACCAGCAGGTGGTAAATCAGACTCCCCGTCATTCATTGCATTACTGAAATACTACTTGTTATAAAGGTAGCTCAATCGTGCTGCTCTACACCATTTGTACATCATTTCATTGGCTTGTTCTGGTGTTCTTCTTGTTCACCATTCAGCTGTTAACTAGTTATCCATTTTTCTTACCTCCAGATAAGGCAACTCAATGCAAGGAAGATTCCGATGCAGCAGCTCCCCAAACTTACCTTTGAAGTGATGATTTCTTCTTACAACTTTCTGCCAGACATAAATTAAACGAACTTGCCCTATAGACATGCCGCAAGAATTTGTAGCTTATTGACTGAGGTGAAATCGTTATTTTGAAAAGTTCACGCTTCCGCATTCTTATCTGGGGTATCTGAAATTCGAGTTATGACTCGAGCAATTTGCCACTCGATTGAATCTTGATTTATTAGCTATATGCGTAAACTGAGGGAGCAGGTTTGCGTGCACTTCTCTAATGCAAATTACACATTTATTGTGGGAACAGAATTTTTAATATGAATATTATTTACATACAACCTATGTTTGAACAGAGTGAACAAAATTATAAAATGATTCTTCTGATACAAAACTACAGTTTCCTTCTTTTAATAAATTGTCCATATAAATATTAATAAAAGAAAAATAAATAAATACATACATACATATGTAGGAGCAGTAGGCGTTTGAAAAAAAATAAAACTCTCTTGTCATTTTTTGGTATGCTATGCAGTTTTTTCAAAGAAAATTTACATGAGCAGTTGTGCAAGGCCGTATAACTGTTATCTGCTGATTTTGTAATTATCTGTGCTGAGAGATTGCATCGAAACTGTGAGAGTGCTAATTGTTACCTTAATTAATTAAACTACTTTATTGATTCAGTACCACCTTTTCTTTTTCTAACACCCAGCCTACACATTACATTGTATGTTGTTGTTTGAAAAATGGATACTTGTAATATAGACATTGGTATCCCCAATGGAATATTCAAAAAATACTGCTTACTGCGAAATGCAAGAGATACATTTGAAAATTAAAACATAAAAAAAGATATTTTTAAACATTCCAAAACTAAAAAGAATTTTTCTAAAGAACGATGTCTATAAAAGCATTATACCTTCCAAAATTACTTAAATATTAGGTACGTATACGTATACATATGTATATCAATATATGGGTTATTTTCCTCTTCAATAGTGAGGAGCGCGGACTTATTAGGAAACTGCAGGAACGGCACTGCAATGATATTGATTAAGAATAGTGCTAAAGTAACGAACGGTAATAATAATAAAATTACTATATTATTTGTTTGAATACTTTGGAGTGCCAGGGCATGTAAGAGATATGTATTTGAAACGTCTGTTATTGCAAACTGCATACGCAAAATCCTGTTTTTAAAAACAATCGCAAAGCCTTTGGTACAATCAATGTGCAATATTTGATGATGGGCTACTCAGGGTTTAGTTTAACTAATATATCGATGAAACCCTTTTCTTCTGCTGACAAACATGGATGAACTACGGCAGCATTGCAATAAAAAATTGTCATCTGCACGAGACGCATTGGTTGTCGAACGAAAGCCTTCGAGCGTATGAAGGATAGGTTCAGGAAATTGGGCAAAGAAATAGAAGTAGAAATGACTAATGCTATCTATAGGCATATATATATGTTGTGTTTTACACAATTTCTTCTTGATGCATATACATACATACCATCAACAAAAAATATGGGTAGAACTTTAAATCGAAAAATAGAGCATCCTCATCAAAGAAATCTGTCGAGTGTTTTGTCCACTCAAACTGCAATTATATGGAAGACATTTGGAATGACAAACAAATATCAGGTGAGACTTTGTTTTTTTCTATCTTTTAAATATGTACATATTGTAGAGAATCATTTTTAAATCTTAATTTTTTCGGATATACCTTTCTGCTTTTCGTAATTTCATTCAAAATGTATTCGTTACTCGTTTTTATTCGACGATGATGACGATCCTGATACTAGTGACGACTCTGAGCTGAGCATTCGGTAATAACGGTGTAGAGGTCCTAATCTCCGCGGAATGACACATAGAAGAATATTATGTTTTATCTCCACTTTAATTTCGCTTCTTAACAATTGGATTTTGCAATCAAAATTGGCCACCGTACGCCCTAGTGTTAAGACTGTAAGATTTTTCGGATGGTGTGTAAGCGTACGCCCTTAAAAAACCCAATTAGCCTTTGCTCAACGCAGGCCCTGTTCAGGCGTTGATAGTTTTTACTCGGATCTGGGGAACCGCCCTCGTGGCTTTACTCCCTCTTCCTTAATAAGCAGAACTGTGTATTCGTCACATAACTTTTAAAAAGCGCATTTAAAATTATGTCGGTTTTTTATGAAGTTTCCAGCCTTCAATAAACAGCAGGCGCCATAATTAAGCGTTACCGCCCAATTGACTGGATACCAATTGCCACTCATCAATAACATTTCAAAACCCATACACGCGTGCTCTCAAGATCAAGAATTCCACATATCTGCTAACTCGGCGGGTAGTAAAAATCTTCGAAATATTTCGATAAGCAATTCAAGGACCTCTTTAAATTAAGCCATCACGACCTATCAATTAGATTGTCAGCTACATCTTGATAAATTTGTAAGATAACGCGCGGCTAAATTGCATCAAGAGCCCGTGCTCCCCTGCGAAGGCGAAAACTATATCCGTGACTGGCCATAATATAGTATTCATACGACCCCACTGCTGTATATGTCACTCGGAGCCAACCAAACGCCGCAAATAGTCCAAACAATGATCAGCATAACAAGAAATCACTTTTACTTTCATTCAGCACAGCTAAACGCTCAAGTCTGGCAATCCGGTGATTTAGCGATCCGATCTCTCGGCCAGAAGACCAGTCGACATCCAGTATGACCAGGTAGTGCATTTCTGCTGATCTTTCGAAGGATAAACACGATCGCGCACCACCTCTCTGATATTTTATTATTTTGCGGCTATAAAAATGTACAGTGGCCATCAAAAGACGTGTCTAACTCGACTTTGCCCGTTTTTTTCTTTCTTTGCATGGATCTGAATAGCAGCAGCCACTTCGCCGGCCAAGTAGCTGGCGAACGATCGCTGCAAGACTAGGTGTGGCCGAGCACAGATGTCCAAGGTTGCATTTCTGAATCAGCTCACCGAAGAAAACTTATCAAATATTCAGATGTAGCATTTACTGGGGTAATTAATTTGGTTTCCAATCACAAGGAGCATTAGTGGCTTTTCCTCGAGACTTCTTTGAGAACGCTATTTTGAACGGTTGCAGCACACTAATTAACATATGTAATTTGCTATTATATTTACATATCTATGCCATTATGCTGTAGGTTTTCTGATTTTCTATCAGTGAAATTGAAACTTTTGCAGAGAAATGTCGAGCTACGCCTTCTATACGCACTTAAATTCAATGATATACATAGTTTTCACTTTTTTAGATCATTATCTGAGAACCTTGAATATACTTCGGACTTACGCTTCCTTATGACGGATGTTTGCAACAGGCATACATTCATTGCACTTTGTGAAATTAAGCTTCAAGTCCATTTCAGGCTTGGAATAAACTAAAAAACCAACAAAAAAAAAAATAGTTTACCAAAGAATGACGGGTCACGATCTAGACCGTGATCCTAAGAAGCTCATTAGCGGTTTTTGGGCCGTATTGATTTGATTAGTTTTTAATAGTCGGGAGAAGTTAAGAGTTACATATGTATACATATATTAACCGCATGCGCAGATAAAAAGATAGGTATTATGAAGAATGTGCAATATACGAGAAATATAGTTGAACTATGTACATACATATGTAGATGTTGGCCCATTAGCAATCACAAAACAAAACTTCGTTTTTTCAAACGATATTTATTTCTAATTCATTTTAATTTGCCTTAAAATAAAAAACGGAATATTTCAAATGCATGACAATTTAAATAAATCAAAATAATTTTCGAATATGACATTTTAGCGCATGGTAATGCAAATAAATAACACAGGCTTAATACCGGATAAGAAATATGTATGTAAATTATGTATATAACAAACAGTTTTTCTGTACACTAGAAAAAAAAATGTTCCATTACGATTGTTCTGAAAAACAGAGTTAATGTAGTAGAAACACCATTTTGCTATTTTCGATATTTAAAATTTAGTAAAAGTGATATAATAGATGATCTGAATATTATTCGAATGAAAACTTGAAATCTTCTTTAACTAATTTATTAATCTATGTAAATAGTCTTTATATGCGTTTGGAGTTCATAGAAAATTAAATGAACAATATGTTATTAATTTAATGATTTTTACTGGAACTGATGCTCAGTTTATTACTGAAATAGTGAAATTCCAACCGAAATATTTTAAATTAAACTACTGATTCACTAGCAACTACACTTAGTCTTTGTTATATAGAAAGTGATAATTCAAAATTCATGCCAAAGCAAATTCGTTACAATTTGAATTTTTCAATAGGCATACCATCTAAAGATTGGCATATTTTTAAAATGTTGTTTAAGATTCATTGGAATATCACTTTCTCGTAAAATATATTATTATATTTTCCTCTCTCTAAGACACTGTCAAACCCGTAAGTTTTAAGAAAATTAATTAGTAAATAAGTATTTATTTATTTATTTATGTATAAATGCTTAACCTAATACATTAATAAATGGCAATGTTTATTATACAACGCTTTATAAAAATCTAATTAGCATTTTTTGCATAAATTTGGAAATAAAGCCGCACCCTACCCTTCAAAGTGAAGTCCGAAAGTAGGACATTACAGCCCCGGATAATCACTCACAGTCAAACTCGCCACACATTGCAAGAAACAAATTTGTGCCTTCCACAATTCGCGGTTGAACCACCTGTACTACAACAAACTAACAGATGAGATTTGTATTGAGATTGGTAGATATAATAAGTAGAGATGGCAACAATTAATCAAACGAATGTAATAATCGATTAATTTGGTTTGATTAATTTATATGATATTTTCTCTCTTGATGAATCGGCGATTAATTGATTAGTTCGAGAAATATCAAAAAATACTTTCTACAGTAATGTGAATATTTTTAGACCACCCCCAATTCTTCGGGAACCTTAAGTTTCCGAATCACGCGTTTTTTAAATTGGACAGAGTGGGGAAAATCAATGAAAAAGGACACTTAGTGATTTCAATTTTTCCGTTCTGTCCCACCTTGGAAGTATGCTTAAGAAAATTAAAAGTGCCCAAAACATAGAAGTGGTCTTAAAAACTTTTACAGTACCTACTGAGATTTAATTTACAGCCATATCGTTGATCGGGAAACATCGCGGTGTTTTGATGTTGCAGAAATTTAAAATGCTCAAAATGTTAGAATTAGAAGTATTACGTGGTTTGAAACGTGGTAGCCCTGCATACTGGGCAAACTAATTTTTGTAAAAGAGAGAGAGAGAGAGAGAGAGACAGAGAGAGAAGATTTTGACCAGTTTTGACTAAACAGTAAAAAACATAAGGTTCCTCACACAAGTCCTAATCTAGGAATATCAAATGCCATTGCATTTAAAGAGGATGCATAAATTTTATTTTATTAATTTTGCGTATTAAATGATCGCTTGAAGTTATTCTTATTTATTTTAAATTATTAATTTTTACATAAACAATTATTACATTGAAAACTTTGAAATTACTTTTTATTAAAATTTTGTACCGAACATGAAAAATTGAAAAGTAAGTTTTTAAATTGATTTTTTTCCAAACCAATACGACAGGCCTAGTGGTCCGCTACGTACATTTTTGCGACAAATTTGTTCACGAATGTGCGCTTGTCATGTTCTTTATTCGCCAGCTATTTTATGAAATAATCAGTTTATGGAAAAAAGTCAAATTCGTGGAAAACTTCGAAATGTTTTGGTATCTTTGTTTTTATATAATAGTTTAAGATTCAAACTTTTATTTAAGTTGTGTTACTAACTCCTACAACAATTCGTTATTTTGTAATAATTTTTTATATATGGTAAAATTTACGGTGTTTTGCACTCCTTAACACACATTTTACTGAAAGCGGAAGAAAATTGAGTGTTTCTATTTTCGAATTTGTAATCTATGGAAAAAATCCTATAGAAATGTGCTGTTTGTTTGGGCTCAAATTTGGTTTGACCTGGGTAATTAATTTAACAGTGTACATTTGCTTCCCGCCCCACCCTGTTATTAAATTAAAAATAAGAGCAACTAAACATTCGTTATCAATGTATACAACTTTCGTTTTCACTTGAGATCTCTTAAAGAAAGACGAGATCTCTTTCGGAGAGGCGTCTTATTTATTTCTCTGGTCCGGCGCGGATGCTGGGTACACATCTCAAGGAATGTCTCTTGCTCCCTTCTCTTGAGCATGATCGCGTTCCTTATGTACAGCAGAAGATCAGAAGCACGGCGGCCGCGGCGATCGTGCCTAGTTAGCAGAACGAGAGCTGCGCGGCGGCAGCCACGAGGGGCACGAGAACAGAACGGCAACAGCAACAGCAACAGCAACAAGCGTCTTATCTTCCCACTACATCATGAGTAACAGCGCGCACGTCGCGGACCCCAACTTTGGCAGGCACCCAAGCAGAGCAGCCGTGCAGTTGCAGAGATAGTGAACGTATCGTCTCCTACCACACCCATAAGTGGATTGCGCTTGCGCATTTTTCCAATAGCGTTAAAAATTGCAACAAGGTTTTTCTCGTTGCTCTTGTTGGCGCAAAGTTTTCCCCCCTCGTTCGATCTCGCAATCTCTTCCTTTTTGCCTCTACGTTTTCTGCTATTTTCAACACGGGTGTTTCCTTTGATTTTATTGTCGCTGGCTTGACTTTTCTGCCCGTTACCGCCGCTTTTAGGTGATCTCGTTTCACGGCAATAAATAATCCAACGGCGAACGAATAAAACAACGATGATAACGTGCGACACAATGCGACCAAAACGACTAAGACGTCCATCCGCACAAGAATATACCAATAAGAATGAAAAAAGTTGTCCACAGGTAGTAATAAGTGCCGGGTGGTGTAATTTGCTGTTAGGTAAGAACGGGTTCACGTCCGTCCATCTATCTACTACGTATAACAAACGTGATCGTTCCGTGCGGCGTTCCTACCTCGAGTCCAGGCTTTGGGCTAATCAAAGTTGAACCAGGTTGGCGTTACTCTAACTTTTTTGCACTCCTTCGTTTTCGATCTTTTTATTTTATTTTATTTTATTTTATTTTTTTCTCTCCTGGTTTCACTGATGACGGCAATCTTGTCAGATATCAGCAGTAGCGACTGGACGAGGACTGGTTCAGTAGGTCTCAGCTGATCTTGGTTCTGAACCACAGATGTTTTCGCCTTTTTATTCCCCGCTAAAATTGTAACGCAAATTGCTCTCGATGTCGGATGACTAGCAGCGCGAATCAATCCGATGCGGTTTTTATGACTCACCCTGTTTCCTGTTGTAATTTACAATTTCCTTTCAATAAACCTACACAATCGCAACCCTCGCTCCTTTTGGCATTTTTCGTTTTCAACTTGAAGGACATTTTTTCCTTAGTCCTAGGTTTTCACAAAATCTATAAATTTCTTTTAAAAAAATGGACGGAGAAATGCGAGTAAATTTTGTTGAGCCTTTAGCGTTCCGTATCATTATAAATATTACCGTAAAGTATATGTGACGACGACTAAGCGACGTTATTTTTCGTTTTTATTTGTTAGTAGGCCGCAAGTATTTTTGGGAATCTTAGTAGCTTTTTAAAAAATTTATTGTTTTTTGCATGAAAGAAAATAGTTTCAGTTTTAGCGTAGCTTCGCAAGTGGATGTTCTAATTTAAACATTTCTTTAATAAAATTTACATTAACTAGATTTATCACTACACTGTGTTTCAAATTAAATTAAATATAATAAAATCATATCGTAAATGACATAAAAATAGATAAATATTTATAAGGAGGATTATTCCATCCTCCTTATACATAAATGTGTAATGAAAGTCACGTAAAATTAAAATCTCCACATAATTAAAAATTAATGATTTTCGGACTGTTTACAATAACGAAGCAAAAATGTGACCGATATATTGCATCATTAATACCCTCCAACCGAGGTCGAATAAATATCCAGCTAAAATCATCATCGGTTGTTGGGTGTTAACACGCAAAATGGAGTTGTGTCCGTAAAACTTGAAATTGTGCAGAAACACAATTTTTTCTTTACCATTAGTAAAAAAATATTTTATTTTTAGTGTATGGCTTAAAAGGTGTTACGCACAATGATACACTCTACTCTGTTTACATAGTGTGAAGCAACTTAGAGATTTCTGAAACATGTTATTTTACAAAACTCATACCAAATCTGCAGTAGGATAATTATTATCTTTCTTCTGATTACTTTCTTTTGGCCATAAAAACAAAATTTTCAAAATGAACTCCAATATGCTTCAAAAGCTACTTGATCTTTAAAATGCCATTTTATATATCCTTTTAAAAGAAAAGAAATCCCCCTAAATACTCCATCGAAACAAATGAAGAACAAGCGACAATGTGGCGGAACTTTTTTGTCGCTTGTTTTTCGGCTCCGTGACCCAGCTTCACCTCCAGTTCCTTGATAAATTCCTTTATCAAATCCAAATATTTACGTTTTAGTCTGCATTCGTAGCTGCAGTGTCCAAATCCAAGGCACTTTGGGCAGGGTATGGCAGCTGCAAGTTTGGCTCTTTTTTTAATGCAAGTTTCTCCGCCTCATCACCTTCGGGAGCCGTTTTTATTTTGATGTTTTTCTTTCTACAACTGATCACTTACAGTGGAAAAGAGAACATCGAAATAAGAATGTCACCATTGCGATAATGGTAAGGATAATTTAATTATTTTACTAATAATAATAATTGTAATGAACGGGACAGTTTCACAAGACTATATATGTATATACATACAATACATATAGTACCTATGTATACAAAATAAAAAAGTATATCTTATAGTTACAGTTACAGTTTAATTATTATTATCAATGTATAACCTATATATTGTATAAAATAGTCTATGTTTTAATTATTTGTCATAAATATTTAACTAAAAAATCTCTAAAACTCCTTTGTTTACAGTAATCTATCCCTGTCGAATTTAAATTTCTTATTCAAAATTTTAATTTCGCCAAATGTGGCACACTTGGAGAAATGTATATTGTGACAATTTAATTTCTTGAGACAAGAAGGAGTCTTATACGATGTCTTTAAGTGACTCAGTGGTCATCACACGATCAAGAACTGCATTTTATCTCCGCAGTTAGTACGACATAAAAACATAAGACTGATGCAATTAATATTAACAGTGCGAGTCATGAGAAAATTTCACGGAATACCAAAGTCTCGCATCTCTCGCCGCACGAGATGACTCGGATGCATTCTCTGCAAGTTTTTGTCCTTTTGGATCTGGTAACGGCGTCGTGTGTAAATCAAGCTTACAAGCTCCATAAATGTTAACATCAATTAAAAAATGAAAGCGAACTGGAATCCATCCTTAAGCGAAAAGCGGGTAGAGTGGTTGCGAAAAACTTTCCGATTCATCACTTTGGCGCTGCGGAGATTGCGGCGCGCGAAAAACTAGAGTAAACTGAAACAAAACCGCCGCATCGGCCGCGGCCGTCCCGTTCGGCGATCGACATATTTGCAAGAAGAGAAGTTAACCTGACCAAACGTAGAGATGGGCCCAGGTTAGTTAAGACAATTATTTGCGGCAAGGAGTTGAGCAACCAGTTGGACGCGGACCAAGTGTCCGCTATTGACTAAGAGTCTCGCACCGCACATCCGTCGATCGATCGGTGCCCGAGGAGCCGCGATGCCATGCCGTTCGGGCTCCTTGCAGTGGATGCTGCGGTCCAGCCTAGCGCCGTGGACCTGCCGTCCGATCAGATCCACAAAATTAGCACTGCTGGCAAGAGGCCGACGTCGTTTCCAGCGGTACGTCGCGTCGCCGCCGGAGTGCACCGCCACGCTAAGTACGGCAAAATTACGGCTGCCCAAGAGCAACAAAAGTTGAGGAAAATCGTCGGATGTGTTCAAAGTACTATCAGCGGTTGTGGACGTATAAATTCTCCGGTGCGGGATTCTGTAAAACTGGAGCAGTTTCGTAGAAAGTTTCGTAATTTTTACGATTCCTTTTTCAGCAGTTTAAGATAATTGCACAGGTGCATGTAGATGATGTTGATGGAAGTTGCAAATTGATTCAGCCAGTGGGTGGTTGCTTAATCGCCCCAGCGAATGCACTAAACTTGTCATTTTATTCGTATTATGCAAAAGAGCTCGCCAAAGCAACGACGCGGTGATGCCGGGATGTTATCTCTAATAGCCAACTTTGGTTTATCGCGGTCGTACGACTTCACATTCTGCCACGATCTCTCTTTATACTCAGGCTCGTGAAATTATCATCCACCACGTGTAGGCAATATATATACTTTCATTTTTGTGCATCATGAGCCATAAAATCGAGTGAGAGTTCAAGACTACAATTACATAATGCAATTTATAAGGAAAGCTTCATAAAAACAACAACACGCCTTAATATAGGGAAAATATCATGAAGACTGACAACGCATAACCATGCGCCAGAAGGCGACACAAAATATAAAATGAACTAGAGGCCCATCATTGACTACCCTCAGAAGCAAATTGCAAACAAATAAGGACTTACTCAAAAATATATTGCAGGATAGATAACTTTAAACTTCATTATATTGAATTTATTTCCGTGACAATTACTTTTTATTTCATTTTTCGTTCTCAATGAAATTTTTTTAACATTGTCTAAAAAATATCTCGAGGACTAAACATGGAAAAAAAAAATATATACCCGAGACAATATTTGTTGTCCTCGTATTGATAAAGTAAAATTAACATAAAGAAAATTGATATGCTTATAATTACGAGTTAATCTAACGTAATCCTCAAAAAAATCACATTTTTTGCAAAAAAGTCAGATCAAGTCATTGACACATAACACAGTTGCGGGAAACTTCCATTTTAATACGCAATTCAATCGATAAACACTTCAATAATCTACAATTCAAGCCGGCAAAGTAACAAATCTCAAGAGATAGCTGGTGTCAACGAGAAAAACTGTAATCGGACTCCAAAGAGTACCAGATCGAAAAATAGTCGCCAAATAGTAATGAGAAACATGCATAGTACAGTATAACTCTGAACGGACAAGGATTTGGAACTAGGCGCCATAGTGACTTCTATTCAGCTCAAAAAGAGTTATCCAACGATGTATTACATATAGCTATTGGAGGGGGGTACCAAAATTTGCATCATCCTTTGTAAATAAGAATGTGCATGTTTTGCTATGAACGTAAGTAATACAAATTTAAGCGAATACCTCATATGTAAGTGTTACATCCTTTCTTGGATAGTCTTTGATGGAGACCACCACCAAAAAACTGAACCAATCGACACGATAGTTATAGAGCTACTCCACGTTTAATTCAAATTTGTTTTTAAAAACAGCGTGAGGACATCACACACTGGAAAAGAAATTGTTGTCTTTGTATAACTGGTAGAGTGAATATTTTCTTTTGTTTTGAAATAAATAATAAGACACTTATAAGAATCTTTTATTGCAAAATCAACCATTTAAATCTAATTATATTTTTGGACGCAGCCCCGATTATCACCTGGAAAGATTAAATGCCACCTCTGAGTGCACTTAGTAATGGTGGGATCCCGTGAATAAATATTGCTCGAACATACCAGAGCGTATATTTACTGATATTTTACACGGACCTGCCAGTGTAAAGTACGACCTTACCAGCGACAAGGTTCAGCCCGTAATTATTTATCTACGGAACTAATCAATTAATTATGTTTATTGTTATTAATTATGTTCTTTGATATACAATATACATCTATGATATATTTCATGCTCTTTCTAATAATTAACTTTAAACAAATCTCAAATTAAACTACTCGCACTTAATGGCGAAATTGAGCTCTAGACAAGGTGATCAATGCATTCGCTACCAAACAGATTAGAATGAGGCTTGGGCTCACCCACAGTACTAATCGCGTACTAATTAGGATGATCACCAGGATCATAACTGGGTACTCATATGCCTCGAGTCACTTAGCTAGGTGGAGACGTCTGGAGGATCTCTGCGAAGCTTGATACGAAGCAGAAAATGAGAAGCATTTAATCTTAAGATCTTAAAGTCGATGTGGCTGTTCCTCCCTTAAGGATGCCCTGCCCCGCTGATAAACAGTGAATTAATGGAACTAGCTTCTTGGTGTTACTCACGTTTCTGTCAGGGCACCAACGGCTGAAGTCCTGACTGAGGTCCTGAGAGAACTGTGCTTGTTGGTTGTTGTGGTCCCCACTTTAATTCATTTCTGAACGCTGACTGAATAATTGCAATCAAAATTGCCTTGCCCGAATAAATCAAATCACAGTTGATAGAGTAAAATAAAAACAAACGAACAAAGCGACGACCACTGTTTTCAAGAAGAACTTAACTCTCTAATTAAAAAAGAAATGATGAGTACCTACATATTTAATTTTTATTTAATTACTTGGCAAGGTTGGATAATAAACTAAACTAGACACAAATTATTTCAGGCGCGCAGGTTTGATTCGAGAACAGTGATTTTCTCCCCAAAAGGTGAGGATGGTCCAGATTATTATGTTAATATTACTAATCTGGAATTTATTATATAATATTATGTTAATATTACTAATCTGGAATTTCGTTAGCTTGCTCCGAGAGGATCGAAATGGCCACGCTGACCAGGAAGAAGAAGAAGACGGTTATTAAGATGTTAACAGACAAGGAAGTCGATCCACTCATTGCGAAATACGAGGAGATGTAAGGAGACTCCTAAATTATTTTAAAATCCGTTGTAATTTCTTTCATTTTAATAATTTAAAATTGTCTTAACATTAAGAAGTAAGTTTTTCTTTTGGCTTGGTAAATTGTTTCCTCGATAACATAAATAAAGAAAACGTATTTAATAGGCCTTTAGGATCAAATGAAAGGTCGCCCTTATTTCACTCGATTAAACAGTGCGAAATTCTAGACTCGATTATATGTACACTTCTTAAATCCATTTCAGGTGACGATTTCTATAATAATTTTATTATATATAATTATATATACATATGTATATGCTATATAAATATTGCTAAGTGCATTTCGTATTAAAAAGACCACTACTTGCAGCTAAAATATTTTTACTGGCTTTGTGAGTGCCGTCGATAAGGCATGTCTCATCATAGGCAGCGTTTCGCAAATGTCAAAAAATAATATTCTGTAGAAGACGAATATTCAGCAATTTGTATCCGTGATTTTCATTAATTTAAATCAGTAGAAATTACGGAAGCTTGCTTAGTTTGCAACGATGGAGTATTAAACACCCTCCAACAACCATGAAGCGTTAATATTATGCTTCAGTACGTTTTGGATCCCAAGTAAGATATTTAACAAATAATTTTCGTTTACAAAAGCATCGACCGTTTTTTATTTTTTTTCCACACGCATGAGGGACAAGACAATTAATTACTCGCTTATTATCCACTACGTGTTTCGAGGATCAAAAAAACATGCTGTAGAAAATAAAACACGCACCTTTGCACACGTGCTCTTTTTCCTACCTTAAAAATATTGTGGCGGTACCTGTATGATGCATATGTGTTGTGTGAAAGCAGGCTGTGCTTATTTTGTAAAAATTGTAGTAGGCCTGTCGTTTTGTTTTTGAAAAATATTGATTTAAAAAATTCAGTTTCGGTTTGTCATTCATGTAAAAAGGTTTAATTAAAGTAAAATAATTAAAATAAATGTTAAATAATCTACAATTCAAGCCGACAAAGTAACAAATCTCAAGAGATATAGCTGGTGTGAACGAGAAAAACTGTAATCGGACTCCAAAGAGTACCAGATCGAAAAATAGTCGCCAAATAGTAATGAGAAACATGCATAGTACAGTATAACTCTGAACGCACAAGGATTTGGAACTAGGCGCCATAGTGACTTCTATTCAGCTCAAAAAGAGCTATCCAACGATGTATTACACATAGCTAAAAAGGGCCGTGAATTATGAATTAACAAAAAAAAACGTTATTTGGCTATTGTTAAAACTGACATGTATAATACAGAATAATTCTGAACATACAAGGATTTGGAACTTGGCGCCATAGTGACTTCTATTCAGCTCAAAAAGAGCTATCCAACGATGTATTACATATAGCTATTGGAGGGGAGTACCAAAATTTGCATCATCCTTTGTAAATAAGAATGTGCATGTTTTGCTATGAACGTAAGTAATACTAATTTAAGCGAATACGTCATATGTAAGTGTTACATCCTTTCTTGGATAGTCTTTGATGGAGACTACCACCAAAAAACTGAACCAATCGACACGATAGTTATAGAGCTACTCCACGTTTAATTCAAATTTGTTTTTAAAAACAGCGTGAGGACATCACACACTGGAAAAGAAATTGTTGTCTTTGTATAACTGGTAGAGTGAATATTTTCTTTTGTTTTGAAATAAATAATAAGACACTTATAAGAATCTTTTATTGCAAAATCAACCATTTAAATCTAATTATATTTTTGGACGCAGCCCCGATTATCACCTGGAAAGATTAAATGCCACCTCTGAGTGCACTTAGTAATGGTGGGATCCCGTGAATAAATATTGCTCGAACATACCAGAGCGTATATATACTGATATTTTACACGGACCTGCCAGTGTAAAGTACGACCTTACCAGCGACAAGGTTCAGCCCGTAATTATTTATCCACGGAACTAATCAATTAATTATGTTTATTGTTATTAATTATGTTCTTTGATATACAATATACATCTATGATATATTTCATGCTCTTTCTAATAATTAACTTTAAACAAATCTCAAATTAAACTACCCGCACTTAATGGCGAAATTGAGCTCTAGACAAGGTGATCAATGCATTCGCTATACCAAACAGATTAGAATGAGGCTTGGGCTCACCCACAGTACTAATCGCGTACTAATTAGGATGATCACCAGGATCATAACTGGGCACTCATATGCCTCGAGTCACTTAGCTAGGTGGAGACGTCTGGAGGATCTCTGCGAAGCTTGATACGAAGCAGAAAATGAGAAGCATTTAATCTTAAGATCTTAAAGTCGATGTGGCTGTTCCTCCCTTAAGGATGCCCTGCCCCGCTGATAAACAGTGAATTAATGGAACTAGCTTCTTGGTGTTACTCACGTTTCTGTCAGGGCACCAACGGCTGAAGTCCTGACTGAGGTCCTGAGAGAACTGTGCTTGTTGGTTGTTGTGGTCCCCACTTTAATTCATTTCTGAACGCTGACTGAATAATTGCAATCAAAGTTGCCTTGCCCGAATAAATCAAATCACAGTTGATAGAGTAAAATAAAAACAAACGAACAAAGCGACGACCACTGTTTTCAAGAAGAACTTAACTCTCTAATTAAAAAAAAATGATGAGTACCTACATATTTAATTTTTATTTAATTACTTGGCAAGGTTGGATAATAAACTAAACTAGACACAAATTATTTCAGGCGCGCAGGTGATTTTCTCCCCAGAAGGTGAGGATGGTCCAGATTATTATGTTAATATTACTAATCTGGAATTTATTATATAATATTATGTTAATATTACTAATCTGGAATTTCGTTAGCTTGCTCCGAGAGGATCGAAATGGCCACGCTGACCAGGAAGAAGAAGAAGACGGTTATTAAGATGTTAACAGACAAGGAAGTCGATCCATCATTGCGAAATACGAGGAGATGTAAGGAGACTCCTAAATTATTTTAAAATCCGTTGTAATTTCTTTCATTTTAATAATTTAAAATTGTCTTAACATTAAGAAGTAGGTTTTTCTTTTGGCTTGGTAAATTGTTTCCTCGATAACATAAATAAAGAAAACGTATTTAATAGGCCGTTAGGATCAAATGAAAGGTCGCCCTTATTTCACTCGATTAAACAGCGCGAAATTTTAGACTCGATTATATGTACACTTCTTAAATCCATTTCAGGTGACGATTTCTATAATAATTTTATTATATATAATTATATATACATATGTATATGCTATATAAATATTGCTAAGTGCATTTCGTATTAAAAAGACCACTACTTGCAGCTAAAATATTTTTACTGGCTTTGTGAGTGCCGTCGATAAGGCATGTCTCATCATAGGCAGCGTTTCGCAAATGTCAAAAAATAATATTCTGTAGAAGACGAATATTCAGCAATTTGTATCCGTGATTTTCATTAATTTAAATCAGTAGAAATTACGGAAACTTGCTTAGTTTGCAACGATGGAGTATTAAACACCCTCCAACAACCATGAAGCGTTAATATTATGCTTCAGTACGTTTTGGATCCCAAGTAAGATATTTAACAAATAATTTTCGTTTACAAAAGCATCGACCGTTTTTTATTTTTTTTCCACACGCATGAGGGACAAGACAATTAATTACTCGCTTATTATCCACTACGTGTTTCGACGATCAAAAAAACATGCTGTAGAAAATAAAACACGGACCTTTGCACACGTGCTCCTTTTCCTACCTTAAAAATATTGTGGCGGTACCTGTATGATGCATATGTGTTGTGTGAAAGCAGGCTGTGCTTATTTTGTAAAAATTGTAGTAGGCCTGTCGTTTTGGTTTTGAAAAATATTGATTTAAAAAATTCAGTTTCGGTTTGTCATTCATGTAAAAAGGTTTAATTAAAGTAAAATAATTAAAATAAATGTTAAAGTAATAAGAAAAAACTAAAAATATAATATAAATAATACAAATAAATTGTTTTAATTAAAAATAAAATTTAAATGGAGGCCGACCTCCAAATATCATACACTTTATTACTGTATGAAGGTTTCGTTACGAAAAAATCTTTATTGCCAATGGTCCTGTGGCGTCAGAAATTAGCCACAGTTGGCCTGCTACTGTGACTTCCCTACTCGGATAAATTCAGCAATCGCAGTAATCAGGGCCGGCCTTAGCCATCTAGGCGCCCCGGGCGAGTCATGCCTTTGGCGCCCTTTTAGGTATACTTATTTCATTACAATTAAAAAAACTGTATTTTGAATTTGTACCATATCTTTTATTGAATTAATAGAAAACTAAAAACATCACATGTATTTAAAATACATATTTCAAATCTTATTTTTCTAGCTTTTTTGTCAGCAAATTCTCTGATAAGACTGGCAAAATCTAAATTTTCTGCAACTTGATTTTCAATAGATAGCGCGGCCAAACTAGTCAATCTTGTTTGAGACATTGTAGACCGCAAATAAGTTTTTATCAATTTTAGTTTAGAAAAACTTCGTTCGCCACTTGCAACAGTCACTGGTATTGTTAACAAAATACGCAGCGATATCCAAATGTTGGGATATAACTCTTGAAGATTATGTTTTTTGATAAAATTTAATGTTTCGATAGGAGCTGCCTGACTGTCTTCGAGATAGTGTTGCAAACCTAAAATTTCATCGCACCGTTTTTATGCGATAAATTAATTTTTTAAACAGCGTAACTCAGCTTAACGAACGACCGACATCCTTAAAGGAACGATTGCATCTAACAAAAACCAAAGTGAGAATCCATATAAAAACAAAAGCGAGACTCCATATAAAAACAAAAGCGAGACTCCATTTAAAAACAAAAACGCGACTCCATTTAAAAACAAAAACGACTGCCATCTGGGAAAAGGCGACTGGATTTTATTTATATTTTAGGTTCCCTTCTTTGTCCAGTTCCCACATAAACACACTGTGCATACCATAGAAGAAACTATGAACGCTTTTGCCTCAGCTCGAAATTCGCGATGTCTCGAAATTTCCCAGCTCCAAAAAAGATTCGGGGAATTTTTTGAGGCTCTCTTTAGCCCGAACTATAATGGCCTTAAGGCTGAGTAAAGGCCTACCCTAAATGGGACGTAACGTAACGTAAGAAACGTCAACGTAACGTGCGAACGTGTGTTAAGTAATGGGGATACCCTAAATAGACGTAAGAAAACTTGACGAAGGTTCGTCAAATCTGGAAATGTCACTTTAGCCTTCGTAAAGGTGCCGTAAGAATCGCACAACGTAAACAAACTTCAAAAGTTTCAGAGGTTATATTGTGTGAAAATTAAATCTGCCGCGGCGTAACTTTACGTTTCTATTTCGGGCGAAATGTCCGTTTTAACGTCCGTAAGCCTGCCTCGTTAAATTCTTACGTTACGTTTACGTTGCGTTACGTTTCTATTTAGGGTAGGCCTTAAGATTCCTTAAGATTTGTACGCTCGGGACCGTACGCTTAAGACTTGACGAAAGATTCGGAAATGGCCTTATTCTATCTTTCGTTCACTTTTCCAATCTTTCGCCAAGTCTTAAGCGTACGGTCCAGAGCGTACAAATCTTAAGGAATCTTACTCAGCCTTAAGGCCATTATAGTTCGGCTTTTTGCTCGTTCGTAGCTGATTGCGATAGGGGTGGGTAGAGATATTTGGTGCTGTGGGGTGCGGGTGCTACAGCAGGCAGACAGAGACACGAAAAATTTGAATAGGACGTAGCGCTGTGCTGTTGTTCTGCGAAAGGGGCTTGTGGGACTGCTCTAACGTGAAGCGTGAGGGAGTTGAATTTTTCTAGGAATCCTCTGAGTTGCGTGGTATTAAGTGGTTAAGTTGAGCAGGCGCGCGCGGCGCCCTGTAGTACCTGGCGCCCCGGGCAGCCGCCCCGGTCGCCCCCCCCCCCTAAAGCCGGCAATGGCAGTAATAGTAGTGGAAATCACAGTAGCCTGGCTAAAAACGACTTTCATGAGAAGGAAGCAGCCATTAGTATTTTTCATTATTCTCGGGAACGGCAGCCATTACGGTTACAAGTTTCATTGTTCATTAGCTGGCAAAATATGTTAAACATTTCTAATTAAGGTGCTGTGTTATTAATTCGCTAAAGTCCTTTTTCTAAGTACATATTTAGGACAACAATTTGTGCCTTCAATAATTTCCAGATAATCAGCAACATTTCTTGAAATATGCACCATAACCCTTCCGACTACTTGCTTACAATACAGTGAAGTCTCCTATAACGCGATTATTCATACCGCGTTATATGGAAACCGTGTTCTAAAAAAATCAGAATTCTTCTATGGAAATCACATTATGAGAAACATATGTACATATATAAGACACTTGACTGCATTTATTTATTTTCACGAGGAAAAATTCATTACAAGCGTTAGTCTTCTGAGAAGCCTCCGTCCGAATACTTCCAATTTTCAAGAAACACTCGCTGGTCATGAACAGAGCCTGGATAGCCGGTAAAAATATTGAGCATTTTCCTCAGTATGGTCACATTCCACTTGCAGTTGAATAGCGTACCGCAGTTTTCTGTTGATGTATTCATCGTGAAGGTAGGGTGGACATAAAACATTCACATAAGTTCCATCAATTGCACCTGCTGCTCGGCGAAATATATTTGCTTGCCCTTTTCGGACAAATCCATTCAATATTTGCTCAGCTCGTCCTTACTGGGATATTTGATTATAGCAGGAACCATACTCAAAGTTCTGCATAGTTTACTTTCGAAATTATTTCAAAAGCTGTGCTGCGAGGAACGTTCATTGGTGTGGAAACAAATCTATAAGAACAAACAACTATGCCAGCAAAAATAAAAACATTATCGCTTCTATGTAGGTATATCCCGACTCCAGCCATGTCTTTTAATTTCAAGGTTTTGCACAAAATATCTATACGATCTTAAGTTCAGTCTTAGGTGTTTTTCGCAAGCATTTTCATCTCCGCACAAAATCTTATACTTCGAAAGAATTTGGTGACGAACTATAATTTACTGGGACCTGTAGAAATTTGTGAAATTCTTTATTGTTATAAGCATTTCAATTTTTTCCTACAGAATTTTCAGACACTTCATCCTCATCAAGGCCAGTCCAAATCCTGTTGCTGTTCAACCAAAATCGGCTCACTACTTGCATAACAAACATGTTTGCATTCATATTTTCTTGTACTCTTCTTTCACCTTCCATTATTAATTATATTTTCAACGCTTACACTTTTGTCCTCCACTTAGGTAAACTTCAAACGTCAAATTTCAAGCTAAGCAAACAAATTCAGATAGGTTAACTTTGCCTTCGTCTAAATTGTTATAATAGCTCAGCTTGTTCGCTGACGTCATAAACTGTCATAACAAGACGAAGACTTGGATTCGGACAGGCCCTGAAAAAGGCATGCCAATTAGCTGTGCCGATATTTGATACCTATACAAGACCTCTTATAATATTGAAACAGAGCGTTGATGGAAATAATTTCCAAAAACAAAACTACATAAAACAATATTATATTATAAAATTTGATCACAACTTTAGATTCAATGAAAATGACCTAATATCCTATCAATATAAAAAACACCGACAAGAAAATAATAAAACTTATATTTAACAATTTTGTTTTTACTAAGGTAACCGGTCTTTAAAAATATAATGATAGAATGGCAATTTATTCTTTTTACTATGTCAACCTCTTCTTCTTTATTCTCTGTAAGATTTCAAGAATTGTGGAAAATAGCAAGACGTTTTACCTCTAACAGAAATTAACTATCTCTGAAATTCAGCAAAGTGTTCTTAAGTGGTAGGCACTTGTAAAAGTTCAAAAAAGCCAATACGAAAGTAGACATTACCGCCTTTGAGCTCTGCAAGATTTCGAAAGAAATTGCAACGTCGGTAGACCTAAAATAGCACTCGGCGGGTCGAGTAAGTAACTTGTTTCTAGGAAGGCACAGAACATGCTCCCATTTCAAACCTCCTAATGCAATACCATTAAGGTCTGTTTATAAAATTACATCACCAGCATTCAATATGCAGTACACATTTCCCGTCGATCGTCTAAATCGGAGAGTCGGTCGCAACCCTTTAATCTCGATCGATGCAGTAAACTATTTCATGTAACATTGACCTCTCCGAACCCTGTTGCATCTGCTTTAATGGTATTGGATGACCACTTTCGTGTACTCGAGATACCATTTATAGAAAATATGTACTATACTCCATAGGGTATGCCGCTGACACACTAGTTCGTGAATTGTGATCCTTTCCATTCGCTGTTACGTCTTGCGCGATCTTGTTTACTTCAGTCGCAGTCCGGACAACAGCATACCTAACGGAGCTTTAAAACTATCTGTAAGATGCGTACGAGCCATGCAGGTAATCTCCGAACTAGTTCCCGAAGGTATCTGGCTTGATTGATAAGCCGATAAAGCGAGATACATAAGGCAACTCATTGTTTTATGAGAAACAAGAATCACCTCTGAATGAAATTCACTGACCCGGCGAAGAGGAGCACACAGCACACACACCAACATTGTACCTATATATGTAAGTATGTATATGCCCATACTGACGCAACTGATCTGAAAAGGGTTCAACCAGTGAGTCTTGCTGGACTTATCTGTCAATAGATCACTTCATTTGACACTAATCCGATCAGACATCTTAAGGCACCACAAAATCAATACAAAATCTTGCCGAGATCCACGGAGTGGGTACCCGAAAATTTCAGGATGGTTGTTTGAACCGGAGCGGTCCGGGGACAGTATGAATGGATCAGGCAGCAGTTAGTAATCCATCCGAAGCGTTTTTACGTTCTCGGGTACGAAGGACGGACTAATTGTTTTATGGATGGGAACCCAAACGGACAGAAACAAATCATTAATCTTGAAAATCAGGCGGCATATTAAAATAAAAGGGAAACGCCTGATGAATGGCGCAAAAAACTGATCCGGCAACTTTTCAATTACCTCGTTTCTCAGTTCTGGATTTGATGGAGATCGTCTTTCGAACTTGCCTGCTTTTCGCGGGCACATTGTCTTAAAGCAACTGACCAGATTTACTTCTTATCAGCGTTAATTCTGTTGAAAAGGAATACTGTTTACTGGTTTTTCCATGCTAGCGGGTGGAGTAAGATTATAAAAATATAGGCTGATGCAGCGATCGTTACGAATATTTGGTATCTGGGCATGTCTCGAAACGCGCAAGGACATATAAAAGTGAATGCATACGCAAAAAAACAGGATTTTTTTAATTTATTGCCCACTCTGTACGTCAGAAGATTATGGATGTTCGTCGCTGATGAATACATATAATTAATCAATATATGTATTAGTTCAAATAATTCATTTGTAAAACTAAATAATTGATATGAAAATTGAAATGGATGGCGAAGAAATTCAAGAGTAATTCATAAAGGAAATTTGATCTTTATAAATAAAAATTGTAATTTTTTTCCAAATCAGAAAATTTTTCAAGACTTTAAGCCATATACATAGTTTAGCTGTAAAGTTTAGAAATAATGCTGAATTATGTCGGTAAGATAGAGTCACATAAAATTAAAGTGAAATAAAATATAATAAAAACTAAACAGAACAATAATAATAAAATTTTATAATACGTATTATTATTTATTTTTTATAATAATATAATTTTATAATTCTTTTTTTTCTAATCCATATCATGATTAAACAATAGCTGTGTTTTTTTCACATTTGTTCCGGTTCTAGGTCTAACAGTAAGTTTTGCATTGAATTGAAATTGATGAGTAGTTATACATATCAAAAAATTTTGGCTTGGCAAAAATAAAATCAAGTTGCCTGGATTTTATACCCATTTTACGTCAAATAGCAACCCAAAAATTTATCTGGTTAAGGGTTTGAAGGTTGTATGCGTAAATATCATGGCTAATTTGATGCGCTTTCGCAAATTTTAAAATCTTTATATACGTGACAGTCTTTAAAATTTCAATTCAATGCAAAACTTACTGTTAGACCTAGAACCGGAACAAATGTGAAAAAAACACAGCTAATATATCGCAGTATACCGCACTTTCATAG
This sequence comes from Machimus atricapillus, assembly GCA_933228815.1. Taxonomy (NCBI): domain Eukaryota; kingdom Metazoa; phylum Arthropoda; class Insecta; order Diptera; family Asilidae; genus Machimus; species Machimus atricapillus. The sequence goes on from OW121784.1 coordinate 59,134,864, forward strand.
CAAATGGCTCATAAAACTGATTATATTTAAGCTTTTAATTTGAAAGAGCTCCCAAACTAAATTATTAAAAGACGTATTCCTGTAATTACTGTTTTTTCGAAAATTTGACGTATTCCACAGTCTACTAGGACGAATGTATAATATTGGTGATTGATTTCCATTTACTTCTTTGAGGAGGGAACTAAAGGAGGCGACATGTGATGAAAAAACCGTGCCAACTTTCGTTCTTCTTCTTGATTTTCTAAAAAGTCAGAGGCGGCGTTAAAAATTGTTGATGGCTGTTTTATTTTCAAAAGAAAAAAGATCCTTGAAGAGGAAATGGCTCGAGCATATACAATTGCTTTTCTTTGTATCACTTTCACTTAGTCCAATGACCATTAACCATTTCCTTCTTAAAATTTCATCGCGAGGTACCCTACAAAAAGTAGATTATACCTTTTTTTGACTACACCGAAAAAAAAAAATGGTTGATTTTAACCAATTTTTAACTATTTTGTCGGTTGAAATAGAGCTTACAAAAAAATAGTATAAAAATAGTTATTTTAACAAAAAAAAATAGTTCGGAGATTTACCAAAAATAAAGTAATATTTTACTATTTTTCAGTCGTTTTCATAAAATGAGATCCAACTATTTTTTAGTGAATATCACCAGAATATAGTTGAATTGAAGAAATTTTGGTAAATATTTTTAAGCGTGAATCAACTATAAAATAATACTGCAATTAACTAACTTTTGGTTGAATTAGCAAAATTAAAATTCAACTATAAAATAATATTATAATTAACTACTTTATGGTTGAATTTAAGAAAACTTTTTTTTTTTTTTTATAAAATCTTTCAAATAATTTCTTGTTTTGTACTATATATTATTTAACTACTTTTTGTAAACACTTTTCTCAATTTTCCTTGAATTAATTTGACCTCATTTTCAAATAAGCTTAAATTTTATTAGTTATAATAGATCTTTATGAAAATTCATTATAGTACTGAAATAAAAATGAGATATAAACATTAAATAAATTAAATTTGAAACTAATATTAAAATAGTTGGGACAATCACAATTCAATTGGAAAAGTGTTTTTTTTTCTGTTTTTGTTTAATTGAAAAAGTTTTATTTAAACGAGAAACGTTGTGTGTAATTTACGTCCAGTAATAAAAAATTATTCACTGATAATCATAATTTTTATTTTCATTGTGTATACATACAGAGTTTTATGTACATTAAAGCTCTAAAAGTATTTTAACCTTATTAAGTTTTTATTATTAATTCTATGACTCCGCAAAGGCGGACAGATAAATCTTTTAGAATTTAAAATATACACATTGTTTAATTTATTTCCGAGAACATAGGATGCGAAATGCTGGTCAAAATAATCAATTTCATATTCAATGCAAACAAAATATTGGCCTTCTACATTATTCATAAAAATAATAGAATCTAACTGAAACATTTGGAAAATTTCATTTTCATCAAAAAACAAAAAACAATCTTTGTTAAATAAAGTGCCCTTAAGCTCAATTTCATTAGCAGTATACACTAAAGCATTCTCATCCAATGGCAAATCAGTTTTTATGATATAATCAAAGTAATATAATGACTTTATATACTTCTGCTTAAATTTGGAGCAATTAACTTTTTCTTCAAAGCCTCTTCCTTGTAGTACTCGTAAAACATTCATATACTGGAATTTTATTGCTATGGACCAACACACATTTCTTCTGCTGGTTATGTTGTTACTGTATAGTTTAATAGACCTATGCTTTGCCTCAAAGCGGAAACAACTCAAATATTTTAGGGGACCACTTTTTTCAAGAATAGTCCCGTAATGGGTGAGAAAGTGGTGTTTTGGTTTAAGTTTATCATTAAATAATTGAATATATAATTTATTCATTTCGGAAACCAACTTTTTAAGTAAAACTACAGAATCCTTGTCAAAAAAAGGCATACAAAGTAAATCAATGATCTTTAACATTTTTAAGAAAAAAACCCAAACTTCATTGTCAAGTGGTACAAGATCCCCAATAAATAAAGGAAAATGATGTACGAAACATTTCATTTCACTGGCAGACATTATGAAATGATTATTCTTTAAATTTTCTAATGATATTGCAGGTGGAATATTTCCTATTTCTGTATACCCATAAGAAAATAACAGCATACGCGAGTTTAGTGTTTCAAGGGTAAAAAACTTTGCTTCATTTATAAAATACAAAAGAATTTTAGATAAATTATAATGACACACTCCTTCGAAAAGATCGTGCATTATATCTGCTGCGAAATTACGAGTAACATGAAAATTCTCAATTTTATTAAATATTGAATTTTCAATAATGCCTGTAAGCTTAGAATCATTTACAAGTAAATCACTGTCATAATTTGTGACACGGAGAAAATCTTCATGTTCTACTAAATCTTTAGCCATATCTTGTTTATGTCTTCTGCAAAAACGGCAGTAGTGATTCGCATTAAAAGAATTCGTAAACCCCAGAGCGCAATTTAGCCCTAAATTATCTCCAAGTATTAGGCCTAGCACGAAATATACTCTAATTTCTTTATTACCTACTTTCAAAAGTATGCCATTCTCCGCTAAATGACGAATTTCATTTACTAGAAAATTGAAACACTGTTCATTTCCGTAATTTTTGTTATCTGAGGATTTAAAAATTGTGGCAATGAATATATTTTCTAAAGCTGATAAGTGTTCCTTCGGTATTACAGGAACAGAATAATATACAGCAGTGAGTTTATGTGTACCACGATGGGAGCCTAGAGGATTATTGATTTCAAAATCATCAATAAATAAGAAATACGGAATAGTTATTCTTGATGAATTATTTCTAATTTTATCCTTCCAAAGTTCTCCGTTTGTAAAATTTTCCATGTATTTACTTTTTTTCAATATATCTATATTTTCTACTGTTCGGGAAAAAACATGAGGTAATTCAAAAAACTGCTTCAATTGAAATTCCATAGGAATTAAAACTCCTTTGGCAATTTTGGTATCCAACTCTGAATCAATGCGATGAATTACGATATCTACCTCGTTATGCAAAGCAAACTGTTTCGGTTGCACTATCAAATTTCGTTTTTTCAAAAGGTTGCAAAGTTTATATTCGGATTGGAAATCTTTAAAAGGATTTTTAATGAGATCTACAAGCGCTTTCGCGTTAAATTGAAGCTGGCCTTCTTCGACACTCGTAGCTATTTCCTCAAAAGCTTCACTTATTAAACTTAAAAGATAATCAACAATATCAATGCAAATTTCATGCACAATATTTCGAGGAAGTTTGTTGTTAGAATGCAGTTTACATAAGAAAGCAAGCGCAGATTCACTGAGCCGATGCCGAAATGTTTCTGCATTAAACTTTGAATTTTGACTGTTCGCCTGTGCTTGTTCAATACAAACCGCAGGAACTTCTTCAACAGGATCTAAAAAAAGAACATTTGCTAATGAATTAACTCCTATAGGAGTGGTGTCGACGGAAGATTCAACATCTGCGGATTCATGAAGTTGCAGATGCCTTTTATAAGAATTAATATTAAAGAAAGTCTGTGGGCAATCATTCTGCTTGCAAAAAAATTTGCTACAAGGTTTTAGACAGTGAATTAGTTTTAGATGTGAAATTAAACTTTCTATGTGACAAAAATGATTTTCGCAAAGGAAACATCGAAACATACTGAAGGCTTTTTGAAGAAAAAATTAAGCAAATCTAAGATAGTGTTGACAAAATACTTGATACTGATGGAGATATCTTAGCTTGGGTAGTACATATTTTATAAAAATATTTCTCAATAAATATCCATACAGATTCCGATTCCGCGGCATACTGGAGATTTAAGACAGTATATATTTTAAAGCAGGTATCTAAAGCTTTCAGAAAATTTCGAAATTTATAAATAACATTTTCAACTATAACATAAAATACTTTAAGCTCTTTTAAAGAATTTCCGACTGTTATGATATAGGGTTGACATCCTAGACCCATTTTACTATACATATTTGCCTTTTGTTCCATAATCCGCAGGACATCATTTTCTGTTTGAGCATGGTGCAAGAAACTTTCCTGTGAAGCTGATATGCTGGGTCGCCAATAGTTAGTTTTACCTTCCCCTTTAATTGAAATCTTCTTCCTAGGTTGTAAAATACAATGCAGCATCAAACCAATTATTACATCCCGGGAATCTAAATATGAAAATAAATAGTTTTTAATTTTTATTACAAAAATGTCAAAGTACTTACCTTCTGATGTGTTTTCGTCTATTGAATCGTAAAGCTCCTTATTATATTTATCCTTAATTTGCGGTACTAAGCGATGGAATTTAGATGCAAAATTCGACCAATTATTCAGCAGACCCATCGATGCATCTTCACCATGTATCTTTAAAAAGTCGTTACATATCTACTCATATACATTTTGTAAAATTTGTCTTTAGAAATAAAATTGTTTACGTTACCAAAGTATATCCATGTGAATGCGTAAGTATAGGCCATTCCGATAAAAGTGTTTTAAGTGGACAGTCTGGTTTAGCAAAGGCTTTTTGTCTGAAATCAAATAATTTTTCCCACTTTTGAGTGCAAGTAATCCAATCGCCTTGATTGTATTTAAGGAAGTTTTTATCTGATTCTATTTGAGACTCTAAAACAATTTTTATGAGTTTAGTAACATAACAATTTAAAAAAAAAACTCACCATCCAATATTTCATGCACGGTACTCGATGGAATGTTACTTTGGCCGCTTTGGTGAATTTTGCCTTTGTTTTTCATGAATGTTGATTCAGGAAACAGTTTTTTTTGTCGTAGACATTTTAGGCGGTTATGATATTTGTCATATAATTTGCCACGGGCTGAAGATTTTCCAAATCGAGGTATATAATATATCGACTTTAAAAATAGCGTATTAAACAGGACGAAGGCTTTGATTGAATAGATCATTATACCTTATTTTCTTGTGGAAACACATTTAAAATCTGGTCTACTATATTTTCAATCGATTTGTTTGAAATTGTACACGTTTTCCGGAAAATTTCTTCAATTATAGCATTTATTAATATGGTCCGATTTTGCTCATCTAATTTATTGTTTACAGAATAAAATTCTTTCACCCCTTGTCCGATTTTCGAACTTAAGATATCTTTTATATTCTAAATTAAATGAATATCAAAATATTATTTTTAAGAGGATCTCTTAGTCTCGAGGAAAGATATAATAAGATATTTAATTAAAAAGGTATACAAGTTAAAAAATAACTTTTCGTTTAATATGTTTGTATTTAGCATTCTTCTGAAATAATTTTCGACTAATAGGATGAAAATATCGTCGATACCATACGTACTTTTCATAGCAACGTTACGTAGAATATTCAAAAAAACAACCTGGAGAACTATTTGGAAAAGTATATGAAATCTACAAAATGTTTTGTATATTCCTTGCTTCTGTTCTTGAAGAGTCAAGTTTTTCGTAAAAACTCACAATTTCACTTCTAGGTTCTGAAGCTTCTGAGCTGGGACAATCCCGCAGCCATGAAGAAACTCGGGATGGCACTGACAAGGTACTTTCTGACGAAACCTGGGGAATAGGCTCTAGATAACCCTACAAATAAAAGCATGTTTTTATGGCATAACTAGAAAAAGGCTTTGTTTTACGTGAGTGTTTCTCCATTCGCGCAAATGGCCTTTAAGTTTTACAAAAGAACCATAAGATCCTTTTGAAGTCCCGACGATCTCCTTTATATCCGATAGGTCAAGATACTTTAAACTGTGGAAGTCTAAACCTAGTTCTGAAGGGAAGGAAAATAAAACATATTAGGAACTTAATCCATTCGCTACCAACAACACATATGTATACATATGTACGTGACGCTCCGATTCTCTTGCTTGAGTTCAGCGTCACATATGTATGTGTGTAAATTTAAACATTTATTTTTATTAATTTAAATTAAATTTATTATTCAAGGTTTTGAGCGTTGATTTTTTCTTGAAGCCTTGGTAGCGAATATGTTAAATAAAAATCGACGCACTTACCCAAAAATCTTTCAAAGAGATGTCCCAACTCCCAAGAAATTAATATGTTTTCTAAACTGTTCTCCACAGCGTCCTTTTCAACCACAGCACTTTGTCCGAGTTCAATTTTTCACTTCCAGTTTCAATGATATTTTCCGAATTTTCACTTTGTCCCACTAGTAAAACATCTTCTACTTCACTTGACTCAAACGCATTGAAAGAAATAACCTCCGTTAATGGCAAACTAAGTGCTCCGCGCCAGAACTCACTTGTTTCCTCGTCTGACATTATGGCTGAATGACTCAGAACACGTATGACATGAATATTTTCGAGAGGATTGCCAACTATAAATTGTTTAAATTTACGAGAAAGTGGTTGAGTTAACTATTTTCTGGTAGGCTCATATTTCAAAATAAATAAAAATAACTACAAAATAGTTATTATCAATTATTTTATTGTAGATGAAGAATTTACTTGTTTTTAATTATGATAACTATTTTTTGCAATTTACTAAAAAATTAACTATATTTTAGTTAAGGTGTTTAGATAACTATTAAACTACTATATCATAACTATTTTGACTATTTTGTCAATTGTGCTTTGTTTTTCTCATTATTTGGAGTTTAACTATCAAAAATAGTTGATTTTACTAAAAAAATTTTCTGGGTGTACGCTTCTGCGCCAAGTTCCTCTTTGTTTACAAAAAAGTGACAGTCAAGGGACCTATCAAAATCTTTGAAGAGTCAAGATGGCGAAGGTTTTGGCTACGCTGTCATACATACATTTTACTATGGGATGTCGCCTCCTTTAGTTCCCTCCTCAAAGATTTACTTGCTTACTTAATTGAGGTTCCAATCAATCAACATTTAGACGTTTATACATTTCATTCCTTCCTTACTTTCATATTCTAATGTTCCAACATTTACCTGCGGCAATTTTATTTATATTTTCATCATTCTAGTACCCAAAGTTAATTTTTGAAATTTAATTAATTTACAATTGGAGTCAGAAATCGATACTTTTTAAAAAGCCTTCATTGATCGCAAAATCGTCTACCTAAACAAGAGTCCTTTCTTCAAACGGCTCACCATAAGAAAAAATTAACAAGAAATTTTGTTACTTATGTGTATGTATAGGTAGGTACCTATATATCTGACTAACATAAGCGTGCTTACCTACCTTAATCCACACTCCACAGACATTTCACAAAAGCCCAGGAAGCAATTAACGACACTTTCCTTATTTTTCTCGAAAATTATATGTAAATAATTTGTGAAATATTGGCATAATCAATATGCACACGAACTGCAATTTAAAATTCTTGAATGGTTCTAATATCATCAATATCTACCTTAATATATTTATGTGTAGTAAAAAGAATAAAAAATTGTTGTTTAAGATGTTTTCCTGCTGCATTCCCCAAAACGAAAATCCCCGCAAATCCGATAAGAAATTCCCGGGGACGCAGCATCCGTGAACTGATGAATCTATTCGGAGCAAATGGATCTGAAGCAATTGAAACGGAATGCGACCCGATATGTATCTAATGTCAAAAGCCACCACACGTGAGCATATATTTCTATTTTTTGTGACTGATTTTCGCCACAACATCGAAAGATCCGTTTTTAGTGGTTGCGGTCGCGTACTGTGATGATTGTTACGCGAAAGTTAGCAGCCTGCCTACAACTGTGCTTTTGTACATGGCTAGTTTTCTGCAATTAAATCAAACGGCGTGAATTAATTGACCAAAGCGCAAATTCGCTGGCGAGAATTCCAATAAATGTATCAAATCATTGGGAAAAATTGTTTCTCATCTACCGCTCGATCGGTTCCGCATGAATTGCACGTGAGCTACTTCATCGCACCGGAACAAATACCTGAGATGATGAGCGGGAGAATTCCGCGGATTGATTTATGACTACAGGGGCATCCCACTTATAGATTTGTTCTAAAAAAAGACTTCCAATGAATTATCGATACATCTTGGCCAGTTAATTAAAGCATCAACTTCTATTACAACATATCTACGTTTTTTAAGATGATATTATTATATAAATCTTTGCGGAAGAGTGTTTCTTAATAACCCAAACTGTTAATTTATACATAACACTACATAATGTGTACATATGTAACCAGCTGGACCTGCAGCTGCGCATGCGTGGAGCTTTTTCTATCGATTTTATTATTATTTATCATTATCATTATTTATCATTTATCATATTATTTTTTCTCGTTATTTACGTTTAACAGCATGAACATGAGACCTACATATAATGCCGCTGAACGCACTATATTTTTTATTATGTTTCTTTTTGTAAAAACATATTAATTTTCAGAAAAGTATGTAAGTACAAGAAAAATCAACAAAAAGTTAACCGGGTGTTGTCTTAATTAAATCTAGCCATAGAAATTGAATCCGTATTGTCTTAATTAAATCTAACTAAAGAAATTGAAATTTTGTCCCTGCGCTTTACTATGTAATTATCAGAATAAAAGAGACTGAAACGGTTTAAAGTAAAATGGTAAGTCAGTAGGAATATAATTCTGCTGCACCAGTTAATATTGCAACAGAAAATTATAATTTTTAAAGATATTTTTGTAATCACAACATTCAATTGAGACGTCACAATCAAAACTAAAAATTTGTTTTTTCCAAGAAAAAACAATTATTTGAAAGTCTACTAAGATTCAAAATATTAACTGCGGCCTACTAACAAATAATAATGAAACGTTGGCGACGTTATTTCGTTCGGTAGTCTTGTGTAGCAGATTGATTAAATAAATTCATTTCAGCTACATACCGACATACATTTAATAAAATATTTATTAACAGAATTTAGTTAAATATTTAAATCAACAATGAGTTTGAAGTTACGAAGAGTAAGTAAAAGAAATTTTAAGTTACACTGCACTTCGTAAAATTAAAAAGGGAAGGAATAAGACTAGAATACAAAATACATACACATATCAACATTAAAATTATTCTTAATGGAGCCACTCGACGATTTTGATAAATAAGCGGTTGATATATCTATTTTGCATCTTACAATCAGACATAGGTATACTATGCTTTTAAGCAATAGAGGGTGTTTGTAGAAATTGAGAATTAACGAACTCATTATTAAATGTTAAACAATCATACCTATAAGGCTATAATTCCAAAAAAACACCACTCCCCAATTGAAGAGGAAATTAAACCTCATCTTCAATAGTATGTGTAACCATTTCAATTTCCGTTATCATAGTAGTTTATAAGTAGCAGCATTAAACGATAACAAAAAGGATTATATTCAAAAATAGAACATTCTTAGGTATATATTATTTTACTATACTTTTATGTAATCGTAAGAGCGTACAGAATTATATATTTTGTCATAAAATGTCTTTTTTATAACGTTTAAAATGGTAAAATAGAGAATCGGAACCGACATTTCAATTTTTGTTGAAATGACAGTCTTCCTATATTTCAATAGTCTTATCAATATTGATTTCCTTAAAGTATAGACTTCGTAAATCCCTGTCAATGTCGTAACAATTCTATTTTTGGTGTGGTCACTAACGTACAAAAAAGTAATAATATTAAGCAATTTTGAATTATCATGATGTAATGTATTCTTTTCTGTTATTGGCGACAAATTAAACTCTCAATCCACTTAACTAATTTTGTGACTCAACACTCCGTGTTAGGTACTATGTATAACCACCTAAATATATTTCAAAAGGTAATTAGTTTCCAACTGCTTGAAAAGATGATCTACCAATGAAAAAGCCTACACGATATTTATTTCTTCCCCCAGAAGCTGAATGTATTCAGGTTCCAGCCATTCTACAATTAGTCAAGTGTTGGTTTTTTGCCCAGGAAACATCTATCCGCCTACGCGATAGCACAATGACCGCAGAAATCACTTACGCTATCCTCAATCAGAGAAATCAATCTAGCTATTCAGCAGGTACCGCATATAGCAATTTAATGCGATTAGCCGAATCTTGCCGAGTCTGGACACGTTTTCGGATGTCACCTTAGGCTTCTTCTTCAGCCTCTTCACACTTGTGCTTATTTGTGTTTCGTTCGCTTTGATCTTTTTATCCCTGCCTCCGCTGAGCTCCACGCTCAATATTCGCCTGATACAGGGAGAGATTATATGACACGTTAATGGATTATTGGGTTTCAGGCCGGAATGTCAACAGAACGGTGGAAGACAATGTAAGCGGACCGCGATGCCTTCCACTTGACTGTCAAACTTGTTTCTTTCCAGTGGTTGATCACACCGACAAGACGTCTTTGTCATTGCCGATGATTTAGATGGGTGCTTGATTCACTGCTATTTTTGGATTAGAAAACTTTCGGGTATCATCACTATATCAGAAAAGTGTAACCTGGCAAAACTAAGAATCCATTACATACAACGGTCATGGTATCATGGTATCATTGTCAAGCAATGCCGAAAGGTGATCTGATCGAAAAGAACCGCAGCCACTGCTAGATCAAATTATCTCTTAAACCCAATAAATCAGAATGACTGTATCTTCTTTTAGACTACCATTTTTGTAAGTGTTCCGCGCTGAATTATAATAATCCAGAGAAAACAAAGATTAGTGGATATACCTATAATCGCTGAAGCGCAAAAATGGCTAGCACTTTGTAGGGAATAAATCGACGCATATATCAAAAGCATCGACAATTTGAACGATCAATAAAAGCCGTTAATCGATAAATAAATCTTTGGCTTGTCACTAGTCTATACCACCCCGCCCCGGTCCTGGTCACGCTGGCGCGGAGGTATCCAAAAGACCCTGATTTGAAAGCACTTTGAACTGAGGTGAAATAATTCTATCAAAGCACCTGCATGCGAGAGCAAATTTACCGCCACGGGTCGCCCGAGCTGACACAGGCGCGCGCAAATAATATTTCATGCCGGGTAATTGGCATTTTTCAATTAATTTCATTGAGCGCTCGGGGTCCTGGGGTATGCACCAGAACGGTGTACACCACTGGACAAAGTCAATGTGCAAATAAATGCAGTTCCATAGATTATAGCTAGAATTTCTAAAATTTATTTCCAAAGCGGGCGGCTCCGTGACTATTAGATATCAATCCGCGCGATGTTCATCTTGCTTCTTCTCCCCATCATCCAGATCATTTGTGATCTTCCACTTCAACATGAGTGGAGCAAGCCCTATGCAACTGATACTGAAAATTGCAACCAATTGTATTCGTTAACTTCGGCCGAAAAATTTGCTCCGCAGAAGAGAACGGACATTTGATATAATAAATGGTCCAAGATTCGATAGACATTGTTGATTGTCCAGCCGGTCGCCACCTGGCTTCAATTACGACACTAGTTGGGAGTGGTATGCATGCTCCAGGTTCCAGCGCAATGGAGATCGAATTGCACACAAGACGAGACATGCGGGTGTACCCTATGATTCAGAGGCCACAAGATTAAATTCATCGTTAGTGTAGCTAGTGCTGCGTACTAAAATTATTCTCGCTGTCCTCCCACAAATCGAATTTCGGAATGCCAAAATGTCACGATGCCTCCAACATTCTTCGCCTAGTGGAAGTCGCAAGTCCTCCTTGTCTTGTCGCGAAGGGGCTTGTTTTATATCTTTTAATTTTCGTATTTCTTGGATAAATACTGTAAGCGTTGCTACGCTATATCAAATTTAAGAAGCTTCAAAGGAATTTTGCAATGCTGTTTTTATGCAAAAAATTATCTCTAGAATTAGAAATTTTGTTTACCAGGAATTAACACAATTTGAAATATAATCATGCTACCCTTGGAGGAAGTTAGTTATATCGATAAGTGAAAAACTCTTACTGCCTTCTCTAGTAAGTAACATACTTATATATTATTGCAGATGAAGCAATTCTGCTAAGACATACTTTTTAAATAGTAAGTACGAATTATTTGAGAGCAGTCTTCTAGTCTGTAAAAGTAAGTATATGAACTACTCGGTAGCCGTATCAATTAATTTAAGTTATTTTATTATACCTTGTATTAAGCAAAATAATACCTTAATAATGTATAGTCGAAAAGACGAAAATTAAAACTCATTGATAACTTTGTGGATATTAAAAAACAAATTTTTTTTATATATCCATATTTAAAATCATAACTTAATTTTATTTATTAAGTTGAGTTTTTTAAATTAATTATTTTTAAATATTTATTTATTTTAAAGCCAACAATATTTTTTAGCTATAAAATTAAGAAATAAATATTTGTCAGCCAGCTCAAAATTAATTCATTTTTTTAAATCAAATTACCTCAATTAAGTTACAATTTTCCAAAGTTGAGTTTCATTAAACTTTAAGGTGAACAAAGTACTTTTAACATTCAAATAAAACATAAGAGCTTTAATAAACAATTCAAGTAAAAATACTTAATAAGACAGTTGCCAGCGATGCCGCTCCAACTACAACTTCTGTTTTTACACTGATTTAAGTATAAAAGAAAACGTTTTATTTTAATTTTTAATTTTAATAAATTTTGTCAGTTTTGTCATTATCATCAAATGCTAGATTTGAAATAATAAAATCAAAATAAACTAGTGGTCATAAAATTCCCTATATATTAGTTAAGGCAAATTGTTTGGATTTTCGGACTCCACGTTTTTATTATTAATGCTACGTGGATAAGTTACATATTAAGAAAAGATGTAGAGAATTTGTTTTTAATCCTTTGAAAAAAGTTGGACATAACTTTTACATTTCTTGAACTAAACACTATAGTTACATGTATATTGGTACATATGTACATATATAGCCAAAAAACTGCATGCATCGCATCCCATCCCAACACACATTTGTATTTATGTATATATATATAAATTATATGTAAACATATAAGAATACATAAATACATATTTGCCTTGGTAGTATTATTGTACGGAACCTACTCGGAACACCTTCCATTTTGAACGCTAATTAAATACTGGGCGTTTTCGAAAATTCATCATGGGCATCAGACCGAAGAGTTTTCGCAAACGCCCACTTATATGGGAACAATGTATGTGTGCAATTGAACTAGTAAAACTCTTAATTTTTAATTTTTAATTAAATGTAACTAAACTGAATTCAATTTAAAAGAGGTTAAATTAAATTTACTACAGAAGACAAGCTGCCTATTTCAGCTATTGCAAATCAATGAGCACTTCTTGAAAATTCTTTGGTTCATCCAAAAGCGACAAACAATTGACACAATTACAAATAGTTGTATTACACAATTTGTGCGTGCCCGTGTAATTCGCCCCTGACGCAAGAAAATTTTGCTTTCGGCTCGAAACGATTACCGAATTTCAAGATTTTAGCAATTTTTCTGACACTGACACCCAGTTGAATGCCAATCGAAAAGCGAGAGGCGAGTGCCGTCGTGCTAGTTAAAGCTCATACGCGGCTACCGACCACTCCCTAGAAATAAATCAATCCAATCTCATGATTTTGTGGATCGAATTGTTTGCTTTCGGGCCATGGGATGATATGATTAATGAACGCACGGGGCAGTTCGCTGTCCGCCACGGTGGGACCGTATCAATGAACGAAATATGGCAAACAAGAATTACTGGTCCCAAGCGAAAAATTATTGATTTCCAGAAAATGTTTCTGCTGAGTGAACTGCTGGTCGATCTTGACGCCCTGGGCAGCTCTCCATGGACGTTATGAGATCTATCAATCAAGTTTTGAAAGGCGCGTGATGCTACGTTTCCTCCTGTCGACATTGTTACCATTATTTGTTGAACCATAGGCGTGCATTACGCAACAATGTAACTCCAGAATGGGCAGAATCGGTGAGCAGTGACCGCGCGCATTATCCCTATCCCGACGCCCTGTGCACCGTCAAGAGGTAAAATTTCAAAAATGTGCATAGTCATCGCGGCCAGGCGACTTGAAATCGAGCCGGCGAAGATCACTTGTAGATCGATGAATGGATCTATGACGATCAAGAAATTAATTTGTTACAAGTTTTTGTCAGCAGTAGTATGCGGCCTCGCATCATCCACGGACCGTAGCCTGCTTAACCGCGAGAATATGAAGAGCGTCAAGCTTCAGCGGCAGCATGAGGGATTGCCTAATTTTGCGATTTGCTAAATTCGTTAAAACAAATTAATTATGCTTGGGGACATGTAGGCATTCGATTGAATTGAATCGAGATTTGCCAATGACAGCTGACTGAGTGACAGTCGTGCGCGGATTAAGACTTCAGCAGAGCGATCATCCGTCCACGCGATCCACTAATGCTTCGAACTAATTAACCACCGCTCCAGCCCTGGTGAGGTCCACATGAGACCCCAAAGACGAAGTAAGTAAATGAAACTCCAGAGCCAATTCGTGTAAGACACACAGTGCTGGTAATTGGTCAGATATTTGGACCGCAGCTACTCAGATTACGGACGCTCCTTGAATTTATATTATTTATCGATTGCTTAACACCGCTCTTAATTAGCACTTGGGCAAGCGTAGAGCCGGCTCCGGAGCGGTGATTAATTTACCTGAATAGACCGCGGACCGTTTTCATTTTTGCAGTTGCATTGCAGCGCAAAATGCATTGCCAGAGTCTTCTCTCGGCAAACGCTTAGACATACTGCACCACATTTAAATATCTCGGCGAAGATTTATTGTCAGACTAACGCCCTGTCACGAATTTCGCGCGTGCTGCACATTACGAGGTTCGCCGGTGTTGAAGTTTTTCCACTCGTGTTTGTCCAACTGTGCGGCGGCGGTTTTCCCTCTGTTTCGTCGTCGTCAGTCGAAAACTGTCGAAGCTAAATTGAGAAAAACAACTTGAAAATTTGAGCGAAAAACACCGAGGCAGCGGACTATCGCGGCTTAATCAAATGTCTCGGGCTGCATCCAGGTTAGAAGAGGAATTGAGCAAGAGTTATACACGGCGCGACAAAAACCGATAGGTACTTTCTGCGGAGGAAATTTGCTAATTGGTTCATCTGAACCCGCAAGCGGACTTTAATATTTGCCTATGCAGGCAGCTATGCATTTAAACTGCTTCAATATCCAGTTATATACATACATACATATATTCAGAGTAGATGCATTTTGATAATTAAAAAATTTAAAATACACTTATATTAAATTCTCATTTCTAACAAAAGCTGTGTTTTTTTGATGATCTGATCCGGATCAGATTTCGCAGCAAATTTTGTATTGAATTGGAATTCGCAAATAATGACTCCTAACAAAACTTTTTACTTTTGTTGAAAGAGCATCAAATTGCATTGACTTATAACCAATTTGCGTCAAAAACTAGATCCAATAAATTTTTCAGTTCATGACTTGAAGTTTGGATGGGCTAAAATCATTGCAATGTGATGAATTTTTTGCCAAATTAAAAAATTTTGCTCTAGATGACAGTTTAAATTATTCAATTCAACTTTAAATTCGAGATCCAGATCAGATCATCAAAAAAACACAGCTAAAATTAGTCTGCTGCGATTTTCACAAAAGGTACATACATATACAAAGTAATGAAAGTAATGATATTAGTAAAAAAAGTGTGAAAATTTTGATAAAATGTATAATTTCCGGATTGGAAAATCAATGCGCCGGATGAGTTTTTGGCGCAACAACTTCAGAAGTGAATTTTAATTGTATCAACTTCATCTTTTTTACGATTATTTATTATGTCTTATTGCGGTAGCTGGAAAAATCTAGGGGTTTACAACCCTAGTAGTGGATATTACTTCATATCTCATTGGGTCCTTACTTCCTAAACAAATCACCAACTACATAGAAACGTTTTCCAGATATTTTTAGAATATGATACGTTTTTTTCCTTTTTATTTTGAACAAAAATTTCCTTATTTCGGGTTTACAACACTTTAGTAGGTACTAGATTTTTTTTTCAAAACCTATTGAGACTTTATTTCCCACACAAAACAAACAGAAAGGTTTGTTTTCGTTTCTAGGCCATAACTAAAATATTTGAGGATCTACGAACTTTTTAATGCAAAATTCATAATAAATAATCAGCGCACAATTTTGCATTAGAAAATAAAGTATACATATCATATTCAAACTTACAGATCACATCTGTTTCTTTTTGTGGGTTATGATTATTAAAGTGCACAAAAAAAAATTCTTAGGTACCTAATTAACAAAAGATGCAAATACGAGTAAGTCAAACATTTTTATTGTTCTGTGTGTAGTGAACAAATCTGTCTTTTACACTTTTTTTAATGAGCTCCTACTCCCACCCGATGCAATTATACAAGGAAAGAACATTAACAAGAATATATGATTATTGTTAGAAATTCATTTTTAATATCCTTTGCTTTGCTCTTACTGTTCAGGTTACTTACATATTATTTGGGTTAAATATTAAAGTTATTTCTTCGCTAAGTTTATGGTAAACTGCATGCATGTCAACTAATACAACCAATCAATATTTGTGTAGTATAAAAATCTTCATGACCAACCTGTTAATGATCTGTAAAACAAAAATATAAAATAAAAATAATAAGAATAAAATAAACACACTGTTTTGCACTTTGCTTCCGCTGAATTATACAACTAGTAAACCTCACGTCTAATTTGAAATATGAGGATAATTTAATGTAATCGATTGGTGTTGCGGTAATGTCCATGTATTGATCGAAAAAGCCTCAGCGATGCTGTAGACAAATTAATGACTGACCATTAAGAAGGAGCACAACACCTGCACCGATTTAGCCAATTCAGTAGATTCATAGGCGGCCTACAGACCCGTCAATATCTTTATGAATGACTCAATTTCTTGATTCGGAGATCTCAATAATACACAATGGAGTTGCATTTGCCACAGGCATGGCGCACTCAATAAAATTTCACAATGTAATAATATCTACCGCGACGACCTTCACCCAAATCAATTTGTCTAAAAAATCAAACGTAAAACCAACAATGCTGGCCATCCCTGCGTGTTCCAAGCACCAAGGTAGCTGAAGAATTTTTTGAGCAAAATTTATTGAAATTGCCGCTCGTGCCGCCCAAGAAATTTTGCAATCCAAAAGAGTTCGGCCACAGCTTCCTCCCGGTACTGGCGGTCGTGTTTCGTGAGACCTCAGAATGCAAGATGGACAGATATGATTGTTAGGAAATTTTCATATCGATCACAAGTCATAAACTTTTCCTTGGAAATGTCGGTATCACGTCTCCAGATACCGCCGGGAGTATCAGATGGCCGGTTAAAGCCTATACACTGGACAGCCCGCGACGTGCCGCGGGGACAGAGGCGGTCTTCCTGGACAAAGTTAACCGCAGATGGCCCGGTCCACAAATGATAGCCAATTCGAATAATAACAATGATCGGACTACTGTACGAGTTTCTAGACCCCTCGTGTGCCAAAGGTCTCAATTTTGGCTTGCGAAACCCCAAGAGACCTGCAGCCGGTCGTCGCCTTCCTGCGCGCCCGACTTGATTTATGACAACCATCTAAAGGTGTAGCCCGGCTCGTAATTATGCTATAAGGAATTTCGATTGGTCCATTGATGTATTTATTAACAAATATGTGATCCATCGATGACGGTTATTGATCACGATCCGGAGTTTGGTGGCTTGTGACATTCATTCCCATTGTTTCGACGCGCATTTATGCGCGAAATCATCAACACTCACATATCGCTCGAACGATTTCATTAAGATATTTACGATCGCGATGACCATTTTTTTGTTGAAAACTTAAAAAGTCCCATTCATTAACAATTCGAAAAATTGTGGATAGGACGCTGAATTATTGCATAGATATAGTGTAGGGATAAATTCATTTATCATCATTTCATTTCCGAAAATTATGTACATATACTTTGTCAGTCAAATCAAAGTATAGTAACTACCTGTTATTAATCTGCTTATATTTAGTGTCTGTAAATTTTATCTTTCAATAAATACATAAATACTTAAATTCTACTTTAGTTTAAATAATATTAAAAATCAAAATTCTTTAGCAGCTGAATATTAAATATGTAATTACAGAAGGAAACTCATAAAGATAGAGGTATAGGTTTCATTAAGCCCTATTAAACTGATAGTTGGAATTGTATCATATAGTTTTGCCCACAAGGACTCTAGATGATTTTATTCTGAATTAAAAATATGAGTATCTTTTTAACATTTATTTAAAAAATAAAGTGAGAATAGAGAAACTGCTTGTTGCTGAGAAAAATGAAAATTACTTGATGATTTTTATTCAGGGTCAGAAATATATAAAATCCTTTAATAACTTTACTGTTATGGATGATTGTCTTTATTGAGTATAGGTATTTAAAAGCACCTGAAATTATTAAATATTAAATTTAATCGTTTCATTCGAATTTAAAAACATACATAGTTCGTAATTTAAGTAATTATTTAAACAATGAGTTTTAAAATAAAACTTTTAACTGATACGACCGATGTTTTAGGATAAAAGAAATAGTCTTTTGATGTCGCCATATTAATAATGAATCAATTATTTAAACCTCGCAGGGTTCGATGCAGCAATCAAAATTCCATGAGAGCCACTGAAACAGTTCACTTGAAATTTTAGTTTCAAACAAAAAATAAAACTACTTACTTAAAATTACATGTACCTACTTAGTTTTATTTTATTCCTTTATTTCAATTTCCAAGGTACACTTTCGGTTTCCAGAAGTGCTCACGGAGATGTTTTACACGCAAGAGTAAAAGTTTTAAACCTAATTCTACAAAATTATTAAATAGCACTTTACTTAATAAACTAAAATAGAACTAAGAAAGCTGTAAATCGATGTGTGTCTACAAAAATCTTTAAGTTCTATAATCTACAGGCATATGCACATAATACATAATGTAATGTGCACATGCTACACGAGAATAGAATGGTCACAGGATGATGCAGAAACGCCTTGGTTTAAACCTTAAGAGCACGTTTCAATTAATTTCAAAACTCCACAAATTGGCGTGACATTAAATTCTCCACGTCAATTTGCATAAAAGTCCTACCCACATACGGACTTCGCTCCTCTGAATTCATCTATCAAATCCCAGCCCCATGAGACGTGTCTATCCGCTAGGTGTGATGCAACTCATGGCATTCCTCCTTGATATCACAAGTCTAATTTCGAGCCACGATGAGGGCATTAAATATTTCAAAGTGTTTATTATTGTTATTGTTAAGGTTATCGGTGTTAGTTATTATGCCACTCAGACCTCAGCTACAGCCGCTGCTGAGACCCGGGTGGTAAACCAACAATAACAACAGCGTCAACAGCCACAATAAGACAAAATCAAACCTAATTTAGTTGGGCAACATTCGGAGGCCTATAGAGGCCGGTGGAGCATAGAAAGCGCGTTCAAAACTTCAAATAGGAGCTTCTGCTGCGGCCTTGACGTAGATGTTTGCCGTCGGCGAGCGAAAAGAGCTTCATCTTCAAGTGCTTCATTGTTCGGCCAAATTATCGCATCTGAAATAACCTGGGCGGTGGATGGCTCCGGGTCGAACTACTGCAGTCGATTCTTAATTCTCTTTTTTTATTTTTTTTTTTGTGAACGTTTTCTACAATTAACAGCGAATTATGACATAGCCTGCAGCGTCCATTGTGCTCAAGCAATTATTGTATTACTGCAGCTCATCGTAAAATAGACCAATTCAGGTCTACTCCAGTGAACGTGAGTAATGTCAAGGTGAGCGCACGGTCGCCATTTCACTTTGCAATTATGGGAGAAATAAATATAAATTTGCAGAAAGTGGTAAAGTATGTTTATATGTATCTCATCTTTCCGCTACCGCTATAATCTGCGATAAAATATGAGTGCTTTCTTCCCTGACATGGTGGTCGGCAATCTTTCTGGCTCGGAAATTCAATTTCCTTCCAATTACTTGACATGTTTTATGGTTCATTTTGATTTTTAGTACCCAACAGGCTATAAATTAATGATGCAATTTACTACTGCAGCAATCTATTTTAAGATAGATTATCCATATATGAGTGCTTAAAGTTTTACTTCATAAATGCAAAAAAAAAATGTTTCCAAAGATTTCATTACAAATTTACAAAAAGGACTATTACTATATGGTAATTTAAAAGTTTTTAGTCATGAACAAAAAGGAGTTAGGAGAAATTTGGCCAAACGATGCAGAAGTCGTTATATCAATCTTCAATATGTACGTAAAAATTTAGAATCAAGATAATAATAATCAATAGATGTTTGGATGTATAGATATGTATTTCAAATTTCGAAATCAATTAATGCTATAATCATATAAAATGTGTAAAAAGAAACGCGTATTAATTAAAAATACAGTATCATAGTTGTCATCCCTTATACAATAGATTTAAAATATTTATCTAAGTATATATTATAGGAAATAGGATATTAGCCATGGGCTTCATCATAACACATTTTTTTCTAAATTCCCTGTTTTATATAGCAATTGTGTATTGTGTTGATTTCCACAAAATTTCATTTTGCCTCCGGGGAAAACTCTCACAACACTGAAAATAAATTAAATTAAATTAAGTAAATAATTTTAAAACTATTATGACCAACAAAATATTTTTATGTTTTTAAGTTAACAGATATGAACCCATAACATTTCATCAAAATCCGTGAGGAGACTTCAAACTTAATCTGTTCCGAGATTTTATGTTCTTCAATTAAATTCTCAAAATATGAGTCGTAATTGTGCGCAGCGCCGATGCTAAAATCTGATTGAATTTTTTGAACTTTTTGTGAAATATACAATTCAGTACCTAATCGGTTTTCTGACTCAAGGATTTCGAATATTTTGTTGTCACCGGTTTGAGAACATGTGCAAACTGTCTGCTTAATCGGGCAAAGTATACACAGTCGGAAACCCATAATTTATTTCTAAAAGTTTTCAAAATACGGTGGATACCAATTATACTTTCTGATGGCCGAAGGTCCAACTGTGAGATCCACAGTGGCTTGTAATGAGGTGTCTGTTTTTGTGCAATTTAATATTTCCATGGCACAGAAATACTAGAAAAAGTCTTCTTAATGTGCTAAATGACTCCATTCATCAATATACCTGCTGCGATGATTATACCCTTATTTTGCTTTAGTTTTATAAGTTCTGATTTTGAAGGACAGATAATTTTGCATATTTAGTGCCTCCGTTTATTTATCACGTCTCTTTTCAACGCTTAATACTACTGAGTACCAAACTACTGCTACGGTTATACACGTATACAAAGGTAATGCGCAAAGAATTCGGAAATAAAATACATTATGTGAAAGTCGTGTTTGATTAAAAGTAGCAACAATCAAATAAAAGCATGAATGCATGTAAACCTCGCGGTTTTTACAGAAATTAAACTTTTATCGGCAATCAACATCAGTTTGCCCTCTAGCCCAACTTAGCAATCCAATTTGCAGTGATGCTATATTTCCTTGGTTGGCTAAAGCCTACCAAGGCTTGGAGATGATCATGCATGTTTGGCAAAAGAAACGATGTGATGATAATAATATTGTCATGGAGGCGCAGTATTTTGGCGGCCTTCGAATGTATTTTTGTCTGCTCTAATTACGAGTCAAATCTTTGTAAGGTCGCTCGAAACCTCGGAGGCGAATAAAGCCGTGTCACAGCTTTGGAGACTAGTTGGCGTAATCTCGCGTCAAAGTCAGAAAATATTTCCTAAAGTGGTCAGCCACATCTCATTCTCTTATGATCAGGGTGGATCTGAATCAAAGCGCTTCAAGCTACAAAAACCGCATTGTATGCGAAGCAATCGCAAAAATGATTAACTTCTTCACTACAGTGCTTGAAGGTTTTCTTCGTGGTCGTCTGAAGCGACAGATGAATAAAAGTAAAGATACAGAGCTGGTTAATTGTGCTGATAGAAAAGGCATAATTATGAAAGTCAATTAACGCTTTTACGATGTCGTCTCGAGGGCTTTCGGATACTTCTGATCGTCTATACATCTATAGGCGTAGGTGAAACCTTGAAGTTACTGCTGAACTGATACCGTGATCTGCTTCACTTCTGGGTTTAATCGAATAAGAGCTTTCAATTTAGTCTTTCAGATTAACCTTGGACGCAGGCAAGGTAGGAATGTTTGGAAAATGCATTTAATAAAAATATTGAGGCAATTGGGAAGTCGCTACTGTTACACAGAAAGTATGCTCTGGGTGTGGTTTTACTGATTATCTTTGAATGCATAATAATTGTGGCAATGAAGCTTCGAGTATGATACTTAATTTATTAACAATGAATAATACTTAAGTCGATTGAACCCAGGCTTGGTTTTTAGAATAATATGACTAATATTATGTAGCTTTAAGACGTTTTGAGCTGCTTTTATAATGAGCTCTTTCGGTATCAAAATCCTCCATTTGGTGCGCTCATCAAACATTTTCAGAGGGACCATGAGGAAAGCACCACGCCTAGACCAAAAACATAAGAAAGCGCCACTTTTTTTTCCTCGAAATCATACGGCGCAGGACTGGCATCCAGAAACAAAAGTATTGAATGTCAGACAGTTCTGTAAAAAATCTAATTCCATATATGTACATATGTACATACATATAAGTGACATGTACTGATTCTTTGAACAAATTTAATTTTTCAACAAGGTAACACCCAAATTCATGTCAGCGCTTCGAATTATTTTCAAGGCATAATATGGAAAATATCTGGGGTTGATTGTTGAAGATAGTTTATGCCAATGAATAAATAGGCACTTGAAAACGGTGGAAAATTAAAATATCCTGGAGTCTTTTAACTCCCGAATACCGAATTGAGTTTTTCAAATAGTGACAAATAAAGAGAAGAAATAAATTATTAATTATCTAATTTTTTTTTAATTTTATCAAGCTTCTCTTAACATTTCATGATGAATCTCTGATGCGGTTATAATAAAAACATTAATTTAATTCTTTTTTGTAAGCTTTTATTTAACTCCCTTCGTTCCCTGTCTACTTGGAAATTTGCAAATAAAGTTTAATCCATTTCTTGTTATCCGAACGGGCTGAAATTTTGCTATAAAGTCCCATGACAATGCAATATATGTATAATATACGTATCATCATTCTAAATCATTTATGGCGGTTTATCTTTTACATACATATATTATTAATGTTAGACTTGTACATATATACTCTTCGAATCAGTTTTTCCAAGAGTTTGAATTGTTAATCTAAAGATTGTGAGAAAGATCCTGGAATTTCTATGGGTAAATGTTTTCTTTGCATAATTACAAAAGTGTTTGCGTTTAATCCGCGACAAAGTGGCGCACTGTCTTTTGTCGCCATAATTCAGGAGTGCAGTGGTTGCCAGCATGGATCAGATAGAAAGATATGCATGGAAGATATTTTCTATAAAAGGCCCTTGCGTCATCATATAGGCCACTCTAATGGAATTTCCTGTCACAGAAGTATTTCTAAACAAGAACATTTCTTCGCTCGCAAAGAGCACCGCATCAACGCGTTATTATGCAACCCGTCAATTTTACTTTCGATTTATGGGAGCACTTTTTCTTATAAAATTCCGCCGTGGCAATTTGTGGCCGACGACGCTCTGCACGGGCTGTGGCTGGTGGTGGTGTTGTAGCCGCGCGCGCAGAAATCGGCAATGAGTTGAATTTCCAATCCATCGACCACTGGATGGAGGAAAATGAAAAATAATAACAAAACTGAAAAAAGAGCAAGGCGGCAGCGCCTCAGCCCGAGAGGCTAGAGATCCAGTTTATATTAGAATGGCCGTTAAGATGCTGTTCGGGCTGAAGCTGGTGAAGCTGGTGAAGCTGGATGCAGCCGAGCTGCTGGGCTCTAAGATTTCTTCGCCGCGATAATCCACTAACACACTATAGGCTGGGTCGACGTTGACGACGCGATGTGGAATATCGAGCGTGCAGGTAATGGAGTGCGCGGGTGTGGTCGCCGCCACAAACTAGCGGTACTCAAGGTTGTGCTATGTGCACTGTGTAATAGCTCTGAGGCTATCTTGAAGATTATGAAATCGGTCTTCAGGAGGAATTTCTTTGTTGCTGGTTCTCTCCTTCGCCCAGTGATGTGGTGGATGTTGCAAAACGTTCCGAGTTATTAGACGCCAGCAAATTTATACTGACATCGTTTGATTGCGGTTAATGTAGCCTGCATTTATGGTACGGACCTTAACAAAAAACGAAAATAAACTGTAGCAAAAACACCTAGCAGATGTTTGATGTCTAGTGCAATCTGCGGCTTCAAAAACACCTGGAGGAGAATCACTCTGAGAGTAATGTATCAAATGAATAATATATGTAGCTTTGTGGTACCGCAATCAAGGTATAATCCAAAAGGGCCACTACTATACCATACCAAAAACCTTCAATATAGGACAATTGTAGCAGATTTTGTGATCTAGTACCTACTTTTATACAGGCTAATTTTAGTGTACCACTTTCTAAAAACTAAAAAAAATACAGTATACCTACTTTTTTAGGACCACTCTAATTCTTCAAAAACCTCTAGTTTTCTGAATCATGCCATGGGAAAAATCATTCGAAAAGGATGAATTGATCTCGCTCCTCTGTCGAACTTTGAGAAAATATGATTCAGAAAATTACAAATGCCCGAAACATTGAAGTTCTGCTATAATTAAAAAAACAGTTAACAATATGTACACAGAAAATAAATAATAAAATTTGCTCAGAATTTGTAGCCGTTTGTGGGTTTTTCGGAGCTCCTAATTACGAATCTGAACTCCGTTTCCTTCCATGACATCAAAATTTTTCAAAATAAAAAAATTTGATTTGAATTGGGGTAGGTATACTCAAGTGGAAATATCCATAATAAAGAAAGTGTACAGTTTTCATTTGATAATTATTTTTTTTTTCTTTGTAATTTACCTACATATATGATCTTAAGATATTTATGTTAATCGCTCTCAAATTCATTTCCTATACCAAAATAGGAAAAACAAAAAAATCTGAATTGCCACAAATCATATGATGGAATTTTTTCATAATATTTTCTCCCTAATCGGCACACCAAGATCTATAAAAATCGCAACTCGAACTTTAAAACGAAAATTCGTTACAACGTTAAATAATGACCTCAGTAAACCCTTGGTTAAAAGAATCATCTATAAGTGAAAACTCTACTAAGAAATAATAATATTCTTTGTATGCCAAAAATGGTTCTTCTTTTTACTATACTTATTTTCTTCTACTTTATACGTCGGAATTGTAGATCAGTCAGGTGCAAATGGGTTTAGTATCTCACTATTAATGGTGCTGAAAAGACTTTTATAATTTTGAAAGACTTCGTTACAAAACTGCGTTGCAAATGTGGAAGACTGAAGTGTTAAACAGCTTCACATGACTGTCAAGTTAGCTTTTGTTGTTGAAATAAGTTTTTATTTTTATTGTGGTCGGATTAAACTTTTAAGTGGATAAATCGGATGACAATAACAATAAAAATAAAATAAAAGTTAAGCCGAATGTGAACGGGAGGAAGTAACAATTAAAAATTATACAACTTTTGCAAGACTAAAGTGCATTTGAGGTTTGTTTTCAGTAATCGTAGGAATTGTTAATGTTAAGTTAGCTGATTATTGGTAATTTATTTTAAGGTAGCTATTAGTTCCAGTATACCTATCAATTATTTTCACAAAGGTGCTTTTAGAGACTTCCAAAAAAACAATTTACATATGTTTGTATGTTTATACGGGAAAGTCCCGGATAAATAAATAAAGTTGAAATAAAAATTAAATAATTAGCAATATCCGTCTTCATTCTTTTAAAATAAATTCACTAATTACTTTCTTCATCATGTATAGATAATTGTATTCTAAAAATTCCTTCTGATCCTGAAACCATTAGGATTAGAGAGATTTTTTGATAGCACTACTGCTTGAATATTTACTTTACTGTGTATACGATGTCTCCGGAATGTGAGTTTAAAAATAATAATGAAAGTGGAATTGAACTTTCCAATTCTTGTAATTATATCCATATCTATAAATAGAAGATGCTTGTAGGTACTTCGCCATTGCAGTTAATCTGCTTTCCCGGAGGAAAGGCTTATCGTACAGTGAATGTTTACGTCTATACGGGAAGCCGCATTTGACCAGTTTGGCGATAATTTAAGAAAATATCAAGGAGAAAACTCGTGTAAGTGCAATTATTATGGAAATGAAATTGGTTCACAATGAATAAATTTTCCGTAGTCTGTCAAAGGTCAAGTTTGCACATACTTCGGTTTAATATTACCATAAAACGCAGTTTTATTAAAAGATAATAACGTGAAACTCTGAAATATTTCAACTGTCAGTAATTTAGCTTTGGTCGAGAACAAAAACTGTGTTGATTGTCGCAGCAAACCTATAATCATTGGGAGTGTAGCAACCGTAGCCGCAGCAGCAGCAGGAGCAGCAGCATAGCCGCAAAGCAGTCGTTGCACCAAAAGGTCCAAAAAGATCAGCCAACGTGCTTCACTATCGATATTCCTATATATAGCTGGTCTGAAGCGAGTGGACCGTATCGGATGTTTTAGAAATATGAAAGTAGTTCCAATGAGACCACACCTAAGCCTGAGGGCATGCAAACACCATCAGCGGCAGCCAAGACAGTGGCGCATTAGATGCAGGAACCGACCGAACCGCGCGGCTGAGCAGCTAACTGGCGGTGATAGTACTCGTACTCGTAGGCAGGTTAATCTTAGGTGGACTATGTTTGCTGCTCTACTAACCATGTTGACCACAAAACAACGTATCCGCGTTTCTGGCCAATATGGCGTACTCGATCGGCTTTTTTCTGTCGACAGACCGACGGCACTTTTGAGTGGTTCCCTGCAGCGATAGCCAATTGCGATGACA
The DNA here is from genome assembly GCA_933228815.1 of Machimus atricapillus. Classification (NCBI taxonomy): domain Eukaryota; kingdom Metazoa; phylum Arthropoda; class Insecta; order Diptera; family Asilidae; genus Machimus; species Machimus atricapillus. Next base: position 59,161,643 of record OW121784.1, read on the forward strand.
TTGCTAATTAATGGACTTCAAAGTCTTTCGCGGAAAAGCATAGTACCACCACAAGCCGCGCGCGCATATGTATCTCATTTGGCGAAGAGTTCAGTTTTTGCTGGCTCCGATCAAATAGGGCCTGGTTTACGCCTTTCAGCTAAATTGCCTGTAATTTTCTTGCATTTTCAATTAAATGTCACACTTCCAATCAAGTCGGGGAATAGCCGCCCATTCGAGCTTCCGTGGTGCCGCCACTATGTACCTACTTCTAGTCGAATTAAATTCTTTTACAAAAGCCAACCATGTCGGGCGTAATTAGTCACGTGTTGGCCACTGAATCCAGTGGACTTCTCCGCGACTTTCTCCGCGATATTCTCCGATGCGATCGAATGGAATGGCTAGGACCGCGCGTTTATTTTAATTGGCTTAACAGTTCTCGGGGCCCAAATGGCTGAAAATTAATTTAATTCACTTATATGCTCCAGGCAAAAGTTTTATGCCTTTCTGGGGCCTCGCTTTTGTCCCTGGGCAAAGCGAAACCAGCAATAAGTGAGTTGTTCTTCTCGAGGATCCCCCGGAGTGCTCACATAAAACCTTGACAAATTAGACAGATTTAAACCCAATTAAAACTTTTCCATAAAAATTATTAATAAAATTATTTCCACCATAAACAGGCCTAATTAGTGCTCACTAACTGCATCAATTGATCTTAAGCTTATATTGCGTGCCTTCTCTGAAGGATAACTTTTCAAATTTATGGCAGAGACGCCCGATCACCACAGATCAAAAATATGATTTACGGAACAATTAACACAACTCCGGTGGCAGATATTTTGCAAGTGCCAACAGGCCCTTTAATGGGTAAATTTTTTATTCTCCTCATTAAGCAGTTTAAAATTATCAGACGGTAAAAATCTCATTAAAAACAAAGCCTTCACTCCTGGTTGTCAGTTTTTTACAATAATTGGTACCTTTTTTTTTATTAAAAGTATTAAATCTCATTCAATACAATGTTGCACGTTCTAAATGGGTTGAAATGTTGAGGTCAATATAAATTTAGCTATAACTTTTACTTTTGTGTACTCTTTAATAATCAATTTTGGTTGACGTAGATGAGTTTTCCTAATTACAAAGCATGTTCACATTACATGGTAATGTGATAAGTTGACTTATTTTATTATGATTAACAAAATACATTGCAATACCTACACTGAAATCTTTTTTATAAAACATAATGCTGATTTTCCAATTTTCATAACATAGGAGGACTTTTAATTATTTTACTATGCGCTTTCAGGCGAATAAATTTGAAATTGCTTTTACTGTAAACTATAGTATTCCTAGCAAATACTTACATTTTCAGTAGGTAAATACTTGAATTTGAATAAACAACAAGAAACAAACATTTGCTACTTGAAAGTGTGGAATGGATTTCTATGCATTTCTTAGGAAATGACAAAGAAAGTACAGGTGGTGTTTTGTCATCAATAAAAGGATGGAGGAAAACGGTGCCTTGCAGACTCTGATCACCAATTTGCAATTGTTGAGGAACTAAATGTTTATACTGTTGGTTTGAAATGAAGTAAGAACCTATGTTTTAGCGTTACAGAAAAATCAACCCTTAACCAATGTCACTTCAAAGCAATACAAATATCTTACCTCCCTTTAAGATGCACCATGAATTTCACATATTTTCTTGAGTTTTTAACGGAAATGTTGCTGTTAAAATTATGAGAATTGGTCTTTTAGAATACGATATTGTGAATTTTTCTCATTTTATATCTGATTTACTGATTAAAATTACATAAAAACCAAGAAAATATTATGAGTTGCATGGTTTAAATAATTATTGCAAAAATAAATAAAAAATAATAGGTAAACCATTTAATACTCCAAGAAATATTTTAATAAAATAAAAGATAAATAACTTTTTAATATTTCAATGAATATTTTATTTTTAATTAAAAAAAAACAAAAATAATTTAAAAAAAAGAGCTATCCTTCCATGAAAGAAGAGAAGAGATATTATTTTTGTAGCGGACGAGAGGTATTATTCCGCTACACAATTTTGTTCCTTTACTGTATCTAGAATTAAATGAGGATTATAGCATAAACCCTAAAATACTAAATATGTATTTCTTTTCATTTCTCAAAACTTTTTTGCTATGTACCTAAACCGTATTTCCAGAAATGGCCGTTTCACCACTTCGCTAGGAAATTGCGAAAAAAAACATAAACTTTTCAGTGCGAAATTATTTAGATTTGATTTTACGTTGAGGAAAAGTTGATTTAAGCTTGCTAGGATGCAGTTAAATGTGAAATGTTAAATATGTAAAGACAATTTTGAAATTTGCCGACTTTTTACTCTTACTGTGAATGAAATAGACAGAGCCATGCCATGACCTATCAAAAAGGCCAACCATTCGAAAATATAAATCAAGTGGGACACTATTAGATATACTTTATCTACACATGTATTACGTATATCAGTGATTAAATTATTAGGTATGTACATATGTACATATAATGAAATTCAGTTTCCAGCTGCGTTTCATTAATTTAAGGACGCTCCCAAATAAAAGAATTTTTTATAATCGTCTCAGAAATTTATACAAACATTAACATACATATGTATGTATGTATATTTGTGATGACGTGCTTGTGTATTAAAAAAAGTAAGTCTTTGATTTTATTTATGTAATTTTATTTAATACCCATTTCCGAAGGTTTCATTTAATTCGTTAAGAATTGGAGTATATCGTTGCTTCGGAGCTCCAAAGGGTTAGCAGCATTAGGTAAATAAATTTATGCGCAAACCCAATAACAGCAGTTAAATCAGTAATCATCGGCCAAACTACTGCCTACTGACATGTAATAGCCACCGATAATAATCAGACGTATGGGCACTCCAATTCCAGGAGGGTTTCATAAGATGTAACCACCTACTCATGTGCCTGCTCAAAAATCATTCATCGCCTTAGCGGATTCGATAGAAATCGGTTGATTGGAGTATCACATGTGCGCAAGTCTCGTGTCCGTGCGACAACGCTCAGACTTTCCAAAATGATCTTCACTAAGCATACCTATGCTAATAATCGAGGCGTTGAAGCAGGCCCACAGTTATCGTCACAGACGTGTCTAGTCTGATGCTATAATACCGAAGATCGGCTGCTTTTCTTTTTGTGCCGTCCAATCGAAAGAAACTCAGAGATGATCTCGACTTTTTCCTCCCTACTTACTGTCTACCAGTAGGCAGTGAACATGAAAAAATCACGCTCATACGGCGCGCGGCTTAATAAACTTTTTCCGTTCGCTTATTTGCCATACCTCCCCACATCGGGAATCAAACAGCGCGAAGTGAAGAAGGCTGCCGTATGTACGATGTGTCCGCGACAACTGAACATTATATTGGTTCTATGGATACGCCAAATTAACATAATTTGTACATACACCACGCATATACACACGTACATAGAGATTCATAGGCATGACGATCACTTATATACGCTTTGTAATTGGCTGCCGCGATCGCCGACGAGCGCCATAAAGTAGCACGACTGGCTCATATATCACGAGGGGTCCGTGGCGTTGCTTTGACTATGATGGACTGGCGACGATAATTGCCTCGCGAGCAATTCCGACTTTATGCTTATTAGCGGGGCTGATTAGAAGCCGAACGCATACTTAGTCGACTTAGCATAGTGCGGCTGCGCGACGTTCTTTAAGTCCCAACGGGGAGTGGGCTCAGGCGGACCGGACAGTGCAAAATGATTTCTTCGCGGTATCTTCATAGCTCACTGATTTCCTAGTCTTATCAGATGAGTTATGGCCGCTGCAAACTAGGGCAGAACTGCTGGTCTTCGCAAGCTCCTTGTCAACCGCCATATATCTTCTATCTTCCATCTGAGGCTGGTCCCGGCCCTTGGAGGTGTGCTTTTATTGCCAGACCGACGCCACTTGCAGCACCATTCAATTGATAATAAAATTTTCTTGAAGATGGAGTGCCGACCGGGCGCAATTTTATTTGTTTGACCGTTTCGAGGTACGGTGCAGTAAGTGGAAAGTGCATTACTTTCCACCATGCAAATGGAATGCTGATTGTTTCTGTATCAGTCTGCTATCGAGACTTGCTGATCTCGAAACTATTTTTATTTTATTTTATTTTTTTGACTTCCTAAACGCAGAAAGCCGTACGAATCCGCTGAGCTACAAAAAACAACAAGAAAAATTTCCATTGGGATTCAGAGCGAGAAAGATCGCTTTGTGTTTTAATTTAGGTGACAAAGGTGACAAAAAGTTGCGATTCAGTTGAGTGGAGACATTTCAGGATTGGCCAAGAGTGTGACAATGCCCGTTTTCGGCTTAATTGGACAGTAAAAATACTTCCGAGTAATAAATGTCGTAAGCAAATCTCTTGCGCCAATATTGATACAAGTAAATTTACCTGTAAAAGTAAAATTCGCTTTAAGTACCTACTTGATTTCCCTGGAACGTTGACACTCTCACTGGATCAAGTCTTTATATCTTCAGGAATACAACTCTTTTGGACTTTAATATATGTTGCAATTATAAAAAAGTTATGCTTCGAAAGGGATGTCTTAAAATGTTTACTGTAAATAATTTGGATTAACTTGAACTTGGCTTGTACTTTCTCATCAGATAATCCACAAAGTGCATGAAATAGTAGAGTAAACTTGGACTACCTCTCGACAGGTCAAATTGGGCGGAAATTTCAATACGGTGATTTTTTTTAAAAAATGTACATATGTACCTACATTATGTATAATAGCATTAATGTTTTATGTGTATATTTTACTTTGGAATAAGAAAGTTTTATATAAATTTTAAAATATTTGCTTTGATTGTATTAACAGCTCTAGAGAAAAATGGCGGCCAGTAAAAATCAAGATGAAATATTTTATGTGAAATGTAGATGTTCGAGTACATATAGTAATTCTTGTTAGTTATTATTAACGGCTGAAATTTACCAAATGAGAATATTTGTGAAGGGCGGAGGAATAAACTTTTAGATTAATATAATTCAACTCTATCTAATTACTTTTATAAACTCCCAAAAGTTATCATAAGACAAATATAATTTTAACAGTTTTAATGCTATGGTAGCAAGGAAAATTATATTTTTCTGATCTACGTTAATGTTTGTTGGAGTTGGAACACTTTACTCCAAATTTACTGCAAATAAGTCAAACAAAGCACAAAGCCTATATTTTAAAAGATTGTTATCATTACTTATTAAAAATGTTTGTCTTAAAATCATAACTTCAATAATTACTAGCAAGAATTTGCCTTAAGAGAGAAAGATTAATATACATTTTAATGCACCGGGAAATACTTGTCAGAAAGATCACTTAACCAAAGGAGCATAGTGATACTAATTTCACTTTCGCGTGTGTCCATCACTTCTGGCGCGTTTAAAAACATTGCAGCGATATTGACCATGTCAGCTGTGTTACGGCTAATAAGAAATATTGATTCCTTCTAGCTGCGGCCGATTTCCGATTGTCTAGCTCCGCGAACTGTTGACAGAACCCGACAGCAGCGGGCCGCCAAATTCACGCCAGACGCATATTATGCAAGTATCTTATGCCAGAGTGCCGCTCGTCCGCCCTGGGGCCCGCGGCGAAAGATTCGTCACAGGTATTTACTCTCCGCCAAAGATTACACGGATAATATGCAAAGTCCGCCAGAATTGAATATAAATCATTACACATGCCAATTGATCAGCATAGTGTTGGTGCGCTGTCGGTAAGTGCTTGACAGTCTCGAAGTGTCTTATGATTTATTGATCACCTCAGAAGGGGCTATTCTGGTCGGTCGTGCTCATGAATCTCAGAAAGAGTCGGTGGAGGTGAAATCTTGATACGATCGCGCGATACCAGTTCGTCGGCAGAGTCTCGGAGTTTTATCATTGTGGGTGGAGCTTCGACACATAAGATAGTGTCCGTTCCTTATGCTGCAGCCGCCGCCGTGCCAAAAGCGCTTAAATAAAGATATTATTCATATCGAGTGCTGCCGTTAAGAGGACAGAAAATCGGGGGAGCAGATAGCGCAATCTGGATTTCAGTCGCGTCTGAGCGACTAAAGATGGATCTGATGCGATTAGGCAAGCGCGTTTAATGTAAAAGTCATGTCAGGGTAATCATGCACTTCAATGGCCACTTGCGAGAAGGGAAATTTTTACTATTTAATTGAATAACTCCAGTGGGCAATTACACGCATAAGCTGCATGTGATAAACACTGCCTCCATTAGCAACCGCCACCTCTTAACATTCATTTGCGTCGTTGATCAGGTAAGGCCGAGTTTTTCTCAGGCCGAATTTCATTCGTGACCGCACATCTGTGTCAGGTAACGTTCACGTCGCAGCTCTTACTGTCATCGATCTAACTGTCCGCAGCGCGACTGTCTTGCAAAAAAACAAAAAAAAAACAAAAACAAAAAGCGAAAAAAATAAAAAAAATAAAAAATTAAAATAAAATAAAACCAGAGGCTCTCTGCACTCAGGCACGGCGCTTTGTCCGAAATCAGTGAAATTGATTTTTACGTAAATTTTCCTTCCATCTTCTTCCAGTTACAGTGCGGTTTTTGCTACCAAAACCGAAGAGTGGCCACCGTGTTTCCTCCTTGCTGCTGGATCGCGGCGCAAATGCGTTTCGTTTCGCTACTTCTTGCGATCAAAGTGAGTAACTAAGTGTTGCGCGCATTCTCACTGCGTCAATGAATGATTCGATTGTCCAATAATCCGAACATTGTGGAAAGTAAATCGAATCCATTTGGTACATTCGCTAATTGAATGGAAGACCTCCTGATGTAAGACCACTGCGAAACCTTCCAAAGCAGCCACCGACTAATTTTCTCCTTCTCTGGGGCCGACCTTTTTCATTACAAATCTTTATCCAACCCAATGAAACAAAACACAAGAACGCGACTTTTCGCTAGAATGTCGGTCAATGCTTAGTTTTTACAAAAATGTGGCTTATTGCCAAGCGTAGTTTTTACCACGTGTCATCATTGCTATGATGAATCTACATATTTTCTTGCCAAGGGCCAGTTTTCTTGCATTCCAAAATTTTTAATTGGAACGTGAGAAATGTGAATATTCTTTCTTTAATTTCAGATTTCTTAGTATATTACTCGAAAACACTTTTCACATTTTATTCGATCGAGTTAGGGAATTCGATAACAAACTTGGCTTGTAAAGTGTTAACTAACACACATTACTAACATACGACATACTGAATCCGATACTTGAACTTCGAGTTATAAAATTTGTACACATACTACTTACATATGTATGTACTGTTACTTCGAGTTATAAATAGTTAAATAATTTGAAATACCGAGTACATATTTAAAGGTTAATTGGAAAGGAATGGCTATTTTCTTCGGTTTACTGTTAATTCCACTTAACTTAACGAGGTTTTAGATATCCAGATTCTATTAGTTTCCGAAGCATTGATGTGCCCCTAAAAATGTTCACAGCATTTATCCACTCTGTTTCAAGCTATAGGTAAACGAATTTGAAATTTTCCGTTTTCGACAACGAACAAAAGTTATGTTAAACCGCATACAGAATATGGAATGGCATGTTCTTCTAACACAGTAAATAACTTGTCTATTCAACATTTGAGCTCAATTAAATTTCATATTTGCTAAATATTATTATAAACGAGCATCAATTTGTTTGTCAATATTTATTTACAAACAAATATTAATAATATGTAAAAGGGAGCAAAATGAATTCTTCATACCTATTGTGATTATTATTTAATATACTCTCAAAGTACTTCTAATACAATTCGATGATTTGTTTGATTGCATTCATTTTCCAGTAACTATAAAAAATTTAAAAAATGAGCCTATTTTACGTGGTCATAATAGTAAATAATTTTAAAACACGTTTTCTACAGAATATATAGTGCTAATTAATTTTACTATTTCATTAATATTCATTGCTCTTCGGATTAAGTTAATTGCAAATTTGTTAGTCGGTCAAATGCTCTAAAACCTAAAGCAGCCAGGGATAATCGTTTATTACTTTTGGCACAGTAACAATTATTTTTAACAAAATAATTTCAGTGGTAATATACAAGAAATTAGTATACAGTTCTAATTCTCCAAGAAAAAAAACATGACTGGTAGAAACGAAAAAGTGTTTTCCTAAGGAAGATCACACGAAAAAAGTTCGTCTATAAATTTAAAAATCAATCAATAAAAAAAAAAGATAATTACATATACCTATGTACATACATATGTAGAGTGATAACAGCGAAATTAATTAATTTGGTTCGGATAAAAATTCCAACACTTTTTACCAAGACTCAATTTTCAAATCAATTACTATGACCAAAAAGCCATTACGAAATGTCCCAAACTACAACGCGCCAATTCTAAGGTGAGAAAAATCAAAAGGAATAATTACACATGCATATATCAGCCATTATTTGCAGCCAAACTGACTTGCTAATTTCAATTCCTACGAGGTTCAGAAGTAATTGAAGAATAATTTAATGACAAACGGTAATAAATTTCTTCGATTAAAATATTGCATCCGCGCCACCCTGGCAAAGAGAACTGACTCACCTTCGCATCAGACTTCCTAGTTTCTTTGAAATATGAGAATTATCCATAAATTGGAGCAAATCGCCTACCTTTGAGCGGCACACAATGTCAACAGAAAAAGCTTCAAATGAGTAGCCGGCCCATTTGCTTCAAGCCACTCCCGACTAAAATAGCAAAATATGTAAAAAAGGAGCGGGGAGCAAAGGCTAAAGACTAATTTCTTCAGGTACGTTCTTGCCGATAGCGTTGCCTACCCGTTTTTGAGGACTGTTGCAATTTATTTTCACTGGTTGGCCGCACCAGTTGCGAGTTATTATTGAAACCGGATGATCCATTTCATTAAGATCAAAAGTGAGTTTCCTCCAGCGAATTGGATTTACTTTACTTAAGATTGATCCAGTTGTGGCCAGCCATGACTTCGTGTTGCCTACGTCCTGCATTCCGAGGCGACTGATCGACTTTACATTTTCGTCTTTAGAGTAGGCAAAATGGTTATATTTGCTATAAGAGGAACGCAAACCGGGCAAACCCCGCGGTTGTGCACGAGCATCGTCTAGGAATGGGCCTCGACAATCTGCACCTATGCACCTCGCTATAAAGCATCGCCCACACTGTCATGTAATATTGCTTGTTCGAATCGCCGTGGAAATATATCAAGTGGTCAGTAGCGTGCCGGAGGATGTTACTGCGGTTGACAGTTTCGGTGCTTGTGAAAGAGCCTAATGTGCTCACCTGGCCGGGACTGTTGGGCAAACAGGAAGTCACTGAATTGACGTCTAGCAAGACTAGAAAGTGGAGAAGTACTATCTGACGATAGTATTTTACTTATAATACAATACTTCAACAGTTCCCGTGACCAGCAGCAATCACTTGGGCAATTTTTCAAGCTTAAAACATGCCCAAAACTGGTGTAGGTACACAGCTTTGAAAATTGCGAATAAACTAAAAATCCTATTAGTGTGGCATGAGTTGTCCATTTCTATGCGCCGGCTATGCCTCAATGACTCAATTACAATTAGATAACTTGAGAATTCAACCAAAAAAAAAAAAAAAAGGCAATCAACGCGTCACTGCGGTTGCGAACCCACGCAAGACCCCATACAGGTATCCTACCAGCCGGACAGCAGCGAATTACTTGAAAGCAGCAAGACAACCTGGACGACGGCAAACTCGTACATCTCCTTCCCAACCTGGTGTCCAATCAGAAAATAAATTTACCACTCTGACTAAAATGCGGTTCTTAGAGAAGGTAGCGAAAAAGTGAAAACTAGAGCAATTTGAGCCACATGAGCTGAGCACATAACCAATGCATGTTCGGGTAATCACCTCCATCAGGCGCGCAATCGCGTCCGCGATATAAAACTTGCCTTTCAATACATAAATGACAAGAATGCCACCGTCGACTCTTATTGCCGTGTCGTAGCCCTATGTTATGATGGTCTGGCGTCATTCGGAAAGGCGAAAAATTTACCCAACTTCTTATCGCCAATTTACCGAAACAAATTTTTTAGTTTAGCCACTTTGGCCACTATTCCCATTAAGTACCTGAGAAGAAACAGCCGCGACAAAAAAACTTGATTCGCTCTTACCTTCGTGCTGCAAACCCATTGATTTTACTTTCAGCCAGGTTGGAGTTAGACCGGTGAGCGTCGACAAGAAATTCATAGCCGTACAGACGCGTCAAAGAGGATGAACCACTACGAAAATAATTCATTTAATCAGCTGCATTGATAAAAGGCACGCAAATTGCCGCAGATAACATGATCATAATGTCCGCGTGCTGGGCCCTGTGCCCGGCTCTTGGTGAGAGGTGCGAGGTCATAAAGTTCTCTTTTTAAATACTTTGAAATGTTTACGCAAAATGGATAGTTCGAAACCGTGTAGAAAGTTTGATATTAATTCGATAATCTCACCGACTTACATATACTTAAATCCGCCACAGTCTGTAAACATGACATTTATGGTCGTTAACTTTTTAATTGTTTGAATGAATTTCTGGATCAGTTCTTGTCGCTCTATACAGCTTGAGGCGATTACGATGCAAATGCGACTAAGTCAACGATCTTTAAAAGTCTTCCAACAGATATTCGATCGTAATTACAGCCAGATAATTTAATGATCGAATAATTTATTTAACAGCGTATCAAAAATTGGGCCATCTGGTCGTGGGATCCAATTAGCTTGAAGTATATACGAATTTGTTGTAAATTAATTTATATTATGATTAGGTACTAATACTTTTTTTTTTTGTCGGTAACCAAAATATGAAACTAATGGAAGCTAAAACTAAAGCTATCACTTGGTTTTAAATACCATGGCGGCATCATTAATTTAACCTACATAGAAACTGTTTCTGCAATGCTTAATTATTATTAAAAATATGAGTTTTGAAGAACCAAAAAAAATTTTGTTAACAGTTGAGCATTATGCACCGAGCAGCACGACAAATTTTGATGAAAAATTGAAGATTTGCAGTTAAAAATCTCCGCCAACATCTTAAACAAAAATCGTTACGTTTTTCTTTTTCCAAATCTCAAAATCCTACAGAACAGTCTACAGTTTATTACAAAAATGCATCTCATTATTGAACGCAATATGTAACCGCTTTTTGCTGCGCTGTTAGGGGGAAATTTCTTAAAATGATAGTATATTTTATTTAATTTATTTAATTTATTTTTTCTTAAAATGCTTGTATACGAGTATGTAGTTTTATAGTATTTCGTAAAGTTTTACATAAAGTAAAATTCGAAGTCCTTTTCATGATAAGTCAAAACCAATTTTAAAGAAGCCCTTTCATATGATATGTAGGTACATATGTACTTCTCTAACCTAGTAGCTACACTTTAAAATTTCGACTATCCGTTTCGGCCTCTTTTGCAATGAAAATAAAGATATTTTTTAAATTCCTTCATTTGCAGTACAGGTCGAGCATTATTTAAAACTATTCCAAATTCATGTCGATAGCATAAGTAGTGCTGTAACAAGTATGACGGATCCTTAAGTAAAAGAACCCTAAAAGGTGCGTGATATCTTCAATTCCAAAATAAAAACTATAATAGTATTCCCACATGAGTATACCCATATCTCTAAATCATGTGAAAAGTCAACTTTCCAATATTTGATTCTTCCTTTTTATATTTCTTTTAATGACTTTATTATTTTTGATCAGTACCTACATAGGTATATATGTAAAATTGATATTCAATATGTTCTCTCTTAATCTTTCCGATTTGTACTGATTTCTGCTATTTTTTTTGTTTTGTCATTATTATGTCGTAATCAATTTTTGACAAATATTCAATAAATAATAATAATAATAAGAGGCGAATTCATTATTTTGCAATTCACTGATATTTGAACTTACGAAGGGGCAGAACTGACGAAATCTTGTAAATAACGAAATACTGAATAATCACTGGTGAAATAGTTCTCTTAATTAAACGTTGACCAGGATTTGTACCCTTTGAATTAAAACGTAAACATTTCCTAGCGATCTGACTGCATAGATTGAAGTATTACTGATTGACATAAGACAGTAGCACATCAAGCAGACCTGGTATATAAAATGAGTAGGTCCATCCAATTGCGAGGTTAGCAACATGAGCTCCTTTGAAATGGCGGCTTTATCAGGAGCTGCCATCCCTTACTTTGGGCTTTTTCATTTCTCGAATTTCTTCAGCTGATGGAGTTGCATTTATCAAATACTTCGTGGGCATTCAATCGCTACCGCTTTTTCTACCCAAGACACGTATCCCAATCGCCGGAAAGTGAATCCCATCTCGGTAGCCATAAACCATTTCAGGTTGCCAGCGCTGCCGAAGTGTGCAATGTGTAGAGCAGATTTTCTTATCCAGATTGGGAACTTTCAGTTCATTTGATTAGTGGAAAGTACCTTGCGATACACAAAGTAGGCACGGCATGCGCAGGCCATGCTGACATGACAATGCTGTTAGCGTCGGCTGATGGGATTCAATTCCGCGGTATCTGGAGGCTCTTCTCCTGGGACTTCTTTCATTTTAATTTAGAAACGCGTCTTTGAGCATCGATCAAATCGGGGACAGGCCTACATGACAGCCACAATTTAGATCATGGCATGAGATTGCTTAGAAACTACCCGACCCGGGTCTATATAGTCTTCCACGGAGAAATGTGGAGGCTGGGGCTTCTGGTTTCTTGATTTGATTGTCTGCCGTGGCTGTTCCCGATGATATCGATAGCCAAGTTCGACTATAGCGTGATCTATGTAATTCGAAGTGACGCGAACAATATGTTGTCTTATAATTGAAGTAAATTGGATATGGAAGATATCGGCGATTGGAAACGTCTTTTGTTTTAAACGAATCCCAACGTCTTGGATTCTTTAAGCGCTGGTACTTTTTTAACGAAAGTGCAAACAAAAATAGAAGTCATCCTTCTTTGGGCAGCACATGATTACTTTTATCTGTTAAATCCTTTCGGAGTTGTATAGCGTCATCAGATCTGCCTTTGCTATTAAATAATTTAGAGGGAAATGTGTTGCAAAGACTTCAGAATAAATTTGATATGTTCGGATAAGGTTATATAACTTGGTAGGATTTCTGTTCCGCTGATGCTGAAATGGTAAAATGGAATTTAATGGGATGCTTGTCAAACCTAAACATGTTCTAAGAGCACAAGTGATGATGAAGACGGGTTTTAAATTACGTCTTTCGAGCAGGAAGTTAGTATTTGCACACTTCCTGGAGGTGTTAATTTAAAAATATATAAATATATTAACTAGTACCTACATAAATTACGTTAGATACCTAGGTACATAAGAAATCACTGCTTTAAAAGAATTATCTGTATGGACATACAATCGAAAGATGTACATACATATGTGGGTAAATGTATATCAATAATCAAACTGTTACAGGTCCATGACTTCACATGAAAAATTTTTTTTTTTGAAATTATTACGGATATGAAGGACAACAAAAACAATTTTTTTAAATTAGTTCTGCTTGTCTACTTGTGCAGACATTACATAAATTAAATTTGGTATAAAGCGTCAACATAATACATACTTCCCAACAAAACCAGATGGTCAAAAATCTATGTATATCAGAATTAAATAGTTATAAAAATTTAACTCTTTATAGTACTATAATAATCATAATAAATAGGTAAAAAAAATCAAAAAATTAAATATTGCAATGCAATAATAAAAATATAAGTTTAATTGTCTGCAGTCGGAGATTCAAAATGTATAAAATGATATCTTCGATTTCAGTCGAAAAGCAGTACTTTTGCCTTAAAACCTAAATACACTTCTAAAGTATAATATGTATGAATTTACATTTATGCGGTTTTTACTATTTTCCTACAAAGCTCATATTCTTCTGGATGCACGCAAGTAGATTATGAAGCTTGGGATTACTTAAATATTTAGTTACTTCAGTTTTGAGAATTTCGACCAAAATTTGACACAAAATAATCAACAAAATACTTGATATTTAGGCCGTTTTCGAATTCATATGCACTTGCACTTCTCCCTAACACTTCCACCGCACTTGCACTTGGCACTTTTTTCCGCCCTAAATAGGCTGTTCGAATTGAACTGCATTAAATTTTATTCGGAAACTTTCATTCACCTTGAGAGATTAGTTGTGTGATTTTTTAACTGTTTTCTAAAAATGTGTGACACAATTAAAGGTATAAGTATTGTATTTTTATAAAAGGCGATCATAATATCCGGAAAATCCAATTTTAGTGTACTCGCGAGTAACACTTCGATTTTGACACATAAAAAAGTGTTAGTGCAAGGCAATCTAGTTACGATTTCGAATTTTCGAATTTTTCGGAGAATATTTAGTGCGGAAAAATTTTAGTGCAAGTGCATGTGAATTCGAAAACGGCCTTTGGGCGTGTGCCATTTCAACTTTTCGAATACTTTTCCTTTTCGAACATTTTTCGGTATATTTAAAATTGAAAACACAGCAGCCTTTTATTGCTCATTGTTCGTTTCCATTTAATTTCACAAATGCTATATTTGAAATTCAAATGAAAAGTAAGTAATTGTCACCGAAAAGCGAATTTCAGAGCTGTTTTTTCCTAAGACCCAAACCTTCGAAAATCAATTAGTAAGCTGAAAAGCAATCTCTCATACAAATTTACTTTTGAATAGCTGAGTTGGCACACGCCCTTAATCTAAATTGAATTAGAACTTCTCGAGAAAATCATAAAACCAATCCTGTAATACTTTCACAATTTTTGTTCTTAATGCCTGAGAGTTTAACCCCAAGAAACATGCAAATTTACAAATACAAAAATGTATCTGTAGAATTGAGCTGATAACGAAGTGTACATTTTACTATGGTGAAGATTATATGTAGAAGGTATACACATCATCACAGGTATGAATATGTATGTGTCCAAAATTAACTTGACATGGAAGAAGGCAGTACTTCCATTTACTTACATACATCCTTCCTTTAATTTTTGTTAAATGTCTCGGAAACGGCTAACCATACTCCAAAAATGATACCATCATTTTTATGAGGATTATCGCATACTTTATTAAGTACAGTTGCAAATGAACATTATGGACAGTTTGATCTTGCAAAACATGGTAAATGTATGTATTCTAGAATCAACTATTTGAATTTTGGGAACTAAGGTATCTGAAGTGTTCGTGACAATGTATTGAAAAGAAAGTATAGTCGGAAAATAATATCAGACTCTAAAGGATACATTCAATGTTAATAAATTTGATTTCGCTACATAATAAAAATTAATTTATTTAAATTAAATAACTCTCAACACATGATTCTCCAAATTATAGCCCGGTTAATTGGACCATCACTAATTATGATCATTTTGAATTTAAACAAGCTGGACGGAAATTACGTTTAATCTTAAAATCTTATCACTTACCTTAATCAAAAGTGAGACAAAGTGATCGCTAAGCTGCCTGAAAATAAAAAAATTATCCACATTATTTCAATATTTGCTATAAATACACTTCGAGTGAAATATTTTTAAAAATATGACGTTTTAAATTTAAAAAAAAAAAAACTTTAAAAAAAACTAGAACCGACATGCTTTAAAAAATATATAGAAGGCACAGACACCTTTTGGAACATGAACATTTTAATAAAGAAGTAAAACACTTGATGTTCCAAATTGTCTTTAATATTAATTTAGCTGTAGTAAAATTAAAAGATGCGTTTCGCCTCACTAGAACATCATCATCAAGTTATCAACTCTTATTTTAAAGAAGTATTTTCTATTTAAATAAGTCGGGTTTAAAAACGAATTGAGTCTATTGTACGTATTGTATAATATATGTATATATGTATGTTTCAAGTGGACAATTGTGGGTCGCGGGTACTTTTGTCCAAGTTAGTCCCAAATATGATAAATGGTAAATTCCAGTATTAATTTTGATAGAAAACATATACCTACATATTTTAAGAAATTCTTGTATTTTCGCTAAATAATTTTTGTAGACAAAAACAAGCATATTAGGTACCTACTTTGAATTGATCTTGGGTAATTGGGATAAAATAACCATGATGATAGAATTCTAAAGCCGATCGTGCGGCTGCTCCTCTGCTTTAGTCATTCATGAATCAAACGACAGAAGTGACTAACTGGATCTACAACAAAACTTCAAAATTTACAACGTGCAGGCTATTTAGCCAAAAGGTACCAAGAGTAAGTACTGAAGCACGTTTTCTGGTATATATACCACAGCAACTGATCGCGGGCCAAGAAATGAAGTACGAGAGCATCAGCGTGGCTAAGGAGGAAAATAAGAAGTCCGAAACCGCACGGTACCATATATAGTAGGATGGCTGAACCACAAAAAGCAGTAAAAAGCCTACTTCATGTAGGAGAGGAATGAGAGCAAATTCAGTTAATTGAAGTGACTCTTATACAAGTACCTCGCCCGCGAGGTCTGGGCGAGTTGGTCCGATAAAGAATACCTGGAAGTAAGACACGATCCAAAGGTGATCATTAAGCGTGATGGGTCCATTGCATGAGAGCTCAATTCCATTACTGCGATCCCCCCCCCCGGTCGATTCAATTGAAATCTTCTCTTGGTTCATTCATGCGACTCTTGCGACCGGGCCTGAAGCGTATAGTACGGTGCGCGCGCAAAATTTTGAGGTAATAAGAGAGAAGAATGACTGTAATATACCTGTCGAGCATTACTCTTAACCGCCATTATATATACAAAGCTCACCTTAAAGGTAGTTCATTCAGAGCAGAAATACAATGATACCTTGAGACTGTCTTCTTCGTTTCGTTTGATCTTCTACTGAACTGTTTGTTTGTATGCATCACCTTTGCTCGTCTTATATACTCAAACCATTCCTTCTTGGTCGAGTTTTCAACTCGATCGCATTATTACAAACTGCCCGCAACTGAAGTATGCTAAAAAGTTAATACAGTTTTCAGTTGGTATCTAGTACTCCGTACTTGTAATAACGACGATATGTCGCTTTTGGTACTTTGATCGTCGCTCCCAGTCAAATGTGATCGTTGGAAGGTTTCGTTAACGACTGCGCTGTTTTACTTAATTTTCCCGTATGGTGTAAATATTTAGGTTTAGTTTACTTTTAAAGGTTGTAAATATTTTTGGTAGTTCGCGATATTTTCGTTGTAAGTGATTGTGGTATATTGGAAAATTGCCAATGGAATAAGCCCTGCAGTCCTTCTGCATTTTGTGGTTTTTTAACTGTTTTGGTGAATTTGAATTTTATGAGATTTGTTCAATCGATCTTTGCCAGTTATCATACATAAGTTTGCCGACCTGACATTAGCCGTTATGACCCCGCCGTGCATTAAAAGCGATGGACAAAGGAAACCGATCAAGGATACAGTGATAACGAGCGGATGTGATTACCCTGCCCTAGAATATAACTGCTGTAAGGAAGTGAGCGACACCCTTAATTTAATGAAGTATTATTGAGCATACAAGTGCAAAAAATCAGTTCGAGTTGACCTGTACATGTACGCTGTGATACGATCGGCTTCTGCATGCTTCGTCTATTTAACATAAAAAAGTAATCGGTAGTGTTAATGGTAAAGTAGTACAAAAATGTTCAATATAGTAAGTGCTGTGCAAACTTCGCAATTATCTCTCATTAAGCACGTACTCTATCTTTCGCTATGCTAAATTTATAGAGGACGATTTATACGCTGTAATTAACTCGCACTACTCCTTATCGAGACACATCTTTTGACATTTCTCTTTCCTGCTCGTAATTTTCTCAATCTATAATAATCACCGATATGCTGACAATATCACCTTCCGACGATCACTTCTTGCGATAAATGAAGAAGCAAAAGAATTCCTTATTGATGGATTTCCCAATTAATTAATATTCTCAATATATATTAGTGACAGTGCAATTGTGCTCAACAAAATTATTGTGCTAATTACTTCACTGGAAGTATTTAAAAGGGGTGATATTTCGATAACCATTACCGTTACAATTAAGTTGTATTACTTTATGTTGCGATTACGACGCTGTAAAAATAAGAGTAACTCTGTGGGGGAATAATTATAGACTCTGACGAATAAGGAAATTGAATTGGATTAGTTTTTAAAGGTGAGTCTCTGTGCATAAATATTCTTTACTTTTAATCCATAATACCTTAACTATTGCTTTAAAGTTATAAAAGTTCCTAATAGTGAACGATGACTAATTCTTAAAACAATCATTAGGCATCACGAGTATTAAAATTTACTCTTTTTAGGAGCTTCCCAACCCTGAAATGTGACAAATGCTCATGTTTTACTGAATTAAAACACGCGTTACCATACATCGGCACATAATTCAAAATATTTTGTTTACTTTTGGCGGCTTGCATAATCATTGTTTTCTGCGTTGGCGCGATAAATATTTTCAGAATTTCTCTTCAGTTGTGTAAACTAATCTAAAATTTGTCCGTGATAATAACGCACAATTTTCATAATTTAGTTTTGCCAATTAGGAAATTCAAATTTTGTAATGTACCTATTTGATGCTCTATGGACTTTAATTATAATATGAATGACATGAATTACATGATTACATGATTTACTGGCTTCTTGGTTTCTGATATTTGCCTAACTATTGTAGGAAAAATTCAATATTCAGGATAATATCTTTTGCAGCTATAACAAATGTTATAAAATTATTTGAGGGATTTCAAACCAATATATTTTAAATTAAAAAACAAGCATTTCAACTGGTAACTCTTCTTGAATTTTTTTTTACTAAAATCATATTATAATGAGATATTGAAGAATATTCTGATGAGGGTTGTATGTACGATAAAGATTTAATCAAGTTTAATTATAAAAGCTTAAAACAATAGCACTGAAGTTAAAATCAAAGGACACATAACCCAAAAGAGGATAATATGAAATCCCAAAAAAGAACTGAGTGCATCAAAAGTCGAAAAGAGTGAATATATCATTTGTTGTTTCTCCCAAAATCATCATTCCAAAATGTTATAATGGTTAATATAATCACATTATATCTTACATGTGATATGTAGGTACGTATTTGTGCCTCGTCAATTGCCACTAATGCCTCGTTTCGTTAGAAATAATAATATGTACATACATTTTTTGAACAAAAATTATAATAATATGTATATAATTTAATGATTATTTGATTTTTATTTTTGATGATTATATCTGTGTCAGAAAAAAACTCAAGTGTAAATTTTATAATCGATTGAAAGAAATAACTCAGATTTAATTATTGGTTATTTAAACATAAAAATAATAAGTGAAGAATAGGTATACTTCATAATTCATAAATTACATTTTCCTACTCTTTCGCATAATAATTGTAAAACGTACAATTCCATGCACACAGTTTAATTCGAGACATTTTTCAGATATCTTGTTGATGTACTTCAATAAAAAGTGGAAAATAATAATTATTTACGGTCCCGGGCTAAATTGTATCGACGGTTAAAATTAAGTTAACTTGTACCAAAATCAAAAAAAAAATTCAGTACTATTCCTAATGAAACATTAATTTTATGTATTTTGAGACTTATTTCTAAAAAGTAAACACAATTTTTTTTCATTATACGCAGACTAACAAAATAACTGCAATAAAGTTCAACTAAATTTGAATATAGAATGATTATTTTTTAAATTGATTTGCTTGTTTTTTAAACTGTTACTGCGTGGCAATCATATTAAGCATTAACATTTGTATACATGTAATATTGTTTTTATTTAGGTATGACAACCTTCGTCACTTGTCATAAAGTTTAGATTTTTAATTAAACAAAACACAATATTCAGTAATAGCATAGTTACGGCAAAACTAAATTAAATTTACATGTCGAGTTCGTCTCTTCAAATTTAAAAATTCTGTTTAACTTATTTTATTTTCGATTTTCGTGAAGGTGTTTGGAAAGAACTACTGTTCTGATAAAAAAAAATTTAAATTCAGATAGCAAGTGAGGCAAGAAACAGTAATTAATGCATTTCAAATAGTCAGAATTCGATTTGAAGACGTCAGGCCCCGGGGCAGTGAAGGAAGTGAAGACATTTTTATTAAACTGAAGGTTCTCATACAACATTATTTTCACAACTAAAAAGTCCAATAATTGTTATTGAAGTAGTGTCATCTTGTATTAAATTGCTCGATATGATCCAACTACGAAATCAGCCTAGATTTTGCCCTCAACTAGTTTTATGCCAAGTTTAATCCTCTATAGAGAACACAGATTTCGCAGGAAAGCTCAGAATAGATATTTGATGATATTGTATTAGGTACATTGTTGCGTAATATATTTTGCCAATTTAAAAAGTCGAAGTCTCTGCGATAAGACCAAATCTCCATACAAAAATGTTCGTATCATAAAAAATTCCCATGACAATAAATCATGAATTATCATCAAATCATCGATTTGAAACTTTAAAAGATAGTCGAGTGGTTCTCGTATTTCTAAAAGTGCCGCATTTCGGTGGTATTGTCGGTCCATTCGGTACTTAAGATGCCTCCACATTATGATGCAAAGCTGAGTTTAGTTTTTTTAAAATTTGAATTTAATTAAACTTGTTGCGTACTTTTGGTAACCATTTTTTCATTAGTTTCTCAAATATTCACTTTAGTCTTTGAGTGTATCTTCAGAACTTCCTTACATAATCGGTATTATACTTAAATATAATACTTAACCCTCGCCAGAACAATGTATATGTATAAAAATTTTGGGATATTACTTACTTAAATATGACTATCTTATCTCCGATTTTAAGTAGTTATCACAATGATATTTATATGTATTTGTATGTTTAAATATACAATATATATGAACAAAATATCTATAATCAAAGTTATAATTTGCTATTAAATCAATCAGCATAAATTAAAAGCGGGATTTTTGATTAAAACTAATTTCCGCAAACGGCGGGCGCAAAGTAGGGTATCGGAATACCAAAGAGTTTCTACGGTAAACAAAAAAATTCAAGCATGCGATAAACTTCAGAAAACGGATTCACTGCAAGATCACTTCTGCATACCTCAAATGTTTCTCAGGGCCTAGGTTGCCGTACAGCATCCATTAGCTCTTATCTCGCATCACTCAAATGCTCCAATTTTCAGCTCGTTTTCAGCAAACGCTTTACCAAGATACAAGACTGAAGAAACTGATGCCGTTTCTAATAGTCAACAGTTTGTTTGGAACCATTAATCAAGACAATAACTTCATTCCGATTGATATCTCCCAAAATTCCGCGAGAAGTTGGAGAGGGCCCCGAGTGGTATCCAATTTGTCATAAGTGATTAAAACAAGTCTTTTTTCCAACCTAATCGCTAATTGTAAGAAAGTTTCCACATCATTTTAAGAATGTTGCATGAATATACAAGGATCATTTTTAATTTTCCCTCACGAAAGAGATTCGCCCCTCTCAGGTTTCGTGCTTCTTCCATGCGCCCAGATTGCGGTGCGACTCCTCCATTTTAATGTCAATAATTTGCTGCAAATTGTTGTACATCAAATGCCGATCTCTGGGGTTACTTTTGCAGTCCTCCACGATCGCGTTGCGAGCCTTTTCACGTCTCGAGTGCAAAACTGTCTTGCTTTCATTTCTCGATCATTTCCTAGTCGCGGTGCTTAAGTCGTGGCTCATTTTAAATATGACGACAGCGGTGCGAAGCTGCGATTGTGGTAGCTGCGAGCACGTGCTATGCTATGCCAATTTACGAAATGTACTTGGCGTGGAGCAGGCTTGCCTCCAAATCACTCGTTTTCTTCTATTTACTTGTCAATGGGTGTAATGAGCGGCTTACTCGCAGCGGCGTATACTCGTTTTGCGCCAGCTCTTTATATGGACTCTTGGCTACGACCAATTTCATAAATCAATTCTTTTTTACGGCGATTCAAATGTGTGTTGCGCTCTAATGCCTCAATCGGCAATTTGCATTGAAATGTCATCCGTGACAGTAGTGAAGATGAGCACAGGTAACAGCTAATTAGCAATAAAATAATAAGGTATGTGTGCACTTTGTAAAATTTAGAGGAGGTTCGTCGTCTAAGTCTTTGGTTTTTAGGTAGGCAGATATGTACATAAATTTCCACTTGAGAACCGTGTGTTCAAAGGGATATTTATTTTCATACTAAGCAAATTTTACAATTTGTAGGTACAAATGGTTTTTTCTTTAATAAGATACTTATTTTTATAACAAATTTAGTTTTCAACATTTTTTTTTAAAAGAAACTAAACGATCAAAAAAGGAAATTTGTAACACGTTCTGTTCAGATTATGAATAGCACCTTCTGTTTTACGAATTAAGTAAAACAAGCCTCTTTCGATTAATATTTGCACCAATTACGTTTAGGTTAAGTAAATAAAATAAAAACTTTTTATTAAATAACAGTTGACACTGAAAAAATATTAGGAATCAAACCTTTCTTCTTCCGTACACACTGTTTTTAACTTTCCTATTAAAAAGGCAACACTATTTGTTAGTAACTATTCAAAATAATAATTCGGCACTAAATTGTTAACAATTAATTAGTCAATAGTGATTGTAAATGACGATTGTGCTTCACATTTTCGTTTAAAAAAGGCACATATAAACTGAATTTATGTTCCCCAAATGAGTGATTTTTTTTTCAAAAATTAAGCGATCACATATAACTTATATAGTGAGTTCAGTTGCTTCTACATGCTCATGCTATAATAGGTTTTGATGTTTTACAATCATCAATAATAGTGGAATGATTTATATTTTTTCGGTTCAAGAACCACAAAATTTTTATTTTTTCCATGAGGTGTAAATTTGGTAAAAAACTAATGATTTAAAAACCTTAATGTACCTATTATATCTACATACATAGAAATATGTGCATGTGTTGACTAAAATCGATGGTGACTTGCCCTCCCTGCAAAAAAACGTTATACGGATGCTTTTCAAAAGTTAATGAACTAAAATAACACCTTTGCATTAACAATAAATATAACTCTAATATTCCTAAAATACTAGACATTTGATCAAATTAATAGCTTCATATTAAATTTTCCAGTTCACCACCATTCATTTACGTATTCTTTAGTCATATTGCTCAACATTCGATTTCTTAAAAGTAGACCACATTTTTTTTAACCTCAATCTCTTGACAGACATAGGGTTTCGACATTGTCATCGCCTTGAAGGATGCTCCGTAATTTCTCCATATGACCGATTTTCCTGTTGTAAAATTAAATTATTGAAAGGGGAAAAACGATAAATCAGAAAAAACGACTGTGAGTTTTGCGCCGCTTGTATTTGTTTATGTCATAATTAACTTTATTTACTACATTCAACTCAACCTGGCTGTAAATTTTGTGTTGGCTCAATGGGAAGGTCTCCTCTGTCATTAAAAATGAATTTTTGAATTGGAGAACTTAATCGCGTCATGATGTTGAGTGCTTTTGATCATTAGGACCTCTTAATTTAAGTAATTTTTGTCGTCATGCTAAAAACAAAATAAGACTACATATGTATATTCTGAGCTTGCTATCTATATAGGAGCATCTGATGATAGTGTTTTACCAGTTTTCATGATAACGGGCATGTCCATATGAGATCTTAATTAAATTTTTTAATAAAACGCAAATCAACAAAAAACGGTTGACTCAAATTAGGGTTCCGTGAACCCTTTAACATTTTATCGTTAATTGATACCACCGTACGCAGAGCACTTCAGCTTTTTCGATTTCATTCATGTTCTGCTTCATTAACTGCTTTCAGCCTTATTATAAAATATTATACATGTAGGTAATGAACTCTACAGGGAGAAACGTTTATCCGCCCTCCATTTCCTGTAGCTTTCAGTTTCTTGTTCACAATACAAAATATTCAAGGTTGATTGAGATGAAGATTTAAAATTGTAAATATACTATAATGTTCATTCATTTTCCATAGAACTATTTAGCCTTCTTTTCATGTAAGTTGTAGTTTCTTGAATATTTTGAATACCTGTAAAACAACTTTAAGTTTGTTTTCAGAAAATTTGTTTTATTGACTTTTATCCATCTTAATAGATTGTTTTCATAATAACAATAATCTACGTTTTATATAGAGTAGTGAAAAAGACTAGTTATTAGAAGAGAACTATACCTATAATAATAATTTATTATTTCAATTAAATTAACGAACCATCTATTCAGGTACAACATACACTTTTAAGAAAACCGAGAAAATATACAAATAAGAATAAAAAAAAGCTTATTATTGTATTTTATTTCAAGTGACATAACTGAGGTTTCCAATTCTGTCCGTAATTGTTTGATTATCTCATTTATTTACTAGAACCTTTACAAAAAGGTCTCGTTCATGCCACTTCTCTCCTAGATATCATCTGAAAGCTAGTTTAAATCACAGTTAAAGTGATTGTTGGACTGATTTTATTTGACGAATAAATTTATCTGACGACTGAAAAATTGAACCTTAACGTACTAAAAAATCTCTTTCCCCAGTGATGCGAATACCATAAAATTATATTCGATCGGGTAGAATATAAAATACAATAATGAAATCAAGTAGAGAGAAGAAACATGGGTGAGCAAAATCTACGTAGTACATAATGTAGAGAAAAAATAAGTCAGAGTCCTAGAATTAAAGTGCCGCATAGATCAGGGAGATATTGTTAACTTTCGCTCTTCACATACCAACCATGAAAAATTATTCCGAGAAACCTTGAAACAAGATCGATTATCAACAATTTCAAACACCTCAATCATCTTCAGTTGTGGCATTTTAAAGAAAGAGCAGATCAGTCGGCCCTCGAGAGCCCCTGCCAGTCAGATAGTATCATATTACGAGCCAGTGGGATTCGCGCAGGCAATCGGACCCAGCCGCGACTTTACACTAGGAATGTGGAAAACAAATCGCGAAGACGTGACAAATGGCTATAGGAGATGACTTTTTGAAGAAATGCAAAGATTTACTGCAAAATGCAGTTTCAGATCCAGTCGCCTGCTAGAAACTGTAGCAGAAATACCGCAAGTGAAGTGAAAGTGCTCTACATGCACCTCTATCTAATCTCATTCAGGTATGCTGGTTCTGCACGATTTAACGAGATGCTGCGTTGCAGTTGCAGGTATGGAGCGATAGTCCCTCGAAGCCGCCTTGACGCGCAAATATAGAGCTCCTGGTTTGATTGCGCCATGCGTGCAGTAATCGAATCAGGAAGCGGCGGCGGCGCGTCGCTCTCAGTTCAGGCGCAAACACGACGGATTTATTTGTCCGACACCTCGTGCAGGTCTCCGTGACGTTGTGCGGTCACCGGATTCAGATTAGGAACATCCTGGCTTTTATACATACGTTCGCTTAATTGAAGCATTTCGTTCTACTCCCCATTAGCTGCGTGTTTTTAATTAACTGCGTTTCCAGCGTCAATCGACTCTATCTTCAGAGCTTAACAATATCAAAAATAATAACAAATATTTTTCAAATGATAATATTAAATCTTATTTAAAATATCCTTTAATATATATTTATAATTTACAAGGATAAGACTATTAACTAAAGTGCATAAATAATAGCATAAAAAAAGTACAAGCGCGTGAAGAAATTGTGCGCTTATATGATTGTTGCCATTTAACCAGAACATTTCATAGGCAACTCTTACCGTTAAAGAAAAAACAAGCCCCTAATTTTTTGAAAATTTAAATAAGACCACCCTCGAGAAATAGCCTATTCAATAAAAACAAATAAATCATTAAAATCGGTTCACAAGTGGCGAAGAGATCGCGTAACATACAATTCATACAAAAAATAATAAATACAGTCCTTCTTTTCTTAAAGTCGGTTAGAAAAAGAGGTTAGGCTTACCGCCAAATTAAACTGAGAGAGATTAATTATACTGTAGAGTTACATTAAGAAAAAAATATTTAAAGACTAAATACACTATACGGTGTAAGTAAGCGTAAACATTTCGCAAATACATCGTGTGTTATTTCTGTATATAAGCCGGTATAAACCACTCGAAGTTTATCGAATTAGACCGCATTTTACCGCGTATTCATGTCTGCTAGAATTCTTAAAATTCATTCATAAAATAATAAACCCGGTCAAAAAGAGTCAAAGAGTGTATTATAAGAGCAGAGAGTTCCGTTTATCTTTAATAATTTGGATTTTTGGCAAAGTTCTGGGGTTTCAGACTTATATGAGGGAAACGTACTAAGAACTGTATATGTAGTTCATTAAAAAAACGCAACTATTGTCACACGATTTCACCTTCTGCTCTTTTCAAAATCAACAATTAGCTGTGACAAAGCTTGCACAAAAAGTTGCGCTTTAAAAAGCAGCGCCCCGCCCAACTGCTGTTTCACGCTTAGCCCGGCCCGGGATATTTGCAACTCGGTTCTATAACTATTTTACGGTCTTGCATGAAATACGAGTAAAGAGCGTAAATCTCCAAATGTTTTGAGACCACGATTTCGTCATTCATCAACCGTGGCTTTACCTGCATCTGGCGGCGACCTTTCAGACAGAGCCATGTCATCGACGACTTGGCCACGACACAATCTAAGGCAAATTAAAATATTAAGCAACTGAGGTACGTTCGAGGCGGATTTGATAATGTGGAAAGGACCGAGCTCGCCCCACGGTGCAAGGCTAAGATAAGCAAGGTGAGTTATTGCCAAAGAAGCACCGCACGCTCCAGAGGGCCTGGTTCGCTGTAATGAGTTATGCAGAAATGAGCACCGCGTCTTAGGGCCGCGACTATAAATCAGCTCTAAACGATTTTCAGTTTTCCATTAATGCTCACCACAAGGGCTATAAACTTCGATCGATTCTCCACGTGCAAATTTTCCACAAAGCCACTTCGAGACTGCCATGTGATGCCGGAATTCGTGTCATGTGGGGGCGGAAGCAGCCGCCGACAAATAGATCGAAATTACAACAAATTTATTATTAATTGGAATTCCCTCCACACAGCTCCTTTCTTCTTTGCTCCAGAGGATCGTGGGCATGGCTACCCGAGAGTGTCGGATTTATTCAGCAGCCACGATTTGTAGTGCAGCTCGACAAATGCGCCTAGTTCGGCATCGAGCCTTTGAATGAAATATTCAATGAATTTGAAACCGTGATGAAAAGCACTTCTTAAAATGGGAAAGTGAAGCGTTTTGAGCGACTTACGCATTAAAGAGCCAGTTGGTAATGGACGCATAGTTGTTGCCTCAACATTTCTCTGTAATCCACGAACTTGTTGATTCGCAATTGAACGGAAGTACACATTTTCATTAGTATCGGTGCGATATAAATTTGTGGAATGTGGGAAAACATTCACAGGAATTTTAAAATAAATGGGAAACAGCGTGCAATTTAATTTTTTACATTTCTACATTTTATAATGTAATAAAGATCCGCTATTGAAAGGCGTGTTACCTTTAAAAAGCCTAATTTTCTAAAAACTCTTTGTTTTATTAATTTTTTTATTCTATCTTACAATTAGATAAAAGCCAAAATTTTTCATGTTAGTTTTGTAGAAAATATATTTTCCGGCAACGGCAAACCCACACTTCACATCACAAAACATTTTCTTACAAATAGAAAGCTTCAAAGTAAAATAACTTTTAGATTTAGTTTACTACCATTGAATAGTTTTCAAAGGGAAACAGTAGCTCGCAAACTCATAAGACGATAATGCGCATCCGACTATTTGCGTAGAAAGATCGTGTTTGCCAAAACTATAAACATACCGCACCATTAAATTAAACATAAAATTTAACAGTCGGTCGTCGTAAGACCCAACATAATTCAATTAGAAATTTTATGTCAAATTTTTCTTAACAAATAGGTTAAAATTAATACCTTATGTAAAAACCCACCAGCAAATTCAGATATACGTAAAAAGTATGTATGTATATGTATTAGGTTAGAATGGATTCATCAGTTTTAAAGAACAAGATCAATTTATAAATACTCAGATAAAATACCTTGAATAAAACCAAACCATCTCAATAAATGAATCAATTGGATTGAAATCTAATATTATCAATTAATTAGGAGACTTGAATTTTGATCTAAGCTCCAAATTTCTTCACAACACAACTCCTGTCAACTGATTTTTTTGTAGTTTTTCTTTGAAAGATTATTTATCCGATATTTCACCGATTTTTGTTTAACGCTAAGGTACTACTTTTTTAAACTGAAGAATTTTGATTGAAATATCGTTACTTTCAAATCAGGAATTGATAATTTTAAAATCCGGTACCTATATACTACGCCAGAAATAACTCAATTTTTTGAAGCTAAAACGAACCGTTTTTATACTTTTTAAAACCGTTTTGTTTACGACGCCATAAAACAATTATCTGCTATATTTTTGAGACTAATTATTCCATATGGGCCTCAAAGTGAGAGAGAGTATGCTTTAAAAATATCTACTTGATTTGATACCATAAAATTGTCTAATGGTTTTAATTTAATACCTTTGTGAACAAAATAAAATCTGATTTCGCCATTCTGTTCTATTAGCCTCATTGGCAACATTCAATAGATGTTATCTATAAAATCAGCTGATTGATTGCTTCCTTATGATCATCGACCTGTCGGTTCGGCACTAATGCAATCATTCGTAGCAAAGCTTAAAATTAAATGGCTCAATTAGTGCTAAGCAAATGCCGCCAAGCAAAGCTGCCGAGTAACCTGGGCAGTATAAAATCATAAAAGTGTACCAATTTGCAAAAAATTGAAACTGCTTTATCTAAATGGCTGCCACCTATTAAGTTATTATATACCAGTAAATAGTCTAGGCCCTAATTGATTACAACTTCCGTCAAAGATTTTCAGTGCGATAGTTTTCAATTTCTCAAAACATTAAAATTGTTCATTATCTCATCACTTTGCTGCTGCTGTGCAAACCACAGAAGGCATCTGTGACCACAAGAGGAAAGGAAAATAGATTGAAACAAAGGCAAAAATAAAAGAAATTGCCAAGGAAAGTTCGATTGAGCCGCAGCGGATGGCGCAGAAGTTTTCGTTTCGAACTCATAATTGTCCCCACAAAGACTACGTGCCATTTATGTTTGCCCGTGTTCGGTTCATTAGGTCCGAAAATCGGTTGCATCTCCCTCAACTGCAGCCTGTTCCACAATGGCCGCTGCTGCTTCTAGTCAGAGCTGCGGCGGTGGCGGGCAGCGCTTTCAGGCGGCTGCATAGTGAAAGTTTTTGTGATCATTAAAAGGAACTGACTCCGATGCGTTCGCGGCCCCGTATGGACGTGTCTGGAGCAAAGTCGCTGCTTCTTTTCTTTATTTATATTGTCAGTTTCTCAAAAACTGCTCTCGATTCGGTCTTTCCTTGTTCACCCGATAGTGGAATATTAGTACTGGTGCTAGGTCTGAACACCTGACACTTTCTATTTTCAACGATAATGGCTGGGTTTGAAAGGGCCGCACAGCACAAGGCTCTGTCTTAGAGTTGCTAATGGTAGAACATTTTGCTAATGGACTGGGTTTACTGCAATTTGTGGCTTTCAAGTAGTTTCCTTTCATACCGACACCAGAAATAATCGATGTTTCTACCCAATTTAAATTATAATTTGCCTTTTCTTATAAATTCTGTACTATTGCACACCAAAATAACATATTAGCGCATATGTACATACATATGTACATACATATATGTCAACCAGAAAGAAAAAACTTCTTTTATGACATGCACTTAGTGCACTTAATATAAAAGACATGCTTAATGAATGACTTTTTTTAATGATTTCAAATTAACGTCAAAGAGGTTATTATACATGCTTATCCAACAAGAATTGCAATTTTAAATTCTTATATAATCCAATAATCCAATACTAACCCAAAATCGAATTTTTGTTTACAAGAATTAATTAAGATCAAATCATATACCTACCAATGGACTTACACAAAAGCCAAAAAGTATAGGTAATATTAAATTATTGATAGTCAAGAAATAGCATGCAGATGTACCTACCTATTATATTGAAGAAGTAATGAGTACTATTTTAGTAATACATTTACAACAATTAGATTGTATAGGTATACATTAAACATGAAAAGACTCAAGTTCAAATAAATTAACATTAGAATTCGACATCTAATAGTTCATTTAATGCTACAATTCCAAATCGACGTATAGAACTAAGTTACAGTTATTAGTGTAAAATGTCTTAGGGTACCTACTTACTATATGAAAGTTCGCTCAAGCGTTAGGATCAATCATAAGACGTATTTGAAGTTTACGTTGTTAAAAAAGAAAAAAACGAGAAAAAGAATAATAATATTTGTTTATTTAAATGCAAACCTAAATTTGTTCAGTTAATATTCAACATAACTTTAAACATATTATGTATATACATATGTATATATAATACATATATAACATTTAATAATTCAGAAAGTATTTGTTTTTTCCCGGTTTTTTCAAAATATCCAAGATCACTGAAAATATATAAATTAAGTAAAAGTGTACAAAACAGCTTACTGGTTTCACGGAACAGTACACTCTGTGAAATGAATAATTGTGACATATGAACGACCTCCAAAACTCATTACTGGTTAATTATAACCGCCCATAATATCTGAATATATTTTATGACTGTTCAAGGAGAATGCCAATGCTGTCCGTTACACCCTTAAAAATTATCCACAACTTTCAAAATTATTATTTAAAGAACTTAAAACGTTGCTCCAGAAAGCAAAAGGAAGTATATTTAATGAATTAAAATTCATATTTTAACACCCGGCTGTCCAAAAGATCTCTAAACAATTAATTGGCTGGAGATTCGAACAACCATTATACAGTCTATCAAAGATATTAGGTTTTTAATGAGATTATGAGGCTTTACGATGTTTTTAAATGAAGTACGACGACAGTAGGTAACATTTTGCCAAACGTAAATTTTACGAGTAATAATTAGAAATCCGTAATTAATAGCAACTCGACCGCCATTCGAGGCGAGTTATGCGATATACACGGCGTCTGCCGTTGTGGCAAAGGTACCGCGAGGAAATTTATTTCATCGTTGTGTGGTCACAATTGGTGCATGGGTGCTCGACGGGTAATGGAGCGTTTCGATTAGAGTGGAAAAGGTAAATGCACCTGGTATTTGCTTATAGAGTGCAATATAAAATGCTTGTAGAGATACAGTATAATATAATAGTAATAATTATAGAGTAAATATAATTCTCATTTCACAAAATGATAAATTCTTCAGGCTTTCCAGTAGCCGCGCACTTTTCTCCCATCCCGACAACCATTTGACCGTTCTAAATTCGCAAAGACTCTCTCGAAATGCTCAATTATTCCACTACAATTGCCGCCGTGAAAAACCATCGCACAAATTCATCAGATATTCTCGTACGCGAGACATTAATATAATTAACGTTCACAAATCTTCACTTTACCCACTTAGACTTGACAGTAATTAATTATACGTTTGGGTTCGTCGCTTAAGTCTTTCGTTTTTTGAAAAATCCATCGAAGTGCTTAATCACGGAGGCCACTTAGGCACAACTGCTGGGCGTCATCGGAGCAGGTTGTTAAATCAAGCATCAGAAGGAGTGCGACTTTTCATTAGCACAAAGTAGTCAGTATAGGACGGATAGATTTCTACTGTCGATCAGTATCCGCCGGCCAATCGCCTAACGAGAAATTCAATAATTAATAAACGGCGTGGCATGATACTCCATTGAACTTATGCAAATTCCATCTGGGCAAATCCGCTCCGCTTACCTAGGCGGCTTAAGCTTTGGGGCCAGACTGGATAGATAACCAGCGCGCCACTGCTGGCCCGTCGGGTGGATTTTATGTCGTCCGCTTAATTGTGCGATCGCTGGTGGTTGGCCTTTGGGTATGCTCCCGTGTCATTAGAGATATAGCATACAATTTTTATGCAACTCTTCTCCTCCTATTCGGTTGCATACAAAATCAATTAAAAAGAGACACTGCTCGACCTGGACGTGCATCGCGGTACCGTTGTCTTATCTTAGTGATATTTGAGGACCTTTTCTCAGTAGGCTGCATATTATTACTTTTCGCTGCCGTGGGTGGTCGAGTTCTAGCATCGATATGCGGCCAGCGTCATTGTGTCTTAATAGAAGCGGGCTTTAGGCCGTCAACTCTTCGTTTTCTACATACGCCACTGGTCGGACAAAACCTTTGTCCGATTGCCGCAATACTTCCCATTAGGTTATTCAATTTTTCGTTAAGCCATCTTTTGTTGACTGCTTCTAGGGAATATTCATTTGAACTGCTCGAGGAAGCATAGAGAAATCTAGAATATGTATATAATATATGTATATGTTTTATGCAATCAAAGATAGAATTGCGTACATCTATACTCTGCATAAAAATTATTTAAAACATAAAGAAGTTCTTTAGGAGGGGAACCTATATCTATACTTCTATACTAATAATAAGTATATCTATAAGCATAAAGTGTTTGTTTATATGTAAGAGATGACCTCGAAAACTACTGAGCCAATTTGAATAATTTTTCTATCAATAAAAAGCTCATAATCGCACGGTAGTTATTTACACTAATTAACGCT
This sequence comes from Machimus atricapillus, assembly GCA_933228815.1. NCBI lineage: Eukaryota > Metazoa > Arthropoda > Insecta > Diptera > Asilidae > Machimus > Machimus atricapillus. Next base: position 59,194,208 of record OW121784.1, read on the forward strand.
TTAATTTAATTTAATTATTCTAATTAACACTTTTCCATTATTATTTCTTATTACAAATTATTCTTATGTCAGTTTTCCACAAAATAAAATTAAAGTGCATAACCTTCATTATACACTCAATTTAAACAGTTTTTTTCATTAAGGAAGTTTGTAAAAAATAACAAATCTAAATATTTTCCGATTTCAGATCTTAATGACTTGACACCTATTTTAACCTCTCCATTAGCTTTTTAGTTTTCATTTTTAATTTAATTGGTATAGGCATTAGAATATTTTATATTAGTACCTATATTTCCATAATTTATTTATAAAACGTGTAGGTACCAATCTAAAAACTAACTTGTCTCTAATTATTTTATTAAATTTCAGTATATCTTTAAAAATGACAGTAACAAGGCAGCTATATAATTAATGATACAATTTATTTTCGTATAACCAAGCCATTAAGTAATATGTACTTTAAAGGTAACCCTTATCGAGCTCTTGAAAGGTGTTGCCTTTAATAAGGCAATGCAGCAAAATACACAGAATTTATTGGTGCTTTATGCTTACCCAAATAATAATGTTTTACACCTTTTAACCAAGAATTAAGCAAACACAGAAGTCGTGGCAAAATTCGATTAATTAAGGAACCATCACATTAAATTAAATGTTTTTGGGCGTCCTGTTCCAATAAGGCCGTGAACTGTTATTCCCGAACAGCGCGCAATTTTTTATTTCGTCACGGAATATGTGCCTGGGTCTGGTCAACGGGTACGGAAATTGAAGGCACGGCATTTTACGCGGCAAGCACGCGCAGAAGACTAACGCCTAAACGAAAATGCAGTATCATGATGTTTTCTGAAAAAGGTAAAGCTACTCTCATCGCGAGGTTGGAATGAATGGCTCTTTTTTTTTGATTATAACAATTATTGTACATATTTTCTGCACCATTCCGCCGGAGAAATGCCAAACTAGCTAATTAGAGAATTAGTTCTATTGTGATCACATAAATTTGAATTTTAAAAAGCAAAACACGGAATTTATTCAATTTCACTTGTTTTTACCAAATACCCGAATTTGCGTGAAAAACATCATGTTGTGACTTTAACACAGAAGATCAGTTATCTGCAAGCACTCTACGTCGACAAAAAAAAAAGGTTGGCATCGCTGCATAAATAAATGTTTTTGCTGAGTTATGCGAATCGCAATAGCGGTAGTATCGAATCGAGCGATACCTGTAATTAAAATGTCCTGAAATCGAATTAAAAGCCGGGGTTTACTGTCCAAAACTTGGACCGCTGTGACCTCCGTACTGGGCCGGCCATTCACTATCCAAATCGAAATAAATTTTTAGAGTGTGGCAATTATTTCTGGGACTTGTCGAGTAAAAACAGATAATGTCCATTTAAATTAATGTTTTCGACTGATAAGCACTTTCCATGCCATTTTGCATGAATGTAACTGGCAGTGATTAAATTCGTCAGATTCATAATAATCTCCATACGAAATTGCTCAGAAGACATTTTAATTACTCAAAATGTGCAATAATTTCAAGTGAATTTCTGCCATTGGAGCCTGACGAATAGAAAGTTATTTAAAATCTTAAGGGCATAATTTATTCAGTTTTAAGTGCATTTTTTTATTAGTTGGTAATGATATCAATCCAAGTTTAAGACTATATTTTATTAGTTTTTAATTTATCGGAATTTAATATCTTTTCGCATACAATAGCCTTGAAATCTTGCAAGTAGTGATTATGTAAAATTGCTTGCCAAAATTCGCATTATCCATAACAGATACTAAATAAAATAATATTTAAAAGTATGTCTTTATTATACTTAACTATAGTGATTCATGCGTTGAAACTTAAACTTATAACTTTATATTCATTTCATCTCTAAGAAAAGATTTTTTGTAAATAAAGCCATAAAATGGACTCAATTTATTAACACTAATTGCTATATAGTTATGTACATATGTAGTTTCTCAAAACTCATCATGCCTCCAGGTGCTTTTTTCTAGCAAAACTTTTAAATTAAAATGTGTAAGAATCCAAATTATTCATACATAATACATAACAATGAAACATATGATATTTAAAAAGATATTCTAAAAATTGCGTATTCAAAAAATATATTAGGTAGTTCTTGTAAAATTAATTAATTCTGTTACGATTTGAAGAGAAGAAGTCATTTATAGTCGTGAGAAATCAGAAAGTCCTTAAGAATGAAAGGACAGAATCTTTTAACATCACAAATAAAAACATCTTCATTATATTTTAAACCGTTATGGCGACTATATTCGAAATCGGAATCTTTATGGCAACTAAATGCGAAAATCCTAGAAGTTAAACTCCCTTGAATACAACCTTGGATGTAATATTGAGATTTTTCAGTGTTATTAACTTTCTCACATAATTCAATTCAAAGAAAATAACGAGAGAATCTGGAAAATAGAATGACTTATAAGTAAAAGGTGAGCTAAGATCAAAAGTTATAATGATCGTTATTTATCACAATTTTGATTACACACTAAATAATGGAACTTCGTCTTCTGCCCTTTTGGGCTCGCATGGGAAAGTATCATTAATCAATGAAAGAGATATAAAAATAAAAACATTGACATTTGTTCCTCCCAACATAATTCATATAAACTATATGTATTATAAAGCGTTTGTTTATAGGGTGTCTAAGCTAAGGCGAATTTGCTTCAAATTTAAAAACCCCTGTAAACCGTTGGCAAGTAAAATATTCTTTTTTTAAACAAAATCGAGCTAACAAAGCAACTAAAATATACTTTAATAATTAATTTCTAATGAATGTTCTCCTACACTACATTAAATAAGATATATACGGGCGAAAGAATTTTAAAAAGCTATCAAATATTTTTAAGAAATATTATACCAAACATTAATCAAACGCGTCATGAGCTGAATTGTACTCGTCCTTTTTGCTATTACAACCCAATCCATTCATTACTTTGAGGTTTTCTTTCTATTATATCTCCAGGAAATTTAGTCAAAGCAATAACACAAAAGCAATTTGTAAACATATTGCGCAACAACCATCGAAGAAAATAAACCGCAGTATCGACTTCTGTCACAAATTCCACTCAGAAGATTAACCTAAATGAAAACGAAAACCACTTGCTTCATTAAGATGTATTCTGTGCCGCTCACAAGTGGTTCACCTACGCTACCAGCGAAGTGTAATATGCAAGTAATGTCAGTTGAAATAATGTAAATATGTTAGCTCAATGTTAGTTTTATTAGTCATTCATTTTGCCCAAAGGACGTGATTAAAGATGAAACACGTTTTCGTAATTGTCCCAATAACACTTTCCCCTTTTGTGGCATCGAAGTGTATTCTCTACCTAATATTAATTTATGAATATCGCTAGTTGTCTTTCAATAAAGTGTTCGTTATAATTAAACAGGTATTCCAGTTTTGAGCAAAATATGTAATGTTAAAATTTAACCAAAAGATATGATATGATTTTAATTTTAAGCTGATCTTGACAAAATTTGAACCACAATTTGTAAATTAAGTTATTCAGGTCTTTGGCAGTGCGTTCGGTGTATGGTTTGCCAATATTTTTTAAGGTTTGTTATACAAAATTATCTTCATAACTTAATTACTATCTCATAAATTGGAATCATTTCTCGAAAATGCAACGACATTTAAATTTTAATTTAATTAGTTTTGAACGATTGAAGGAAAGAGCTCTATTTGGAAAGAATTTGCATAAATTTTTGAAACAAATTAAATCTTCTGACTAAGTACGTACCTCCAAAAACAAAAAATCAAAAATGTTTTAAAATAAATTAAGATTATTTAGAATAGAAGTAGGTAGTTTATACAATGAAAGCAGGAATGAGAAATTTTCGGATTTTGAAATAAATTATCGCTTCGAGCACCATCTTTTATTTGCCCTTTTCTGAACGGATAAAATGATAAATTATATTTCGACAGATTTTTCTCATGAATAAGGAATGAATATCAGTCTAATTATTATTCAAATAACACAACCTCAAGATAAAAATTCTTTATAAAATGCAATGGACATTTTAGACCATAATTCTTATAAAGAATGAATTAGAAAACATTTGAATTTCTCATTTGCTAGTCGTTAATTCGATCAGTGAAATAGATATACCTAATCGAATATGAAATCCATAGCAAATCTACTTATGAAGAGCGAACTTAAAATTATTTTAATAGGCCGATTAGTGGCAATTAATATGGTAATATTAAAAGTCGTACAACACCTTTAATTAAAAAAAAAACTACTCACTACTCTATAAATCAATATTCAGAATATCTAGGCAACTAGCTTATTTGCAGAGAAGGTTATTCCGTCATTTTTACTCATAATCTATTATTTTATCATAGCTATGCCCGTGCCAGTGAACAACACATTCATTCAGTTATTAATTTAATGTCCACTTCTGCAAGTGATTTAGCGTGCCATAATTGTTCTTATTATATGCTTTAGGCCTTATCATGAAGTTAATCGCAATTTCTTTCAATTTAAGCAGCTGTCTGATAGCCACAAGAAATCATTTGTAGCGCCGCATTATCTTTTGCTTTTTCTCCCGCTCAGTTTACAGTTATTTACATGTCATGAACAGATTAAATCACGATGTGCTTTTACAATTTATCCTCATACGCACCTGCGGCTTAATTACGCCGCGCCGGCGCATTTTGAGCAAGTATACATAATATGCTAGAGTTTGAGCGCGCAGTCGCAAGAAGCAAGACATGACTGGCTCGCAATTATCATAATGTGATCTCAATTATCATTGCATTTTTTCCGCGAAGAAGTATTGCTCAAATGTTAAGGCGGTTCGCCAACAGTTTTGCAGTTCATAAATCTTAAATATTTTATAATAAATTGTTATAATTGTAAATGAGTGTCTCAGGAGGTACTCCTTAAATCTGCTTAAACATTTCCCTGTTACTGCAATAGCGGTACGTTTGCTGCAGGAGAGATTTCTGCAATTCACTATAGAAGTAGCTACAAAGCAGGAATTTCCTCCATTCAATTAAAATAATTTAATGTGAATTTTCCAGCATAATTCTTCGAGTTATGTTAATAATACTCGAAAATTTATATAATTATACAATAAGTTAGCAAAAGCTGGTGTTTCAGTATAAATTGGGATTGAGGTTTCCTCACGGATTTTGAAGTTTTTACAAATGTCCATTTAGGGTCAAAAGTTGTGAATATGCAAAAAATCATGAAGGCAAGATATCAATTTTCGAAATTTCACAGTTAATATCTCGGAAACATGTGACCGACAAATTTGTTTGCATGTTCGTCACTTTTCACTCTAAATAAACGCTCCCATAGACTTTCACTAAGCTGGCGGAAAAGTTCTTTTAACCAGTAACAAACACCCTGAAAATATTTAGTCTAAAACATACATATATACCTATTAATCTGTTAGTGAAACATCAAAACGTATTTAATGGAAACTTTGCTACAGACATTGGACGAAATTAAGTTTACAAGCCCGATAGAAGGCGTGTCAATAACATACAATATGCTACGAGGTAAACTTAAGAATCGTCTTTATAACAGGACAAAGAAGCGAAATTTTGGTCCTTCATCTACCCTATCCTTGAGGAGAAAAATCTCATATAGATATTCTATGAAAATTACAGAAAGAGCAATTCAAAATGAAGAAACAAAAAAAAAGACTTCGGAAGATTAAAATTAAATATAAAAGCCGAAATACTTTCAATAATATAGCATACTTATGAATTATCTCTTATAGGTACTTTTACATAATTAATAAGTAGGTATTATTTTTCCCAATTTGATACACAAGCCTCTAAGAATATTGACTCTATACTTAAATGCTAAATTAAACCCATTTTGTATTTGCGCATTATAAATTTGTAAAGTCAAATGTTTCATTATTGAGTGTCTTACCCTATTCTTATATGTTTTAAAAATCTAAAATTTAAAAATGTTGTTTCTCTAATTGATAATAACTATTATTTTCCAAATGTGATGCAGAAATAATTCATAAACACCAGTTTAAAAACCAGGATGTCGAATTGTGTGTGATAGAAAAATTTGTGATTAGAAATGCTATCTTTAGAATAACTCAAAACCACTTTTTCCGACAAAATGCTTATCGGATTTTTATTTATATTGGGCTAATACCAGCGAATTTGAATTTTACATTTATAAATCTGATAATGTAGTTTCGATTGGGCATCATTGCTTCCAACGAGGGATACCACGTAACCAGTAAAACCGTTCAAGGTAACTAGAGGACAACACCTAAACTTTTATCTGCGTGGTCTACAATTATCTCCTCTTCAGAAGAATTAAATAATCGATTCACTCTGATAGACGTTCAGATGGACAGCAAGATAGTAGTGAATGGACAGATGGGTGAGCTGTTAAGCAACACTAGGACAATTTTTGAGCTTGGCCTCAAACGAAATAGCTCGACATGAAAGTGCGACCCATTGAAATGCTGCGTAAGAGGGTCAAGTCATCTGCCCACATTTCTGACAGTTCATCTCTTACACAGATAATCACTGAAGTTCCATTCAATCCAGGTGGGTTACTGTAATTGCGTAAGATTATTCCTCTGAACTGCACGCACCTCGAGTAATTGACGTGCAATTGGGACGGTTTTTTCTAAATAATTATTATTTTGACTAAAAAAGTCAGGTCGCTACCATCACGCTGTGATAAATGAATGACCAATTGAAACTCAATTCGCGAAAAAAGTTCGGTCGATGAGGAAAATCACCGATAAATCTATCTCAACTCCTAATATGACTTAATAAACAGTTCAAGACCAAAATTTAAGAGCACTTAGCTGGGCTAAAAAACGTCGCTTCCAGCGGAACAGAAAAATGTACAATGATGATCTAGTATCATAATTAAGCTGCAGGAAGCTTCGATAGCGAATCGGCCTCTATTTCGCGGATTCGGCAAAAACGCCGCAATAGCACTTCGCGATCTTTTCATTCATCTATCAATAGTAACTCGAGCTTCCATCACTCACCAGCTCGGGGAGTCACGTATCAATCGCAATAATAAATTCGAGGTATTCTTCATTTTTCGTCGGAGCACGGAAATTAATTACCTAAGGTCGTTAGTGCGCTGATTCATGAGCTCCTTCGCCTTCGTCTGGTGAAGCTACTCATTGAATCCATCAATGAAATTTTTTCTGCAACTATACATCGAGATTTTTGATGTTTACGCAACAAGGTTAGACCCTCGTTGTTTTTCGATTTAAATTAACCACAGACGGTGACCGTTAATCTAGTGAGCCCATCGCGCCGAATCAGCAACGCCATTCCCTGGTGCGCTCAATCCGAATGTCATCGATTGCGCAAGCATCGGTTAAGAATTTTTCGGCGACGAAACTTTGCTGTCCGTCAAATCTCTCTAGGGTTAAGGTTGATGGGGAGGCCGATACACCGCCGTTTTCGTGTTGCTTGGCATGCAAATAATTTGACAGGTCATCAAGCAAACGCCTTACCGATTTGGAATTACGTATGAGCCCAAAGCAACGACTGGCTGCATTGGGTTGTGGTTATCAGCATGGGCCATTACTGACTTTTCTAACAAATGCTTGTCACCGACATGTTTGACAATGCTTATCTATTAATTTGATTTTAAAAAGAAAAACAAATTACTTACCTCACTTTCGAATGATTCGAATTATGGCGCCTCTGGTGACTAAGGTGCGTCTTAATAGAAAAAGTATGTTGCCTCGCCCCTAGTTATAAGAAAGAGAAAACCAATTATATAATTTTTCTATATGCTTTGTAAATTTGAAGGCAATGTTTCTTTACGAGAAAATTATTTTGACAAATAACTAAACAAATCGCGCTTATTTCACTATAAATGTTAAGTGTGTTATTTCAATGTAGCTAAATGTGTAATTTTCTTTTGATCATTTTTATGTTACTTCTTGACCACATTTAAACCAAATACGTTTATGGGAGCAAAATATCAGCCAGATGTGTATTCTGTAACACTCAAAATTTGCAACATCTTATTATTAAATACTGTTGTAAAATATTTCATACACATACGTATCATGTGATAAACAAAGAACACAATGTTTTAAACATTACAGTAGAATATACCTACAAAATAACAAAAACAATCAATCAATTTTTGTTAAGAATTGCGGATAGAGGGAAGGGGGACTCATGGGCGTCATGATCCCCCTGGTGCTCTATTTTTTTGTTAATATATCAATGTAAATTTTGTATATAACTTACAATTTTTAAATGTTAATATAAAGATTTGCCGAGAGGAAAGAAAAAAGGCTGTATTTGGTTATACATATAGTTAATTTCCTATTGTGATGTGATTTCAATTAATTTAATAATGCATTAATAATGAGCTGTAATTTTTTCTAAGCTTTAACCTGCATTTAAATTAAATTTATTAAAAGAGACTAATAATAACATCGCTAAGCAAAAAAAAACGTGTGTGTTCCTCTAAGCGAGGAAAACATCTCCTTGCCTTTCCCCTCCCCCTTCCCTCAAGATTCTCTCTGCTCTGGATTCGCGACTATTCCATAATTATATAGAGTTTCTTTAAATGTGAATGAGTTGTTGAAAGATTTTTTGCATACTTTTATATATAGATTAGGTACCTATGTATATCTTGTCTTATTTTTCGCTAATTATATAACTAAGATGAAAGTGCATTATTTTTTATTACACCATAGATAATCTGAATTTTAAAAACCAGTTTATTAATTAACTAAAATCGATTTGTATCCGTGCAAGTGAAAATAATAAATCTTATGATAGTCCATACCACATTCAGTAAAAAATTAATACAAGGAATGCATAAAGTCTACAGAAAAAGTCAATAAGCCCTAAAAAGCGGTTACAGTATTTTCAGGTAGATTTTCTCCTTTTTTTATTGTTATCTTATAGTTGTTAGCAGCACACAATTCAGTCACGGTTCTCTTAAAAACTACAAGTACAATTGAGCTGGGCTATGAGATGTAATGACAAGCACTGCATATCGATTAATCCAAATTGCAAAAACAAAAAGAAATCAGGTGCGCATGATTGATGAGAAAATGATTAGCTGCATACCTATGATCTTTGTGGTAAATAAAATCTCCTAAACACCTTGCGCACGAGCAGTACAGCTTTAATATTTTACTACCCGTTCAAATGAAGCTGCGTTTCCCGCATACTTTATTGGCTCTTATTTAAAGTGATAGATAATTTCCTTGCTGATTAAGCGTACATTTGAATTCAATCGAGCTAATATATATTCGGCGAATAGTCGTAAATTCAAGAGGAAATTTCCCGAATGGGAAGACGACCGGCGTCTTCGTAGAGAGTGATCTTGCAGGTTCGGACGTTTTACAGGTTTTTCGCTGATCTCGTTTCACAAATCAATTTCGTTGACGTGCTGAGTGGCTTGAGAAATAGTGAACATCCCGGCAGCATCAAGGAGATGATCTGCCTGAACCAATAAATAAACTGTAAAAAGCGCATCGGATGCAAACAGGAATAGCAAAAAATAGGAGCTGAGAAACCGTCGAGCTCGCAGCAGCTTCGGACAGTCGGATAAATGCAGTTTTGTGATCATATAAGTGCCTACCTGTTCGCCCGAAAGACCATTTCACTTTGAGAAAAACCGAATAATTTCACTTGGAGCTAGTGATCCACATCAGCTCCATCTCAGACCCAACGCTGGTTGTAGAAGATGCTGTCGAAGCTTTGAACGTCGTCGTTTGCTTTTTCGAACATCCGCTTTTCTCGCACCAACTGGTTTCGGACTGTTATAGTTTTTAAAAGAGTGTTAATAAACATTTCTTCTTCCCGCAGCTACTGTTTTTATTACTGGGCGCAACTTTTTCAATGAATTCCTTCCGTTTATTGGAAGGAGTTAATTGCGTATCGAATATTTTTAAAGAGGCCATTTATTATTTATAATACATCTCGTAACTGCTAACAAATTACACATAAATCTCAAGATTATCCTTCTTAAATTTAATACGATTTGAAAAATATCACAATTTCAGGAAAACTAATAACTTTAGTTCTCAAACCATAATTATGTTTAATTATTATTTATTACTGAATTTAATTTAATAGATTCATCTGTACACTTGTACATTTTTGAATATAACATACATATAAATATAAAATATCAAAGAGTCATATCCCTACCCCGTTTGTTTGGTTGTTTGGTGCTCATTTATACACCTATGTAAATGTAGGGCTCGAACTTTTGTATTTGGGCTACATTTTATTCGCATAGCACTGGTTTACAATAATTTTGTACCTAAATAAGTGATTCGTTTCTATAGGATTTTTTCTGTAGATTACAAATTCATAAATGAAAGTATCCTAAGACGTCATATTTTTAAGAAAAATATGTTTGAAGAGTAAATATACAAAATATCGTATTTTGAACATTTTTAAAAATTCATAAAAAAATAACAAATTGTTATAGGGGCTTGTAATGTAGCTCAGACTAAAGTTTGAACCATTAGCTATTATATTAAAATGCAAAAGTCTTTAAGACTTTACGATATACTCTATTAATTTAAGTTTTCTCTGTTAACCAATTACTTCATAGAGTTAATAATGAATGAAAATCAAAGTATCGCACGCTCATTAAAAACAACCCAAAAATTGGGTAACCCAATACGCTTAGTCAGCTATGAATTTTTTGTATTCCATACCATAAATCTAGATAAGGATTTAGGCCTAGTTAAAGTGTTAAAACTGTACCAAAGTTCGGATTCTAGGTTCTTATTGGGATACTGCGTCCTTCTTGATGAGCTCTTAAATAATTTAATGCATTTTCTAATGAAACAAGCAAATATGACTTGAATGAATTAACATTTTACATAATATGATAAAAATGACTCACTTTATTAAAGAATAGATCTCTCATAGCACTTTTGCTCTATTTAAGTTACTCATTTATCCTAAAAAAGTGCAATCAGTTTTTATGAAAGACGTGAGTGTCACAACTGTAGCCATCCACGCATACGAAATTGAAGTGAATTCATCCAAGTGCCTCTTGAATTTTCACCTAACGAACCAATTTGCGTGAATGCACCGCGATGATACAATAAAAGCATTTCTTAATGGTACCCAGAATAGGTTCAGCTTCATTAGGCCGCGTGCAACCATACCTACCGCAAAAGAAGAACGGAATAACGCGCAGAATAAAAATGGCATCGACATCAAACTAATTGCCATGTAAACCTGCCATCAAATTCCAGTTTATTGCATCAAACTTGAAATATTGCGCCAATGTTTGGTTTTATTCTTCTCGCCGAGCCGCGATCATATTGTCGACGTCGCTGGCTCAACGTCTCCAAAGGGATCGCCCGATCCGGCACATAGTAGGTTACTATAGGGAGCAATTAGCGGTTACCTAGGCTCTTTTGCATACTAAGTATATATCTTCGGGCCAGCAATCATCCTAGCATCCGACCATCTTTGCTAACCATCCTTTTTATGCCTTGTCGAGTTTGTTAGACTACAGACGACAAAAATATTCCGTCTACCACCTCCCACGCTAGATATGGAGATGAATATATCAGTGTCTGACATGCATACCAAATGAAGAGTTCTGTCGTTGTCTTTGGTATATCTCTGCTAATTTCAGTACCTTCACACCTTGGGCTCAGAATTCGTTGCACCAATAAAAATGTCAAAACTAATTTTAAGCTAATTGATTCATTTTCCCGAGGCAGTTCTTTGTGGCGTATGGGTGTTTTGGTATTTTGGATTATCGCTCTCTATTATGTGGGCTGCACCATGTTTAGTGAGGAGTAGTTATACAGTGAATTTTATGGAAAATAAATTTAATTGAACTTCCGAGTTGAAAGCGTATGCGGCAAAGTCTTAAGGATTACATTATTAGATGCGACATTAATGGTTGCTCTCCGAAACCATTTATGCAGCTGAAAGTAATAGTTATTGTAAAAACTGATATGTTTGAAAAACGTGGTGCAATGAGACAATTAAACAATACACAACTTTCAAATACATATGTATATTATATGGAATGTATATAATATTATCCATATTTCATTGTAGATATATATGATGTTCTTTAGCATAGATACAGAAAGGCGAGATTTGATTGAGCTAAAATGTTTTTGTATTACCAAGTTTCAATTTCTTCTTTTATTATTATTAATTATAGTCTTAGCCTAGGTCTAAGTGCATGTATGTATATTTGTTTGTTTTCGCGCTATGTATGGTAAATACAGAAATATATGAAGAAATTGTATGTGTAAGACATTTTATAATGTGGAAAAGTTTTATTTACATACATCATACATATGGTATTTGATACAAACATACATACATACATTATATATATAATATCGAATATATGTAGATAGCACATTTAACCCGGAATCAAAAATGATTTTAAATGAAATTTGCATGAAATTCATTGATCTGTTTCCAAAGACGTTTTTAAGTCAAAGTTGTTAGAATGTTAGAATTTTTCTAATCATTTAAATAACGTAGGTGGATGTTTAATATAACAGAAATATCAATGTGAAAATTTTCCGTTTTTGGGTTTATTATAGTTAATGATGTCCTTCTGAAAACCAGCTTGTGTCAGAACCACAAATACGCAGGCTGTGAGAAAACGCACTTTCATGCAACGCCAATAGGATAAATGTACATAATGTAGGATACTTTTTCAATTATCAGGGCTAGAGAGGTATATATGGTACCTACATTTCACCAAAAATTTTAAATTTTCACATTTATATTTCTGGCATAAGGAGGACAATATGTAAGTACTAGTACACAGTAATAAATTACGTTGGCTCGCCCATTTAGCAGAAATAAAGAACGGCAAAGCTAGTAGTGTATGGAGTGAGTTTTCTTTGGGTTTACTTCATTAATATTTGAATATGCATACATGTGGGTTATCACGGAAATTCCAATATCCCAAGAGGTCCCTATCAAGATCACCAGGGCATCAGAATCTCCTCCGTGCCATACACCGTGCGCAAGGTAGTGCCTCATGCCATACTAAGATCACCAAGAGTTCGGTTCAATTTTCAGATCTATTGAACAGATTGTTACGGCCCGGCATAAATGATTCTTCGAGACCGAAGAGTCTTCCTGCCGATCTGGTACATCGGTAGTACGTACAGCCCTCAACAACCGAACTACACAACTACAAACACCCAGGCCCAGGTTAACAAGATGTCTTAGCAGTGCTCAAGATACTTATCATCTTAGTGTTTCGTACCATTGTTGTGAAGCCCAGCAAGCCTTCCTGCTGCTCTGCAGAATGATAAACGTTTTCAGGTTCATAAAATTTGCATAAAAACATTTATGAAAATATTTCGTTGATATATCATTTAAAGTCGCGATGACCCGGCAGGAAATGCTGGGGTGGCAGATCGCTCCGTAGAAAAGTAAAAGCAACCGATGTGATGGCCTGATAGTGGTATGGAGAAGGCTACAAAAACTTGCTGAAGCTCACGACGATATTATTTATGAAATTCTAAATGTGGCCAAATGTGCCGCTATCGCGTACTTCGTCTTAATGATACCAATTTGGGGCTATTAAGATCGCTTATAAGGATGGTTTCTTGTAGGTATCCGAACCAAGGAGTCCCTCCCTTCCTGTGTGGTATGGAGCACTTGCGGAAATTTGGACCAAACAGGCTAATTGTATGAAAGGGTTGTTGACTTTATTGCTTGAAAACAATTTCTGATAGATATTACAATAGCTTTGAAGTTTCGATTATTCTTGATATTTTTTTAGTAGATAGATGTATCCAATATTTTATAAAGTATACGACAGGATTACGTTTTACCGAACGAAAGCATTGTTCATAAATATTACATCACTGCGCGATAACTTGACTGATATAAATTCCAGTCAGAAAATCATCGAAAAGCGATATGGACTCCCGTACTATGGAAAATCCTAAAAAATAAATAGTAAGAACTTTTAATCCTGATTGGAAACTACCTCAACTTTTGATCGGTAATGTAATATCAATTGTTTATTATTAGGTACTTTTTACTTTTTCTGTTATATAATAAAAGATTTTTATTTATTTTATATTTTTATATATTCTTTTGGGATATTATTATGCTGAAAGATGTAGCAAACAATTTTCTTGTAAATACAATTCAATTGTCAGAATCTGAAGATCCTATACTTTTAATTTGTAATCAATAATGAATTAAGGAAAAAAAATCCGCAAAATTAAGACAATGGATAATTTGATTGAACCTTTAACCGTTTTTTATTTTTCCTGTAATGCACATCTTTATCAATACAAATTGTTTTAGATTTCAAACATAAGTCAAAAAATACATATATAGCTTAAAAAGTAAAACTAAAATAGTTTTTAAACTTTCAAATAAAGCCTTACCTATATATGACTCGACCATGTCATCTTGCTTCACTTTTAAATTTAAACACCCTATTTTGTATACTTCATTTCTTATAAAAATAAAAATGTTTTCATAATTCTTTAAACTGTGATTAATGTTGGTTAGCTTTGACAGACAGATAGACGAGGTAGCACCATTCGGGGTCTTTTATTATCATTTTGGTACGGCACCATAACAAGGATTAAAATTTTTGAGCGAAATAGATTTTTTCAAACTTTCAATAATTTTATGAAGGCATTTCTATACAAAACACTGCAATTGAAATCTAACTCTGAAGAATGTTGTAATAAATAACCCTCGAACCACAGACTTACAGTCTGTGCTCAAACGAATGACTCGTGTCACCAAGAAAAATACTCATAAGGTATTAAGACTGCAAGACACTCAGCATAAGCTGTCCCGACGCGAAATCTTCCTTTGGGTGCAACTCCGGCATACACAGTAAATTATTTGATTTTAATCGATTTGGTTCGTCGCGATTAATATAAACGATACAATAATCCCCGCGATCGGGACTGGCTCTTTGGATCGGTAGCTTATAAATCACTGGTTTGGCGCGGCCTGCAGTTGGTTAGTGCGCCCGTGAGCCGCTGGAATTTCTCTAAATAAATTCCAGATAAGTTATAAATTCTAAAATGCTCAATTGGTCGGAAATTTTGGATTTTATTGCTTTATCATTGGCAACGATGCATTTGCACATGTGGTCCCTGGCGCAAATTTAATCAAGTGATCTTGGCTGCCTTCGCTGGCATTGGGCGCAACATGCAAACTTAGGGCCAAAGATCAACCAAGAGGAAATGGTGCCACAGCCGGGTGGTGGTGTTATGCAATGATGCAACATCGCTCGAAAGTATTAAATATTGCTTGCATTAATTAGGCGCGATGCGCTTCATTATCAAAAGTGCCACTCCCCTATACCCGTAGGAGTGCGCTAATTAATGTTTTTTTCTCGATTGTTTATCCACTCAATGACACGCGCATTGCACACGCGTCAGCCCTAGACAATCGGCTTAATCTTCCTCACGAGCAGACGTTGCTCAATAACAAACAGAAGACGGAGATTTTCAAGTGTGTCTACCAATTGTTGGGATGTTTCTATGGATGAGAAGTGGAGCACTCGCCCATGATGCAAATGGCTTAATTTTAAGATGAATCCGACACTCGTCCTCCCGGCAGTGCCAACCCCAACCTCTGAGCGGGCCGCGGCGGCGCAAAGTTAAAGGCCTCAATAAATGCTCCAGATATAGTATAGTAAATATTTTAGCTGCACTTGCATACGCCACTATATCATGTTGAGCAATGGCAATTTAGCAGCGGCAGTGGAGGCCGAACTACCGACACCGTCGGAATAGGCGGCACATTAAGAAGATGTAAAAAATGAATTCCGTGGGAATTGCTATCGTTCTGGGAAAATTGAGAAACTTTTAAGTGTACTGATTGCACATTAGATTCAGTGTACTCTGTCGTATCAGCTATTGTTCTACAGAATGACAGCACCCACACACCACTTTTATTAAAATTGAGGGCGATTGTCGCAACGAAACCTTTGTCTCGTTTTCCTTTAATGGATTTTTTTAAAGGTTTTTCGTTATTAAAATAATTTAAACGATTAATGCATCAAATATAATCATACATATTATTAACCATTATTTCCTCTATCGACTTGGCGGTTTTTTTTCGAAGATTTTTATTCAATTTGTCCCTTCTGTCTTTGTTAGATATTGGTTCTTTGGAAGATTATTACTGAAGGAATATCATTTTATCAAAGCCTAGGTATAATGCTGCTGTTTTAAACAGCTTTCATGAAAGTTTGCTCCTTGTGGAACTGAAAGCAAATATAATTTCCCGAAAAAAAAACTTTTAATTTACTTTCTCTGGACATTGAAAAGTTAATAATAGAAATGCGGGCATATCCTGGCTATTATAAGCTGAAAATATCAATTATTTAAAATTGTTTATTATAATATTTTTAAATAGAAATTTAATAAAACGTTTTCCCGTGGAGAGTCATAAAAACAAATGAATAATAATTATTTTGATATTCACAAAGCCTAATTGACTATTTTTTGGCACAGTGGGTGGTCGGCCAGTACAAAGTGTAAGTTTCGAATTTCCATATAATTTTCTCTGTGTGAATTAAGAAAACCCAGACAAAAATGTGAAATTATACCTTTTTGAATGTTTCAAGAAAAATTTGTTTAATGAAAAAAGAAATCCCCTTAAAAATACTTTTTCTACAATCTTTTTAATTCGTAAGTACTTAGAAGAAAATCTAATGCTGAATAAAAAAAACTTTCAATGGAGTCAATATGTCCTTTAGTTTTTTTGCAATAACGCCCGCAATTGGAGATTTTAATGGCGAGGCGCTCTAAGAATCCGGCTTATAATAATTTTTTTCATGTTGAACACATTTTTTTTAAGTTCAAATGTACATGAAAATATCCCAAAAAGTTCATTGGGCTCAGTTGTTTTTTCCCTTCCAAAAAGGGTTCGCGAAAACAGACTTTTTCAGGCCGTCTAAAGAAGGATCCCCCTTAAGGAAAGAGTCCAACTCACATTAAATCAATTCTAGATATAAACATAGCTACGAGTACCTACATATTTAACAAATTTTTGGAAATTGGCTTTTTAACTTTTATATTTATATTTGATTGTGTTCTTCATCTAAGGAAATTCTCCAAAAAATAGCTAACTAGGATAACGCGTATGTATCAACTCGAAATGCTTTTAATTTCTACAGATTATGTACTCACATAACAAAAGACTTAGACGCGAAACTCGTTGACTTTGCACCTTCGTAAGCGTCTTGCGATACGAAAAGAGCACTTAATTCCTAGGTGAAATTATAAACAAATATTTTGTAATGTTGCTGGCAACGCAAAATGGCCAAGCGCCAAGGGCAAAGAAGACCACCTTCCTGATAGCCCCCGGAGATGATAGATTACTCTAAAATGCTATTAAGATGTCAAATTCAAAGCATGTCTAATTAGTAGCCGTGCTTACTAGATAAAAAGAGGAGCTGTCGCCCGCAGCCACAATTGACTGGTGGTCGACGGGCATAAGTTGTTCATGAAAGTTACAAAACAATCTCGAGGTAGATGCAAGATACTCGATACATCGTGTTTGTGACACGTGCGCAGCATTTATACAGCCACCGCTTAGTGAATTTGGGACAGACATGTCTCCGAGGAGAAGCAATTTTTTTGTATTGTTTTGTTTTGCTTTTTATCTGTCCTTTATACCGGTGACTACAGAAAATAATGTACACCAATTTTTGGTAACAAATGAGTTTACGACATGTGAGCACATATTTACCGACCACCTTCGCTTATTGCATAGGTACGAACAGCCTCTGTCCTGTGCCGAAGTCTAAAATTGGGTTTTTGTTTTAGCTGACACTGACGTGAGGCTATGCTTGTTACTGCATACCGGCGTGGGTACTGTCGCAAGACCTCGCAGAATTGAGTCGTTGGCTAAGAATTGTTTAGCGCAGATGTTAACTAGGTCAGGAAGGTGCCGATTGTTGCCTAATACCAACATTTTTGCGATGCAGTTTTGTTGAATTGGTGTGGCATTTTTTTCAATAAACGTTAACTTCTCTTCATGACCCGATTTTATTCTTGTTATCAAAATTTGTTCATTTCTTTAACATGTGATTTAAAGACAACGTACCGTTCCTGTTTGAAAGGGCGATGGGTTAAAGCAATTAATAACAAGTATCGAGAGCACAACAGCGACCATTCTAGCACTGATCTGCCCTATCCTATTATTTATCCCGGAGATGTCGTGTTGGTGTTGTTCCTTCGTTAACATTTCAACTTAAATTTATGTCTATGCAAAATGAACCGATCAACAGTTAAACGGCGATAGCAAAGGCAGCCGCATCTTTAGAGTATAAGCGGAAAATGTTTCTCAACAAACAATGGCATTACCTACCGCCCCCACAGGAGTCCTCTGAGTACCTCTGATTCTTCGTCTGGAGTTTATGTGAGCCTGAGCAATTAATGCATTCATTTGGCAACAAAAACAACAACAAACACAAACAAGACACAACAAATTGCCTTCTATGCAAATGTCAATACTGAACTATGAACTGATTTGTAAATGCGCATTTTGCGAGGCCTACGTAAAATGTTTTCTTACTTCTTCTGGCATCAATTTTACTTTTTTTAGCTGTGTACAGATTTTTGTCGCAATGCAGCTCTTGTGCAAGAGGGATGACTTCCTAGCAAAAATCTGTGCACAATTTATTTGCGCTCCTCCAGCCTGCCCAGCTGGTCTTGGTAGGCTAAGTGGGCCCTTTCTTGAATCGCAGATTTATTAGGAAATGGGTTAAGACAGAGCATATATCATCGAGGGGCATGCATGGTTTATTAATAGAATTCGATCGGCATATTTGAATTTCTAATTTGCTTCGCTGTGCAGCGTACGCGGTACTCGTTCATGAACCGCAGAATCTACAACTGAAGGAGGTTACCATCTTTATGCAATTTGGTGACAGACCGACTAATGTATTTTAGTATGTCAAAGACTAAATTTAAATTATATTCAGTAAAACTGTTATGTAATATAGATTAATTTTTCATATTCAAGCGCCAGCAAAAGTTAGTCTATCATTAAAATAAAGGTGGGAAAACTTGCAGTTTCAATTTTGAATATGCTCGTAGCTTTCGTTTATATGCATATAACTAGTATGAAATCTTCATTTATTGCAGAAATCTGCATTTATTGGCACAATATTTATAGACATTTTTTCTATTACAATTGTTTCTCATATAAGGAAAAGTAAAATAACATTAATTTTAAGAAATTGTTGCGGGCTCGAAATAAAAATTTTCAGTATCCCAGAGTATTCCGATGAGAGACTCGCCACCTTGTCTCCCATGGAGCTGCATGTCACTCTGAGAGAAACTTCCACATCAATATTAATTTGAAGAAAAATTCTGATTCATTCGAAAAATACACATCATAACTTTGAGGAATTTTCTAAGTCCAAAAATACTTAAGATTTCAAAGACCCCAATAACTCTATACGACATTTTGTTTAATAGCAATGTGAAATTTACTATGTCCACAAAATTCGGAAAACTCGGGTACCTTCTCCAATACGAAAGTAGAGTATTCTTCTGGAAGTCTCAGATATGGCCCGATGGCCGGATTTTGCTGAGAAACGATCTATAGAATATTATGAGGGTCGATGAAATGCACTAAGAAACGCAGGGATAGTCGACGGATACTGAAAAATTTTTTGTTTTTACCTCGTACTCTTTTTGTGATAAACAGTTATCAATTAATAAATAAAAATGTACCTTATTTTGTGCGGATTACAGTTATTAGGAAATTATAATAGTATGCCTAGATAAACTAATATCAATTAGTATCAAATCATAATATTCTTTCTCTTCTTGTAAAGGTTGAAAAAATGTGTAATCTAAATTCTAGCTCCTAATTAGGATTCATTCTCACATCAAATAGCAGCATTCAGCAATTTTTTAAATCAATTTTCTTAATGAATGATACTTAATCATATAAACTTTGCTCGCATTGATGCATCCACATTAATTGTGGCCCTTGGCAAGCATACCCAGAAATTCCAGTTTGAGATGCATTTATATTGTTAACAAAAGTGCAGTGAATGACTCGTAATTGCTGACAAAACCCTAAGTTCGGTTTGTGTCACCAAATTACCAAAAATTTCTTGAGAGTATTATTCCCACTTAACGACGGATGTGATTTAATTTCTGAGAAAATTCGTAACTGAATATTAAAAGATGAAAAGATGAGAGGATGACTTCACTTTTACCGTCCTTCACTTACCTGCACGATAACCACGATAAACAGACCATTCCCAGATTTTAATTGAGCAGGTGGACAAAGCGACGTAATTTTGTTCAATTTTTGACTTTTCTCCTTTGGTGAATAATGAAGCCGTTCGTTCCGCTGGGGACGACAATTTTCCTAACAATAAGTAAGAGATCATTTTTGGCGTATTATTTTGGCAGCGAACAAGATGACTGTCCAAAATGTGGCGTACTTTGGTGCACTTAGAGTAGGCCGGAGTTGGGGCTAAATAGTGTGACTTTCTCAAACCGTGGGACGAACGTCGAGTCTGATGAAAATTATATCATCAACTTTGAATTGATTCCTTGATTTCGCCAGGCTAATTGAAACGTTGTCTAAGAGTGTAATTACAGACGACATGTAGGCATATTACAAAAATTACGCATGATTGCAAGACTCTTGAGTTCTAAATGGCAAGACAATGGCGGGGTGTTCTTCGATTGTTATTTTGGGCTGCAATTTTCCAAATTCCCACGCACGGCTGGAACCCTCTTTGGGTTTTATTAAATTTTATTCTCAGGTCAAGACGAAACCGTCGATCATTGTCGTTGGCGTTTTGTTCGCCATTTAGGTGCTCTCTAGAGCATGAGAAACAGCGAAGGGAACTGGCAAAGGAAACAATGGGATTCTTAGGGAGCTTGTGCACCTCATCACCTCGAAGCGTATGCCGGCGAATATTTTATTTAGTACACCCGGTTTTCGCACGCCCTTGGCCGGTAGCGAGCATTTAGCGCCGTTTTCCATTTTCATAACGATAACTATCTCCTCGAGTTATGAAACACCTTGCTGACGTCAGTAGCGCGCTTCTTACTTTGGTGTCTGCTCTGTTCGGCCTTGCTCCATCTTTTTCACTTCTTCTCAAGGAGCACCAAAATTTTGCCGCTTCAACTCGAAAGTCAGAAATCAATCAAAGTGGAGAATAATTGAATTTTTTATTTTAGTTTTTTTCTTTACGAAATTCCTTCATGCCCAGCACTTCTGGATTCCGGTTCACTTTTCTCAAAAGTTTCACGTCTTGCGCAGACACGACACGTCTCTCGTTATGCGTAAAGTACATTTTTACTGTTGTTTTAATTACAACTGACCAAGTAACAGTTTCTTTAATTCCATTGAGGATGAAATAGGAAAACCTGATCTTTAGGAGGCAATTTTTGTCGATTTCGTAAAATTGGCTCTAAAGCGCTACCGAACCGATCACCACCACGACTTTCTGCACGCGCGCAGTCTTTTAGGATTCGCGTATTCTAATTTCGCAACTAAATCAGCAGACTAATTACACAGGCGGACGTTTCTAATTTCCCCGAAATAAAAGGAATTATTTATGTCACTTAAATTGCTTAATTTGCACTTAATAGAGCGTATCAGCGCGCAATTTTCTTTACACTTCATGAAACGATGTGCACGTGCGCGTGAATGTAGTAATTTTAAGTGAAAAGCTATTGTTGTAGATACCCGACGCGGAGGAGCCACTGACATTGTATGTAGAAATGGACCACTCGATTTTCTGTCCGAAATTGAGCACCCTCTTGACTTTTGACAGTTAGCTAAGAAGAGTTCACATATAGGAAGCATATTTCTGTTTTATTTTCGCATTAGGCGAGATGGCGCCTTCAGAAAGCAGCAAATTTATTGAATTCTTAGCAAATCATCGAAATGCTCACTTCTGAAAATGCGGCTTACATCGCAAAAAATTGTTTTCAGAACTCAACAGTAATTCAATTAACTAATTTCAAAAAATCGCAAAATACATATGTAGATTATAAAAATTAAGGATAACAAATTAGCTGTTTTCATTCAATTAAATGCATTAACATCTGAATTTCTCAGAACTTACTGTGAAAGAATTGAAATACTATTTTGGTGACCAAATTCACCTGGGGTGAGATTTCAACCATGATATTGCTTAATGGTTAATAACAATGATGTGGTCGATGTCGATAATCTCGGGACTTCAACTTTTTCAACTTATTTTATATTTATTTTGTAATTTAAACGCAATGTTGAAGTAATTGGCTTTCCTGAGCAAGACTTGGTTCTCCGCGAAAAACAATCTCGAAAAAATTGAAGAAAAAAACAATAAACAGTTTCCAAACAGCGATAAATAAACAAAACAAATTCAATCCAATTAGCAATATCCAATAAAATTACGCATTGAAAGGCAATATATATATTTATCCCAACTTAAGAAGTCAATTACGCCTACTTCTCTAAGTACATGCTTGTCAACAATTTTCATTACTTTCGCTAACTTTTTGTACGGAATCGCTTAAATTATAGCCTTATTACGTATGGCATTTTAAAAATTGCCCTTAATTACGTTCACAATTTGCACTTTTCATGAAAATATCTAAAAAAAATTCACTCATTTAACACATAAGCAAACAACAACAGCTAGTTTTTGCGAAGGTAGTTAGATAACATCTCCTTAGCGAAAATTGTGGAACAAGATTGGATTTTTTCCGATGTTTTTTGTATGTTTAAAAAATACTTTTTGTGTAACTTTAAAAGAAGGCGGGTAGTAAAGAGAAGAAATAATATATATCTTTACAAGGTGTGACTTTTACTGATTATTATAGATTTGTTTAATCTATAGAACTCTAAAAATTTTGCTGGATGAAATTTACAAGAAAGTACTGAAATATACATATTGTATATTTACTATTAAGCCTTCCTAGTAATGTTTATCAGAGTATCTTTTGGGAACTTACTTCAAGAAAGAACTTTTTAAAATATATCTACCATATACTTACGTATATAGATACTATATTATATTATTTATTATACAAACATCTCAATTTTATTCTGCAAAATTTATTATTGAATCCGCTGCCGGAAATCCATCTCATCTATGTGAATATTTTAGCCCATTGTATTGTATGTACTCCGCAAATTTTTCACAGATTGTCAAGATCGTGGGCATTATATCGCTTTACAAGAAAAAGAGAAAAATCCATAGCAAAAATGCTGATCACGGTTCGTGTCCGTTTGAACCTGACCAATCAATTGCCCTGATGAAGACACCTAATGCCTCAACAAGAAAGTAGCAGCTACGTTGTAAACCATAATAAGCCTTCAACCATAACGAAAGGTCATAATTTTTCAATTTCGTCTTTCGATTGTCAGTCCCCTCTGTCTCTTGGGGCCAGAATACTCACTTTACCTCGCTAACCACCACACAAGCCGGCGAAAAGCAACTTGCTTCTTCTACACACTTGCTGTATACAAACATTTTGAAAGTTGAGCATGTCACGTTTGGAAAATTAAATTTAACAAAAGAAAACAAAAATCATCTTTCGGGAGGAGGTTAATATCTGATCCAGTTTTCTAGCTCGGCTTATTGCCACACCAGAGACGATCAAGATATTTTTCTCTTCACCTTTTTCCCCTTGACGATGAAGAATAGCTGGCAGGTGGGAGGTCAAGCAAATTGACGTTTTGCTGCTCACTTTCGGCTGTTAGTACATCCATCCATCAGTTGCAACATTTTTCATTATTTTGTAAGATGATTTTTTGATTTAAAACTTAATTATAACCCACATAATATATAATGCTTTTAAGGCATAGCAGCCGGCCTCAGTGCTTCTGCGCAGCCTTCTGAGTCTCGAACTAATCTGAAATTGCAATTATATTCAACGAGAGATTTCGCTGTTTTGTTAACCTAGGGCAGCACTGCTGTGCAGAAACCAGTTAATTTATTAGATCTACACTTAATACCTTAGGCTAAATCTGTTGCAAAACCTTACATTGAACGATGGACTTTTCTATCAAGAGACTAGCCAATCTATTAGAAACTTATATTAGTAACATACATAACTACTTTATTAGCAAACTTAGAATTTCAAGCGTGCCCAAATTCTAACCTATCATACATATTGCCTTAAATGAAATTAAAATGCAATTAACCCTCGTGATTTAACCGCGACATGGGTACCCATACATCGGTGAATTTTTGTACTTACTTAATTTGTTGGAAAATAAAATTTCTCTTTAAGCTTCCGGATCGTCGTTATTTAGTTCAAATCAAAGTATAACGAATTGTCGCATTAACACTTTTTTTACAAAAGTAAGCTGAAAGTATATATAATCCCTGTGGCCGCACCAAGAGATCCCGGATACACAGTATAATATAACATACCTTTTTGTTTTCATTCATTCTATATTTTATGCACTGTATTTAATTGGGCATGTAGTTACTTTGTTTAATAATATCAAACACAACAATTCGCTTTAAAAAATATCATTATTTCTTAAAATATTTACATTTTATTAATTTTACCGAGTGTTTATTTACCAATGGACAGTTTGGCACTAGGTTGGAGCAGTTTTTAAACGTGTTTCGCTATATAACGTTTGAAAGTTCTGCTTAACGGCCGCCCGTTTAGATATATTCATAACAAATTTGTTTTCCTGGGACACACTTTTCAACTCGGTAGTAAAACAAACGTAAAATAATGAACCTGTTTTTTATGTTTGCCAAACTTTGAGACAAATCCAACCATGGTTTTTTTATTAAATGTAAATGTAGAGTTTGAAAGCATTCGCACCGCACCATTGCATTGCAATTAAAATGTAAAGAATTGGAACACAGTCTAAATCATTTTAATAAATTTATTAATTTTTTGGAAGCCAGCATCTTTCTCATTTTCATCCTACTGATTTTTCATTCACCGATGCTGCCGTAGAGCATTAATCAAAGCGGTATTGCCTTGGGAAGTAGGTAATACGATTTAATGCAACAATTCAGAGGTCTACAATATTTCGCAGAAGGTGCGGCTAAGGTTAAATGGCAGACTATTGAATATCGATGTCTTTATTAGAAGCACCCAATTGCCTTAGGAAATTATTCTGTTATAGGAGCAATTTTCCCTCCTACCATTTAAAATATTTAATGAAAAGGGAAATTGCATAATTATAATCCCCTAGCGAATACCTGTCGTGCGCTGCTACACCTCAATAAATACAAAATGTTTATTTTTAGTTGATTGATTGTTTGAATAAGTAAAAGTAATTGTTATTGATATTAATTGTAATGCAGGTTGACACACAATAAAAACAAACGAAAAAATGAAGAACTCATCGTATGGGTGTATAGTAAACTCCTTTTAATTTCAATAATACGTAGCAAAAATTTCAGGATGATCTTGAACTTGAACGATGGAGGAGTTCATTTTTTACCAAACATTCGCTTTTTATATGATATATCCATATTTATATGTACATAGATGTGCAGGTTTGTAATTTCAATAAGTTAGGAAATATGTATATAACAAACTTATTATTATTTCGTTTTTTTTATTCTGGAAACATTATCTAAGTATGTATGTATGTACATTAGTGATTTCAAGAAAAAGTAATAACTGAAATAAACTCACGATTTTTTTTGGTTGTTTAATTTAAAAGGTTTTGATTATACAATACTTGCTGAAAAGAGTACCTAAACCTACCAGAGTGAAATAGATTTGCATAGGAAAGTGACTGAATCAATCAAGTGGGAATAATCTAAGAAATCACGTTAAGAAGCTTTCAAAAGATTACGGGAATCAATTTTAACGCTTGATCTGTTTCTATTTAGCCTACAAATTTTTTTTTTGAATTACATTTTATCGAGATTCGTGGTAAGCATTTTCTCACGCAGTTTCGAAAGTGAAGATTTCGAGAAACACAGATTTGTTTTTAGTTAATTTTTGGCGTAATCCAGGTTAAACTAGTGAAGCATGAAGTCCCAAAACAAATGAATTACGTCGCGAAATGATCGTTGAAACTTTCTATTGTAAACAGTAGCATAGCCTCCATGTTTCCAAATTTTTTAAGGAAAGTTTTTCTGACTTAATTTTTTTTTTTTATTTTTTTGTAAAGCAATGTAAAATTTGAGAGATTTTGCAAGTTAAGACAAACAATTGTAAACAGTAAAATATAACACCAATTATCAAAAAATAATAATCAATTCGTTTATTAAACATCTCCTACAATAAAACTTAGATTTCAATATTATACTACTTAATTATATTAAGTAGTCAACTACATATGTAAATATATTGTTTATTAATTACTATAATGAATCTAAGATACCGGGAATCACAATTATTTAAGTAATGCATCGATCCTCCTAGGCATTAAAAAGACAAAGTTTCAGCTGGCATTATTAGGACCGACATCACTATTTTTACTTCACTCCGTTAATTCTCAATTGAATTGATTGAGTTTGTGATTACTAGCCGTGTAAATTTCATAATATGTATTTTGATTCTTTAGCCAATCACCCATATACGCAGAATTTTATATTTCCAGAATATACTTAGGTATTTTTCTCTTCAAATTTTCTTATTGGCCCCTGAATATAAAAACTAAGGCTAACACAATTTATACATATGTATGTATGTATGTATATGAGGAAAGGAAAGATTTAAACAAAATAAAGCAAAAACTAGCAAACATGTAACAAATTGATTTTAATCAAGCTAAATATATGTTGAAGAAGAATGTCTCCTCAATATCTTTGGGTCAAAAAAGAAATGTATATCTGACACACTCTATTTTTTCAGTTGTGTTTTGAGAATATACGTATGTTTGTATATTATTTTATAAATAAGTTCAGTTGATACTCGTAAGCTCGGTTTTGCAGCAAAGTTCGACAACATTTTATTAAGTAATATATCAAAATTGATTCTATAAATAATTCTTTTTTTAATTAATGACCAATTGTTAACTCAAAATTATATGTATATAACATAACTAGATATACGCCAAAATGATTGCAAACTTTAGAATTATTAAGAATTAAAGAAATAAGGGCTAGAGTACTGATCTATTTGTATGCTTTTATGCCAAAGAGTAGTACGAAATATATATTTTCGATAAGGGTACAATCAGTGATATGTGACCTTAAAACTCGAAGGTTCGTTATACATGTTGAATGGAACGAGCAATCAGGGTTCCAATAAAACTCGATTTTTATTGCAATTGACCTCTCCTTTCATCGAATTAATAACTTTCTCTGCTTTTCATTTCAGGTGAGGCGGACAATACATCTCCTGAGTGATTGTTTGTAAGTACGGCCAGCAAAATTGAAATATCTCCCCTTATATGTCTGGATTAATTGGAAGAGATGTAGTTCAATTTTAGCCTTCGTTCATTTTTCATTTAGGACGTGAATAGAGCGCGCTCTGCAAAGACAGCCGAGCACAAAAGCGGCCGATGAAATAAGACCTTATGCAACCGAGAATAATACCTGTGCGCGTCCGTCTAGAAAGGTCACTTAGTACCTGATACAGTGATCAGGTAATTTCCTTTATTTACGACGCATGATAAGCATTATCAGTCCTGTCAGCGGTTTTGTGAGATTTAAACCTTTGAAGTACATACTCCACATTTTGAAGTTCTCCGATCAAGTACAGCGTACAGGCGGGAAATAAAATTACGCGCCAAGTATCCGCGCTGTAACTCCATCGCAAAATCAATTCGTTATGATCAATAATTAATTGGCAATGATTGATAGCTAAAAGGAGCATTCGTATTAGCAGAAGAAAAACCGCAAAATTGTTGGAAAACCATCATCCGCGGCCGCTGCAGAGTGAGTATTCGATCGGTTTTATACTGCGCCGAAGCACTAAAATTGGCTTTTTTTTCTCGTTCCTCAAGACAAGCTATTCAATTGCATATGCGCGAGCGCAACGAGCAAGTTGAAAAGGTTGGGAGCGCACCTTTAACATCGACCGTCATTTCTCCGGAGCGTGGAGATCGAACAAAGAACTATGCGCGTGCTAAAGTGCTTCTTAAGTACCATTTGTCGATTGCCAATCTCCTCCCATCTTCCACCGTGTCGGTCGGATGTGCAGTGCGCTATGCAGCCCGCGGCCTTATCTCCTCCAGGTGCACTACTTGCAGTGCAGCACTGCATCACTGCATCACTGCACCACCGCGACTTCCCTAATGGGCCGATGGCAAACAATCTCTTTTTAATGAGCTGTTGCTTTCGAATGTTTTGTGCTCGCGCGCACGGGCCGCATTGATTAGTTTCCAGCGGACCATACGAAATTCACCTATTCATCAGATTAATGACATCCAGTCAGCGCCATATTGTTTTCCATCAGTCTAGCGGCTGCCAGCCCCCAACAGGAGATGCTTCGCCGCCTTTGACTGCCGGGAGTCAATTAATTTGAGATTTTGCAGTCTGTTAGTTTATGATTTATTGGACTGCTAATGTCAGAAATGCCTGTTAATGACGTGTTCCCGGCACTTCTGTTTAGTAGGTAAATTTCATCTGACGTGCTGTGCGGCACGCCGCGGCTAGCACCAATAATTACTCACAGCCATTTGCGCCGATTTTCAGATTGTCATAATATGAAGTTACGATATAAGGAGAAACGAGAAGTTTTCGCTCGTAGCAAAAATTATCAGCAAATAATCATTCAATTCTACCATAAATGATTTGATTATGGAAAGACTAGAAATGGGATTAGGTTACATTTAATTGACATCAAAAAGATACTTTCAGCAGGTATATTCTCTGAAACAACTGCATCGCACGAGAGCATTCATGGAAAGTATAACAATTAATAGTCTATTAATGGTACATAGATCTACATATGTATGTACGGACATGTTCGACAGCCAACAGATTCTGCTAAGTGGCTATAAATGGAACGAATGGGAACACATTAAATTCTTACTTTCTCTTCACTTAAAAGCTGTTTTGCCCATCATTAATAAGAAATCCACCGAAGCATCTCACTTGTGTACGTTTTTCTTTAAAATACGTATGAGTAATTAAATATTATAACTTTTAAAGATCTTAAATTACACTTCATTTCGTCACATTATGTTACTAGTCTTGGCTGAAAGATTTTGTTAACACTAAACGTACATACATACGTACATACCTGATACGAGTGATACGGTTGTTAACTGTAGATAATAAAATTCGCATAAGTTGAAAATTGGCGACTTTCACATTTCAATGTCATTGGTTAGATGTTTATACTACGCGTCGACCAATGAGATTCCAGGCTATAAAATGACTGCTTATCCATAAATGTCGCACTTCTTATCACTGCAAAAAAGAGTAACAATTTTAAACATTTTTGGCTTCAAAATGATTAAAGTACATACATATTACATATTTGAGGAGTGATTTTTCAAAAGGACTTATTTACATGTTTAACAAATGTTCAGTAATGAGGAAAAACGTTTAAGAGATCTTTACAGTAACTTTTTTTTTTAAATACATATATTTATATAGTGTTATAGTGTGTTGATCTAATTTTCTAATACGCTTAAAGATTTTATTGTAACATATTTGTATTAATTAAAAGAAATAAAATAACATTTGGAAATAAGCCCTTTTGGTGTAAACTACACGAAATAAGGCTTTTTGTAATGAAATAGTTGGAAATATGCCCTTTTGTTGTAAAATTTTATTATTATACCACAGATTATACTCTGAAGTCAGTGCACTCAAGTTCGTTACAATCGTTACAAAAATAGTATATATAAAGGTTTCTTCAGCGACTATAGAAAATACGTTTTTCTTTAAATTCTAAAAATTTTTAACTATAAACACAGCAATTAAAGTGGAAATGTGTCGTTTTGTATGAAACTGCGATTTTTGATCACAAGTTTCTCTTGGAAATCTATGTCTGTTTCGTAATATTTTTTCACTAAAAGATGCATTTCAGCATGATTAAGGTGATAGCATTCTTAGGTCGTTCAAGGTCAAATGTGGAAATAAGTCCTTTTGAAAAATCACTCCTCATTTGTACTCGATCAATTTTTGTGACAAAATATAATTGTCCAAAAATTTTGTACATTTTCGCGTGCCTTCTACTAACTTTTTGTAAGGCACTGCATTATTTAAATTTATCCTAAATAAGCCCTCCCTGTACTGTATACTACATAGACGAGCTGCGCAGATGTGCTGGTACGAAAAGGAGAAATTTCCCATTTTTTTTTTATATATTTCAAAATTTTTACATCTAATTTGGGACCTACAGAAAATTGTAGATAATATTAGTCAAAATGTCAGTCATATACATAAGCTATATATTACAGACGATTTCACTAATTTCAATTGAAAAATATAAGAAAGGTAATAGTATGTTCTGCAGAAGTCAATCTACTGCATTCGCCTTATACATATGTATATATCATATCCTGCTGGGTTTTTATTATTCATGAGAAATATATGATTGATTTATATTCTATTCTATTTTCTAGACTGTAAGATCCCAATAACCATAAAATTATTGCAATTATCTATGAAATACTCAGATAATGATTTTTAAATTCATATGTAATCTAAATAAATAACAAAAGAATAAATTCATAACACGATCAAAGATTAGCTAATTTATCTAGAAAGTTGTATACTTTTTATTATTTATTTCGCTTACAAGCTACAGACATAAAATTAACGAAATTAACCCTACGAAGGATTCATCACTATAAATTTCAAAATTTCACCCACTTGGGTGAAGGTACGGTTAAAGATTAAAATATATGTAACATATAGATTTGTTTCATTAGTTTGTGTAGTTTTCTATACTAGGTAAAAATACATACTTTACAACAATTTATAGGATTTCCACCACCATGTCAGTTAAAATAAGTACCATCTCGTTTGCATTTTTTTTTCAATTCAATGTTATTTTTTCGAGTTTCATGAATACCTTTAAGAGATGCGCATGCGTCATGAACAGGAAGCGGTGAACTCACTCCTGCTGAACTGACTGAACCACAGCCCTGTCGTAAAAAGAAGATATACCTATTCAAGGTAAAAGTACTACTTTCTTCTTGGCATGAATCTCTAACATTCATGTCGATGTTATTAGAATCGATTATCGTCTATTCCGTTAGGTATATATTCCTTCTTTCCCGGTACTAGAATGAGATTATTACAATTTTTCCTTACTACACATAAGTCCCCATGTAACAGCTTCCTCATTTCAAGATCTAATGTTGATCAGAAATGCTATGTTTATGTGCTAGTGAACGCAGGTTTGAACATCAACCTCATTATGATTATTATGATGAATTTCTTAACCACCACTTTCAACAAAGTCATAAGCCATTGCGGCTTGTTGCATCCAACGAGCCTCACTAAATTGAAGATAAAACAAGATCTCAAATTGAAGCGTCCTATAGTGTCCATAGTTGCGCATCTCAGCTATCTTGCAATGCAATCATCTTAAATTAAAAGATTAGCTGATTTTATCTACCCTATTTTAAAGCATAATACACGGACAAATATATGTATGTATGATGTATGCTCATATCAGTCATATTCATATCTCACCTTGATTAGTGCTCAAAATCAACCAAAATTGAGCACTTATTGACGTTTTTTAAAAGCCATCGAGTAAGTGATACATTGCGAAAAAGTCATTGTATATTTCGAAAAAAACATTATGATTTTACTATAGATATTATATTTTGCAAAATTGATTCATATAGATTTATTGTTGCCGCAAACTTGTATCGTTAAAGCAAAAGGATAAAAATGGCAAAATTTGTTTTGAAATATCAGTGCACGTTACACATATATTCTATTAGATTTAAAGGCTAACAATACCCTCTAATTTTTAATGTTACATCTTTGTAATATTTTCTGCGTTCGGCTACTGCGATGTTTAATTGCAATTTACTCATCAGTATTTATAGTTCAAAACTGAAAAAATTACCTGACTGTTTTTGCATTTAACCACAGATGATTGGAATTTTACAATGTTGCATTCACTGTCAGCAAATAGATGCTACAAATTTGCTATTTGAATAAAAATATGTATATATACATCAAAGAGTGAATACCAGTTTTATATTTATGCATCAATTACTAGATTTCCCTTAAGTATAGGTACTGTAAATATAAGTTGCGGTTCAGAAAAAAATAATCATAACCAAGTTTTACATGTTTTACAAGTTTAACAGCTTTTGAACCTACAAGTATTTACCATATCTTATTAAATATGAATAAGAATGATAATTTGTTTGGTTTTTTCGTTAGAAAAGGTCATTCAAATTAATGAATTTTTAAACTCCGTAATGCAAAAATTCTAGCCAATTAGGCATGTAATTAGCATAACAGTTAGTAGGGGAAGTGCTTAGCCGCCATATTGATTAACTATTTTTCGCTATCAGAGTCAACTTCCCCCCACAACTTTTCGATTTTAAACTCACAGAAAAACAAATACTACATGCTGACAACTTGGCTAGAATTTTTGCAAAATTTGAAATTTTAAAAATATCCGGCGAAAAAAAGAGACAAGAGTGTAACATTAAAAAGTCAGAGGTGCCCGTTACTATTAACTTTTAAATGTACGCGCACCTTATATTTTAATACAATTAATCTATATGAAATTTACAATGATACAAAACCAAATAAACCTCTACTATTTTGAAAATGGTTAGTTTATCCATTTTGAGGATTACAGCGGAAAATTCGCTAATTTTATTATATTTTTCACAATAGTAGGAACTGTTTATTTAATCGTGACAGCGCCATTCAATAATTTCTGACTTTTTCAACTACGATGGGTTGGCCCGAGAATATTTTTTGCGCCACATTTCTACAATTGACGTCAATTTTATTTGCATAAGTGGCAAAACACAAGCATCTTTAAAATTTGAAGTGGAAAAGATACTTCGTGTTCTTGAAAAAACATTGAAGGAAGAATTATTGGTATATTCTATAGCAATCTCCGGTTATTGATTACGCATTTAGAATAGATACACATATTGAAAAATATATGAGACTATAGGCTCATATAAGCTTTTTGTTACCGACTGATTATCAGTCTTTTGAATTAGTTCCATCTTTAGTGATGTGGATAAGTGAAAAACCTTATTGGTAATCAAAAAGTATACGACGTAAGTTTCTTCAAAAATATTGAATTATATAATCATACTAAGTTGTGTACAGAAAGGTGCATATTTATACTCCTGCTTGTAACTTGAGCCACATTTTACATTAAAACTAACGTAGACAAAATAATATAGTTTTTACACTCTAAATGGAACCAAATCAATAACATAAGTAACTGAAACAAATTCAACGACATCCAAATAAAAATAGTTTCAACTTAAAAAAAACCAGCTAGTTCATAATCTAAATCGATATTTCAAGCATAAAATCTAGTAAATAAACAGTGTCAACCAAAACAATAATATCCTTTTCAAATTCAATTACCTACAATTTTTCGCTTATTACAAAGAATACCTAAACGTGCCTATGTATTAATTAACAAATTCATAGGCTCAGATAGCTGTTGAGATTGTAACTAAGATTGCGTATTAAGCTTTTAGTCTTTGCTAAAAAAAAAAAATCGATGAATATTAATACATATGTACATACATATATATTTAATTAGGTCCTTGTCTTAAAAGTGCACGAGAAATGTTTTCCAACATAGATACTCCCTATATACATAAGTGTGCAATGAACCTAACTTATTATAGATTATTTAAACTATAACTTTATAAGTATAGAATTCAGTAATCAAATTTCGCAACTGCATTTTAATGAGTAATAGTTGAGGCAAGACCACAATATATAGTATTTTCCAAAGGTTAATTAATTACTCGTTGGCACGTTTATAGCTTTAATTAAACTACAGAACGTCCACTGTTTGTTCAGAAAAATGAAGCTCACACAGATTTGCATTCGTGAAATGATCTTTGTATATTCTTAAGCATTGTTTAACCGTCTATCTCTTTTAGTATCATAAATTTCCCGTATTTAACTTCACATTTAATGAGAAAATGTAACATCATTCTGATGTGAGGTGAAGAGGCATCATTTATGAGTGCACATAAAATACATGTATACATATGCTTTGTATCTTGTATAAAAATGTGTCAGATGAACAATTTTGCAAAAATCGATTTAAACATTTATTGCGTGTAGAGTACCAATTCTTATGCTTCTCGGGTATAAAAAAAGCTTCTACATTTATCCGGCCGATTAAACGGAATAATAAAAGCTGGGTAAAAGTAACAAAAGCTCTAGTCATTTCCGGCCCTAAAACACCGTGAGAAGTCTAAATGGGTAATCTTCTTCATCAATACATCTTGGCAAAGCCTTTAACATAAAAAAAAGTTAAAGTAGACATTTGATAGCCGCTTTAGTAATTTATTCCTATCACCAAGTGTACCAGTGTATGAGCGTCATTAACTAAGATATTTCTTATAGCTGTCCAGCAAAGGTTTAATGAAGAGGAGGTATACCATTAAAACAATCCATTGCACTTATTAAATTCATTCCACCTGAATAACTTATTCATGAGTTAATGACCGTTACCTGACAGCCGTACATCCCATGACGTGAATTCACATTAAAATTTGATAAAAAATGATTTAATAGAGAAATGTGCGTATTATGATTGAGATTTTAGGTTAAATGATAGTAGCTGTACCTACTCAAGATGAGTTTAAGAAATTTGGGAGCAAATGAGATAAACGTGAATAATCAAAATGGGGACTATTTACATCCATAAGCAAACTTTACATAAGCTTGAAACAAGCGGTTTTTGTTTGCAATAAGGAAATACTTATTCTACAGCCAATTTGTTTTTCAGTGTTTTTATTAAGAAAAGATATAATAAGGAATCACAAATGGAAAAACTCTTATTTTGTTCAGATATTATGGAAATATAAATCTTTTGATCATTTACACCAATTACGTTTAGAATAAGTAAATAAAATATGAATTAACAGTTACCGCATATAAAAACGTTCAGAAATCAAGCCTTCTTCTTCCATATAAACTTTTTTTTAAATCTTCCTTAAAAATAGCAACCATAAATTACTATTAATTTGGTAATTGCTCAAAATAATAGTTAATTTATAATTATTCAAAGCCAATCGAAATTTTAAATGAATGTACGTAAGAAGAAGCTCTCCTCCTTCAAATTTGACTGACTAAGCCCTAAGCCATGCCGATATCTTTTTAATGAAAAATATTAAATGCATTTAATATTATCATAAATGATAAATGTAATAAAAATAGTCTGATAAGACTTAAGTCCAATTGCCTAATTTGGCCCAGATCATGAGGCGCTACATTGCTGAGGGAAAGTCGGATCCGGCCCTAATTCTAAACCTAAGAAAACGATAGTCTTTTTAATATGTTTTCTGGTATTGGTAATAAATTCATGTAACTTAGTGTTTTATATTTACACGACGCTTCGCATTGGCAGTTATTTTCTACATCTTATTACCTAAGTGCATCGAAAATCTCCACATAAATATAGTATATGAATTTTAGCTCCCGGCGACGAAGTCTAGATGATAATTTGCGAACACGATTTGTTCAATCACCAGCCATTAAATTCGAAATAAATGATAACTACAACAGCCAGACAAATGAGCCGCACGTGTTGGAACGTCTCATGCATAAATTGAAGAATTTCTAGACTGGATGTCAAAATTTCAAGTAAAAATTGTATCTTTTTGAAGATAATTACGTCCGCACTTGGCATTTGTTAATAAGGTGGAGGAAGACGTTTCTAGTGCAGAATGGAATGCAACCTGAGCCGCGACATCGTCGACGGCTGAGTGGCTGCCTCAATGACGTCCCAAGTCAGAGCCTGCTCGAACAAATCTTCGGATAAACGAGGAAAAATCATCAGCGCGGTCGCTCCTAGCTGTCCATTGTACGCGGAAGAATGTCCACTAATGACGACGATGGCGATGGTAATGACGGTGGCGAGTGGGAGGATGTGCTCTTATTGCGCGGGCTTTTATGCCCGTAAGTTTTCACTCGGGGATAGTCGCATTTGAGGCATCTGCGACTGCGCGGACGGGTGCAACCTATTTTCTTTAGCTCTTTTGGTACAGCCTAAGACTGCTGTAAATGCCGCTGACGAGTCCGCAAATATTTGTTAGCAGCATAAATGCTTCCGCAAGAGTTGGTGGACGGAAAGTAATGTGCTCTCGAGATTTATCAATGCCACAAAGGCTGAGGCAGTAGGAAGTCATGGGAGGGCTAAATCACTCAAGACGGTGACAGAAACTCCGCAAATTTCCAGGTCCTCTTAAGACCCTTGGCGACGACTGCGCTGGCCCTGGAACGTGTGCCAAACACAATTTCATGTGTGATTGAGTTGCACCACGTATGTCTCTGATTTGTTTGAGAGACGCTTGTTATACATTGTGTCAGGCCGGCTGTCCGCAATAAAGCCACTTGGGTCCACTGGCGGTCGATTGAGGACTGCCACGCGCGAGCCTCCTTCTCATATATGGAAAATTCTTCGAAGATGAGAGATGGCGACGAGCAGCAAGCAATTTACATATTTGAATTTGTTCAAAGGATTGATTGATGAAGTAATTAGTGCTGCGCACCCAGGCGTTATCTACATGCTATAGCCTATAATGGTGTTAGGCACTGGTAAAATGAAGGCGCTTATTACATCTTTAATTTCCCTATTGATGCAGCATAACTTATAATTTGAGGCAACCACCGAATTTTAATTTTAAAAGGGACAAATACCAAAAAGATGCTACTTGGTACTATGAATTTTATTTATGTTACAATGTATATACAGTATATGCACATTTGGCTTTAATAGAAAGATAAATTAAAACTTGTTAGACAACTATATCTTTCACCAATTATTTTATAATACTATAAAGATCTAATGAATTATTGTTTTAATATATAGTATAATATAAGTTTTCTATCATTTTACTCATAACTACCGCTTAATGTTCAGGTTATGTGACCTTAATTTGTTGTTGTATACCTATAGTTATTGTTCCAATCTTTTTTCTGTTCACCGAAATATACTGTCTACGAATTTTCGTTATACCCAGCTCCACACTCTTAAGTCTAAGAACTTGTAAAATCCCTTCAACACTTCTGTATTAATGAGAGACGCTGAACGCACCGCATAACGCCAACTAAATATTTTGCTTGTTTGTGATTTTTAACGAATCTTGTTATAAATTATGAATTATTGTTATTTTTTTCTTAACCATTTAAACTGAGCATAACATTTTGTTCTTCAATATCCCAGAAAAGGGCAATATTTTCTTCTTTTCTCACAAGCACTCATTCAAAATCAAGTAGGCGAAATATTTTGCGTCGGAGTAGTATAATAAGCAGACCTGATTCATAGCAAATCTAAACGATAAGTGCAGTTATAATTATCACCATCATACGGCTATTTGTTCTGGTTATTAATAATACATTTATCTGACAATTAACCAAACAACTAAATAAAGTACCCAGCATTCTATATTAAAGAGTCTAGGCGCCTTATTTATCCGTTCCTCATTCATACCGAGTACAAATAAGAACTAAACAATTAACAGTTTCTCACGATTTCTATACTACCATACCAATATGCTTTCAATCTTTTAATAATATATTATATTGCTTGTGGAACCCAATCAATGCACATAAATAATTCAAATTAAAAGGTGTGGTTCACAAGCAGTCCGCATGCAAACAAGAAGCCAGTGCATTTAACTTGAGGTACTCCTAACATATTTGTTAAATAAGCCACATATTAGTAGCTTAGATTGTGATAATGATGATTACTCATTTAGATTGACGACTTCGACGAAGTGCATTTGGCGCCTTATGTTTTTGAATTATTTACTAATTATTTTTTATATTAACACTCGATTATCAACAATAAGAATTTCGAATATCTTAATCCAAATCAAAGAAGGAGGAGAAAACGAACTGTTATTGATTCAAAGAATTCATATGAGAATATCTGATTTCTAAAGGTTACCACACTAATGCCCGATTTCACAGTGCGAGCTTAATTCTGATCGTCACTTAAGATCTCGTTTATTTTCTTTTCAGTTTCACTGTGCGAGTTTAAATGTAGATTGTAAGCTTAAGTGGTTGCTATAAGCCGCCAAAATTGCCCACTTAGCCCACACTTTGAGATGTTTTTTGAAATTTCATCGGGAAAATTCAGCAAATGAACAACGATAAACAAAAACATTGCTAAAAACTGCTTGTTTTGTACGAAACGAATCAAAAAGAAATTTGAAAAGCCTTTTTTAGTTAAAAATTCCATAATAGAATTCTCGAATCTGTAACAAATT
Source organism: Machimus atricapillus (assembly GCA_933228815.1). NCBI lineage: Eukaryota > Metazoa > Arthropoda > Insecta > Diptera > Asilidae > Machimus > Machimus atricapillus. The sequence continues at coordinate 59,232,505 of OW121784.1, forward strand.
CATTTTAGTTACTTGATTTCAATTAATTTTTTGATGGTTAAAATAATTAGGTAGTATGAGGAACACCACAGGGGCTAGCAAGCCAATTTAAAAAGAAAAAAATAGGTCAAATTGAATTCAGCCGTGAGTTATTTTTAATTTAGTGAGAAAAACTTATCTCTCAAGAAGTGATTTATTTGATATCCTGTTTTTCATCTTGTATCTGTGTTAATAAAACAATAACTTTTTAACTGAACGAAATAGGCGAACCCAACTAATTAAAATAAATTTAATCTAAATACTAATATATAAGATGGATCCCCACCCCCTTATCACGCACTCTCAAACCGCTATCAAAGCTCTCAATTCGGCTTTTGATACAATGCTGTAAGGGACTAGCAGATTTAGAGTTTTCAGCAGGACATATGTAAGCATATAGGAAGAAACGAGCAGGTTCATGAATTATACTAATCACTAATAACAAATAAACAGATCAAAAGTTTCTAAATTGACAAGGTGAACCCTTTCCACTTTTTGTGCCACTGCCACTGGGTTCTAAGAAATCTTTTCTTCGAAGACATTAAAGACTTATTGAAGTCCAAGATCTGGAAGGTTTTGGAATTTTTAAACTCCTTAGGTTGGCTCTAAGCGCTTGATATGTATCTCAATTCACACAGAACTAGTTGGTTTCAAAATGAAGGCAAAATTCGATTGTCGACAAATTGGTTGGAATCGCCACTTGAACCAACAATGGTCTTCTAGAAAAATATAAGGAGAAGACATTTAGTCATTGTGCACATACAACACAGTTTAAAACCACCACACAGTTTTCAAATATACAATTTAGTAAACGCCTCACTACAAATTAGGGCTATATAGCTCATGAAGTCATTTGCATGACAATAAAAGTGCAAAGCATTTGTTTTTAAGGATAAAAAATTACACCACAACCCAAAAACAGCGAAAATTTCCTAACAGTGGGCGTTACAATTGCATTTATTACAATGTCAACCAATTCCCCTTCCCTCCTCGTTAGGCTTTCTTCACACCGTCGCTTCGCTGCATAAGAGAACTGCAAACAAGGTCATTTGCATGCCACCTTCATTGAACTTAATCGATTATCATCAGGTTAGGAAGTACGGCAGAGCCGTGCTATGCAACAAATCAGGGGCCGTAGTGTAATAATGCAAGGAATTACAAAATCGCACAACTAGAACCAATTAACTCAATTTTCTACAGGAACTATATAATTACGGCTATGAATCGGAGCACACTTACCTCATCTTGGCTGGCAATCAATAGCATCGATGGTGTGCCGCTGAATCAATTGGTCTCCTCAACTTCGGTGAGCGGAGGTAACTCTGCAGTCTACACTGCGGTAGCTTCAAACTTCGAAGCCGCGCTTAAAAACAGCGAAGAGAAGACCATAGGCACTTAATAGATACGTCAAATCGCGAAGGAGAGATATCTGCCACCAAAAACACCGTAGAAGGAGGCATGCTTACGGTCGCATTGCATGACGACTCCGAAACTGCAATTTGCTGCAACTGATTTGATCTGAGTTTGAACCCTCGAGGTAGTTATTAATTACAGCCAAAGCCCTCAATCAGCCCATATCGATTTCGACACATTGTGCTGTTGATCTCCAGCCTGATGCCTAGCAATTCCGAGCTATTTCGCAAAGGCTATGAATTATGGAATAGCAACGTTTGAATCCGGTGTACGACGACGGGCGTCCAGAAGTCAATAATTATATTCTGTGATTATGATGCCTTTCGCGATTCCATTAAGACGGCTCTCTGCTTTTTCTGCATCTCTTACTTCCTTGTTTTGCATAGATCTTACTACTTGCACCCATTTACATGTGGACAAAAATGCTAATTCAAATGTTTTCTGACCCTGAACAATAGGCGGCACTAATTTAATTTGTGGCGTTCTATTTCAAGCATGGACACTCAGTAATTAAAATATATTATGTACATATTTCAATTTATGAACATAAATTTGGAAATACTTATTACTTTAAACTATCGCAATATGTAGAGGGCATTTTTGCTATTGAATATTAAATATAGGTAACAGGTTTACTATACTTTAAAGTAATCGATTTGAATAAACAATAATAAATCCATAATAATAAAACATCATTTTAATTTTAATTGAAAGTCGCTAAGGTTCATAAAAACACTGATTAAATTTTACACTTTATTATATCTTATATGATTTATTTTTCATAACGAATGCCGTTTTTACCATTAGTATCTTCAAAAATATGACTACGATTTACAATGCAGTTATGAACAAAAGTTTAAGACCAGCACTAATTTTTGCTACATATCAACTTTAAGCACTTCAATAATTTTTCATTAGACGAAATTTATTAGTCTTCATATCAATAACAAAATAAAGAAGCCCAAAAATTATTATTATAAATTCATTTAAAACCTCATAAAATTGAACTGCACAACATTTTAAGCTTACCTAGAGTGGCGACAAAATAAATGGAAATTTTAGCCGATAACCACCGCGAGTATACGACTAAGTCAGTGAAAAATTGCGAGGTAATTATAAATAAACAACCAAATCGATTTTAAAACTAACTAACTAACTAACTAAGCACTAACAAAATTAAAATATATAGCTCATTAAACTTTTTTTAAACAATTTGGCGAACAATTTTTTTTATGAGTGTGCGCTTTTCATGTTCTTTATTCGTTAGGTACTTGTTGTACTAAATAGGTGGTTTATGGAAAGAAGTGGTATATTTCGAAATATTTCAAACGTCTATATGTATATATTTATATGTATGTATATTAGCTTAAGATTTAAGTTATCATTTGAGCGACATAATAAGCTCCTTAATCAGGCCGTTATTTTTTAATAACTTTTCGAGAATGGTCCAAATATGGTATTCTTAACTTTGTAGGTATTCCAATATTTCTCGAAATGGGATCTTAACAATTCTTTGGATAAAAATTGGTGTTGATCAGTGTTGTCAATGTACCGTCTGTCCATAAATTTAAAAAATTCTGACATGGAGTCATAAAAATAACATATACATACAACGTTTTATAATCAGAATATCTCACAATTATTATTACGCTTAAATTTCATCGCACCGAAATATTTCAATTATCTGATTTTGTTTAATTCAAATAAGCTGATCCCCTACAAGAAGCAAAAGTAAATGTATGATTTACATTTTGCAAATATTTCCTTCTAAAACAAAACATGAATATGCCATATACCCTATGACTCCTTCCTAGATCAATTCCAACCATCCACTGAAGTCTGATCTCAAAAGATATTTCTCATACCACATTTCTCAATTAATTGCCGTGATAATATTTACAGGAACAGCACAGCATGCGAAATCACGGCTTGTTATGACCAAGCGGAAAATCTGTCCTCCGTCGAAGAAATAGCCGATCACTGTAAACTGATGCAATTTTGGCGTAATGTAGCCTCACGCCAGTCTCGCTTTTGGCATGATCCGAATCTGCCGCCGTCGTGCTTAAGTAATAAAGCATTTCCTACATCCATCTTACATCCAGTTCTTCACTGGGCGAGTCTTCACTCGAAGTTTGGTATGCGAACCCGTTGGTGCTCGTTATCCGTCCCTAGAAACACTCGAAGAGCTCCAGATCTAAAGCGGATAAAATCTTCTAATTGATATATCATGTAAGAGTGTAAATTGATCGACAAAACGAGGCTCTTTGGCTCGTGGGTCCTGGAGCGCTCCGCTTTGCGCACTCGCAAGCAACTTTCGCGCATTAATCTTATGTTGATGTAAGCCCTCTTGCTAAACGCTTTTTGCAGTGCCCTCATACTCGTGCTAATGAGACGATCTAATGAAAATAAATTTTCCAGTCACCTGCTTTGCCCGCCAAAGAAGGTTTTAAATTTTGGTCAATTTCGTGAGTTCAATTGGACGTTGTATACGATAGATATGCTAATTTATGACCTAGGTGAAAGCTGTGAATCACGACTAAAAATAGAGAAGGATAATGAAGCGTACTACAAAATATCGGACAAGTATGGAATGATATCTTAATTAGACTATAAAAATAAAATATGTATTTATTGAATTCGAAGAAATTTAAAACGGAAAATTATCCTTTGTCTACATCCATATATTTCGTCTGTCTTATGTCTCTTCATCTTGAAAGAAATCCTCGTTTTCTTAGAACATACAATTCTTGCGTTCGCATAGGCGCGATACCTGCAACATCTAAAATCACTTTCGCAATTATGAATGCGACAGTAATTTAGTAAATAACAGGCTACGTGCTCGGATATTGAATAAATTTGTTCACCTGTGATGATCTATGCAGACTAATTTTGCATGCTTACAACTCGTTTCTATTCCGCAATTTCCATAATTAAAAATATTCCACTTGGGTATACGGTGCCAGAACGAGTTGCTTATTTGGGACAAAGTGCGCGCCGACATATATAGATAGCAATAACGAGACGTCTCCGTGCAGCTTGGATGGATTTGGACGCGTGTATTGCACTTTGCCGACTTGGATTTATAGTGAAATTTAAAATAAAAAATGGCACAATTTAGAGACCCACACAGCATATACGTGAATATCATCCTGCAAGCGCACTACTATTTGCGTATATGTCGACTAGACTGTTTTGGGTAATGAGACATCGTATCCCAAGTGATTTAGGACTTGCACTCGAACGAAAATGTTTAACGTCATCTCTAATTAGATTTGATGATGTCTTGCGCAAATAAATGGAGCAAATTGAAACCGGTTCCACCTAATCGAGCTAAGGGAAACGCTCAATTTTTGCTTGCTTCATTTTGGCAGATATTTAATGTAAATTGTCGATGATCATTCCCATTGAAGACCATTGAAGAGACAACAATAATAACAAGCATTGCGAAACTAAACCGGCGGTGTATAGGGTACATTCAAGAGGAGACAAATGTATTCTACATTATAACATTTGCACAGTTTTACACAGTCCTTGTTCGACGATTGTTAGGACTACTCACAATTTTCATAAATTCTGCCTTTCCTCATTGAACAAAATTTAATATAAAAATAATATACAATAATATAGGTATACATCATTAAGTTGTTTGTTTGTTATTAATAACACATCTGTATATACATATGTACATAGTATATTTAACAAATAGCTTAATTTTTTGACGGTTTAGGTACTACAGACAGACTCAAATTGTGCTATCTGTTCTTTGCATAAAATTCAGAATTTCGAAATGGTGCACCAAACCTTTAGCGGATTATCAGGAAAATATTTATTCAATATTGCGGGGAAAGTCCAATATGACGAACAAAATCAGAGCATTTTCAGGCCCCGATATCGAATTTATGTACTTACTATCAATACATATTTGAAAATTTTAAATAACGGATCCAATAAGGCAAAATTGTTCCGTGGTAGCTTATTGAGTTACTAAAAAAGACGCTAAGTCGAGGAACGGGAAGCAAAAATAATACGATCTATAATCACTTATTATTGCGAGTAACTTCCAAAACTGAGATAAGTTTTGCATTATCCGCATACACATTCACAGAATTTAGTAACGTCCTAATCGACTCTTTGACTTGGTAAAATACATACCAAATTTGTGCAGTATTTACTTATAAACCAAGTAAAACCGAGTAATTTAACTAGGATATACATTATATATGTATCTATAATATAATACCTTCATATTGTATATCCTAAATATATTTAACAGTATATATGCAGGACATCACATGCAAGTTTGCGCTCCATTTGTATTTTAAGAAAAAAATATGAATACAAACTTGTTGCGCAACTATAATTCCAAACCACGTAAACTCGAGGTTTCGTTAAATGAGCAGTTGTTTTTCGTTAATACCCATCAAGGAGCATGTGTTGTGCAATACCAATCACAGTATAAAACTGAGACGTTTTAATTAGCCAGTCTACTAAGTTTCATGTAAATAACGACGTTCCGCACGTCGACCGCCAAAATCCGTACCAATTTTGGCCTTTAAAAGTAAAATTCATTCGGCCGAATATTTCATACTGCAAACACTACGCTCAGCCTTCCACCTTCATTTCTGTCCTTGTCAACAAGTAACATGGGTTTGCTTACATCTGGAACAATGCAAATTGCTCGGATTGCGTGCTGTAATTAAACCATCTGACGCAAAGAAAGAAGAACACACATGAAAAAGAAAGCAACACTTTGAACAGATTAAGCAGACAAAAAGTAAATGCCGCGATGTGACGTGAAGACCGGCATGCAGTGACCAAAGTGCCGCTGAGCTTGCGATGAGGCGTGCTGTTTTGCAGGTAGTGGCACCTGTTGAGAGAAGGCGTCAAAGTCTCTGCGCCCTCCACTTTTTATCAGATTTCAGTTTCAGACTCTATTTTGCTTCGCGATTTTGCCTAGTTGAAAAACCTTTATAGTGCGCCATTACACCTTGGCGTGGCGTCGTTTTTTTGTCGTTTTTATTTAAATTAGACCACGAGCTTTAAACGTCTCATAAATTTTCATCTCTGAGAAAAAAACTGGCTTTGGATCGTAATTATTCGCAAATACATACGTTCTACAGTCGCACCTTCAGAGGCCGGCTAAATCTTACAAGATGTAGGAACAGGCCAAATGGACGAGAGCGAAATTTTTAATAGTCGCTCCGCGCTGCCTCGAAGCCAGTGGGCGGAACACCGTTGGCGCTATTAGAAAATATTTTTCAATGCAAAATCCTCTTAATTTGTCACCTCCAGCGGCTAGCGCTGATCTCGGCTGATCTAGACTTGTTGCACAAGTGAATGTCAACCTGCGTGGTGAGGGCCCATCTTATGTAATTACTATCGCAGTGTGTTTCACTTTTTCAATTCTTAATGAAAAGGCTACGAAAAATTGACCCAGTCTAGCACTTCATGATTTATTTTTTTATCCCTTGACAATTTTATTTTCCTTTTTTATGTAAGGCTACACAACGCAGAGTTTCATATCAAAATCAACAAACAGAAATAATAAATTCGATATCTATTAACGACTCATAGTATGATACTAGATTAAAAACAATTATATAATATACGTCATTCTTCGTCTGGCAAGTTGCACGACTATTAAAAGTTTTGTTTTGATTTCTCTTCTAATTTACGCCTAACTAATGTAAGGCGGCATCTGAAGGACGTTATTATTATTCCATTACTCAATAAGTAATGCAAAGAGCCTACTACCATATAATTTCTAAGACTAGTCAATTATGAAAAGCGCACCAAACGGTGACTTTTTCTGGATGTAATTGTGTTTCGACAATGGCTTGTGGATTATCATCGCTCCAAATGCAGTAATTCTATTTTTTGACGTATCCATTTAACCAAAAGTGTGCTTCATCCCTGAACAAAATTTTCAAATGAAATTCTGAAAAATTGAACCTCCAGATTACGCCATGTACGTACACCCCAGCCGCGGTGGCAACATGCCCGAAATCATATCCAAACATTAATGCCAAAAAATTATCTTTTAAATAAAGGCAATTCAATGGATATTGAAAAAAGTTTTCTTTGTTTTATTTCAATTTAAAGCTCTCCGCCTCTAAAAAAAAACCCGATATAACAAAATGTATTGTTTATACATATGTACATACATCGACTAATATTTTCAAAATGTTCTTGCCATATTTTGCTCAAACGAAGAAAGAACTAATAATCGGCCGATCAAAAAAACATTGAATAGAAATAAAAATAAAAATTACTTGCACAAGAATGACTAATACCAAAAATCGACACAATTACATTGCATACCTATGTATATGTGGGAATTATTTTTAAAAAAACGGCTGCACGTAGATCTGTACATACATACATAGGTACTCGGGAAAGAAGTCAAATTTCTTTGGCGTAATAAATTAAATAAACGAGCTGGAAAACTCGGAACTCGAAAGTCAGAAGAATTTGAAGAACCGAATTTAAGTTGACGCGAAACGGTTAATTTTTTTTTTCATTTTCTAAAAAAATTGGCTTCTTAAATTCTCCCCTCAGTCATTTGTATATTTGCAAACAAACAGAAATAGAAAATTTAGTACGCAATACCTTTCGTCTTCACGTCATGAAAATTGCCAAAGCCAGGACGTGACACGGCCTTCAAATTTTACTCCCAATGACCCCAAAGAAATGTCACTTCAAAATGGAACGAAATTTACCAGGAGCAGGACTTGACCCTGTGACCTTCGAACTGGCGCTTTGCTGCTCTAACATCTTAGATACCCCTGGCCAGTTGCCGCCAATGTGAGAATCGGCCGATCGCCACATATTAGAATGAATTTGCACCCAATGGCATTTAAGTTTTCAAAACATCAATTTTCGTAGATTTACAACTAAAAACAATTTTATTTTTATTTATAAAGTAATAAATTGATAATTTTCTCCTTTCAGACAACTATCGTGTTCTCATCTATGCATCGGAGAAAAGAGAATCAATGAGAAGTTCTAATCGGTAAAGAAGCACAAACAGTTGCTTTATTCCAAGAATGCGAGAAAAGGATCATTCACCAAGAAAAATGCTTCCTAGTCCAAAACAAGGGTCAGTGTACCCAATGTTAGGTCAGACACCCGTTACATATGCATCACAAGTTCCATACGATTTATCACCTGCCACACGATCAGCATCATCCGCTACAAGTCTGCTCAATCAAACTAGCAGCGGGACATCCGATCAGCCGCTTGATCTCCGTGTCGATCACAAGAAAACTACGCTAACTACCAATGATCGGATAGAAGATGAAAACAGCAATGTTATTATGATCGACAATAATAATCGGTCACCAAGTCCTGGGAGCAATTTTAGCGGAAAAGGTAGTAATAACGACAATAATAATAGCAGTGTGCATAACAACAATCTTATAAAATTCGAAGATAATGAGAAGTTTCACGGTAGTAGTAACACTTTTAAAGATGAGCTGCGGATACCAAACCTGCAGTGTCATCGGCCCGGACTGTTTCATACACCAGCTTTGCACCCACTTATGCTGGAGGCCATGGCCAAAGCTGCAAGACTGCCTCTTCCATACAGAAATCCGTTCGTTCCACCTCGCCCTCCAAACGCTTTCGAACTGCTTCGACCCAAGCAGGAACTACTATCGTCGCTACCACAACTCTCTTCCATCGTCAATCACCACCATAGTAGTAGCAATAGTAGCTTAAGTAATAATAACAACAACGAGGCTATGCAAAACGCTAACACAACGGGTAGTATAAAAAACAAGGACAGATACTCGTGCAAATTTTGCGGGAAGGTATTTCCGCGATCCGCCAATTTAACCCGCCACCTAAGGACGCACACGGGTGAACAACCCTACAAGTGCAAGTACTGTGAACGTTCCTTTAGTATATCAAGTAATCTGCAGCGACATGTACGAAATATTCATAATAAAGAGCGACCGTTTAAATGCGCCCTTTGCGAAAGGTGCTTCGGGCAGCAAACGAACCTCGATCGTCACCTGAAGAAGCATGAGGCCGATGCTGCATCCCTGGGTTTGGGCCTTGACGAGCGGTTACGCGGTATTCGAAGAAATAGTCGAGGTATACCCGAAGAGTCCTACTTTGAAGAAATTCGATCATTTATGGGAAAAGTTACTCAATTACCTATACAACTGCGAGGACAACTATCAACCGAACTGAATTCGCCTAAAAGTTCCTCATCTTCAGAACCTGCGTCACCGAAAAGCCTACAAATACACGAGGACAGTGCTCCCGAAAATACTGTGAATAGTAGCAACAACGAAGATCACGTTCAAGTTACCTGACCAACTATTTTAGTTTTTATTGTTATTATTAACAAAATTCCTTTCGTTTGTATATTTATGAAATCTAGAATGTGTTTTATGTAAATAGGGCAGAGCCAATCATGTGTATATAGAGCGAGCTCTTGAGTTAAGTAGTTAATTGTGACGTTGGCGGTAGGGAAACTGACTATAAGTATACCAAGGAGGTTATTTTACACTCTATGACTTTGCTATCGTGTTCTCGTAACATATCCTAACAAATGTTCTAGTCGTGACAGAAGAGTGACTAAAGGATAATGAAAATTTTTGAATATTTTTATTGCAACAACTGACTCTAGTTTTCTAGGCAGAAAAAATTTTCAATTAAAGAAATCTGGCTAATTCATAACAATTTGAGAACATACTGTTATTTTAGCAATTTATTACGGTCAAAATAAGGATATACCTATAATGAATATGGTCACAAGTAATAAATGTCTCGTCTTTGAATCCCCCCTTAATGTATTTTTTTTCCTATTTGCTAATTACTATATTATAACAAGATGTAACAACTACCTAAATTGGTCTTTATTTTGTTTTCTCAAATATATGTAGGTATGTATAATTTCAAATATAGCCGTGTCCCATCCATTTCAATCAATAACAATGTTGCGCGCCAAGTCCTAAATATCGTGTCTGTGTAATGCAGTTATTATATGAATAACATAACTAAAACAAAAATCAGATTTATGTTACAGGTATACAAAGTATGAGTGAGTTTTTGTCATTTTTATCGTCTACTATTGAAATATGTTCCTTACCTATATCACAACAAAAATCTCGTTGGGTTGGGTATATTTGTTAGTAAAATTAAAAGTGAAATAAAGCGGCAGAATAAATTTGTTTTGAGAAAGTAATTAAAAATATCTGGCTTGGTTTTAAATAAAGATATATTAAGGAAGAAAGCTCATAAAATATTAAATCCCTTTTCTAAACAAAAAGCAATTTAGAGTAAAATTAATGAAACGCTTTAGATTCCATTTTTCCACGCAAATTTTGCTTTAACCTCTGAGTTGCTACAAGTTTCATTACTCATCTTACTTCTGATGAGTAGTCTCATTACTTTCCCAAAATCAGAGAAACCAGATAAACAAACAATATACCTTTTACGATACACTTAAAAAATTAAAACGGTAAGAAGCCTCCAAAAGTCAAATAATTTCCCTGCCCGTCATGAATGAAAGTCCTAGGAAAGGCAAAAGCTGTTAAATTTTTGTATGAAAATGTAAAGAATGCTAACCACCAATGTACAACTTTGAATATTCCTATCATTGAGACATATTTTAAAATGCTTTCTTGTAAAATTACTTGACTTAAGATTCTTCTAATTGTAAAAATATTTTCTGTAATTTACATATAAGAGAGATTCGCTTAATCTTCTGTTTTTGAGCAAATGAGACGAAACAGATTTTTGCCAAAGTGCAAGTGTAACCTTTATTATATAGAGGAAATAAGATATAAAAACACAGCATACCGTATTTAATTTTTTGTAAATTCAAAGGATAAACAAAAACAAATTTCTGTTTTCGTCGTTTCAATACTCTTTAGCTAGTTACCATTAATAGAATATTAAATTTATTAAACGTACAGTATACCACAAAAAGGTGCTATTTAAGGAAATAAAGGTTCGTCTTACATAGTAATGCGATTCTTTTATTTCGATACATTTTGTTGAAAGTTGTTGTTCACGCGAACATGTTCAAAATTATTTAAAAATAAAATTCAAACATGAAAATAACATTTAAAAAAATTTGTGGTTTTCTTTCCTTACTTTCCTAAAATATTTAAACGACGTTCTGAGGTGTTTGTGAATACTAAGTATTGTTATTATTTTTATTTAATTCTTCTTGCGGAGAGAACATTTTGAATATGCAGAAACATTATGTCCACATTGGATATACTACACATATAATAACATTATAAAGTTCCGAAACTCACACTGTTGAAAGAGAATTTCACGAAGTTTAAATATCATTTGTGCAACCCATCAATTTTCGAATCAACATTCCGTTTGGCAAACTCAGCAGGAGTTTATTAAATGTATTACTTTATTTTTATACAATGCGATGATTATGTTTTCTAGTGATATTAGAAAAGAAATACATAACAATTCGTTAAAAAAAATGTGTGCATGACGTGTGTTTCAATAACGCATTAAGATTGCGACGTTTGCTATTTTTTGTAGATTTCTTTATTCGAGCCAATTCTTGTTGCCTTAATACCTCCCATAATATTGTCTACTAATAAACATCAAAATATGTTGGTATGGTAAGTACATATTTATAGGTTTAGCTTAATTGATATGTTTTTGGCGAGTTCAAGATAGGTGTCTACGAATATACTACAAATCGAGTTTCTGCGCACGGATCGAGTTTTCCCAGAGAGGAATTTAAATATGCATTTCTCACAAACTTTCTGAATTTCTGTCGGCTGAAGCGTTTTAAAAAGACTCCTTTTAAGCGTCTCATGCCACCATATCCTCTAAGTATTTGAATAATGGAAGCTTCCTTGATTTTCCAGTAGTGTTTTTCAAGAATATCGAATATTGCTTTTTTTTCGATTTCAAGAAAGTTTTATATAATATCATGAGCCACTTTAATATGAAATTTCTTCGTCTAAAATTTTTAAAATTTTTGTTAATGCCCTTGCAAAGGGCGGATATAAGAGGCAGAATACAGTGACGAACGAAGGAAGCAGCTTTCACCTTAAGTATTAAGCATTAACCGTGAGTAAAAATAAAGCATATAATTAGAATTTCACAGCCTTTTATAAAAATGGAGTATCTCGCTGCTGGTTGTAACTTACATATAAAAAGATACAAATGAAAACTTATACAAAAAAGAAAACAAATGAATTAATTACAGTCCACAAAGGCCGTTAATAAGGTGAAAATTAAAATAATAAAAATGTTGTAATGTTCCCGGCCTGTAATCAGATTATAATTACTTGTCTTGCATTATAGATAACTTACAAAAAAATTTCGCAATTGGGGAAATTACCAGCGAAACGAGACAATACACGAATAACGACCACGTCCACCCCTGAATCGATTTCAATAATGAGTCGAAAGAGATCCGTACTAATTGTTGGCGTGCCGCTAACCTGGTTAAGGCGTGTTCTGACATTAACATAATTTGTAACAAGCAAAAGAACAAAAAATTTTTGCGGAGATCTCTTAACCGGACTTCGTATGCTAATACTATCGGGGAAAGCTTAATACCACATGTATACTCCTTCAGTTTCCGCCTGCTCTTAAATGCGACAGTTTTAACTTATGCCGGCGCCTATGGAGGACCAATAATTTTCCACACTGGGTGGGTGGTCAGCTATCTGACTTGAACAATGATTGCTTATGAGTAATTAAATCAAATCGGGGGCCACGGTTGATCGAGGGGTGTCATGACCGACAGCATTTGCTGTTGGATTTAACATATTCACACAACACTCATAGCTACAAAACCTATTTAATTAAGGTTACTACTTGCATAAAACAAAACATAAAGTGAATGATGCAGAACTGTTCGAAAAGTGCGCAATTTCTTCCGTCGCCTAAACAAATTTTCGTTTTTGGTTTATCCCCGCCTATCTTTTAACATTCAAGTTATGTACGTACTATTGGAAATGAGCAACCCGGTTTTACCCGGTATATCATAAGTAGTATTTAATTTAGCACATCTCAAATGATCAAATAGGAAAAATATTTAAAAATTTCTGGTTCTGGCCTCCATACTGATAAAATAATGTCCATAGCCATTATAATTTCAAAAAAATATTTCATGTATAGTCCCGGTTTCGTTATAGTTTTATTATAATTTATATGTATGTACATATGTATACTATATGTACAAGAATAAACAATTCATGGTAAATTCAACATTGCTCAACTAGAATTCTAGATTCCAAAACTTGTATTTCTCTTGAGTTATTGCCTATTGGTGCAGTGTTTTAGTTTTTATAAATAATTTACTATTTTCCATTCTCTTTGCCTAACTTTAGATAATTTCGTATCACTTCGATAGCTCGCCGTGCAACTTTCCTATTTCTTAAGGCATTCTATAATATTAAAATGTAAACTCTCAGAACATGTAAATAAGAATACAATTTCACTATAATAGTGCGTATGAAAACTTTGTAAGTTTTTTTGTTATCCCTTTACTTTAAATCTAAATAGCAATAATAATATACTAAAAAACACTAAATTGTCTATTTTCACTTCCATAGAATGATGTTCATAAATGTGTGTGTGTCAAGTTTTGTTGCCTTACAAGAGTAGAGTACGTAGTGTAGTGCTAGTATATAAACCGTTCGAATCGAATCAAATGGATTTCTGAACATTTTCATAAATTCATTTTAATTATCTTTATACATATATTTCAGTAATTTTTCCGCGTATAACGTCGAAATAATTCGATTGGACATTTTTAATCACATTATTTTAATACTTTGAACAAAGGAATTAATTTGAGGATCTTAAAGCAACATTATAATATAATAAACTTACATAATTTTCGGCATGTCGAGAATAATTGATTTATAGATATTGCAATCATCGCCTTACGATCAATATTACTTAAAAACGCGCACTACAAATCCACTTTATCTCACTAAAACTTCGGGGATCAACAAATAACTGTTCCAGTGGTTTTGACAGTTGTTTTCGATCAGTAGCAAAAATTACTTCGCTTTAGTACTAGATTCTTACAATATTGTTATACAAAATATAACAGTAGTGTAGTATTGTATATCAGTTTCGAATAGTAAGGATTACAGAATCCTCAATATTCGGGGAAAACTTCATAAAAAAGTCGTTTACGATTTTACCTTCCATAACAAATTCTTGAAGTGATATTATTTCAAATTCCAGGTAACATTTTCTGGCGGACTCTCGGACTATAAGGAATTATTTCTTAATTACATATGTGCCAAAGAAAATTTTTTACCCAAAGTATTTTCTGTATGGGATTGCTTGTTTAAACAGTTTCGGACTTACAAATAACAACGAAAGATAAAGGTATTGGGTTTATTATTTATTTGAAAAACATAAAATAAAGTCAATATAACAAAGCTAAAATTTCCAAATTAATGGAACAAAACCCCATTTCTGCATTTTGTCTCCTCTGCAGAAATCGACTTTGATGGACATTTGTTCTCCTTTGGCTTTCTCTTCAGCAGTAAGGCAAAGCTTCAGCACAGAATGTCGAATTTCCAAACTCTAAACGAAACCGGATTGTACACGAATCTTATTTTATTTACAATTGAAAAACTTACGTTAATATCGTATTCCCACATTTGCCTCTCATTGTCTGTACAGTGGAAAAAGCGTACACTAGTCATATTATTTTTTGTTTGATAACAATCTAAGCAAATGTTTTCGTTAGTCATGATCTAAACACGAAATTAAAATAATTTTATAAATAAGTTGATTCATCAAGAAATGCAAACCTGTCCGTTTGGTGTTATAACAAACATATCCTGAAGTTTAACATCGGCTGTGCAATTTCCTACAATAGCGCTCGATAGAAGATATGTAGTATGAGAAGAATTGCCTATGTTCGCCCTAAGACAAGAATCTCGATTTAAGTTTAAATCACTTAGCAGAACATCCGAGTTTTTCAAGAGCACTTGAAATAATGAAACCCAAGTATGCTGAGCTAATCGTCCAGGTATGCTGTATAAATACTTCTCATAATTATTTGCTAAAGTTGTTTGCCCATTAAGAAGAACAATTTTTGCAAACAGTTTTTTTTCTTCAGGGAAGAAGTTGTTTGGCCACACATTTTCTAAATACCATCGGAACGGTTTGCAATTCAAGCGCTTCCGAAGCAACTTCCGTTCTGTTACATCCTGAAAATTAATCTAAGTTAGAAATTGTCTACAGTGGAATTATATGAATTATATAACTATGCTCTTCTTTATTTTCGGATCGATGGGGTTATACATAAAAAAAAAATCAGCCCATTCATCCATCCAGACCAAAGCAGCACGAGCAAGATTTGTATTCAGAACATCATTAACGCCTCCTGGAAAAGTATACGGAGAACTTTTCCTGAACAGATGACCGACATGAGAACATGGGCTTATCTCTACGGAACCTCCGCATTGCCAAATTCTAAATGACATTTCCACGTTTTCCCCACCCCAAATCTAAAAAGATAATTTAATCATTTTTCCATTAATTATCACTTAATGAATTTGAAGAATATACTATATGGTGTCTTTAACAATTTCGAAAACGTTTTCGCCACTACCACGAAAATTTTTTTAGTTACTTTCTATTGCCAATATTTAAACCTATAACATGGTCTTACTTAAGGACAATTTCATTTTTCTGTAAATGTGTCATGTACTTACCTTCATATTTTTATCATATGCTCCCATTTCAAAAAAATAATCTCGTTTTATGGAGAATAATCCGCCTGCCATTGCAGGAGTTGGTATTGCTTTTGTAATATCTTCCTTGCGTTTTTCTAGTTGAACTTTGCTAAGAACATACCACCTATAGGAAATAACATTTTATTTAAAAGGCAATTGTTTTTATTTTGGCACTATCAAAAACCAATCAGCCATAAAATAACATAAATACACTGAAACGATAACCATAAAAAAATAAATTAATACCTGAAATGTAAGTGCCAATTGAAGGCGCCCCAGTGGTTTTCAAATGTTTTTGTGTAGCTAAAGGTATCGTCGGAGATAATATCGATCACAGGACAGACGACACTTTTAGGATTTTCCTGCACTCTAAACAGGAGAGGCTCTAACCAGCCAGGAGAGCATTCACAGTGTGCATCCAAAAATGTTAACACCTTCAAATACAAAAGGAAAAGAATTATGTTGATAAAGACAATAGTTGACCATAGTTAAAGGCCTTTAGTCACAATTAATGCTTTTACTATTTTATAATAAATGTTCACTATCTCTTGTTATATACCTATAACCCTGACTTACTTCTCCTTTAGCTCGTTTTGCACCAAGCAACCTCGCTGGCACTAGCCCGCTTCGTTCTTTCAATCTCAGAACCTTTGTGAAGATAGGAAGAGTAGCTACATAGTTGTCTAAATCAGCTTTAAGAAAGTCTGTAAGATTAAAAAATATTTGATAAACAATTTTGTCCGCAGTAATATCTGATCTGCAACTTTATCCCACCTCTGTCGCTAGCGTCATCCACCAGTAAAATTTCTTTGACCAGATGCTTTGGTGACCGATTGATGACACTCCACACCGTTCGAAGGAGCACTGACCAAGCTTCGTTGTGAAAGACAATCACAATAGATGTGCTCGGCAGTTTCGAATCATATTTCTTCGCAGCGCATCTGAACAAACTGTGCGTTAAGGAAAAAAAATAAAATGGACTAAACTTACTCCTTCGTGCGGTAGTCATTCAAAGTTCTATTTAAAGGAATCCTGTCGCTCGCTAGCAGGTTGAAGCGGTTAACTTGGAACATTCTTTGCATAATTAATGTTTCGTGGGCGGGAATGAGAACAGGCCTGCCCATAGCTCCCTCGCTTTCAACAGGCAAGAAATTATTTTTGTTGTAATCATCTGAAAATAAGAACCAGTTGAACACTAATGCCATGCCAGAATTCCTCTCAGAAGACTTTTAAGGTATAGCCACCACCCTGGTTAGAAAGCGAAAAAGACGGTTAAAGCCACAAAACCTTTCGACATGTTTCCAAAGATGTTCCCCGTTCCAATGTAGTTAGCCACGATAACGTTCTTGCGGCTCTTCTCCCTCAATTTTCGGTGGGACTCCCAGTTCCTTGCAACAAACATTTTGAAAGGTTTACGTCTACGTTGAGTTGCAGAGAGCTTACCTTTTTCGCAAATCAGCACTTTGCAGACTTTGGAGGTAGACGTTGATACTGATGGCGAACATAAAGAACGCAAAGAAGAGAAGGAACAGGTACAAGATCCACAGCTTCTTAAGCTTTCGAAACGGTAGACCCATCTTATTCCTACAGATTACGTCCAGCGGAGCCCGAAATTAGCTAAACCTACACTGCATCCCAAAAACGAAGTAAACAACAGTGAAGTGACGTTACATTATCTGACAGCTGTGATCGCTGTTCTTTTCGGAAACTTATTCCGAAATCGGAATTAGGAGTTATCACTGACATATATATTATGACACTATAGGCCGTTCTCCAATGCACGGAACGGACCACCCAACGACGAACGAACCAAAATCGCGCCATCTCGTCCCACATGAATGTGGCGTCATCTTCCCTCTCGCTCGTGTTTTGGTCGACCTGGCTAACTTTTTCTTGGTGCGTTTTAACCACATAGTACTAGTCCCCCATTCAGCAACAATATTGTACCAGAATAGTGACATCGCCGCAGCTGTTCCGCCGGTTGCCAAAACATCAGTGCACTAATTATAACACGAAGCACTTATAAAAATGTGCACGGTAGTTTCAGAAGAATATTAAAAGTTAAATTGATAAGTTTGTCCGCTTAAAAAGTGATAAAAACTTCTACATTTAACATTTGCCCGATTGTGTTTTCGCAGCTGACAGGCACAACTACAGGCAAGGGCTTATACTTTACACGGGATTCAGCATTTTCGTTCGGTGGTTCGTGGTTGGGTGGTCCGCGCATTGGAGAACGGCCTTTAGGAGCCGTCAGGGTTGACACAAATTTCCGAGCAGGTTGGATCACGAAGGAACAGACGCTAAATTTGGAGTGCTTACTAAATGCGTTAACTCACTTCAGAAAAACCAGACAATTTTTAGGCTAACCTTTGGGGCCAAATCATTGCATTTAAAAAGTGAGCAAAAAATAAAGAATAGGGGACTGCAGGTGCAGGTGGCAGGCTGAAATAGTGAAAATATTGGAAGATTTGTGGATATCACTTATAATAATTAAATATTACTTGATCATTATCAACCAATCGAAAAATAAAAATTACTTGATAATTAAACATTGCTTTGGAATTGACATATCATTTTTTAACCCATAATCAAACAGAAGCAAATAATAAATAATCAAATTTTCACTAATTCACTTTTTTTTTACCAAGCTAAAAACTTCTATATTTACAAACCGTGAAGTGGTCCGACGCACGCTCAATTCTATAGGGAAAAGTGGTCTGAAATCTGAATATGTAAATAAATTCCATTGAACTTACCGCAGAAGTCATAAAAATAGAAAAAAAAACTCATGGCAGCTACCAAACTAAAGTTCGTTTCCAAAAATGATTTTGTATAATGTTCGAATTCAGATATCTGGTGTGACGCTGTGGACACGAAGATACAAAATCGAAACTTAAACCAGCAACAATTGCGATTTTTTAAAATTTTAGAAAAAATGCGAAATGTTAAATAGTAAATAAATTATGAAAATTGTCTTTATTGTAAAATTATTTCAGTAAAGACTAAAAAGTTAAATTTTTACAAAATGCTTATTTTTAAAATATAGTTTATTTTTAAGCACTTATTTAATCTCTTACCACGTCAACCATGAGAAAAAAGGTGATGAACATACATATGTATATGCTTTTCTTATTAATGCCTCACTGAACTTTTCTTGTTCAAATTCCATGGTGGATGGTCAATTATTTCAACATTATTAAAGGAATTGTAGTTTTTAAACTAACTATATAAAAATATATATCTAATATGTTTATTTTATATCTTGTTAATGTTTGCTCCCTCATATAAACCATCCCTTGGCGCTAACGAATAGCCCAACTGAGCTATTGCTTTAATCACTTCTTCTTGTTTGGCAAGATTTTCAAGCCATGGCCTATATGGATAATCTGGTTGAACGCCTCCATACCTGAAAATACAACTTTAGCTTTGAATTTTCAGATAGTAATATTAAAAATATATACCGTTTTGGTAGGTAGTCGGGTTCAATGTGTTGGTGCAACGAACTCATATCTGAACCATGGACATATATTTTATCCCGCATACGAGCATTTAAAAAAGGTTTAAATATTTGAAATGCAGCGTTAAATAACCAGTTCTGATAAACGACATGAATGGCAGTAGTTCTTAAAGGCATGGAAGTCTAAAATGTTTAAATTTCATTAACATTGTATTATTAGAAATATACTTCTAGGAAACATACCACCATTAAAGCAATCATTTTTTGAGCTACTGAAGGAGTCAAATGCAATATGTGGTTAAAACTAAGACTAGTCAAATCAAATATTCCAACTCCGCCAAGTATTTGCCCAGATGGTTCTAGAGATCCTGTCTCCATAACTAATAGTGCTGCTTTGAATACGTCGTCGACTGAAGATTTAGAAGGATCCCAATTTCCGAATCTGAAAATCATGATACGCTTTCCTGTTTGATCAGTATATGGCAGCACTGATACAATATCGTGATCTCCAATTGCAAGGAGATCTAAGGGATGTACTTTTTCATGTAATTCTCTGTTGGTTTCACGAAAAGAGCAGTAATTATTGAGCTAAGAAAAGATAAATATAATATTTTTACAGCATTTCAACTTAAATTTAATTTACCAGTCTATAAGCATGTTGAACATTGCAAAATCGTGCTCGTAGAAATTTGAGTAGAAACTCGTTGGTCATAGTAGGCGGTACAAAATCACCCTTTTCTATATAAATATAATAATTATTACATGTGCACAAGGTAAAACAAATTATTTTTTAATTTTCACAATTTACCGAATATCATATCTCGAAGTTCCTGAATAAGACTGCATATTGTGTCTGGAAGCTCTCCTTGCTGTCGAGCTATTTCTTTAAGGCTTTCTGATAACTCTGGATTCAAATCCAATTGATACACTGCCTCAGGAGCAGGCATTTTGAAATCTGTGAACTACATAAAATATTTGTCTTGCTATAATACAATTTATCACTCACTTTCGGTTCAAAATTTTTCGTAAATGGCAAATATTCTAATAACCAGTATTATTAAAATATAATCTACAAAAAGTATTTTAAAAAATAAAACTATTAACAAAATAAGAGGTAGGGAGAAAATAAGCGTTTGCCTATGAATATAAATATTAGTAACATCGGGAATGTGACCAAAATTTTCTGATTCCTGGCGATCTGCGATACAACACCAGTCAGCAACGCACGCATAAAATTTTTACTTTCAAACCTTTAACACAACTTAATATTTTTTAATAAATGATTTTTTGTTAACAATAAATAGGTATTTTAAATCCACATAATTTTCAAAAATAAAATAAAATAATGTACCAAAAAGTGAACTCTTTCAGAAATTGATATCACCAAAGTTGTATACAATCCCCCAGATACTTTTAATGTGTACTTATGCTCGAAATATCAACTATAAAGATTGGAAAGAAGTTGATAAGTTACGATTGATAATTTATTTTATTTATTGTTTTCACAAATACCAGAAATTATCGAAAAAATTTATCAAGTTGTATATTTTACTTCAGCGCTATCGATATTGAGCTTCATACATTGTAAAGTTTATTAATCTTTAAGTTTTGTTTTGATCGCTTTGCTGGGCTGATCAGTAAAGCGTAAAATATTATCTACAAAGAGCAAGGTTTTGTTTTAAACTTTTTAACTGATTACGGTCACACATGGTCATCTTATTAACATCAGAACCGAAAATATCACAATAATCACGGATTTCGATGAAATTTTGCAGAAAGCCTTCCATTTTTTCTAAAACGAAAAGATCTGAAGGAATTTTGTGGTAGTCGGAAATACTTATCTTTTAATTTTGAAAAATTGACAAAATTAATAGCTGCCATTTCCGTCTTTTATTTCCTTGACATTTGCACTACAGATAAAATTATTATTTTACACTTAAATGTGCTAATTCATTCCTCGATGTATTTTTATTTAAATAGTAAATTTGGTCAAAACTCAATTTTCTAACAAGACAATGCAACTGTCCATAGAGCAAGAGTTATGAAAGAAAATGTTAAAGAAAAAAATGTTGAGTAACTGAGCTCAAAGACGGAATAATAAGAGCTTGGAACGAAAACCTAGTAAATTTAATGCCAAAGTGGTTTTTGAATTAATTTTAAACAAGAGTGGCTCAAAGAACTATTGAACCATTGTCCCATTCAACATCATAGAATACTTAACAATGTAACATGCCTTTATTTTTATTTCCATGTCAATTGTGATTAATTTTTAGATCTTACTTTCGAAAATTCTTTTTGTTTATAAGAATTGAGTAATTGTTATGTTTTAATCTTTGCTATGAATTAGTGTTATAAGTAAGTATAATCGTATCGCTGTAGCGAAAATACGAAATTAATTAGTGCCTTTTTATCTATTGTCAACATTTTACATGTCAGTACTCATTGCAACACTTCGCTACAAGTTATGGACTGCAAGCTTTCATGAAATGAAAACCTAATCAAATTTTGTTCAGCATATTCTTGGTTCAGTATCAGTTCTACATTTTATTTGTATATGTACAAATGTAAATAAATTCTTGATAAGTAATTTTATTTTCTATTATGTGAATTGTGTTAAGTTGATGATAAAATAATAGTATGTATGGTATGTAAGCTATTTCTTGTTAATCAGTGTTAACCTACATAGTTTAATATACCTAGTACATAAATGATGCATTCGGATAAGCAGCCATAAAATGTATCATTTTAACAATACTATAAAACATTTTAAATACTTAATGCGAAATGTTAAAAAATTATGCCGAAATGTTCAAGTTCGAATTGCATAAAAGAAAACAAAGAGCAAGGCCACGCATAAACAAATAATGAAATAAAAATACCGTTATGTCTCTTGCAGTGCTTGAAAGATCCCTACACTTAACACTTCTTGTGCTTGACTATACTTTAAAAACTACTCCATTCTTAAATAAACCTCTTACTTTTCAACTTTTTTAGAAGATAAGTAGCCTGAAACACAAAGCACAGCTGGGCCCCGCAAAGTTCATAAATCGGAAAATGAAAATAAAACACTTCTCACCGGAACACAATTTGTACAGCACTGAGCTCCGTGGTCTCTGACTAGTGACTATGTACTAGCACAATTCAGTTATCATCAAAACAAGCTGAGAACAACATTAGACGTAGACCTTCGCCTTAATACAGGCATCCTAAAAATCCACGACAAAAATGTGAACTTCCACAGCTTACATTGCAAATATGACTCAACAAAGCAATTTTTCTGCAGCACGAGAACTAAGTTTTTAAGCCAGAGGCATCAACACATCTTGGCATGACTCAGCACTCCAGCGTATGCAAGATGAATGTGGCCAGGTTCAGGTAGATCTGTCTGCTATTATTTACGTTGAAACGCCGACTGATCGAATAGAGTAAGCTCGTAAGTATAAGTACCGACTGATCATAATGCTTCTATGCAGCGCTATGCAATGGAAGTATGGTCATTAATTTACCGCATAAATCTTGACAACATTCAATAGTGTTATGCCTTCCTTACATCAGAGCTATCCCACCATGACTGAATATTATTTAATTATATGGTTAAGTTTTATTTGTTGTTAACAATTAAATATTTAAACCGTTCTAAATTGTTGAGTTTTGTAAACAATTATAAAAATTTTATCTTTCCACATAAAATTTTTAAAACTAATTATTATACAAACTAAGCAGTGATCAGCCAACTCTGAAATGAGTCAAGGCTACTTAGTCTGATTTAATCAAATCAACGAACAGGTAAGACTATATTATTTGTTGTTTTTATATTACTACCTTAAAAGGTACCTGTGAATAATTACTTTGATTTTTCTAAGAATATTCTTTGAAAACAGACAACCTGTATAATTTAATACCCTATTATTGCTTACAGTGTATTTAAATTCATACATTAAATAATTAATCTTAATAATTTTTCAATTTTTTTTAGTATACCATATGTACAAAACAAGAAAGCAAGGAAAATTTGCAATGTTAAGAATTACAGAGACTTCGCAAATTTTAATTTCTATAGGTATTGGAAAATGTGAAGTCGATTAGAAAGGGTAAGAATAGTTGAAAGAAGCAAATGTAAGAAGTATGTCAAGAAGAACTAAGGTGAACCTGAATTCGATAATCAGAGCTGCGTCTTTTTCGCACATGGAATTTTATATGAACATTGCATGCTTGATTTAACACGCATTGCAACCGGTTTTTAAAACAACTATAGAAGCACAGATGAACTATGCACATAACTTAAGGGCCGATGCGACCAAACTGGTTTAAGTCTAATACCAAGAATAAATTGGAAAATACTCTAGAGTAAATCGAATTTACGTTCTACGTTCTACCAAGTACTTATCCAGGAATACGTTAGCAAAACCGCGCGCGTATTTCGTCTTGATAAAAGTTGTTTTGGGTGGTGTTTAGTTTATATATTACTTTATTTGGACTTTTCGGAGAAAAAATGTCAAAACGTTTGAGAGACATGATTGACGATTCCGACAATGACGAGGAGTATTTATATAAGACCAAGGCTTCCAAGAGTGATTAGAGAAAGGAGCAATTATTTCGAAAGCTATGACGATCATAATTTTACAGTGATGATTCGATTAAGTAAAGCATCTACTTTGTTTCTGTTGTCCAAAATCGAACATACTTTAGAGTACATATACATGTATCGAATCGGTAAGTATTGTGAACATGGACAACTAAAATATAAGTACATTACAAAGGCATTAATTTTTACAGGAACTACTCAATATCACCAATAAACCAATTGCTAGCAACCTTAAGATTCTACGCTACTAATAACACACAAACAAGCATTGGCGATTAATGTAGCTTGAGTACTGCAACTTCAAACAAAATCATACGAATGAAACAAATTATTCCCTGATTAAAATTTAGGGAGTAAATATATTCCGAGATTAGTTATTCTTAGATAAAGCCTAGTTTGGTCGAATCGGCCCTAGATGTTTATATTTTATTTGGAGTTTTGCTTTTGCTTGAAGCTTGATTATGTTACCACAGTTTTGAAATTCATTTTCATAAAATAAGAAAGGGTTGTTGGTCACTGATCAGAAGAATTCACATGAAAGGTTTTATTCATTACAGTAATGAAATATGCCTAATAGAAAGCCTCTATACTTCTTCTAACCGAAACAAGAAGAATTACTTCTACATACATAGTTCTACAATCTACATAGTTTCAAAGGAGTATGTATTACTAAATATGACTCAAGGAGTATTACTAAATATGACTCAAATAAAGCCTTGAAACTTAAATTTTTCCATAAAATACGAAATGGGATATTTCTTCGGTAAAATAAAAAACAAATTTAATGGATTTCCGGTCCTATGAGTTGCTAATAGAGAAGAAAATTGGGAATGAATCTAATGATTGCTGAACAAAATTTTACAAGTGTTAACTTATGTTTTTATTAAATATTTTTAATAAGACAAGCCCATAAAATCACTCTTGCGTTCGTCTGATTCAGTATTATTTATATTCGACAATACAATAAACTTTCCTATGGGGAAAAAGTTCTGCGAGGCGCACTCTAAAGTACATACATATATGTACAATGTACATACATTATTTCTTCAGGAAAATCTATCACATAATCGATTGCAAAGCAATAAACTACGAATACAAAAGAGTAATGATGCCTATGGCTATGAAATAAATTACCACGGTGAATAGCATAGCACATTATAAAAGAAACACAATAATCGATAACGCATTAACTAATGTAAGTACGATGTGACATAATTCTTTCACTTTTCAGTTATCACATGGAAATTTGGATTAAATTTAAAATTTAAACTTGTACATATAATAGTATACTTAAACCCCATCGATCGATTGTTCATTGTAAAAGTTCTGGTCCGGAACCCTGAGCCCAACTGACTCTTGACCGATTTTTTTTAACCCTGGCGACGCCCACAGGTTGCTTTACACCCCAATTGTTGTTTTGAACTGAATTACCTCGAAACGTGTAGACATTTTTTAAAGCCCACCCTGGTCTTCAACTTCCTTTCCCTGAAGGTATGTGAACGAAAGGTGTGCGCCAGTAAGTTGTGCATTTAGAACGTGTTTATGTAGTTTCCGTGGCTTCCGATAAAATCGATGGTTTCCGAAGCTTTTGCCTAGGTAATAACCGGAAAAAATAACAAAACTTTTTAGTTCTATTCATTTGAGATACAAATAAAAATAGTTAATGTTGACACTCACTTTTTAATGTAATTTTATTTATACCTAAATCCTGTACTACACTATGCGATAAAATATTTACTAAGAATAATGCTTGGCTGGTTATTCTTTTTTACTATCCAATAAGGAAAAAAGAAAAATGCAACTGATTTGTATGAGAACTGCTAAAATCAGCCAAACGCATCTGAAGTTAGCTTCGTTCGATTAGTTCGTTCAATTTCCTCATTCAACTATCGCCTACAGTTTAGGCAGTACCATATTAACGACATTTCATCAAATGATTTAGGGATTGATGAGAATTTTCACTCCAGAATTTGACCAACTTTGAATTATAACTATGTAAGTAATTGGCATACAACAGTGAAAATTCTCTTAAAGCATAGCCAAAGAATTACATCCAAAGAAATGCTTATTTTCTATTCTATTTTGAAATTATAAAAATATTTTAAACTGTTCGTACATTTCCTCGATGAAAAAAATCTCTTTTTAATTCAATACCATTAATTACAAGAATTCATTATATTATAGCGGTAGTAATTTATTGTACTTTTGGTTTAAGTTTACAATCTGGTTACCATCCAGATTTTGATGTAACTTTGTAAAATGTATTATTGCTAGATAATTTTACATATTGCAAATGCTTTACAAAACAAATCTTGCCATCATTTCACAGGACTATCAACATCTAACAGGCCTACCTTTTATTCTCTGTGCCTCAGTCCAGTATTTTATGCCAGTGTTCTGAACCTCAGTGTGTAGTAAGCTTTAAATTTGTTATCGTTGACATTTACATTTTGACAATGACATTCTATAAGCGACGTTCGAGCTGTCGGTGTAAAGTGGTTTTCATGTAAAATTTTTTTGTATTTAGGATGGATTCTTCATCTTCCGCTGTGAGAACTGATGTAGCTGGGCCATCAACACAAACGGAAATTATTTCAACGGAGAACACGAACACCGTAAGTGCGTGTTATTAAAGAAAAGATCGTCATCTTACACTTGTTTACAAGTCGAGTTCTTTATCAACTTTTATTTGGTTGTTTGCTGGGTCATTGCCTGATACGGGAAGAGCACCTGATCCCTTGATAAAGTAAAATTTCTGCTGAAATGTTTCCGATATTTTTGGGCTCTGCAATTCGATTAGCTGGCAGGAAAACATGGAAAGGGAATATGCGAGTGATCCGTTCAATTCATAAAACAGATGTTAATGTTGATAGTGCGTATCCCCTTAGTGGAGTAAGAGTGTTAGACTTGACCAGGATAGTCGCTGGTCCTTATTGCTCCATGATTTTAGGGGACTTAGGAGCCGAAATAATTAAAGTTGAACGGCCGTTTGTCGGCGACGAGTCTCGGAAATGGGGACCCCCATTTTTGCCAAAGAGCAAAGATTCCACTTACTTCTTGGCCTGCAATCGGAATAAAAAAAGCATCTGTGTAGACCTTAAAAAAGGGTCTGATATAATTCTTGAATTAGCCAAACATTCAGATGTTCTCATTGAAAACTTTGTACCAGGAAAACTGGCTGAATACTCCCTGAATTACGAATCAGTCAGGAAAGTTGCCCCTCACATTATATACTGTTCCATAACTGGATATGGGTCGACAGGACCTTACAAAGATAAACCAGGCTATGACGTGATAGCAGCTTCAGTTGGAGGACTCCTGCATATTACTGGACCGGAAGATGGGTCTCCAGCAAAAGTAGGCGTCGCTATGACCGATATTGCCACAGGACTTTATGCACATGGTGCAATTTTGGCTGCTTTATATCAAAGAGATAGAACAGGTGTAGGCCAGAAAATTGATGTAAATTTATTGTCCACACAATTGGCTTGTTTAATCAATGTTTCCAGTAATTTCTTAAATGCAGGAAAAGAGGCTCAGCGTCGAGGAACAGCTCATGAAAGCATTGTTCCCTATCAATGTTTTAAGACAAAAACTGGCTATCTCACTGTTGGCGCTGGCAGCGACGATCAGTTCCAGGCTTTCTGCGATCTTTTACTACTTGTTGATATAAAAAAAGACCCAAGATTCGCTAATAACCAGGGAAGAGTAAAACATCGTAAGGAATTGATTGATATTTTGGATAAAAAATTTTTAGAAAAATCAACGGACGAATGGATGTCTATTTTTAAATCTGCTCCGTTTCCTGTGGGTCCAGTTAACGATATCAAAGAAGCGTTTAGCGACCATCACGTTCAGTCAATTGGAATAGTTAAAGAACTTTCGCATACCACAGATGGAAGCGTTAAAGTAGTAGGACCGCCGGTTGTTTTTAGCCATGCCAAAAACACCGTAAGATCTGCTCCGCCAATTTTGGGGCAACACACAGAAGAAGTCCTCACAGATTTGCTTGATTATTCAGAGGAACACCTTAAATCATTACGGGCAAAAAATATAATTCAATAAGTTTAAACCAAAGTGTAACCATTTTATTTAGATAATTGAAAAATGTTACAAAAAGTTCATAGTTTTGAAAATAACTTTATACCATACATAAAATAATTGTTTTAAAAATTTGGTTTAATTTAACCTTACTCCTCCCTATAAAATAAATTCCAAAATTATAGAAACTCTTCTAAATAGTCCAAAGAAGTAGAAATTGTTTAGTCATTCTAGTAGGTATTACATCCAAATCAATAATAACATTAATTTTACCATCTTTTTATGTAATTTATATAGAAAGAATTAGTGTAACCATTTAACTTACACGCTTCCATAGAATTATATAAAGAGAATGACATCCAAGGGTATTTAACACTAGAACTACCGAAGTCAGTCAAATTAATTGATATCCAATTTCCTTCTTCATTTAATTATATGTATTTTTTAAACTTTTCAGATTCATGCCAACGTTAAATAAAATTTGAGAATTACCATACATTCAAAAATCTTTTTGCATTTACAATTTCTAATTAAAATTTGAAGGTGTATTCAATTAAATGTCTAAAAACTTGTTTAAATCACAGGCTTGCAGCACACCGTAGTCCTATTGTTAAATGTGAGCTGTGTTGATGGTATCGGATATTTTTTTGTAAAAAGCGTACTTAACCCTAAGCCTAACCACGGGGCACCAGACACCTGTTTACATATGATTTTTTTTAGCAAAAACAGTAATTTTTGTGATTTCCCGACAGTTTTGGATTTTTTACTATTATTCAGTATTATACATATTTTTGCAAAAATAATTCATATCTACTTGGGACACTGTTTGAAGAATGCTCCGGAATTTTTTTACAAAAATCACTTTTGAATTAATTGAGCTTTTTTACTCCGAAAATCAACTTTTAAATTTTGGCACGTTTCGACTCTTGACCAGACAATACTTTCGTGTTGTCCACTTCTCTGCCAAACAATACTTCGATAACTATGAGACGATACAGAAAACAAATGTCTAATTCTGATAATTTCCTTACGTTGAAAATCGAGCAATAAACGTGTATCAAATGCAAAACAAAAACTACTCGTAAGCATTTTGGGTGTCCAACACCCGACGATTTCTCAGCGTATACTTTGAATGATATTCGGGCCCCCAATTTAATTCAACGAACCTAAATTTGAGATGTAAATTGACCACTTGGTAGCGCTATATGTTCGACTTTCGAGAATTTAAGACAGTTTATTAAAACGCAAATAAGTTACTAGGTGTTAAATTCCCAGGATGCACTTTAAGGATTAACTATACAAAAAAACTCATAAAATCTATTCTCCGTAATATTCAAGTAATAAGTAATTTTTTGCAATTAGACAATGCTGGGTACTTTCAGCTACATACACGCATTTATCAATTTATAGTTTTAAAAAGTTTTCAGTGGATATTTTCCATTAGTTGTTATTAGAAAAATTACGTGATAATAATATTGATAATATTTTTGCAGGAACCTCCAGTATTACACTTGCGGCTTCAGAAGCCCAAAAATGATAAGAAGGTTGCTTGGCAAAACGGGACTGTAGATAATGAAAACATGAATAAAAAGAAATCAAAATGTAAGTACTTGTTTAATAATTTTTTAAAAATAGTATTAGCTGTGCTATTTTCGCTTCGGATTCGGTTCCAGGTTTGGCAGGAAATTTTAAACTGAATTGAAATTTATCAACAGTTACCCATTTCAAACTACATACTTTTATTTCGGAAAAATAATATACTAGTTTTCTCCTTGATACTTCCATGTCCACGAATTTCGAAAGCCAACAATTCTGTGTAAATAACCTACGGAATAATCTGCAATTACGGGGACTAATCGCTCAGTTTCTTCGTAAGGTTCTTTTTCAATCGTAAAACTGAACAAAAGTCAGTAGCGTTTACAGGCGATAATTTTTAAATGAGATTTTCTTTCTAACCATGTCGTCAGCTGTAGAAGTTAAAGAACAGACCTATTGGTTACACTGCACAAGGGTCAAACCACGTCTTTTAGTGGTATTGCTTTTGTATTTTCAAAACAATTTTCACCAAACTAAAACAAATATATTAAAAGGGACTGCTAAAATCTTTATACAATGAAAAAATACTTGTTTTATATTTAAGATACTACAAAAAATGAAAAATAGACAGTCAGTTTCACCGCGGCTTTTAGAGATTGCATTTTCTCAAATCAAAAAATAGGCTTACCGCCTAACTTCAGTTCAACACTTTGAACAAGCATTTGAATTTTTGTAGAATGAAAAAATTCGATCAGAGATCTCACTTTTAAAATGTTAGCCAGGTTGACCAAAATACAAACGAAGGAGTGTGTCGGAAAAGAATAAAGAACAGGTTGGGCGATTTTAGTTTGTTGATGTTCGCGTGGGAGGCTTGACAATAGTCACCATAAGTTCAAAATACAGTCAGATCCTGTTATCATCCCTAACAACTCTAAAATTTAATTGAATTATAAGTGAAGTGATTATCCCACCCCACTCACTAAAACAAATTAATAAATATATTTTTTTATAGGTTGCTGTATATATAAAAAACCTCATGCTTTTGGAGAAAGTTCTTCGGAAAGTGAAGAAGAAGAATGTGAAAATTGCTTTGGACACGTTGAAAAACGAAAACAAAGTAAACCCGGACCACCAGAAAACAAATCACAGAAAGGTGAAGAATGGGTTTTTCTAAGCATTTAAAAATAATATATTTTTTTCTTCAGATATTCTTCAGAGTGATGAAATCAATCAAAAAGTAAATGTTTAGATTACGTTATTTATAAATTGTAAACTTATATTATGCAAAATACAGTATGATCTGACACAACTTTTATCAAATTGGAGTTTTTGTAAATTTAGTGCTGTCTAAATAGAATAAATTGATTTAAACCTTAAGCTTAAAAAGAAAACTACGTTTTATTTTTAGAAAATAAATATATTTTCAGCATACAACTTTATCACAATCAATAAACTCCAAATACGAACTCAAAAACATTTTATAAAATTGAAATTTATTTGTTAATATATCTATTAAAACAGTTCATCTCTTAAACATAAATATTTACCTAAACATCAGCTGTTTTCGGTTCACTTTCTGGAGCTAAGTTTTTAAGGATATGCCTAGCTTGTTCACGAGATCTCCAAACCTGCAAATAAAAGTAAACATTCAAAATATTTAAATTAATTTAATTTAAAAATTAGCTGCATTTTTTCTACAATCTCTACTTATACATATCAATATAGTTTGCATCTTTGGTTGCTAGATTTTTTGTTATTACATATAATAATTTTGTTTACCCAACATACCTTAATTAAATAGTCATCACTGGTTGTGACCAACATTTCTGAATCTTTAGGATTAAAAGCGACACTATTTACAACGTCGTTGTGTTTATACTTTCCTAAACAAACTCCATAGTATCGATCCCATAAATAAGCGTGTTGATCCTCTGCACCGCTAAATATAAAACAAATTTTATTCAATTATAATTAAAGCTCTTTTTTTCGCTACCTAGCAACGTAATTATCACAGACATTTAAGAATATGAAAAAGCATTCCGTATTCGGTGTATAAGCTTTATGTGATCTAAGCATATTTCCCACGCGTTTTAATGTCATTAAATCTATAACGTGAATATCAATTTCCTGTGCGATAGGAGGCGGTTCCAGAGGATTTGATATAACATAATTTGTCGGCCAAGGTCGAGTATTTACATAGAGGTATCTGCAAAAAATATATCATTTTATCGCGTTAACGTAAACAGCAAACGCACGTACCTGTGGTCCGGACTTAATGCCATCCCTATTATATGCCCGTGAAGATCAATAACTTTATCTACTTTATCAAACCTATCTTCAACAGCTTCATAGTCCCACCAGTCTGGTTCTACACGTGGATGGTTGTTCTAAAATTATGTATTATATTTTTCTACGTGAAAAATAAATAATTCATACGCACTTGCTCCTCACGTTCTCTCTTTCTAGCTGCAATTCGCTCCTTTAGTGATGGTCCAGGGTCCAATTTCTTCGGGAAATTTACATTCCTTATTCTCTTTATGCCTATTTGATGAGGAGTGTATGTTTTGGCTCCAGTCGAGAATATCAAATATTTTGGCATCGAACTTTCAAGTTCATCATCCTCATCGACAACTTCAGCTGTTTCAACTTGTGAGTTTTCTTCTTCCTCTAAGCAATCATCAGTGGACTCGCAATAACTTCCGTCCACAAACTGTCGTCTATATTCATCTAAATAATGAATAGTTACATCATATCTATTTTTTATTGTTGATAGAGGAATTTCATTCATTTCATCCAAGTTTACATTTTGGTGTTTGAAAGTATTTAGATTCGTATGAGAAATTGGATTTCCCGCAAGAGGAACTTTTTCCGCGTTACTCGTTGAAGGTGAATTTGAATTGATATTGCAGTTGTTTTCAACTTGTGTACTATTCTCGTTTAAAGGGTCGTTTCCCTCTTCTAGCCAGGGGCAGTTTGCTATCATTACGGCACGAATTGAACTCGCATTCCGATTGTAAAATTTGTATAATTGATTCATTATTGGAACATGTTCAGAATCTACTTCTTGATTTGCTTTATTCAACCACAAAATTGATGTACTGACTAAATGTGCAAGCCAATGAAGATCACCCGAAATTAGATACTGATCACTGAACCATGTTCCGAATATATCATAAGGACGATTTACGACCCGACAGCGTAGATATGAGCCATCTGTAAAGAAAAACTGTTAACTCGACAATGTATATTAATATTAAAGGAAAATTAAATTCTAACATTTTCCAACACTAAATACAGCAATCTCGCCTGATGTACTATGCGGTGATCCAAAATGTACGCCAGAAACCAATAAAAGAGTATCGCTTTGATTAAACTGGGAATATTGTGTATATTTCCAACTAAAATGCTTCATATTATGTGCATGTTTTACTCTACACGGGTATTTAGTGCAATCCCATATCTGAAAGAAAAGTGGAATTGTAAAAAGTCTGTTTCATACGTTGAATTTGAAATTAGCACTAAAATCCAGAATAATATCTCTAAATAACTAGTAAAGAATAAGGAACTTAATTTAGACCAGTGTCTTACGCACAAACCCGGTTAAAAAGGCCCCCTTCGAGAATTCAAATTATAAATGTTAGCTTAGAATCGTCAAATATTACAATTTCTTTAAAACCGACCGCAGACAAAAATTCTTAAATATTAGTAAGTTATTGAAAGCTTTTCTTACTTTCTGATTATAAGTTTAGTTACTGCATTAATATTAAAAACAGCCAAGTTAACTTTGAAGTAATGATTTTTCTGCTTGATTTCTGTACTGCTTAATTTTACTATAAACGACTAAAGACCTATTCACACTATCCATCACGGTTCCGACAATCAGTCGTCCGGCAACCGTCCGACAATTTTAATTTGTTCACATTTTCACGTAAAGTAATGTGATGTTACGGTTCCGTATAGTGTGAATTACACCATGTAAAATACAAAGAAAAATATTTTGATGTGATGCTGACTGTCGGTGGCCTGATGGATAGTGTGAATAGGCCTTTAGGCGTGTCCTTTAATGGCTTCTGTAAAGGTCCCACAATGAAGATAAATCTGCTGGGACGTCACATTATTTAAATAAATCAATAATATCTTTCTCCTGATAAAATTTTTATTTTCAAATGATGAAGTCCAACCGTTTGTCAATTTGAGATCCAAGCTTTTATTATAGATAATTTTGTTGTCTATTTATACACACACATAAGCTAAGCATAATTTTTTAACAATAAAATGTTCATTTTGCCAACGTATTACAAAATGTAGGACAAGATTAAGATTAATCGCCTTATTTTACAGCTCAGCATCAACCGTGTTTCGGTTCAAGTACCGGTAACAAACGAATTTTAGTACCCAGTTAAGGTAAAACAATCTAAATCACTAGGTTAAAGATATTTTAACTGTACTTACCATTACCATACCATCTTTCGAGCATGTAGCAAACATTTCGCCATTATGAGAGAAACTAACGTGAAGAACTTGATGTGAGTGCGCATCTAAAGTCTCAGTTAATACCATGGGAATATTCGCTGTAAGCCGCTTATATTCTGCATGCCAAGATTCCGTACCTAGAAATAAAAATTGTTTTCACTATAGGTTTTACTTGTTTCATTAATTTTTTATTTATATTAACAATCAATAACATCTTAAATTAAAGTCGATTTCCAGCTGCTTTGCTTTATCCTAATGAAAAAGTACCAATGCCATAACTATACTTCTAGCCCAATGATCCAAACAGATGTAAAAAATATCAATTTCACATTAACATATTATTAATTGACAGATTTTGAAATAAGCTGTGGATTTGAATTGTTATCAAATGTGAATATAAAAGATTTTAGTCAGGTTGCCCAAAAAACGCCCGAAGGAAATTGCGCAAACAAGAAAATGGAACAGGATGGCGCGATTTTTGTTAGTTGATTGATCTTCACATTGAAGAGGAGGCATTAAAAACCAATTTCCACGGTCAAAAAACAATTTTACTGCCGAAAATATAACAAATTGTGAATGTATTTAAAAGTGGGATAGTTATGTTTGCGGTTTGCATCCTTAAGGGTCTTAAGAGTGCAAAATGCACTACAATTTAATTTTCGGAGTAATTGAAAATTTATTTAACAATATTTTAAGCCCACAGCTGAATGCCCAAAATCCGTTAGAGGGAACAAGGTGTGGACAATTTTTAATTAATTTTTACGGGATGAGTAATGCGTTATGGTCAGTGCGTAGTTTTTGGGTGTGTTCATGCTCTCAAAACGCCCTGTATAAATTAGTATAATAGTTTCTTACGCGTACTCAAAGCACTGTAACTACAATACACAACAAAAATTGCAGCCCTAAACTGATTGATTATAAATAATTTTGTTTACATAATTATAAGAACGTTATCCAAACCTGGCTTGAGGCCAATATCGGAATCCACTAAAAAGTGACGATGAAAAAGTTTCTTCCACAGATAGTCATCGTGGGATATTTGATACCATCTTTTGCAAGTAGCTCCAGCACGGAGAATTTCTTTTGGTTCTAGGTATGATAAAATCTTTAAAAAAACTGGATCAGGTATAGACCACCACATTGAGGATTCGTCGTCATCGTCACAAGATTCATTTTTCCACATTTTACTTAATATATGAAATAGTACTCAATTACTTGATATAGTATGAAGTTATAGATCAATTTTTGGATTTTGTTAAAATCCTACTGCTAATCAACAAATATAAATAACTTTCTGTAATGACAAATGACAGAAAACAGCTGAGAATTCAAATCCTACGAGCAAGAAAGAATATTCAATTGGATAGCCTTGAAGAAAGTACCTAAGATAAAGATGATTACAAAAATACAGGGTGTGTCGCTAAGGTTTGCACGGAGGTACGTCCCAAGTTTTTCAGCTGATTTTAGCCATTTGACAGTTAACTTGGCCAGATGTTGGCAACTCCTTCCGAACAGAGCAATAGTTGACTGTCAGACGATTTCTAACTTAAATCCGTCAGCTCCAGCTTGGTTGGTTTTATTTGAGCAGGATGGTTGGCACTATAATTCGTGCAGTGCTCGTACCGAAGCATAAATTAGGTGAGCAAATCAGTCTACAAATTTTATATCCGACAAAGTTCAGTAAAGGCCCAGGAAGATTCTTTGTGTACTAATTGTTATTACATAATTTGTGGCTCACTTGCAAAGTCGTAATATTTTCATTTCTTTCAGCTGCGGTAACTAGCGTCGCTTACAATCAATTGCGATTAAATAGCGCCCAGGCAGGTCCGCCACCGGGAACCCCACCTGCGCAAACAAAGACCAAATTTGGTCCACTTGCTGACCAGGACAGAATATTTACAAATCTTTACGGGCGACATGATTGGAGATTAAAGGGAGCACTCAAACGCGGAGACTGGTACAAGACGAAGGAAATCGTGCTGAAGGGAGCGGATTGGATTATCAATGAAATTAAAACCTCTGGACTCCGAGGACGTGGAGGAGCCGGCTTCCCTAGTGGTATGAAATGGTCTTTCATGAACAAACCTTCGGATGGCAGACCCAAATATTTGGTTGTAAACGCTGACGAAGGTGAGCCAGGCACATGCAAAGATAGGGAAATTATGAGGCACGATCCCCATAAATTGGTTGAAGGATGTCTAATCGCTGGTCGTGCCATGGGTGCAAGAGCAGCCTATATCTATATACGTGGCGAATTTTACAACGAAGCCTCGAATATGCAAGTTGCAATTGCAGAAGCATATCAAGCAGGTCTTATCGGCAAAAATGCTTGCGGATCGGGATATGATTTTGATGTGTTCATGCATCGCGGTGCAGGAGCGTATATTTGTGGTGAGGAAACAGCCCTAATTGAGTCACTGGAAGGAAAGCAAGGTAAACCCCGACTAAAGCCCCCATTTCCTGCGGATGTCGGTGTTTTTGGATGCCCAACAACCGTCACAAATGTAGAAACTGTGGCGGTAGCGCCTACAATTTGCCGCAGGGGCGGTACTTGGTTCGCTAGCTTCGGGCGAACAAGGAATTCTGGGACAAAACTCTTCAACATTTCGGGTCATGTGAACACTCCCTGCACAGTCGAGGAAGAAATGTCGATACCCCTGAAGGAGCTCATAGAAAGACATGCCGGTGGAGTTAGGGGAGGATGGGATAATTTGCTTGGCGTAATTCCTGGCGGCTCTTCCACTCCTGTAATACCTAAGAAGGTGTGCGATGACGCCCTCATGGACTTCGACGGCTTAATTGCAGTCCAGACGTCATTAGGCACAGCTGCCGTAATTGTGATGGACAAATCTACCGACATCATTAAAGCGATTGCGAGGCTTCTTGTGTTTTACAAACACGAGAGTTGCGGCCAGTGCACACCGTGCAGGGAGGGCCTCGCTTGGATCAATAAAATTATGCACCGCTTTGTTTCTGGAAACGCTCAACCTTCTGAGATTGATATGCTTTGGGAAATCTCTAAACAAATGGAAGGACACACGATTTGCGCTTTAGCTGATGGTGCTGCGTGGCCCGTTCAAGGTAAGATTATAATATTTACTTGAAATGGAATAAATTAAATTTGAGGTCTCGGATGAAACGCTG
Source organism: Machimus atricapillus (assembly GCA_933228815.1). Classification (NCBI taxonomy): domain Eukaryota; kingdom Metazoa; phylum Arthropoda; class Insecta; order Diptera; family Asilidae; genus Machimus; species Machimus atricapillus. The sequence continues at coordinate 59,269,883 of OW121784.1, forward strand.
TAAGAAAGTTCATACCCAGCCGTAGTAAGCAGAATGATTTGAACTTTAAATAAAAGAACTCTAGCCTTATTAGATGTCGAGGTATTTAAAACTACCTCATTAGCATAGAAAGAAAAATTCTTTTCTTTTAACGATCGGGAAGAAGCATTTTGAAGAGGATACTTTTAGCTTTCTAACGAGACCTCTGACATTACTTTGCAATTTTAAATGCGGTAGATATGAGTTTCAAGTCAAAATAAGTACTTTTAATTATTATTAATTAGAAATATGTATGTACATATACTTTTCTTATGCCAATCCTCATCAAACGTTAAAGAATTAAAATTCATCCCTGCCAAAGATTCACAAATCGATTTAAACGAAATAAAAACGGTGTATATTATATACATATATTTGACTTAATAACTTGAGATGATTTATTCTTCTATGCTAATTTCTAATGTTTCCTGCAGGACTCATCAGGCATTTTAGACCGGAAATTGAAGCTAGGATGAAGAAATACGCTGATGCCAGTGCACTTCGTTCATAAAGTGATTCAGAAATCTTTTTTTGTTTATTTGTAAACTAAATAAAGCAAATTATAAAATACATTTAACTTACAATTATTTTAATGGTTTTCTTTGAACTTTTACATTTTATTACACAAATGTTTTCCTCATTCCTTCGTTACCTATTTGAATTATGCACAGGCGATTACCGTCTAGTGCTTATCATGCATGATGTGAAGGTGTTCTATTTTGCTGAACATTAATCCGGTTTTTTTTTACTCACGATTACAGCTTACGACAATTGATTCAGAGAGTTTGCATCTGCGACATTTTTCGGACTTTCTTAATTGAATAAAATAAACGTTATAAATAAATTAGAAAAATATCCAGCTCACGGCTAAGCGAACAATAAAAAGTAGTGCTGTATTGTTGTTTGTATGGTAAACACATGTACGATAAATGTATAATTAAATCTGAAATTATGCGCAATAAATGGCTTATTGTGGGGGTCCTCCTCTAGAAGAGTAAAATATGAATACAAAAATATATTCTCGCCTATAAACGTTATTAAAATTAAGACTTCCATATGTTGACAATTTTTAAGCATCAACAGGAGAAAATGTTTGAATAATCTCATAATCCATCTAGAACTAATTTTGCAAAAGATAAACAAACCTTCAAAGCGCAGTCGGATCTTAAAAGATGCTAACAATTACAGGATTTCACGGAAATTTAATCTTATAGTGGAAAAACTGGGGAAGGAGGGGCGAGAAATTTTGGGAAAATATATCACAGCGGCTTAAAGTTAAGAGGAAAAATTTATTAACGAACATTTTTATATTAGAAAATTCAGAAATTCTTAGAATTTTTCATGAAAAGACAATTTTTAACCTGCGCATAAAACAATTTATTTAGCTATTTAAGCATTGCAACTAATTTTCATAAATCCAAATTTCTGCAGTTTACTTAGTCAAAACTAATCAATTCAGCAGTTGTAACTTCGACATCTTCATCAGAATTTTGTTTGACTGGTTCATTATATTCTTGAACATTAGAAGGATTCGAAGATTCTCCAATTTTAGGCTCTCCAAATTGAGTTTGGCCTGGGACATTGTTCTTTTGGTTACCAACTGGAACTATGCCGGGATTTGTTGCTGGCTGAGTCATATTTTGCATCTGGGGGTTTACAGCAGCACTATTAGGAGGTCCCACCCCAGGAGCTACATGAACTTGACCTTGAATAAAATCTTGGCCTTGCATAAGATTTGAAGAAACTGGTTGCGACCCAATCATTGCTGGTTGCGGAAGAGGAATTGCCGAATTCGCAGGAACTGAAATGAACCCTTACATTTTTATGTTATTTCGTTAATATTTATTTTATTTACCACTTGTAGGCGGATGGAAACTAACAACTTGTCCAGATGGCATATTCATCTGCCCGGCGTTTGTGTTCGAAACAGCGTTCTGGTTTGAGGGCATAACTTGCATTTGTTGATTAGCAGGTGCCATAGCCTGATTTGTTAAAGGCGTCATTCCGGACGTATACATTCCTGGCATCGGAGTGGGGGAAATGCCTGCTTGGGAATGTGGTTGTGGAACCGAATTCGGAGCGCCAAAACGCGGTAAGGTCGCCGTTCCGACATTGTATCCGTAATTCCCGAAATTCGAAGGCATTTGATGATTGGGAGATCCTTGTTGTCCGATGAAGGGATATGCAGTTTGTCCCATTCTATACTGTGCTTTCTGCTGCTCCTGACGTAGTTGCATTTCTCGTTCTTGTTCTTGAATTCGTTGCAAAGCGAGTTGTCTCTGATATTGCAGGTATTCTTGCTTTTTCTTTCTCATTATTTCAAGTTTATGAGCCATTTGTAACTGGCGTTGACGTTCTTGTTCCTCAGCGATTCTTCGCAATTTCTCAATATGCTCTTGCCTCAAAACATCCAAAGCTGCTCGGGAATCTTTCACCTAAACAATAAGGAGATTTCAGTTGTACATTTATTTTGCGAAAATGAAAAAAGTTAATGGAATTCGCCATTGACAAAATAAATTAAAGATACCGTCAAAATTGGGATTCCTTCAAGAAATCTTTTAATTTATTGGTAATTTGAAGAATTTTTAATTCATAATTATATTGCATAATTCGCTTCTGAATAGCTAACATATTTTTTTTAAATGCCAAAAATATTTTTTTTTTAATTTTTAAACTTTATTTTTAATATTGATTTCTTTTTGAATTTCTGAACAAATTGTTATGAGGGTTTTATATCAATGAAAAATTAATTATTAGCTTTTTTGGATCAAAATAACAATGGGACAGATGTACTTACTTGTGCAAGTTTATCCTGCAGTTGTTCGTACCACATGCGTTTGTCGTCCATTTCCTTAATATAGCTTAAAAGCCTTGAGTGAAGAGTAGTCAAATTCATAAATAGTTTTTCTACAGAGCTATCGTTGGAGATGCTTCTTCCACGACTGGAGTTTGATTTCATACGATTAACAAAAATCTCGACTTGAGTTTTCATATAATTCGCAAAATCATCAATTTCATCATCTTCTGTAGATATCTAATAAAACGTAAATGACATTGGATAAGTTACATTTAATATTAGAACAAATTTTACCTTTATGGGTGCAGTATTCACTGACATCGGACTAGGAGCTGAAGGGCTTGCTGGCGATTCGGTAACTTTTCTCTGCTCCCAGTATGTCCGATCTAGATATTTTGCAAGTTCTGGATCAGCCGTAGCTTCGTCGTATGACGGCTGAGAAGTATTATCTGGAGCTGTTGGTACTTCGGGACTGGGCGACCTTTGTAGATACCTGTAGTTTACGTTCTACGAAAAAAATTCAAGTTATGGTATGTATTAGCCCAATACTTTTAGACTCAAAAACGTTCAATTTGAAAAAAAAAATTCCCATTGAGCTGGATTTTCGTATAGACCTTAGCCACTTTTTTTCGTATGTCCAGATTCTAGAATAACGGCTTGAAATTTGATCAATAATGAAATAAATTGCAATGATTTTTATTCAAATCTTCAAGTGAAAAGTTTTATATTAAGTTTTGAAGTGAATAAAACTCATTTTGCAATTGAAAATTTTAAATCTGCTTTAGGTTATTCAAGATAAATTTGAAATCTAAGCAATCTCCTTTTGATCTGCATAGACGAAAAAAAACACAGCTTCTATAACGTAATAAAGAACAGGTTGAAAATTGATTGATATTACGCCGATGTTGTGAGATATTCAGAGCCAAAGATCGCGAAAATCAGAATCATTGTTTATGACGCTATAACGATGTACATACAAAATTTCAGCTCATTACGAAATTATATTATTCAAATCTTTGTTTTTTGGAACATTTTTTAGTTATTATTTTACATAGTAGGTTAAATATTTTTTCATTTATAGGGATCTGTGTTACAAAGAAATATAACTGCACTTAAAAATGATGCTGTCATTGTTTTTTTGGGATTATTGGATAGCAACATACTTAAATGAAGGGTATATTTTGGGGCTCATTAACTAGGTACATACCTGCTTTCTTTTTTGCTCAGCTTCAGATTGACTCAGTGCAAGGGCAAGTTGTAATTCTTCTTCCTCCTTAAGTTCTTCTTCCGTTTTACGAGCAGGCGTCTATATGAAGTAATAGTATTGAAGAGATAAGAGTATAAATTGTACTTAAAACTACTATGACTAAGCCTTTAGCATTCAGAGTTAAACAAATACCTGTGACTGTTGCGCCAATGAACTATTTAAATATTCTGCAGGCAAATCTGTTTCCAAACCTTTTGATTTAGCAGCAGATGGTTTTTGTAACTGAGCAAAACACCCGTCACACACGCGAACCTGAAATATATTTTAAATGAGAATTAAAAGTGACAATATGAAGGCATTCGTTAGTCCTACATCCTTTTCAATGCCAAATTTAGGCAGGGGACACTGCTTAGAAGAACACTGAGCACAGAAAATCTGGCCACAGTTTCGGCAGTGATGCTTACGTTGTGTGAACGAAAATTCAACTCTGCATCTATGACAAACTTTCCCATCAGCCCAATCCGGTGCAGTGTCTGCGGTAAACATCGCATCAGCTTCCTTTAGCTCTGGGAACGTATGTCCCTTTGCCCTTAGAATGGTCATAGTATCCTGAAATTAATCGTATTGAATAATTGTTTAAAATATATTGTCTTAAACCTCGTCGGACGACATGGTTGGTTGCTGGAACTGAACTGAATCGACCTAAATTTTAATCAAATTAGCGAACTCTTGACGTACTCACTTTTATTGCTTGGTATTTATCAGAAGAGCGAAAAGCGTACGCCCAAGTTTGGATGAGTTCAAGCATTTTCTGTTTGACATTTTCATGAGGAGTTTGCTCAATGAAGTTGCTAAATATTTCGCAATTCTCTTTAGTTGATATCTCTTCGTGCATAGGTGTTCCACAATTCTTAACAACGCTTTCTAGCACTAGCAGAGCGAAATAAGCAGAATGCGGATTTGGGGACATCATTTTCTTCTTGATCGCTTGGAAAGCAAATTTTGCGCTGCAGAGATAATCGTTATACGTGTTCTAAAGTTGCATCTAGAGCCCATTACCTGATATCATTTTGTCGAATAGCATCGCAAATAAGAAGAATAGACGGCCAATCCGGCTCCAATCGCAGATGACTAGTTGCATTTTCTGAAAAATGTATGTCAGGTCAAGAGCGTGAGTCACCTTTGCTTTGTTGTTAAAGCTAAATCATTCAACTTAAACTTGCTAAATTACCTAGATTCTTATCGAAATTTGATGTACGAAACATTTCTGATCCACCTTTACACTTATTCGAAAACAAAATATTTGTCTAGAAATCTGCTCCCAAAAAACTGACTATCAAACACTACATTCACCACTTCCCAAACTGTTTGTCAATATCACTGACATTTAGATATGGCAACGAATGTAGAATAATCGATTTTTTTATTAATCGCGCCACAATATTTAGGTCTTGGCAAGATCGATCTATAGGTCAGGAAAATTAAGATAAGTTCGAACTCCTAACATATCAAAGTAAATGTTTTTATATTTTCAATAATGTTACTTTTTTTACGTTTGTGTTGTTATTTAGAGAAAATAGATCACAAAAGTTAAAGAACATCTATTGGATTTCTTTGAAATTTTTCAAGTGTTGGCTTTTTTGGTGATGAAATGACAAGTTTTAAAAAATTTTAAAATTAAAACTTAAATATTTCGAAGCCTATAGCCGGCCGCCAAAATATTCCTTAATATGTACATATGTGTCTATTCCAGATTAAATAGAAGGTTTCTGCAAAATTTCATTGAAATCTGAGAGGTTTCCTTATTCCCTACTATTTTCAAAAACTGTTCAATACATGAAAATGTTTTAATTTAATCGTACTGTTATATTTATAATCCCACGTATTTTTCTTTAAATAAAAGACCCTCATTTTTAATCTCATTGTTATTCTGAGATCTATATAGCTTTAACTACTATTCGCATAGCTTTATTTTACAATTTTTGAAGTCTTCCAAGGTTAACGTTGCTGGCTCAAAATCACCAAGGTGGGTTTACTTCGTTAGCAAATATTTATAAATCAATAAAATCCCAATTTTATTGAGTAAATTAGCATTACTAATAAAATTTATTCGTTTGAACTGTATGTATATCATACAATATACTTGAAAAGTATATATTTTTAATTTATAACCTAGAGGTGATAACATTTTGCGCGCATGATATCGTCTTCCTAACTTTCGCCGAGAAACTGTCACCCTGAACGCGATACATCTTGACAAAACGAATAAACGTCTTCCTTGAAAGACCCGAAAAATATTCGTTAGAGAAAAGAAAGTATAACAATGCTTATATTTTCTTTAATAACATGTATTTGCTCAATTAGAAATTGTCTGAAAGGAGTAATAAATGCCGGCTCCAAGATTATGTAAAAACAGGCAGTGACAGAGAATTTATTTGGTGATAATTGGTGTCGCCGGGCCTGGCCAGTTTGACCCCAATTAATACAAATTTTTTCGGTTATTTTTAGTTGTCGTAAAATCAATCATCTCATTCTTTTCGCAATATCATGCATGTATTATGAATTTTTCTCCGGAATGATTTCGCATTGAAATTTTGGTAGAGTTAAATCGCTTAGGTTTGGAAGTTTTGCAGCTCCGAAATTCACTAAAAGTAGTTAAAAATATGGACAGCCGTAAAAAAGGGTACATCGCTTGAAGTTCTAATGTATTAAATTCAATATTTTTTAAAATCCTTATACAAATGATATTGAACGTCTGGTAAGATTTAAGTCACATCTCAGCGACGGTAAAGAAGCATCATTACATACATACTTACTACTTTATTGAGATTGCCCTTACAACGGTTTTGTGAAGAAGTTTCGAGGTCTCGAATGGAACCGATACCAATAATTGTTTTCAAACTCGCATACCAATTGTTTTCTCAATTTTTTCTTACTTACAGAATAGCTGTTGATAAAAAGTCGTTATATAGATATTTATTCATATACGTACATATATGTATAGTAATAGTATATACTGATATACGCATATATAAATAATCTTCTACAGATCTTCGGACGCCAGAGCGACTGTTGTTTGGGAACTTATCAGTTCAGTTCTCTGTACCAGTCAGGAAAAATCACAACTATCTCGGGGCAAGTCTCCGCAGCATCTTATCACTTTCCTTCGGAGCGTGGCAGACTTATCGCAACCTTCAAAAGTCGTGAATTACGATGGATGCAATTTGCTTATCCAAACTGATGAATGTATTTAAATATTTATGTTTAGAGCTGTGTGCATAGTATAGGAACATTGATTTGTTATGCAAACTCAACGCTTCAATGCACACGTGTCCAGCTGAATAGATTACAGCTCGGGCATAGTTTCTTTTGTTATCGGCTGATACGTCAATGTTTTTTTTTTGATACACAACAAATTAATTAAGCAGACGAAACTTGAAACAATTTTTCCACCTTACAATTTGTTCTTGAAGAGGTTAATAATAAAATGCACAAAATAACGATAGTGGTACTATTGCTATTTATTTCATAACAAAATTCGAGGTTATCCCTATTGTTCATGTTTCATTAGCCTATACATACAATATAATACATATAGCAATAGCAATAAATAATTATCGAATTTAAATTAATGTATGAAATAATAAGAAGTCAAATCTTTATACATTTTTTATAACTGTTTTATACCGTTTACTTAAACCAAATATCACACTATTTTATAAAAGTAAGTAAACAATTATTTTTCTATAGCGTACGGTGTTTCCACAACCTTTTATATTTCATCTAACCTGGCACTTTTCAGCTTCCATTACGCAGTGTCCTTTTAAGTGCAAGATATGCTAAGCTCTTGAAAATCCCAATTTGCAGCCAAAGAATAGCAACGTTAAAGCTATAGTTGCTGTTTTCCATTCCCAAAATTTTGAGAACATGGCTAGCCTTCCTAAAATTTAAGCAGAATAGTTTTAAAATTGCATTGGAGGTGTACGGAGACCACAAACTTTAGATGGCAGTACAATGCCTGTGGCGGGCAAATCATATCAGCCCTTCCATTTTCATAGACGGACATTACCAAGCTCTCAAATCCGTAACGGTGTGCGGAAAAATATGAGAATACTCTCAAATACGAATTCATGTGCTCGAATAAAATAAGGAAACCGGAGAATATTACCAGTAAGCAAGTAAGTCCAGCTGCCAAAAATATTGAAGTCTGAAAATTAATATTTCGTTTTAAAAATTTATTCTGATCACCTACGCTCGACATTTTGCATACTAAGTCTGTTGTCAGAATTGATGTTATACCTAAATACGTAATTTACAGTGAAACTTAAACAGGACTCTTGTTTTGAGACAATTAAATTTTCCCGATATGAAAGAAAAAAGTCAGAAATAAGGAATGCGGCTCAAATATGCTCTAATAAAACCCGCCTTCTAAATTTTCTACTCAACGATTTAGGATATACCACAAGAATGCGTTTTAAAAATTATACATATGTAAGTATATAATGTTTACCCAACTATCTTTGATTTGAATTGTAGTGTTCTCAGAAACAAAACATTTGCTAAAGGTAAATGAAGGCCATGTATTATACACGAGCTACTACGGGATGTATAAATATTATTTTATTTATTTTGTTAAAAGTATTATTATTTTTTATGCTTTGACTGTTTCACTATGAGATTCATATTAATAAATATTATTTTTTCTTAATTCTTTCGGTACTGTAGATTTCTATTAAAATGTTTTGACAAACTACAATTTTATGTTATGTTGCAACAGTTTAGATATGAAAAATGTTCAGTGCACACAGCGGTTATGTTCTTACCGCAGGATTGCCTACAGATCCTAATAGTACACCAAAACCGTCGGCTGCGAATGTAATCATTATGTTAACAGAAGTAAACTTAATATAACGCACCAGTTCCAATGGCTGACTCGTCATTAAGTACGTTATTGTAGAAAAAACAGTTGCAAATATAATCTGATGGAAGAAAGTAAAAGAATTATTTGAGAATGCAAAGTTGTATGCAAAAGTTTAAGACCACCATCGAGTTTTATAACATTTCAACTTTACCATAAGAACCTCAATTTTAAAGGATCACGGTTTCTGCTCGGCGGGCGTTAATGAATCAGTCAGTCAATTACATTTTCTAATTGAATTTATAACGAGCTTTTTTGATTCTTTAAATCGGTACGAATACCTTGTATCTCATAAAAATTAGAAATTTTTTAAAATTGAGCTTCTTAAAGTAGAATTGTTACAAATATTAGTGATGGTCTTAAACTTTTGCGCACAACTTTAAATAAAAATTAAATACAAATTAAATGAAAACAACACAAATTACTTACATGGACAGGTGTAGCTGTGATAGCTGTTGCTAGATAATACGTTCGGAGTTTATACCAATTGTTGAAAGTTTCCCTTTTAATTATGGCTATTTCCAAAGGAACTAAAATTCGTTTAAAAATCAAAACTGTAGATTTTATTCAAATATTATTAAATATGCTTACACCGCAGGATTCCAGGCATCATTGTTGTGTACCAAAGGTATGCAATACAGATTAAACACAACCCTATATTTGAAATAACTTTTGCTGCATTTGACCCACAGTCACCAAATAACAACCCTATTAAAATTGAGCAAATAATATGCGCAGCTAATTTAAGGTACGTTACAGTCTGAAAAATATGATATTTTATTGTAAACTTTTATTATAATTAAATAAAATACCCAATCTCTAAATAATTGAATATGGCAGCGTCCTATTAATATCCAAAGCCGTGTCCATTCAGGTGGAGGATAAATATTTCTGGATTCCGTAGAGAAACTGACTCCGGAAAGCTTATTGTTATCGCTGAATTGATATGATTCTACAGATTCACTATTCTCATTATGACGCCACGCATTACGTTTTGCGGCTTCAATCATTTTATTTGTAAAATTTCCATGTTCTCCCGTTACAACCTCGAGCACTGGATGGAAAGAAATTAAACGAAGGATTTTTAAAATGTCGCAATTATCGTATTATACGAGATCAAAGTACCATACTAAATATTTTAACTTAATGCGACGGCAATGAATTTGCTAATGTGTATTTTTTTCATACAAAAAATCAAAAATATTTTCCTTAAAATGTTTTGCCTTTCGGGTTTATAACTTTTTTTATTATCTCTAACGAAAAGCTGTATGCAACATTTTTGTAAAACTTGCGGTTACAGAAAATTATCTATCTCTTTTCAAGACGTAGACCGAATGGGAGGGGAAAGAGGGGTGATTACAAACACGGAAAACTCTTGAACAACCCCTACCTATTGCAAAAAACATAGTTAGTTATAATCCAAACAAAACTTTGGCGCGTTTTCTGTGTTCTTTAGGTTTCTATACCATTAACAAGCATACATTAGCATTAGAATTATATCAAGGAAAAATAATAAAAGAAGTTCTTTTAGAACCATTGTAAAAAATTAGTAATTTCATATATTCGATAGTTAGATAGTTGCAGTTAGATTTGTTAGACAAAAATTTCCTCCTCCAACAAAACAAGCTACATTTGTAGAGTATTCAAAAAGTAAGTTAAAAATGAACTAACACACTAGTACACTTAGGTCAACAGTTAGGTGAACAGTTAGAGATTAAAGGGAAAACTAAAACCAGCAGTCTAGCTGGAGCACTCTTGAAGAGAAGACCGGTAACCGCAGCACTCAACGCTACGCTAGTTATATTACTAATTTAGTTACTTTATTATTTTATTGTGAAAATAAATCATAATAAAAAATCAATAATAAATATTACAACATTAAACAGTTGTTTTATCGTGATTAGTTTTATCGTAGAAACTTAAGGCTGGCGCCCTAATAATGATAGAGCACATACTCCGGAAGTGTGCAATTATTTACGAAATGGCTTTTTGGAAATTTAATTCGCGTCATACATTGTCCTTAATAAAAATTATTCTTACTTTAATTATTATTCAAGAATAAGTTAGAGTAATGACAGAATTTTTGTTCGGTTTTGATCGCATTTTCGGCAAATTATTTTATTTGGTTAGTATACTTACGAAAATCGGCTGCACTATGGTACTTCGGGCACTCAATATTTAAAGAATGTAAAAAGGGGATGGTATTTTGAGGTGTTCCTTGATAGACGCACTGTCCTTTATCGAGCGCATATATGTGATCAAACATTTGATAGATTGATGCAGAAGGTTGGTGAATAGTACATACAATTGTCCTGCCGTCATGTTTTAGGCTCTGTAATAATCTAACCGTGTCCATCGAAGAGGAACTGTCTAAACCTCTAACAAATACATATATTTAAATTACTTGAATGACTTGAAAAATGTAATATTAAAAAATATATCTCCTGCTCGCCGAAATTTTACTATGTTTGAATAAATACAGCTAATTAACAAAATGAATCTCCGTGAATAGAAAAATGATCTTACGTCGTTGGTTCATCAAGAAAAAGCACAGGAGGATTGCCAATTAATTCTAGAGCAACGGACAACCGCTTTCTCTCTCCACCAGAAAGTTGAGAGCATTTCGTTCGTTTTACATTAATTAGATGTAATGTATTCAATATGTTGTCTATCTTTAAAAGAAGTAATAATCATAATTTATGTTCCATCATATTTATTTTGTGTTTTATTTTGTTTGCTTACCAACATCTGTTTTTCGCTCATTGCCATAGATTTATTACATATTTTTAATGTGGCTGCAAAAATCATTGATTCTTCGACAGTGAACCACGGAAAAAAAATATCTTGTTGCAAAATATAGCCACATAAGTTCTTTCCCTTATTTAAATCCCCAAACTTAACATCCCCTGTAACACCATTCTTGCTAAAATTTATTTATTTAATCGTATATTCAAAAATGAAATAACAAACTTACGTAAATCCAGTTAATATATTTAACAGCGACGACTTTCCTGCACCAGAAGGGCCCATTATTGCAGTTAGTTCACCCGATTTGAAGGTCCCAGATATTGAATTCAGTATATAATTCTTTGCTGCAATATAAAATGTTTTAAATTAAATATAACTAACAGTGCTTTATTTAAAATTTTGAAGAGCAATTCATAATAAATTTATTTCATGAAAACCATACCCGGTTTAGAGTACCTTTCATTTATTAAAACTAGGGAAACAAGTCATTTCTGACTACTTTTTACATTGGCTTACGTTTTGTTGCACTTTTAAAATGTAGCTTTTAAAAGGAGGGAGGTAAATAATAGGAGTCTTCATTGTTAAACTCTTAACTTAAATGAGGACTTCTTTGCAAATATTCGATTAAATTCCTCATCCAAACAACAAAGATATACAAATCGTTTTAGATAATATAAAACATAAATTTTCAATTTACAAACTCTTTAGAGGTATTACTAAAAAACATGCCCCTAGCGTATTTTGCTTTATTCCATCTTTAGCAACAATTTTATCTTGCTTGGATCAGCGGTACAGTAAATATGTATGTATATAGGTACTTTTTAGTAATTCAAGTTTTTCTCAAGACTCTCTACTTCAAATTTCTAGTAAATTACTTTCGCATGTTCTATATACATATATTTAAATTGATTCTTTAGGAAAACAACCAGTTACAATTTTTTTAAGTAATATATGTATGTACATATATGTATGTGTATCTGCACCAAGGCGAATTGAAGGGACATAATGAGGTGAATGAGGCCAAATATACAAATTTTTAGGTAAAAGCAAGTATAGAAATAATTAGGATTTCCATTTAGGCTAGACTTCACTTCACTGCCGATAAGTAGAAATGATACATATGTACATATACTCTTTTCAGATAAAATAGAACTATTATTCCTATAAGCTTAAGGCTTTATCATATACGTAAGAAAATTTGTTAAGCTTTTCAATTATAACATCACGCATTGTCCGATATTCAGAACACACGGAAATAAAATTTTTACATTTTGTACAGTTTTCTGTTGATAAAATTAATCTTATTCATATTTCGCGGGATAGCTCAATACAAAGGAACAGATTCAAGAAATTTGATGAATTACCTTTTCCGGTTGATACGGTGTAGCTTAAGTTTTTAAAATTTACATCCACAGTTTGAACTTTATCCATTTTGAAGTATTTTCATAGAGCGTCTGCAAAACAAAAAATTACTAATCAAAAATGGGTAGTAATATAGGTCAGTATGAGGTATGGTTTATGAACCGCATTGTTGATTTATTTTAATTCACATACATATACGAAACCTTGTTGAAATTTTATTCAATAGAAGACATTCTATAATTGCTTTATCGGCTATTAGCCTTCCTTGAAAAATTACAATTTTTTAATAACCCAGTCAAAATAAGTCCTAATCAAGAATTCGGGACCGGTTCAGTTAACATTTTTGCTTTTAATTTATAACTTTGAAAATCATTCTGATTAACTTAAACAAAAAAATAAATTAAAGGAAATGACACGTACTCGGAAAAAGAGGAAAAAAAAATTGAGAATAATATGGACAAGATAGTCACTATTGGCAAATTTTTTATATAAAATATATATGTATATATATACATATATAGAGAAAAGAAATTTATAAACATGAGAATTTTATAAATAAAGGCTACAAAATAAAATTGTTTGAGCTATTCTTCATATTATTTATCTATTGTGTGCAACGTAGAAATTGTGCTGCGCTTTGCGTTTTGTGAAAAAAATTCATTTAATAACATTTAATAAGGCGATACAATTGAGCTGATATTACAGTACTGTTGACCTTAGATAAGTTTTAAATCGACGTAAAACAGAAAAATTTCATTTATTCGACCGGGAAGACCATGGAATCGTGATTAGCAAGTGAGCGAAGCGCATAAATTCTACATAGAATAAGCCGCCGCGCCGCCCGCCTCATCCATTCATAATTTTTCAAAAACTCAAGAATTTCCCTCAAGTTTTTCGCCTGCTCATTTTGACTCATCTAAAGTTGATGTCTCTATCACTTATCAGTCTGTCTTCATAAAATTTTATAATTGTATATACACGATTTGAAAAATTCCGCAAATTATCGAACCGGCTTTTCAGAGACGCCATTAACTGTTCAATTTATTAAAGATTTATTTTTGATTGATTAGGAAGAATTAATTAAAATCATATACATACATACATATGTAAGTTGTTCGCAAACTTCAAATAGAGAAATTGTTTATTATGCACACAAAAAAGGCGTGAAAGATGTAAAGTGATATGACAAACTAAAATTATATAAAAAGCTGTAGGCTTTGCAGCGTTGAAGCCTACACGGTGCATCTGCATGCACAATAGAAAAGCAATAAAAAACCCCTAAAACACAAAAAATCTTGATTTCATTAGATAGTTCAAACTTAATGAATCTGTGCGGTTTTTCCGTTGAAGATTTCATTCATTTTCATTCAGTTGACCAGAGCACGCAACTCGGAGTATTCCTGGAAATATTCTATCTCCTCACGTTTTCGCAGAATAGCAGCCAAGTCAACAAGTCCTTGTATTATATCAATTAAGTAGTTATTAATTATTCCCTTTCTCATTATTTTGTTATAATTTATAACACTATAATTATACAAGGTGTTGCATTAAAGATTAAAGTCTGAACGGCGCGGCGACGGCGGGCGGCATAGTCTCACCTTAAGGGTTTCATTCATTTCGCATTAAAGGAGTCGGGAAATTGTTAACCTTTCCTAATTTGTTTTAAATTGTAATTGTACTTAATCTCGTCCATTAAGACTTCATTAGCCATAACTTCGAACCAATCGAGGATTAATTCCAGTTAAAACTTTAGAGCAAGGACTGAAAATCAACGGTTGTACATATAAGCAAAGGTATTAAAGTCAATATCTATACTTTTATTAATTATTTGATGTGTTTTTCGAGCAGATATGGGTGCTACTGGAATTGATCGTAGTAATTCAACTGATAAGTTTGTCAACCCCACTGTCGTAATCATTGATCTCATCCGATAGGTCTTGAAAACACGACCGATTAGAAGAGAATGTTTTTAGTTTGTAAAGATAGAATGAATAGTTTTTTTAAAAGATAACTTCGAGACAGTCAATACAAGAGATATTCGAATTGGGTCTACTACATAACAATGCTTTTCAAGCAATGAGAATGAAAAGTATTGTCGTAGTCTCCATCAAACATAAAATCTTCTGTTCACTGCTGAGGCGGCTTGCAAATTTTGCATAATTCCGTCGCGATCAGTCGTAGAGTACACAGAAAGCACAGCACTGTAAGCGCGCATAAAAAAGAGATAAATGAACACTAGTCAAGATGAGCTCGGATACAAAATGTAATGAAATGTAAGAAATAAATCAAATAAATTATGACACGGCACACTCAAAGTTCAATTAACAAATAACACGGAGCAAGTATCACAGAGTAAATATCGCAAAACAAAAAGCTTCAACCGTCAGGGTCCAACAAGTTAAACGCATAACAATTAATCACTGAACAATGTAGATAGCCAGAGAAATAGTGGGCGAAAAATTAAAATGGGCCACGAAGATTTTGCGTAATATAAACAAAGCTGCAAAAGCGCGGAAATATTTATAATGCGGAGAAATTGAAGAAATTTCTGTTCTATTTCCCTTGCCATAATCCTTCCGAAAAATATTTGCCACTTCCTAAATATGATTATTTTATCATGGCCGATGTTTTTGAGACCTTTATATGTATTATGATTCCATATTATATCCATAAATTCTATTACACCATAATCCACTCCTATACTGGGTGAAATTTCATTAGTCTTTAATTAAATGTGTAGTTATTGTACCCTACTCATTTATATTACGCTCGCTATGGGTTAAACCGGGTCATAAGCTATAGTACGACAATGTTTTTTATCAAAGGGTTTGAATGAAGAAAAAACATAATTAAATACATTGTAAGAAGTAAAACATAACCAAAATTTAAATCTTTTTGAAAAGGACTATTTTAGATAGTAAATATTTCCATATTTCAAAATTTTTTAAGGGTTTCTTGGTTTTGACATTCACAATGATATTATACTTTCTAATTCTTTGCTTCTACTAATTTAAAATGGTTTTTCCCAATTATAAAACGAAGTTAAAGGGTGGCAATTAGTATGAATTAGAGCTTTTGAAAGCAGGTGTGCACTCTCAGAAGATGTATAAACAAACCAAATTCAGCGTTTTGTATCTTTCACAGTGGTAGTGAAGGTCCCCCTAATACGATATGAAATTTCAGAATAGAAATTTTAAGTTCTAAGCTAACTATAAAGCTGCATTTTGCAGAAGAACTGCACCTCTATCCTAATATATGCGGAAACTGATTGGGATCAATTTGTAATTAATCTCAGAAGTATATAGTGATGTCACTCATTTTCAAGGTGAAAACTGTTAACTGCGTTTATTTTCTTCCTAGCAAACTCTCGCGACTTCGTTCGCGTGGTATGTATTTTATTACTCAATTTTGTTACAAAGTAGTGAATACCCATTCTAGTGGTATTTTATTTGTAAGCATTTTGTTTAGTTTTTTGTGTAATTTTTGTTTTTTTAGCTTATTGTTTCTTTTTTATTTTCCGAGTAATTTCTGATTTTTTTTGTTTTACACAATAACTTATCTGCACGTGTACTTACGTTATGATCAATTTATGGCATGATATGTGATCAATTAATTGTAGTATCATGTGTGATGAAACTTTGTTTTATTCTTTAGTGGTGTCGGAATGTATGTACATACATACAGTTGATTTGCACTCGAGAAAAAAATCCTAATTTACTAACTACATATGTATGTATATACTACTAAATATAACTAAGAAAGTTATATAGGGGTTCGTGAGCTCGAACTGACACGAAAATTTGACCTAGGGTTAAGGCAGTGATTTTTAGCAAAAATATAATGAAATATCAACGAATTAAAATGTTTTAGAAAATTTTTTAAAACAAATTCTGAAGTGTGTTGATTGCAGCTGCCATATTACGTCCAAATTCGGTTGATCTCCACCTCCCCTAAGTGACATCATCTTGCATAAGTAAGAAAATTATAGACTTATGATACTTTCTACCTATTATTAAAAGAAATTAACCTTCTACAAAAGTCGCCATTATCTTCAAGCATCGCCGTATAATTAATTTTTTCAATACCGTGAACCTAAGTTAATTAATTTAAACAATTTCAAACAAATTGGTCTATCAGTTGTTCGTAGAAAAATTCCAAAAGAACTACATATAATATTTTTTTAACATTACGCTAGTCTAATGCCTAAATTCATGTCACAACATATTGCAAAAAAATTTGCAGTTCTAAGTAAGCACATTTCGGTTATATCCACTTTCTCCAATTATATAAGTATTTTATGTTTTTGCACTATATAAATACATATGTATACTTCAGTTAAATGAATATGCTTTTCTCATCTATTTGATTTTTTAGATTCGTTTTATATTTACTTAATAAAACTGCAAATTATTTTCGTTAGTGCATACAATAAATGTAGTTAGGTACCCAATTTTGTTTGTAATTAAATATTTTTTGGGGCAATATAAATTAAAAGTGAGTGTTTATTTTTTAGTATGCAAACATTTATTTACTTAGAGAACAAATCAAAATTTATAGAATCTTTTGTGCTAAGCTAACACTCTTTCCGAATATTCCAAGTGAAATTAAATCGAAAAGAGCTTGCAAAGCTCCTTTTATATTGATATTCTTTAATAGTTTCGTTTTCTTCACAGTGAGATCCAGATTAGTCAGGAAGTATTGAATTGATGAAGTTTATAAATGTATACAAATTTTAAATTTAAATTGCTAATGATTTTACCCAAGTTCAAATCTTTAACCGAACAAGTTTTTTGATTAACTTTTTCATGCAAAGGAATCAAAGCATATGTACATATGTATGTAGATTGTAGGGTATACATAGGTTTTATTTTCACATCATAAAAATTGTATGATATAGGTAACTGCTCATAAATTTTAATTCAATGCAAAATTTCCTCCCAAATTTGATTCGCATCTGATTACATATGAAAAAAAACATATATCTACTCTACACTAATATTATAAAGAGGAAAGATTTGTATTTTTGTATTTTTGTATTTTTGTGTGTTTGTAATGAATAGGCTCCGCAACTACTGGACCGATTTGAAAAATTCTTTCACCGTTGGGAAGCTACACTATCCCCGGGTGACATAGGCTATTTCTTATTCGGAGGTTTCAAAATGGCGGACCCAAGAAGGCGGTCAAAAATTGTAAATATCAAAGGATTGCTATGAAAATTATTATTCGGGGGTTTTCGGATCTCCTGATTGCGAATCTATGCTCGAAATTTGGAAATTCAAGATGGCGGACCCAATATGGCGACCAACAATTTTCAAACTTCAACGAATTTAAGTGAAATTTAGTATTACGGGTATTTTGATACCGCTAATTTCGAATCTACTAACAAAATTTGGAAATTCAAAATGGCGGACCCAATATGTTTGTTACTCAATCACGCCTTAAAATTTGGTCCCATTATTTTCATTTTTTAAGTGAAGGCACTACACATCCCGAATTAAAATTTAGGCGGACCCAAGATGGCGGCCAAAAATTGTAAATATTAAGTGATTGCCATGGAAATTAGTATTTGCGGGATTTTGGAGGTGCTAATTGCGAATCTAAGCTCGAAATTTGGAAATTCAAGATGGCGAATCCAATATGGCGTCCAACAATTTTCGAACTTCAACGAATTTAAGTAAAATTTAGTACTATGGGTATTTTAATATCACTAATTTCGAATCTACTATTAAAATTTGGAAATTCAAAATGGCGGACCCAATACAGCGACCATAAGTCATAAAATTTTTTACGAAAGTCGAACATTTCAAGGATCTTTAATTAAGTAGTACTTATAATATACCGGGTGAAACCGGGTAGCCCAGCTATATGTAATAAAAAAAGAGTCATCAAAATCGGACTACTCTGTAAAGCTCGAGTGCGAACGTTAAGAATGAAGCCGTTTCGCATATTCTTCGCGGGTTCGCGCTTTGTTCCCCGATTTTGGAACAACAGTCAGTATGTTCCATACGTAAAAATGGATCGCTTGGCAAACTTTTACAAGATGCATCATTTGTCAATAGGATGAATGTAGTCAACAAGAAATAAAATAAACATAAAATAAATCCTAAATACTCAGTACTAAGAACCACACAAGATAATTTCATCACAAGTAAAAATGGTTGACGCCCTGCGAAGTGGGCACGGGTCAGCTAGTCGGTAATAAAATTCTTAAACTTAGTTTCAGTTACCTTTAATTCAATTATGTAAACTTCAAAATATTTTAATTGGATTTTCTATCGAATTATTTTGTTATTATTACTATTATTTTTGATCTAGTATATTTGTTTTATAAGGAACTAAACAAACTTATAATTTAAAAGTACATTTTTTTTTATTAAACTAACAATTTTTTTATTGTTGCAGTGACTTTGGATAAAATACTAAGTTTTGATGGTTACCACGCAGCACTTTTTTCAAAAGAGCGTTCAACAATCCGGCAGATTTATAACTTGGTCCAGAATTTATTTTTTTGTTGTATTTGTAATTATCATGAAATTTATTTTGCCTTTTTAGGGTAAATATTTCACTGACAGCCCTAAAAAATCCCTTAGGAGCAGGTTAGAGTTATAAAATTTTGGGTACTAAATTAAGTTATAAGGTAGGCAGAAGTAGAGCTTTTCTCCGAAAAAAATATTAAGGTACCTACTTGATTTCATAATTTGAAATTCACACATACAAAAAATAAACGTGCAATAATAAATAATAAAAACGTACCACGCAAGCTAATCAACTAAAATTAGAGGTATTTAATTTCACTGAAATATACTTCACAAAATGTATTAATACTATATATATTACTTTGGGCAAGCTGTTTTCATAATTTAATCATCCCAAATATAAACAAAATAAAATGACACAAAACTTTTGCTGAGATTCCCTAAATTCAATTCGACGTTGACTGCATTTCGCAAACGTTATTTAAAATTTTCACTTTTCGTTTTATAAAACTGCTTGAACACGCAAGAACACAGAAAGTTCTATGTTGTGAAAATTCTACCCGTGCGGGGACTTTCGAGCAAAGTTAAGCAGCAAACTGCACCGAACGACGGACGACTTCCTACTGTGAACTGTTTTCAAGATTCGCGAGCTTTTTGGGAGACTTGACTGGCTTAAGCTTGCTCATATCACACGCCAGATAAAAATTAGAATCAGTTTTTCTTCACTTTGGAATCGTTAAGAAGGAAAACCGATGAACCATAAGAATCAGAATAAGTAAAACAGAGGACGTTTTTTGAAAAGTGATTGGACTGATGAAAACTGATTTTAAACTTATGATTTACAACAGTCAGTCGGCCAGTCATTTCAAGATTCGGTTAAATAAGTTTGCAATATCTACGAAAATGCATTTGTTTATTGCTGTGTTACGATCACCACACGTCTGACTTGTGGTTATCGTTTTTCCCTTAATCGACCTACCACGAGTGTGGTGATTCTTGCTCTTTCCCGATTTATTTATTTTAATAAATGATTTTTTAGAAGCGCTCATTTAGATCTTCATTGCTCAGATTGTTGTGGCTTTGATTCCAACCAGACACCCTGGTTGAAAATAAGAAGTACATAATATCACAATGCACAGTGTACTTGTAGTAGGCCATAATTCCACGAATTTATTGGATTTAAATTTTAAATATTATTTACTACTTCACAGCATTCATACTTCAGCTGGTTATAAAGATATACCCCGATAAATAAGTGAATATACATAGTTTGCAATGCCGCATTCAAAATAGCTACACGTCCAGTCAAATCAGTCCTTAAAATAGAAGTAAGGTTACAATAATTCCCATAGAGCTAAAAATTGGTATGAATGTTCAGAATACTATTATAAATGAATTGTGAAAAGTCCCCATCAATCCCCCTTGTGCTAAAAAAGTTATTCAAGGTTAAAGGTCAACATTTTCGGTTTTTCGGATTTTTCTCGGAAACGGTAATTTTTATTAAAAATATAGCCCAGACAAAAATAGTAGATCATAAAATTGTCTACAAAAATAGTCCTTATACTTTTTTTCCTAAGAATCACCATTCCTAAGATATCGCCGATCTAAAAGTTGAAGGCGTTCCAATTGGATTTCATAGCGGATAGTGGGTTTTGTTGTTGTATTCATTATTATAACACGAATAACTTCGGAACGCGCCGTCGGATTCGAGTGCGGTTTTTTTTCTTGAGAAAGATCCCACGACAGGGAAGGGACCTTTCTCAAGAAAAAAACCGCACTCAAATCCGACGGCGCGTTCCGAAGTTATTCGTGTTATAATAATTATTACAACAACAAAACCCACTATCCGCTATGAAATCCAATTGGAACGCCTTCAACTTTTAGATCGGCGATATCTTAGGAATGGTGATTCTTAGGAAAAAAAGTATAAGGACTATTTTTGTAGACAATTTTATGATCTACAATTTTTGTCTGGGCTATATTTTTAATAAAAATTACCGTTTCCGAGAAAAATCCGAAAAACCGAAAGTGTTGACCTTTGACCTTGAATAACTTTTTTAGCACAAGGGGGATTGATGGGGACTTTTCACAATTCATTTATAATAGTATTCTGAACATTCATACCAATTTTTAGCTCTATGGGAATTATTGTAACCTTCAAAGTCTTATTTGACTGGACGTAGTCTATAAATTTCAAAATTCAAACGGTGAATCCAATGTAGCGAGCAACATTTTTTCAAAGTCGTCCAATCAGGTTGAAAATGGTTATGATTTGGAGGTCGCTGATTTCGGTTTTGAAATCAAAATTCAAAAATTAATGCTGGTTAAAAATAAGCAAACATCTATTAATTAATTTTCACCTCGATTGGATAATCTTGAAGGAATTGTGTCCGTCATTTTAAATTTTGTTTTCAAAGTCTTTATTGGCGACCTCAAAAGTACATTTATGTATGTACATACATATATAGAAATTTTAGGGTAAATTGAACAAAGTTTGACCAGATTTTTCGAAATTTCTGCCCATTGTGACGTAAAAATCATATAAAAACCTACATAAACAGCAGAGGGGCAAAAATATACAGATAAGTCAAGATAGTTTATGTACTAGAGGCTGTGTACTTTTTTTTATTTGACTTATAACAACCGATACGCGAGGTGAAGTGGTTAAAAGTTTCGACAAACATGAATAAACGCGAAAAATTATCATATACATATTTTTGGATTTCATTGCAAACAAATAACGAGGATATTGTTAACATCCCGAGTAAAAATGATCGGGGTCGTACAGCGGTCATACACGGGCCGCTCAGTTTTCCTAAGGGCGTACACGGGCTGCACAGGGTCCAGAAAATTTCCCGGGCTGTACATCGGGCCTTACAGGGCCCAAACTCGAGTGTAAAGCCCAAACGGACGCACACTGGGCCTTACATCGGGGCATACAGGGCCCAAACTCGAGTGAAAAGTCCAGGCCGCATCACAACTGCGTAACGAGGGACGGAATTTAAGAAAAAAAAAATTATGCAGCAGGGATATGGGCAACCGTCTTCAGAAGCGATCTTTAATTACGGTATTTTTATGACTCAAAAGGTCCCACCGAATCCTCAACGAACCCTCAATAAACGCTGCGCACGAGTTTTTGGGTTGTTTTATGACACTTGGACTTAGCTTGTTCTTCAGGTTACAGACAGTGCTCAGTTAACATTGAGCGTTTGTCCTGTGACCACGTTATACAGAATACAAGGTAAGCCTACTAGATTTTGACACTTCGTCGCGACGTTTGTATGAAAAATCGGGAAAATTAATTTTAATTATTATTTAGTAATAGTACGATAAATTGCTATTGGCATAATCGTTAATAATGAAAATTTGCAATTTTTTAAAATAAAACTTGAATTCGTGAGACTAATGGTATTTAAGTAAAAAAATCTTATTATTTCTCTCCACAGGTTACAAAAAAAAAAAACCAGCTACCTGCGCAGGTAACAGCGAACGACTCGGGAAACCTCTTCACTTAAATCTTTTCCTAGGATAGACAAGATGAGGTCGTTTTATTGTATATAGTAGAATTTGGGATTTTATCTGGCGCCCGTATTAAAAAACCTCTCAAATACAATCACAAGGTGTTTTAAGTTTACCTAGTTACATACAGAAGAATCCGTGCATTTTTAATTATCTTCCTCATTTTTGGAAAAATTCCCCCCGTCCTTTTTGTCGATTGGGCCCTGAACGACCCGTGTACGGGCCCGTCTTTATTGTCGATTGGGCCCTGTACGACCTGTGTACGGCCCATGAAAAAGTCTTGTACGGCCCGATTGTCCTGCAAGAAGACCGCGTACGACCCTTGCACGACCCAGCAAATCTTTCATCTGCGGCCCATGTACGCCCCTTGTGCAGCCTCACTTCAGGCCTTCAAAAATTTTTACTCGGGATAATTCAGTCAAAAGTTACACATTCCTTGCGACAACCGAACCAATGTCAGTAAATTAAAATTTTTAATTAGAGTTGCGGATAACTTCTGGTAATGCATCTGCTGATTACATAAAAATTATTTTCAGCGACGTCAAAAGCTCCTATATGTTCGAACAATTTTTTCATACTTGGACCCTTGGGCTCAGCTTTTTGAGATTTCGGATCGGACCACTGTATATAAAACAAACACCTAACAATAAGTGTGTTGCAATAACCGAAACTGCCGAATCAACGTAATAAATCTAGAACCGGACATTATGTACCTATGTAAGATATCATTTTGATTACCAAGAGACTCCCACAATAACTTATGAACTGAATTCCCCAACCACTTATAAATTGAAGAGAAGAATAACTATTCAAACTGATTTAAAATGCATTACAGCAAATCGGAACAATCAAAGAATTACTGATTTCAGTCTGATTCCTGGAATTAGTTTTTTATAGGATGAATATCGAAACAAATCACAGCTTTTAAAAAGCGGATAAACTACATACAAAAAAATCGCTATTCCATTAAAAAATAATGATTTTTTAATATCTAAGAATCAGTTCGGAATCAGTTCTAAATCAATTCTGTTCTATCTGGCAGAGCGAGTTGATTTTATGGGCTATCCCGGCTACATTCTTACAAAAGGTCTTACATATTGCAAAAACAACACAAAACAAGTTAGCATCGTAAAACGTGAATGCTGCTCAAGGTCATATTAACGCATCTATGTGGGACGGAAGACACAAATATAATAATCTTAAACTTTGACTAATTACCTTAAAAGTTACAATGTAGCGTCTGTTTCCAAGAAAATTATTAGTTTTTCTATTAGCAGTTGCAACATTTTAATTAACTTGAAGTACCCGTAACATGCAATTTAATAAGTCATAAAGCTCGTGGTTAAACTAAACTCAATAGTAAAGCTTTAGGGTTCACAATTTACATTGTTATATTCCATTTAGCAAGTGGTGCAACAGTTAAAATTTTATACAGTGTGAGCTTTTTGTCTTGAAGCATCGAAATATCTTAAGAAATACGCATTGTACGAAAATGTACCTAATAATAACTTATTTTTTCGAGGGGGAAAATCAGCCTCGCCAAAATTATGTGGAAAGGGAGGGATTTCGCTCTTTCGCTCTGTAACCTTGTTATGTACATGAGCTATTTCGCACTGTGGTCGGATTTGTATCAATTTTGTTCTTTTAAATCATCTAATTAACATCTAGTCTTTATCCACCAGATACATCAAATGTCAGCTATGTTTGAACTATATATGAAATGAAAATAAATAATATCTATAAATTGCAGTTTTTATAAGTAGCGTATTAAGAAGTTAAAAGCCATTAAGAAGTTCTGTTTCTGACCACCTCCCATCATCAAACCCATTTGGTCATTATATACATAATACATATATGTATATGACATATGTATATGTATATACATATAAACAAAAGGCTCATTGAGACGAGTTATCCCGAGTCAAAATTTTAGTTCCTCGTACTTCTCAATATTCCCATTTTAACCGCTAATTTGTTTTTTAGTTCTTAAAAGTTTAAACGGATGTATGTATATAATATAAAAAACTGCAACATTTAAAATTTTATATATTTATTTTATTAAGTTCAACATTTATGGTGGATTTGGATACTTACATTTTTAGAGAATATTTTGTTACAGTGTCTAATCCTAACTTAAGATAAGTAAAATCTACTGTTATTTAAAACTAACTAGATATAAACTGTCGAATGAGTTATCACTGTAACATGAACAAAGAAACAAGCAATTGAACCATAAAATGAACTACTACCATCAAGAATACTAATCCTTGATCTCCTAAACTTATAATAAACAAAAGTATGGTTTTGCTATTTTAAAAACTTAATTAAGATGCTAACCACTATACCTATTCTTTCAAATTCATTATACATATGGTTTAATTAATTTTAATAATAATCGGTTGTCATACTTTTCGTAGTCATTTCCTTCTAGCATTTAAGTCTAATGTTATTTGCGAAAAATATATAAAAAATTTGCAATTAATTAAAAAACGCCAACATTACTTTCAGGTTTCGGAGGCCACTAATTCCGATTTCCACTATTTGCAGGAAAAAATTGCATACGTTCAGGCGGTAAGTCATAACTTGAAAACAAATTACATACATATGTATGTATGTAGTATGTATCCGCCAGTCTGAAATTAGTGTAAACCGGTTCAGCAGCACAACAATAACTTTAAAGTAATAAATAAACGAAAGTGCGCACACGGAAATTAAATAAGTAAATAAAAATAAAAATAAATTAACACAAACAACCCCATCAGCAAGCAAAAGAATTGCACATTGAGTCTCAGTTGTTACCATCGTTCAGTATGTAATTGCAGCACAATAGCGGAACACCTCAATCCCAATCGGTGTTACTGTAGAACTACAGAATGCTCAGTAGAAGAAAAAAAATGATAGCAGGAAAACCACGCTTGAGAACTTAATGCCATTTAAAAAGGGAAACCCCAAACCGTACATACATATATCAGAGTAGTTAAGCTAACAAATTTAAATTTAAGTTAATAACCTAGCCATGGGTCGAAGAAAAAACGTCTTCTACGAGAAATTGTTCATTATATATGTAAATAAATATAAACGAATATAAATATTTTAAACTTTATACAGCTGCGAAATTGGTCTGTAATGAGTGTAGTATCAGGTAGTTTCCGTAGAAGCCATTTGTTATGTAAAAATCCTTTTAGATTGAGTTTTGTTTTGTAAAATAAAAAAATTGTCTTGACATATTTTTAAAACCTATTCATTAAAATAAAAAAAAATATAAAGCACAATAAACTCATTAAGTTAAACGAAATAATCGGGCAGAGTTTATTAAAATATGCGGATCCCCATTTCCGCATCTGGTTATCGCGACGAGATTGTCCTGAGAGTGTTAATGCAAAAACATTTTTTTATTGTAAAATTTTTATTTTTTTTAATAACAAATAATGTATGTATATACTTTGAATTTATTGTGAACAACTTATAGCAAACAATGTTTTACATTTGACTGAAACAAAAAGAATAATCTAAGACAGACTCTTAGGTAAAAAGATTAAAATTACATATTCATGACTATGTACTTAATTAAAACATTTTAAAAAACAATACAGGTTTGTCTTCGCTGCTATATCTGCCACACATTTTTAACGCCGCTTTTTAAAAGAGCACTTTTAACCGTCCGAAGTCAGCGAGTGTCCAGTGCTACTTCACTCTTTCCCTCTCATTTATTAAAGTTGTAGTTCTCTTTCTAAGGGCACCGCCATTTTTACTACGCTCACGTATAGGGCTTTTATACGATTCAGCATTATTCTAAGCTTTATATTGACCTAGACTTGAAAGTACATAGGTATAGGAAATATTGTTCTATAATTCAAAATATATTGTTTAAATTAAACCAAATTAATTGTTATTTTTCATGAAATTTTATTATGAACTTGTTATTCAAAAGTTTCTCTGAGGAACTATTCCATACTCGACTAATCTAGTAATTTTTTTTACAAAATTCAAAAACTTTTTATTTTAAAAAATCAATACATGATGTGACCCCGTATTATTCCTCCTCGTAATTAACAAATCGAACTTGTAAAAGATGAGAGAACAAAAGGATTTCTTCTGAAAAATCATGCGCATAGAAAACGTACAAATGTAGTTAAGGTTCACGAGGTTTGATAATGAATTGTTGATGCCGATTTGCAAAAAATCTTGACTAAGCTCCCATTCCCTAAGAGGTTCTACTCTCATTTAGACAGGGCCCAGAGGACGGCTGTTACTCTTGACACTCCGACTGAGTGCTTAACCAATACAAAATTTATTGATTGAACATAGGACGTAAGTTCCTGGTCCTTTCAGGGCTACCGGTGTTACGAAATTCATATGAAATACTTTCCTATAATATAGAATATATTAATTAAATTAAACCGAAATAATTGTTATTTTTTATGAAATTTTATTAAAAATTTATTTATTTATAAGATAGATTGCTTTTTCTATAAATGCTATTAAATAGACTAATATTATATATACAAAATTTTAAGTGAAGCTCCACTTGCTGACTGGAATATATTAATGAAAATCTAAAGACAACTTTGTATTAAATTATTCGATTTTATTAAAATTGGAGGCAACAGGTACTACAAATCTTGAACTAGAATGTTGCAACTGCGAATAAAAAAAACTGATCTTTTGCTTGGAGAGAGGCACTGCATTGTAAACTTTAGGGAAATTATGTTAAAGTTTGAACTTCCTGCCCTACCACATTCACACATTGATAATCTAGTTAATGACCTTGAGCAGCATTCTCGTTTTGCGAAGACAACCTGTTCTCTGCTTTTTTTGCTGGGCAATATGCGGGAAATTTTGTAAGAACGTAGCCGGTGTGGACCGTGAAGTCACCTCGCTTTGGTCATCGTGATATTAGCAAGCTTAAGCTAATACTAGGTATGTCTCTCGAAAAGCTCGTGCGTCATGAAAACAGTTTACAGTAGTTAGTGGCCTGTCGTTCGGTGCAGTTTACTACTTAATTTTGCTCGAAAGTCCCCGATCTGTGGTGAATGAACGGACTTACGAATAGCCACTCGCACGGGTAGAGGTTACACAACATAGAACATTCTGTGTTCTTGCGAGTTTCAGCAATTTTATGATCCGAAAGTGGATATTTGCGAAATGCAATCAACGTCGAATTGAATTCATCGAAGCTCAGTAAAAGTTTTGTGCCAGCTTATTTTGTTTATAATTGTGATGATTAAATATAAAGGCAGTTATTTGCCCAAAGTGATAAATATTAATACATTTTGTGAAATATTCTAGTGAAATTAAGTACTACCAACTGTGGTTAATTAGCTTAGGCGGTACGTTTTTATTATTTATTATTACACGTTTATTCTTCGTATATGTGCATTTCAAATTTCATATTTTTCATATTAAAAAAAATATATACAATATAATGTAACATACATATATGTTAGTTCCGAGACTAAGAATTAAACCAGTTAAGTGAAATCATTTATCTTAGATTTCAAAGAAAGCATAGACCTTCCTGTTAAGTTACTTTGATAACTAAACCTTATAACTCTGAACTGCACTTTTAAAAGTGTTCCTCAATTAGATACAAGGTCATTGGCATATAACTACTACCAGTTAAACAACTCAAAAGCAGCTGAATTGCTTCTGCCGAAAGAATCGCATTCTTGCTTTATAGTGGATAGGTAGGTACATCTCGTATTAAGAGGCATATTCTGCAAAAATAAAAAAAGTGGTAACTCATCATACCAACTCATACACGTTCAACAAAAATGCTGATCCAAAGTGACATCAACATAAAAATATTTTCAAAATAATAACGCATGAAATTACATGCGTTATCACATTCATTAAAAACCATTATAAAGGAGGAATAAATTCAAATAAAATTATTTCGTTGCTGCATAATGATTTTATAAATCTCATAAAAACAATTTAAGTTTTTGAGAAAACTGCATGCGAAGTTATCGATGTCTTCGAAATAAGGATGTAAATTATTTATTAGTAAAATCGAATGCGCGTCTTTAATACACGAAGTCATGGGCGTGCATACGAGGGACCAGCTGCACGTTCTTCCCCTTCTGAAACTTTGTGCCTCAACTACCGGTCTCGGAATCTCTACTAGATTATAACATAACACAATTTAAAGATGAGTGAAAATTAAATTCTTCAAAAAATATATATATTTTATGAAATAAAATGTATTTTATGGACTTGAATTTTAAAATATTCCATTCCATCAGATGACGTTATTCGAGAAACGTGGGGTTGAAAAGGAAACAGATTAAGTTTCAGGTTTTCTTGCGGATTTCGATGTATTTTACGGCAACGTTTCCTTCGATTTAAAAGTAACAAATATGCAAAATCTTTATCGGTCGCAATTAGCTTCTGAAATATTTAAATTTACAATTTTGAAGACGTCATACGACGGACATGTTTTGCATATTACTTTTACCTACAAAAAAGCAAGCAAGTGGTATCTTTTTTTCGCACGGCCATCAACCAAAACCCAGTCATTTTAGTTCTAAATAACGTATGCTAACTAACAAGATAAAACATCTTAAAACTTTTCTTAGCCTGAACCGAGTTATAAAGGTTTCTTCGAGTTTGAAATATAGTAATGAATTTCATTAGCAATTTAATTATTATGTAACCAAGTGTTATTTGGTTTTGAACTGCTGCCACACTAGAGTTGTATAGAAGACCATTGAGGTCACTCAAGGTAAAAATGTCTATAAAGATCACATAAGATCAAAAACTCCCTCGAGCGACAAAGCGAGATAGAGAACTTACTTCACTTTGAGAACTTCTGTCTCGCTAGGTCTTTTGTATTCGTCCGACTCGTGTGGCTTTGATGTTAACCGCACGCACATTATCTGGCCTTTTTGCCTCTACATACTTTTTTTAACAGTAATTTTGATCAAACTATCTATGATAAAAAGTATAAAAAAAAAGCAAGATTTGGTGCTTCAATCACATTTCAAGCACGCATGGCGCAGTCGAAAGAGCATAACCAACTTAAACCAGAAGTGATAGATTGAATTAGCCAGAACCGTGTTAGAAAAGGACATAGAATCTTTGTTTCCAGAAAAATACCACAGGCTTTAGGCTAGCAAGTATTTAAAATAACCTTTTGACCCGTTTCATCGTGATACGACCGAAGAGTCAACAATAAAATAATTTTTATACCAGTATTATTATGATTTACCCTTTGTGACCTTAATACTTTTTATTACCTTTAAGGATCACAATAGATTTTTGTCACATCTTATGAATGAGAAAGGTCGACTTAAAAGGCTTTAATAGAGCTCGACGAACTTTTAGGCTCCTAATTACAGTAATGAATTTTTGACCTTATCTTACTTTATGCTACCTCTATGTACGTCTGTAACTTACAAGCATAGTGACCTCAATGGACTTTTAAACGCCTCTAAACCTTTATAGCTTGGTCCAGGTTAAGGACAGAGAACATGTTTTTACAATTTTTGTTTGTTACATTACTCTGAGTTGAAATAACCGGTTTTAATTGATCGTCACACGAAAAAGAAAAAACGCTACGCTACCGTCTACAAAAACCGAAATTGTTCTTCCACCCTGCCTTTGGAGCACTCACAACACTTTTTATTTTATTCACCAAAAAGGTTTCTTTTATTTAGAGCTATCCCCGTTGAAATTGCACCCATGTTGATCCTAAAATACGAGTACTATAAATTAAAATAAAAGTATTTGCACTTACCTTTCTGTCATTTTTTTTGCTATTTTTAAGAGGATACATTGGAAAAGCAATACTATTAGTAAAGTTTTCGATTTCTTAAAGTAATTGAATTTTATGTGAAAAAATCCTTCGTATTCTTAACCGTTGTTATTTATCAAAGTTAACATATGCATTGACAACATGAAGTGTTATGTGTATCAAATTGGTGGAGATTGGCCAAAGGGGTGAGGGGCTACATCAGTTTGTATATCTTCGCTATTTTCGCAAATAGGGTGAATCGTTCAAGGGGATGGAGAATTCAGCATTAACATTCCTTAAATGTAAATGTAAATCATTAGAACTATAGTTGCAATTGTATCACGAGATCCACGCAATATATTTAGATGATTGGTTTTTGTACCGTCGTTTTTTCAAGCATTGTAGAAGTAATTGAGTAGGAGTTATATACAGATAATAATATAATACAAGAACCTTCAAATCACAAAAACAATATTTATCATTTTACAAATTAATTTTATACAAATACAAACGGTTTGCCTATGGAATAATTTTAAAAAGTTGCATAATAATTAAGCTGTTATCAAAATAGTGCAACGCGCAAGGCATAATAAACTAATTAGGTAATGTCAAGATAAGATAAGGAAAGTATGTAAACGCATATTTGTTAATTATTTGTATTTCATTAAAATTTTTAAAAACATTTAAATAATATTTATTACGAAACTCTTTCTTATCTCTGTGTTAACATAATAAAATAAATAAATAGTCTCATCTTCGGGAAAACCATTTTTCAAAACAGCACGAAGGAGACTTCAAATCTTTTAATATGCAAATAAGCCAATCAAGAATGTTTTATTGCGTTTTGATTTATTAGCGGTTTATTCTAATACTTTAAAATTAATTAAAGAAATATTTTTGAGGCATTTTGTTTCATAAATTATAACAACTATGTAAAATTAAAATATTTTTTAAAAAATGAGAAAAAAAGCATCAAAAAAATTTTAAATAAAACTAAATTATCAATAACGCTAAACAGAGAGCACCCTATTGGCACTTTTGCTGGCATTTAAGATTGTACTGATCTGAAAAACATTTTATAACAATAATAACTCATTATACAAGACTTTATAGTCCGGAGAGGACTTTATTCACTTGTAATGATAAATATATGTACGTATACATATGTATATGTTTTACTGAGATGTTTTTACATTATTGGGATTAAAAAAGTTGAAAATATAATTATATATAATTCTGCTAATGACGAGAATTTTTTTTATATTTACAATAAATGTTAAATATTGGGTAAACTCGTAAACTCAATATAATAATGTTAATTAATCATCAACGCAATGTCGTTTCGAAGTAAACGCATTTAAAGTATGAAGTTTTAAAATGGTATAATATACTTAATAATTACTTACATTTAATCTGCAATTCCAGCTCCAGATTTAACACTCCCAAGGTCAGATGCAGGACTAACTCCTATTTCAATCTAATTCGATTCAGGTTATTTTTTGCCGAGGTATAGCATAGTTACTTTACCTAACCTAGCGCATAATAAATTCTATTTAATTAAATGGTTCTCGACTCTAGCTGATTTACATAGATAAAATTGGAGCACGACTAATTAGATTTCGTTTTTGTTAAGATTGTATTGCATGCATAATTCCATTATTTTAAAATCATTCTAAGTCTACCAGGCTACAAGGTAAGCCACTGTAATGCAAAATTGAAATTAAAATTAATATGAGGTTCTCACGGATGCAAGTGTCAAGAGTCAAATGAGATATTTTAATCTGCTATTTTCAAAAAGCATGGTAGTAAGTGCACTTCTATCTACAGTGAAGTCCGGGTTCAGGCCTGCTTCCGTCGTTTCCTCCCGCTTCCGTTCACTAAATTTAAGAAGTAACACCATAAATTAAACGAGTGTTGATGGCGGGGAAAATGAGTTTTTATTGCATTTTATACATTAATATAAAGGTTATTGCGATCTTAAAATTTCACTCGAAATTGCGTAAGACGTTTTTATAATATATCTACTATTCGTGTCTAAACCTTGAATGCTCATTAAAATTAATTAATATTAATCTAAATTTCTTTAATTTTTAATTTATTGTATTTTAATAACAATAACTTAGTTTCACTGAAGCATCTCCCTGCATCTCTAGTAGGTAGGTACATGTTTTGCAATCAAGAGGGAAAACAATTGGGCTATTTATTTTGTGTAAACAATATCATGTTAAGATATTTATTTAAGTACGTGTAATTGTGAATAAAATTGAATCACAAGCTAATTTTTCCCAATCCAGCATTTTGCAATTTCCAATTGCTTACTGCATTTTAAACAGAGATTTTACTGCCTTTCTTATAATATATGTATACAATAATAGTTAAAATTAGAATGCATATGTCAAAATCTAAATTTCAGTCTTAATTTATATATATATAAAAGCCCTTAATTCAAAACTTTTATAACTACTTCGTCCTATATAATTTATGAATTCGTAAGAAGCCTTTAAATTTGAACAATTTAAATTAAAGACGGTTATTTCTCGAAATTCATATGTTTGATTTTAAGAAAACTGATAATTAATCAGATACTGATTTCTTCATCGTTCCGAAATAACTGAAGTATTAATATGAATAGTCAACCCAACACTTTCTACGTTCTTTCAATTGTTCGTACTCATTTTCATTTAAGATGAAAAACATAGGTTGGCCATTGTTTTTAAAACAATTCCCCAGAAACCCTCGACATCTGGCGGACAGACTAAATTACTTACATACTTTATTCTAGTTAATTTTCTATAAGTAAAATGTCCAGCGCCTATAATTATTTTACACTTGCAGACTGACTTCACAGGACTGAAGCCACCAAGCGAAATTTTATGCTTCCATATTTTATATGAGTCAATAATGGCTGAAAAAAATATGTAACTGAATTTTGTGTTACTAATGAACATGCTGGGACCTTCAAAATTCAGCTAAGAAATTATGAGGAAATGAATTTTTAAAAATATTACATATGTACTATAATGTTATTTGTTTGTACTATAAAATCCTTGCTATAATAGGTATTAGAAATGCGAAAATAAATTTGTTTATTTATTTATTAATTTGTTTGGTTTTTGTTCTGCCTTCATGGCTTCATAATTTTCCGAGGTCTTGAGCATATAGGAGCTATAAAAAGCGTATTCTATTGAATACAACTTTAAAACTATATGTATGTAATCGTAAGATGAATAAAAGGAAATTTATACCCCAGACAGACGGGCACGAACGAATGAACGTTCTTGAAGAATGATCATTGGCGTGTCGTCTGTCACCAAGAATGAAGTTTGAATGAACATTCGTAACTACATTCTCGTTCTCATCAATGAAGTTCCGGAAACTTCATTCGCAGAGAACGAGCATGGAAATCCTGGAAGAATCAGCTGATTTCCAGTGTCAAAGTGTGAATTGACAACTGCCAGCCAGCCAGTTGAGTTTTAATTCTGTGATCATGGAGGTGGGGAAGGAGCAGGAAGAGTTGCAATACGTTTAGTAGCTTGCGAACGTTTTCGTAAAGTTGCTATTAATTTCACCGATTCACTCGTGCGCATTTTAAACTCAAAAATTCTCGACTCGAATGAAGTTGGCCGTCTGTCATGCATATAACGAATGAAGATTCGAGAGAACGATCATTCATCGAACGTTCATTCGTCCGTGCCCGTCTGTCTGGGGTATTACACTGTTATTTATAAAAACATTTTTTAAAGTGTTATTTCAAATTATTTCGAAAAGTGTGTTCCCAATCCAAAAATCCAGAAAGGTTGCAATTTTGATACCACAAAAGTAGTACTTAGAGCCGTATGAGTTTTTGCTATTAAGCATAAAGAGAGAATTCACAATTAGAGATATTAAGGAACACTGACTGAATCAATTCATTCAATACAAATCACATTCAAATTTTTATTTACATACATATACATACATATATATACATCAATACATATATATACATTAATACATATATAGACATTAATACGTCTACAAAATATTACTACCTATTTTAAATTAATAATTATTTGTTTTTCAGACGCTCTATGAAAATACTTCAAAATGGATAAAGTTCTATCAGTGGATGTTAGTTTTAAAAACTTAAGCTATATTGTAGCGACGCCGACCAGAAAAGGTAATTTTTATATATTTTTGTTTCTTTTCCCTTGAATTAAGCTATCCAGCGATGTATGAATAAGATTTACTTTAATAACAAAAACCTATTCTATTTATTATTCTTAACGTAGCAAATAAAATACTCCGGTTCACACCAAACTCGATACGACGCGGAGAAAAACGCATTATGAACAAATCCATAACTTGATACCTACAATGACAGAGTCCATAATGTACGTAAAGTAGATCGCACATTATGTAAAAGTTACTATATTGCATTATGATCTGTTTTGAAATAAACAAGAATAAATTGGGCAGCAATATTAGTGAGGGACAAATTCAGTTTGGTAAAAAACGTTGCTCATTAAACACTTTCCCCAACCATTTAATTATGATGTATGTAAGTACATACATAATGTTTACACTACATTTGTTTAAAACTATGTCAAAAGTCACGAATATCAAAGTAATAAAACAGTCAAGTTCACGATCTTTGTAAACAAAAATATGTCGATTGCCTTGATAATGCAATCGCAGATATATACATATGTACATTCACACAAAGGTTGATAATAACTGGTTTGTATACCTTTACTTGACAAGACAAGAGAGCATGAGTTTCCCAATATAACGTAAAAAAAATATAATAAACAAATGTGATCGCGTGTTCATTTCAATTATATGAATCAAGAGTCCATGACAATGATATGTAATTTATTAACATATAAGTAAATATTAGGCAATTCCATTTTGAGAAAATGTTCATCGTCATCCGGTGATGATCAATGATAATAACATCGGCGTGACATCAATTCTGTAAAAAAAAAAAGATTGATATACCTTCCATAAAATTATTTCTCTAAATAAAGAATCCGAAATCGACAATGTTGATCACGTCACCTTTATAAGCAAGGTTTAAAAAGTTAACGAGATTGTATTTTCACCCTTCTGGAAAGATTTTAAAAAAGTTACGAATTGTCAAAAATGCTCGTAAAAGAAATTTTTACTTTTTATGTTTCGATATATACATACAAAAATAAGCATAGGTATGTAGATTTTAAAAACAAGGTAATTTAAAAAAAAAAAAAAGTAAAAAATGGGGTCGCATTTGAAATTTCAAAGTTGTCCGCCTTCCCACAGGAGATGCGGAGGTTTATAGTCAAAACAGTTACTTTTGTTTTAAAAGTTGATAACCACTACGTTCCATGTTACCCCTGTTTCATAAGTTTCGGACAATATTACGTAAAAAAATGTGTTTTTGATTTATTTCAATTTTTTTGCTTTTTTTTACTTGTTAAATGTTTGAGATTATCATTGTATTGAATTGTTTTTATCAAAAACCGTTCGACAGCAAAATCAGCATTATAGATGCATAACTAACATAAAGTATTCATCATTGATTTTACACTTTTGCGAAGGGCAAAATTCTTTTTATGGGAAACGGAGCTAGTACTTATATTCCGATTAGAATAATTTCAAAATCAATGCCATGGGACTTATAGTTCCCGAGTTACATATATAATATTTTGGACCCCTGCAAAAATTACAACATGAATTCTGAAGTGCCACATAGTGCTCAAAAACATGATCAAGCCGTCACTGCTGTTCACCCACATGCATACCTGAATAACTAATAATTTTAATTTATATTTCTTCATTTAATATTGTCAGCTTTTTTAATCGATTTTTTAAATGAGTTAGGCAGAATTTAATTGATATTCACATATTTTTTTATGGAAAAGCTCAGAATTATTAAATTAAAGATTAAATTTATCACTTCATATAAACAATTAAAAATGTATATAGTGCAGATAGGAAACTTCTTGTGTATCTATAGTTACAGATAGGTACATGATAAACTTGCCTAGCACAATCACAGATCACTTACTCAGGGTGCAAGGCATTTATTAAAAGATTTTGCTGTAAATAAACTTTACCTGTTTCCAGGCTCTACATCAAACCCGTCGCTAGCTCGCAGACATATGTACATTATGTAAATATGTACATATGAACCCCGAATACAAAAACTATGTACAAAATTATAACAAGACTGCAAATTTCTATTCGTATCAACCACTCTACAATTTATTGGGGTACTTTTTCTTGCAGCTAATTAAACTTTGAAATAAAAACAGGCCGAGGTAATGGAGCTTGGGGTATATAACATAATAATATTTGCAGAAACCTATCGTTTAAATTAAGAGTTTCACATTGAAGGTTCCTTTACCTTCTATCGTACCTGATTTACTTCTCACCTTTTAAAAAATGCAATTAAAAAGTGTTCAAAATTAAAGCAACAAAAACTAAGCCATTATGAAAACTAGTCAGAACGACGAACATTTGATGCTAAAGAGTTGATTTTTTCATTTTGCTATTTTTAGATCGTTTTAAACCGGTTCTTGTTTTCGTGAAATTAATTTATTAAAATCTACTCCTAAAACTCCGAAAACACTGTTACTTATGTATATTTTACTTAAAACATTTTATATTGCAGCAAAAAAACACATTCTCAATTCAATATCTGGGACCTTCAAATCGGGTGAGCTAACTGCAATAATGGGCCCTTCTGGTGCAGGAAAATCGTCACTGTTAAATATATTAACTGGATTTACGTAAGTTTTATATTTTATTCTTGATAGCCCGATTTAACACATAAATTTTAGCAAGAATGGTATTACAGGAGAAGTTAATTTTACGGGTTCAAAAAAAGGAAAGAACTTATGCAGCTATATCTTGCAAGAAGATAACTTTTTCCCTTGGTTCACCGTCGAAGAATCAATGATTCTTGCAGCAACATTAAAAATATCTAATAAATCTATGACAATGAAAGAAAAGCAGATGTTGGTAAGCAAACAAAAACGAAGCACAAAATAATTATAATGGAACATAAGCTTAATTATATTCTCTTGCAGATAGAAAACATATTGAGTACATTACACTTAATTAATGCAAAACGAACGAAATGTTCTAATCTTTCTGGTGGACAGAGAAAACTGTTGTCTATTGCTCTAGAATTAATTGACAATCCTCCTGTTCTTTTTCTTGATGAACCTACGACGTAAGTTCCCTTTTTAGTAGAAGATATTTTTAATATCTTTTACAATGAGTATGTTTGCACATTAGATCAGAAGAAGTATTAGTTTTTCAACTTTATTAAGGCCAATGTATATAACACCGATTTTACAACTTTGCAGAAAATTGGATATTAAAAGATTTACATAAATGAAAAAAAACAAGAAATAAGCAATTTTCTAAATATAATCACATAACATTTTGTTAAACACTATAATTGAAGGAAAAAACAGAGAAGGCATGGTTTATCTTTAATTTTTTCCACAATTGTGTATGTGGCAACATATCTATTTTCATATCTGGCAAAATAAGAGTTGAAATTTTTAAGTTCAAAAAAATTGTAAAATCAGTCTAATATAAATTCGACATAATGTAGGTTTTCAGCAAATTTTTCAACTAGGACAATTTCCAATAGCGTTCAAAGAATGACAAGATAATGTTTCTTTAGTTTAGTTGTTGATATTTCTTTATGTTTTTATAAAAAACCCAAAAAACTGTAGGGAATTTTGCTGAAATTGTTTAATTTATAAATTTTGTTGTGAAAATTAGATAATTTTTTAACCGAAAGAATTTGTTAAATTAGTTAACTGTGTTTATTCAAAAATTGCCTAGCCTAATGAAAGCAATGTACTTGTTAAATACTTTAAATTTGTGAAGTAATGCATTTTATTTTCATATATATTTTAGAGGTTTAGATAGTTCCTCGTCGATGGACACCGTTAGACTATTACAAAGCCTAACCCAGGAAGGACGGACAATTGTATGCACTATTCATCAACCTTCTGCGTCGATCTATCTAATGTTTGATCATATATATGCACTCGACAACGGGCAGTGCGTCTATCAAGGAACACCTCAGAATACCATCCCCTTTTTACATTCCTTAAATATTGAGTGCCCGAAATACCATAGTACAGCCGATTTTCGTAAGTATAAGAATAAGTATTAATAATTCTCCGAAAACATGAACAAAAGACAAAGAAAAAAGCTGTCACTAAATTTGCTGTTATTTCTGAATAATATTATCCAAAACCAACGTACTCCTAAAACGTGAACGTATTTAAGCGAAGGTTGCAAACTCTAGATATTTTTCTGTAACCGTTTTACAAAACAGTCATAAGACCGAAAAGACAAAACATTTTAAAACGAAATTGTTGATGGGCTTTATTTTCAAATGTATAAAAAAATGACGCAATAGCAAACTCATTCCCGTCGCATTCAGCAAAAATAGTACGTACTTTGATCGTGCATAATGCGACAATTATAAATTGCATTATGAAAAGCCTTCGTTCAATTTCCTTTCTTTTCATTTAGTGCTTGAGGTAGTAACGGGAGAACATGGAAATTTCACAAAGCAAATGATTGAGGCCGCAAAAAATAATGCGTGGCGTCATAATGAGGATAGTGAGTCTGTAGAATCATATCAATTCAGCGATAACAAAAAGCTTTCCGAGGTCAGTTGCTCTACAGAATCCAGACACACTTATCCTCCACCTGAATGGATGCGGCTTTGGATATTAATAGGACGATGTCATATTCAATTCTATAGAGATTGGGTAAAATTCATATGTAATTTAATCAGAAATATGAAATAAAATGACATATTTTTCAGACTGTCACGCATCTTAAATTATGTTTGCACATTATTTGCTCAATTATTATTGGGTTGTTATTTGGTGACTCAGGTACAAATGCAGCAAAGGTTATCTCAAACATAGGGTTGTTTTTAGTCTCTATTGTGTACCTTTGGTACACCACCATGATGCCAGGAGTTCTCCGGTGTAAGCATATTTAATAATATTTGATAAAATATACATTATTAATTTTTCAATAAATTTTAGTTCCTCTGGAAATAGCAACAATTAAAAAGGAAACTTTTAACAATTGGTATAAACTCCGAACGTATTATCTAGCAACGATTATAACGTCTACACCTGTCCATGTAAGTAGTTTGTTTTGTTTTCGGTATATGTGATTAAATATGTATTTAATTTTTATTTAATTTCTCAAATAAATCTTTTATTTCCTTCAAATAGATTATATTTGCAACTGCTTTTTCTACAATAACGTACTTAATGACGAATCAGCCATTCGAACTGGAGCGTTATGTTAAGTTTGCTTTCGTTAACATAATGATTACAATCGCAGCAGATGGCTTCGGTGTACTATTAGGATCTGTAGCCAATCCTGTGGTAAAAATGAAAAATATTGTCTGCACTGAACATTTTTCATGTTTAGACTGTTGTAATGTAACATCAAAATGTTGTTGGTTAATGCTTGTTAAAATATTTGAATGGTAACTTGATGGTTGATTTTACATTTTTCGAAGTTTGTCGAGGGTCCGAATGATGTGGAACTAGTCAAAATCAAGTTCTATTTACGTTACTTTTGTGTTTGTGGCGAATCATAACAATTTTTCGCACGATATAGAGACACTATGTCAAAGTAGACATAATACTCTCCCCTAGTTCCATTTTTCGCGCCAAATAGAAAAGTTTGATAGTATGAGTTCAGAATCGCATTATGCAACCTAAACCTCTATCTAAATAAATCATATAATTTTATAATATAATTATAAAAACCACCACCTCGGAACTTCAAACACCTTGTAAAACTCTGTAAAAGAATTATCACTGTAAATTATATACTAGCAACATCAATGCGGACAACAAACACAGTATGCAAAATGTCCAGTGCAGACGAAGGATCAAAATAAATTTATTAAGCGAAATATTAATTTTACAGAATGGAACATTCTTTGGAGCTGTACTTACTTGTTTTATGTTAATATTCTCCGGTTTCCTTATTTTATTTGAGCACATGCCTTCGTATATGAGAATAATTTCATATTTATCCGCACACCGTTACGGACTGGAGAACTTGGTAGTGTCCGTCTATGGAAATGGAAGGGCTGATTTGCTTTGCCCGCCACAGACAATGTACTGCCATTTAAGGTTTGTGGTCTCCATATACCTCTAGTGCAATTTAAAAACTATTCTGTTTAAATTTCAGGAAGGCAAGCCTTCTTCTCAAAAATTTGGGAATGGCGACCAGCAATTATAATTTTAATGTTGGTATTCTTTTGCTGCAAATTAGTGTGTTTAAGGGCTTAGCATATTTTACACTTAAAAGGGCACTGCGTAATGGAAGCTGAAAGATGCTACGCTAGGGTAATTAAAAAAGGTTGTGGAAACACCGTGTCCTATGGAATAATATTTGTTTACATACTTTTATAAAATAGTGTGATATTTGGTTTAAGTAAATGGTATAAAGCAATTATACAAGATTTACAAAAATTTGACGTGTTATTATTTCATTAAAATAATTGAATTGATCTACTTAATATTAGCATTAGCTGTGTTGTTGTTGTTGTATTAAATATGCTAATGACGCAATATGGAAATAGGGATAAGCTCGATATTTTGTGCAATTTCTTTTTAAATATTCTATCTACATAAATAATGGAAAAACCAAAAGGAAATGTTTATAAAATAGGAGGACTTCAAGGTTTCTGAGTTCCTCCTCAGCGATGGTGTCGGTTCTATCTTCACTTTGTCCTATCAAAATCAAATATACACATACATATGTACGTAAAGGAAGTCGATATCGTCCGCTCCAAGACAAAATAGTTTGAAAGAGAATTGGAAATACATATAGGTTATATGATATAACATATAACATGGAATTCGGAAGTACGAAATTTTCCGTGTGAGGAATTTTTCATTCAAAAATATTAGGACGATGCGAGACTAGGCATGTTTACGTCATTGAAAAAACACAAATTTTTATATTATATTCCCCAAAGATTTATTGGAATTTTGGAACGAGAGACTTCATAGCCTCGTAATCCCTGCAACTCACACAATAGTTCATAATATAAGGGCGCGTGTGTGTGTGTTTATTTCAGAAATTTTTAACTAACAAATTATTTTGAGATGTAATTTTAATTAGAAGAATTTTACATACAATTAAAAAGATATAAAATTTTTAAATTTGGAGCCATTTGAGGTCGTTTATCCCGCCGAAAGAAATAAACAGAGCTTTAGATGAAAACCGTTAAAACTCAGCCCACCATGCCATTTTATTTTTTTCAGTGGTTTGAACGAAAGTTCTGTTGTAGTTTTTCGATGTGTATTGGCAGCACATTTCCTTCTTTTTGACATATGTCATATTTATAAGGCCGAGTGAATTTGTGATTTCGAGTTCTGCGTCCTGACTTTATTGAAGTAATTGCGAAATGGAAGCATTAATTCCAGTAATTAACAAACTGCAAGATGTGTTTAACACTGTGGGATCAGATTCAATTCAATTGCCTCAAATAGTTGTTTTAGGAAGTCAGGTAATTTTTAAGAAAATTTATATGAAACTTGTTTCACACCAATATTAGAAGTTTGTATTATATAACGAAATACCGGCGTTTAATCAAACGGAAACTTATTTTAAATATATTTTAATAAATAATGAACGAAATTATTTAACTTTGCATGAGAATAACGTTCGAGAAGTTTAATTCAACATTATTTGAAGCCTGCAGAGTGAGAAATAGTCGCAAGGGTTGTTTTTATGCATGGCTATAAATAGTCCTTTTCTTAAAAGTCAATAACCTAAAGCTAGTATTTTGCCTAATATACATATTGCAGAAAATTTAGTAGTTTCTGATATATTATTCTGCAGAGTTCTGGAAAGAGCTCAGTCATTGAAAGCTTGGTTGGCCGCTCTTTTCTGCCGAGGGGAACTGGGATTGTCACCAGGAGACCTCTCATTTTACAACTTGTATATTGTCCAGTGGACGATAAAGAGAATCGAAGTTCTGAAAATGGTAAGTAATTTTTTTTTCATTCCAATCCCTTCTATCGCTTATTTATGCAGGAACTGCGAACGTCGAGGAGTGGGGCAAGTTTTTGCACATCAAAAAAATTTTCACAGATTTTAATGATATACGGAGAGAAATAGATACGGAAACTATCAGAACGGCTGGGAACAATAAAGGGATATGTCCTGAGCCAATTAATTTAAAGATATACTCCACTCGGGTGGTTAATCTAACTTTGGTCGATTTACCTGGTATTACGAAAGTACCAGTAGGTGATCAACCGGATGACATAGAGGCACAAATAAGAAATCTTTTATACAAGTACATTGAAAACCCAAACTCGATCATACTAGCAGTAACTGCGGCCAACACAGATATGGCAACAAGCGAAAGTTTAAAGTTAGCAAAGGATGTTGATCCTGATGGAAGAAGAACTTTGGCTGTTGTGACAAAACTTGATCTCATGGATGCAGGAACCGATGCTATTGACATTCTTTGCGGGCGAGTAATCCCAGTTAAATTAGGAATAATAGGTGTAGTAAATCGATCTCAACAAGATATTATTGATCAAAAGCATATTGAGGAACAATTGAAAGATGAAGCTGCCTTTTTACAAAGAAAATACCCTACGCTTGCAACAAGGAACGGCACACCATACTTAGCAAAAACTCTTAATCGTCTACTGATGCATCATATTAGGGATTGCCTGCCTGATCTTAAGGTAATTCAATTTAATATTTGTTGTTTCTTCTAATTAAAATGGATAAATAAAATTAAGCTATAACTACCTCTCAGAACCAATTGCTCCTTTGCGAATACATATTAACTTCTTCCTGCCCAATTATAAATATATTCATTCAAAATTCAGTTTTATATTATTTTGCATAATGCATAATTCCACTGTTAGGAATTTACACCAGATACATAGGTATATGTGAGAATAATTAATAATTATTCTGGCTATTGCCGGGTGTGGGCAAGCTAATACTTACATATTTACGTATTTTATTTCAGACAAGAGTTAATGTGATGATGTCGCAATTTCAATCGCTTTTACATTCATATGGAGATGACGTGACAGATAAGAGCCAAACTCTTCTACAAATCATTACAAAATTTGCTAGTGCATATTGTTGCACAATCGAGGGCACCGCTCGTAATATAGAAACAACAGAACTTTGTGGTGGTGCACGCATTTGTTACATTTTCCATGAAACTTTTGGTCGAACTTTGGATTCAATACATCCATTAGCTGGTCTCAGCAAGATGGACATATTAACAGCTATTCGAAATGCTACTGGCCCTCGACCTGCGCTCTTTGTTCCAGAAGTATCATTTGAGCTTCTTGTCAAGCGCCAAATTCGACGTTTAGAGGAACCGTCTTTGAGATGTGTGGAGTTAATTCACGAGGAGATGCAACGAATCATTCAACATTGCGGGAATGAAGTTCAACAAGAAATGCTTAGGTGAGTTGAGTTGTGCTTTATCTAACATGTAAAAACATTTCTAAAGGTGCGGATAGGTTTCCGAAATTACATGAAAAGATCGTTGACGTAGTAACACAACTTCTAAGACGACGTTTACCAACTACAAATATAATGGTTGAAAATCTTGTGGCTATTGAATTAGCATACATCAATACCAAACATCCAGATTTTCATAAAGATGCTGCCCTCGTCCCTAGTCTCCTAAAATCAGATATGCTTGAACCATGGATTCAAGCAAATGCGAGACGAAATATGCCACAACGAACTACGTCCCCACAAGTTACAGGTATTCATGGTGAAGGCGATCGAGCTGACGTTATTCAAGTAAGTAGAACGGTTTATAAGTTGCAAAATAAAATGAAATCTTATTTTTACAGAATCATGTGATGGAGAATCAAACACAGCAAAACAGTTGGCTATCAAACATTCTTCCGCCAC
Source organism: Machimus atricapillus (assembly GCA_933228815.1). NCBI lineage: Eukaryota > Metazoa > Arthropoda > Insecta > Diptera > Asilidae > Machimus > Machimus atricapillus. Next base: position 59,314,613 of record OW121784.1, read on the forward strand.
CCTCTACACGACCAGAAAGTATCGAGAGTTCAGCAAATAATACACCTGTACATAACACAAATCTTAGTCCTCTCAAGCCGGTAAATTTGCTCCCTGATGTCCCTGTGAATACGACATCTCGGAAACTAACAGATAAAGAACAAAAAGATTGTGATGTCATAGGTAACAAACCATTTAAATTTGCTAGAAGCTGTTAATAATGCCTTATATTCCGCAGAACGACTCATTAAATCCTATTTCTATATTGTGAGAAAATCAATTCAAGATTCAGTACCAAAGGCTATTATGCATTTCTTAGTTAATTATGTTAAAGATAATTTACAAAGCGAACTGGTTACCCATTTGTATAAATCAGAAAAAGCTGAGGAATTGCTTAATGAATCAGATCATATAGCCATTAGGCGAAAAGAAGCTGCAGATATGCTTAAGGTAAGTACCTACTCTTTATTATTTATATAGATCCATACTTTAACAATTACATATTATAAAAGTCGCTCAGCTGCTAAATTATTTAATTCGAAGTACGAATAACAAACTTGTTCTGCTCAAAGTATATTATAAGAGGGACAGAGTGTAAAATTCCTCCAGTTCAAGATTCAAGTAGAGTTTAAATTGTGTGCTCACTCTAAGGTTCTGAAGTTTTTAAAAGGCTGAGACTATACAAAAAAGGACGTTATATTACTTTTAACAATACCATACACGTCATAATCCGTTCAGAAGCATTCAAATGTCCCACCTCAAATATCAACTTTTGTACAATTTATCAAAAACATATTTTTTGTAAAAATGAATATAAGAACTTTGTATCTACATCTGCTCTTAACATGTATTTGTTAATATAAAAATTTATTATTCTTTTTTGTGTTATTATTGTAATTGGATTATAAAATTTGTTGTCATTTCAGGCTCTTACCCGCGCTAATCATATTATAAGTGAAATCAGAGAGACACATATGTGGTAAGGATCACTTACAGCAAACAATGACATTTTTACGAAAAATTAAGTATAAACACATTTTTCATTAAGCTATCGTTGCTAGTTAGTGTAATATACTTAAGATACTTAAAATATAAAATATTTGTAACTCTTCGAGAATGTATGGGAAAACGATTATTTTGAATTTTATTTATGTTTGTTTAATGATCTTAAGCATTTGGGGGTCATAAGAATGACAAATGTTTCAGAAGCCCATCTTACATATATTGTGAATTCATTATGAAGTTTACACATACATATTTAAGTTATCTACTTTATTATTTTGAAAACAGAATGCTAAATTCCTATTTTAAGAGGTCATTCCCAAAAATAATATGAAAGCTAGTCTAATTCATCCAATAATCAATAAAATATTGAAATAGCTATAAAGACTTTTATTTTTCACTATGATTGGCTTCATAACCACCATTGAAAACTATTTACTCTACAAATTTACCAAAATGACTTGTAATTAAAGCAAATTTATCCCTTTCGCTTACATTACATAAATTTTATCCCTCATTTAATTTTAATTTAATGTACAAGGTGTCCTGGAGAAATGTGCAACATGATGATAAATGTCGATCGACCAATTCTTTAACATGAAATCCGTGCTGCCGCAGTTAATATAATAGAAGGGGCAAAAGTTAGGTTTTTTTAAGTATACGAATTATTTCAATTTAAAAAATTGGAACTTGTTTGAAATGAAAACTAGGACTGGTTTAAGACGAAAATAGACTTTTGTATTTTAAAAGCTCCTTTATTGAATTGAAAATTTTGACTTATTTACGTTGAAAGTAGACCTTTTTGTTTTAAAAAAGACTTTATTGAATTGAAATACGGCCTCCGTGATTTGAAAATGGACTCTTTTGAAGTAAAAAAATTATATATTTGAGTGCATTGCAGTACAAAATATGTTTAAAAACAAATATTCAGGCCAGAATGAGAATTTGAATAAATTAGTATTGCAATCCGGAGCAAGTTCCAAGATCCATTTAGAATAGTATAAAAATTGGTCACCTGGCTGCAATGTGAGCTCGACATCAATTGTTTTGTCTACAGGCTTACCTTATTAGTTTTTGTCATAATAGCCACATCGCTGCTAGTACATACATTTCCTATTTCCAGTACACCTTTGAAGGGGCATGGCAGCAATTTGCTCTAGATGAATACTGATATATATAATTATTTATACATACGTATGTATATATAAATAAATATTATCACAACCCCAATCAACAAAAAAACAACACGGCAGTTCGTGAGAAATGTTATATAGTCAAGTTGATATGATACATGTTAAAAGAGTAAGTTATAAACGAATGAAATGCAGAAACCTTAATAAATGTTGATCACCTGATCTTTGCTAAAGTAATTATTTTTGAATACTCTACGCTCGGTTTGTATCAGATAAGACCCTAACGATGCATCCCACGCCACCTTTGGCAAACGTTTTTTCATGCCATTGCAGAAGATGACCACTAGAGCCCTCAGAGGGAATCTCGAAGCCACGGTAAATGTACTTCATTAAAACATCCAAAAGTTCATGCTCATCCAAAGCCTCAATTGCTGCATCCATTTGGGAATATTTTATAGATAATAGAACCCGAAGAGTTAAATTTAGTGCATGATCCTGAAAACCATAAAACATTAAGAACATTCTTATCTTTGTAAATATTTTTAAAATACCTTAATTTGCTGATTTTTACATGCCAATGGTGCACTTTGTAGTACCATTACCAAAGCGTCAATGTACTTTCCCGTGAATAATTCGTTAAGGAAAATCTTAGCAATGCTTTGTTACTGAATATCTTATTCAAAAAAACATATTACATAAATTTAATGCGTTTGGTGTCGTAGCCAACAGTTCTTGAGCAAATAGTTCATAAACAGTTGCATTACATACATACATGCACACATTCCCTTTCATGTACCAATGTACCTGAAGAAATTAAAAAATTTAAAAGGAGTAATGCAACATGTCAAAATAATTTGATATGTTATAATTTTCGAAAGGATGTTCGTTTCGTACTGAACTGAACACGCTCTAAAACATCAAATGAAAAATGTCCTTTTTGTTTATGAGTAAAATAAGAAGGAAATCAGGAGTCAAGAGTATTTAAAAAATGTATAGAAAGTTTTGTATTTTCTGCGGTTTTTAAGTTATATTGTGGAGAGAAGCAAGTTTAATGAAACTTTGTATAAAATCGCTAAAATAAGTGACATTGATTCCGAAAAGTAAGATTTAGAAAATGTTTAAGGTTATATATCTCAAGAAGTATAGCTTTTTGCATGTTTGTTCGTTTTGAGTCAATCTTAATATTAATATTGTAAAGCTAAGTTAATTGTTTCAAAAGGATATTGATTAAGTAGAGCTGCGACTTCGTTCTCATCTGGTCCTAAAGTACCACCGGAGTCCGCTTCATCTTCCTTAAAATTGTCTTCATTATATTGATCCACATCTATTTTACGGAATGCCGAGCTTGAAGTATTCTTTGCCATTTTAATTTAACAATTGAATATAAGATTAACAAAGCGCTCAATTGCCGAAAACTACTTTTATTTGTACCGCAAACACCAATGACTCAATTTCCCTAAAGTTCCTTAGAGGGCGAGGCAAAACCCACTGACGTGAACTGTCAGTGTCGGTTTCTTTTCTTATCTACTTCAAACCTTGAAAGAAGAAACTCACAGAGAAGTTATTAACATAAAATATAAATCGACCGTTGGCCAACAGAAAATGCTGTATAAAGAATATTCGCTTCCTTTTTAAGCATAATTTCCCGCATCCCCATCAATGCTATTTAAAAAAATAAAGCGAAAACACTATCTAGGGCATATTCTGAGTTCCAATTTACATACCATAACAAATACAGACTCGGAGACTATCGGGGATTTAGTAAGCATTGAAAATCTAAAGAGTTTCTAATTCGATATCGGTGGTTAATGTTTAATATTACTAACGAAATACTTTTTGCGAACATTCAAAGCCATTGAATGCTACTCCTTGGTATTTTATAATCTCTGGTTGTACTAATGTAGCAGGTTTTTTAATTATATAAAACTCATCTGAACCCGAATTCGTATTTCAAGTTTCAAATAAAACTTATTTATGCAATTAATTAAAACATATAAAAATATTTATTGTTTTTTATTGAAAATAGAAATAACGTGGTTTATTTCTTTCTGAAAACAGTATGTTGTTAAATTCCTGGCCACCACTGCAACTGCAACTACTTTCTTCTGCAAATGTAGACGACCGATATAGAGGACTTCTAGTTTTTGGAATAAATATTTTAACTACGCAATTGGACAAATGCTTTATTTATAAAGTGGTTCAAATGTTAAAGCGAACAAAATAATAAATATAAATTTAGTGAACAGCTAGTATTATATCTAATTTGGGTCAGTATAATTAGTTGGATCAAATTCCCTGTCATCATCTTCTATGCATTCATCTGATGAAACGCTATTAGGTCTTCCCGAGGTAGTAAGAAGTAATTCTTGGCCTGCGAGTACCGAGGACAAACCTCCAGAAGAAGAATCGATTTCAATTCCAAGTAGAATTTTGCAAAACGTTTCGATGTTAAAGGAATCGCCCAGGTGCATGAGATCAACTTCAAGATCTTCAGGTGATTTATTTTTATATTCATCGCTCCACATTTCATGAGGCTTTAGTAATTCGAAAAGGTACTGTATAGCTTGAGGTCTTGGAACTGATTCAGCTGTTTCAGTAAGTAATTCTATAATTTTTTCCAAAGATATTTCACAAGTCGGAACTTCTTTATCTGATTGCCTCAATCCTTCAGTTGCAACATATTGCAGAGCTTCGGCAATATCAGTTAGTTTATAGCCATCGATCGGTTTATGATTTAAATATATTTTCATAGCTTCGGCAAATGTTATTTTTGATGGATGTATTGAAAGTTGCTTTGTACCGTTTGTCAATTCCAAATGTATAATTTTAATCTATTATAATTAAAATTTTAAACAAAATTTTTTATATACCAAAACTACAGCATACCTCCCATTCACTTGGAAAGTACCCGATTGCACGTAGGTAGTCAGCCAAATCAGAGAAGCTAATAGTGTCTTTTATCTAATAAAAGAAATCATTTGGAAATATCACTAAATATTAGAAAAGTGAGCATACATAATAATCCTCGGGAGTATCCAACGTAACGGTCAATAGTTGCATATGAAGAAAGAAATTCTGCATTTCTTTAAAAAGCCATCCATCTTTACCTCCTGGAAGAAGGGTGCAGAAGGGTGCCAGTCCGTCGCCACCCATCATTAAATGGGACTTTACAGCACTGGAAATATTTATATACATGTCTATACTATTATACAAATAATGTGTTAAACTTTATTAGTATTTTTAATTATCTGTAGAACTAATGAACCCAATTTTAGACTATCTAGTTGAGTAATCGAATTAAATGTAAGATACAAATGAAGGTCACAGGGAAAAACCGTAATTCACGAAAAATAATACCATTAAAAAGATAAATTAAATTAATTTAGTAATACCCAAAAAGAAGCTTAAAACGTCGTCTTAAATAATACATATAGTAGTACCTAATTGTAGCGCAAATTCTAAGAACAAGTTAAATGCAAATATATATTTGTTTTGAGAATGGTTTTTGTTTATATATTCTATTATATATTAATTATATTTGTTATTTTTTATTATTTTTTAGTTTTTTTTAGTTTGTAAGTATATATTCTATATGATCCAGTTCCTACGAAGAGGTATTACTTATGTTTTTTTAAGGAATTCATATGTAATATTGTACTGGTTAAATAAATAAATAAAAAATATTTGATAAAAATGTAATGTAAATGGTCGGCATAAACTTACAAAACTACAGAACTATTTGTGAATTTTCAAATACACCCAAGTCTGTTTTTACACGTTCAACCAAGTGCTAAGGAATTAAATTTGGCAGAAATTATGTCCTCATGCGGTAAGATAAAAGATTAAAAAAAGTGTATACCCCAGACGTTCTTGATTTTCAAGAAAAGGCATGTGCGAATATATAAATTGGTGAAGACATGATAACTAAATTCTGGGTAGAATTAATGCGTATTTTTATATACAAATAATGCGTTATTTACGATTATGAAGATAACATGCTGAAATGAGTTTTCAAATGATTTATTATTTTATTTTGCCGATTTAAAAGATTTAACTCTATTTTTCCATATGGACAGTGTATTTTTTTTTACATCGAGCGCATCTATCGTGTAAAAGTAGACTTGGGTATATAACATTTATGACTAAATTAATACATATTTGATACAATTTATAGAGCGATAAGGAATTCTCCCTTATTACTTTGAACTCCAATCCCACTAAGTATGAAAAACTTTAGCCTATACTTTTACAATAATTATTTCCTTTTAAATGGACTAAAAGTATAAACAATAAAAGTTAATTTAAAAAACCAAAAAACCCGACTGACTGTAAAAAAGAACTAAAAATTTTTAAGTTACTGTCAAAATGGTAGCATAAAAGTGTTATAATATATACATATATATTTGGAATTGGCTATTTATTTTTCATTTGATTCCTATATTGTTATAAAAAAAAAAATTTTTTATTCCCCCTCAATTTATTTTTTTTTTGCGGACCCGATATTTAAATATTATACCCTATGTCACTCCTCCAATTGAGACGAATCTAATGACACCTCACTCTTCTAAATCGGTCAAGCCGTTTAGGTTACAGGAGGTCACAATGAAACGGACATTACATAAATATACATACGCGCGAAAAACATTACCCTCCTTCTGGGTCAGTCGGGTAAAAATAAAGTGTAGATTTAAACACGCGTATAAAACAATACAGCCGTAAAATCGTCAAGCAAAAATATACGTACATTATGATATAATTATGTGGGACACTATAGATATCAATAGAAGGGAGTGCCGTGCCGTCATATACACATACACAATATACATATGTACTTACATATACATATGAGAATTGCCATATTCACTATTAATTAAATGTTGCTGATTTTAATAAAGTAATAGGTACAAAAGCAAAATTAATTTATTCGTACACTCAATAAACCACGGAGAACTCGGTATGCGAGTTCTACCCGCATTTAGCGGGATTTTATGAATGTACTGCTCTTACCCTAGTTTAAGCTTCCAAATGGTCCCACCGCAGTCCCCATATCCTTGAACAAATACTTCATCGTCGTAGTTAGCTGTTAAAAGAAAGGTGATCTAAAATAAATGTTATTATCTTAACTATTCTTATTTTAATTTTTATTTTCTACCTTCGAATAATGTGCCAGTACTCCTGAATAACGAAATGGATTACCATCTAATTGGCCAAACGCGACTCCTAAAGTTTTATCAGTTGCGAAAATCAACAGTGAGTTTATTGGGTTTGGGTCCGCTGGTTTCACCTAAAAGTAAACATTATAATACCTAAGAGCTCAATAGATAAAATACATATACAATTATACGTCGGATAGGCGAATCGAATATTGGTCCCAACACAGTTTTCAAGCAGTCCAAATTCGAAGGATCAAAAAACCTTAATTTGTATAAATCATTTGCTATAAGAAGTAATTGACTTTGCTTTGAAGATATCATAATAAAAGATGACGTCGGCACTAGAGCAGCTGCTGTTATTTTAGCAGATTGTTCGAGTCGGACATCTCTAATAAATTCAAATCCTCTGCCATGAATTGTTCCCTGGGTACTATACTCAACGAAAAAACGGTCTTCTGCGACTGTCAATAGCTTTTTTGATTGATTTGTAAAAAACACACCCACAATTGGAGCACAGTGAAATCGATATTTTCCAATCAATTCTATATTTTCGTCGAAATGCACAAGCACTGTTGTATAATCAGTGTCCTGTAAATTGAAAAAATTATAGTGAATCTTAATTATTAATATTAATAATTCATTTACCGTGTACGCAAGAAAACCGCATTGTCCAAATACAATTTTAACAACTTCCGCCGTTGAGAAACACGTTGGCTTTAAATTTTCTAAAAGTTTACCCACTATAGGATGCAATAAACACAGAATGCCATCATTAAATCCAATGGCTAAATAAGAACCTACAAAAGAAAAATCATTTTGTAATATCTTTGATTTAATCGTAATTATCTGATATCTTCCATATTTCTTATTGATTCTAAAATTATTTTCATTCAAATTTGAAATTCTAAATCTTCCTAAGAAGTAAATTTGGATTGCTTCCTACTCAATAACTTTTGAAATATTTAACACTATTTAAAGCTCATTTCCTTTTTTTGTATTTTGCGAATGAAAAAAAACCTTCAAAATATTAAGCGGCTCCTTGAATACTCCTCTTACTGCATTGGAATAAAATAGGGAATAAACAGCTAACAACTAAATACAATAAAAATTACATGTTATTTATCGATATTGATTTTTAAAAAATATTTAAACATTATAATATATTTTTGAAAGTTCTGCTATATGCACGGTCGGCATGATAACTTGAATAGCAATACTTTTTAACAATTACATATTTTTTTCAAAGGTTAAGAAATATTATTTTTAGTTATCTCGTATAGAACCACTTTTTTCTTTTTGTTACGAATATTTTTATAAACAATTAAACAATTATGTACCTAAATTTTGCACAAAAACTTTTAAAAAATAAAACATTCTTTTGCGAAGTAAGAGTGATTGTATGTATGTGTTTTTACGTGAATGTTGATAGTTATGTTTCTCGACACAAAATATACAAATCGAAAAGATAAGCTATTTTTGAAACGGAATGTAATTGTGGGGACCAAATATAAATTTACACATTCGTTCACTTTATATTCCGCGGGCATTTTTTCACATACTCCTTTATTGAACGCAACAAAAAAATGTCCACTCTTATGAAAAATAGGCATTCCCCTTTAGTCACAATTTGCTCAAGCACAGTAAATAAACATTTTTGGGACTTTTGGTCAAGGAAAATATAATATAATAATAATATAAAACTTACCACATGGTGATAGTTTTAATGTAGTACAGTATCGCTGATCTCGAATAGTGGTTTCAATGTCAACTACATCATCCAGTGAGTACTCAGATATCAACGTGCCATTTCCATAATTCATATAAGTAATCCGTCCGGCTGTATTACTAAATATAATAGCCTTATCCAAGGAATGAATATCGGCTGCAACGGTATGTCCTACCAACTGAAAATTCATCGTGTCAATTGTATTTTGAACTGCATCACAATATATAATACCTCCAGCAGTTGTAACTAAAATAAAAAATAATTATTGTTTTAAAACTGGAGGATAACGTTAAGGTTTAAATAATTAAAAATGCCGTTTTTTAATTAAAAATGTAATGTCGGTAAACATATTGACCATTCCATAAATGAGTCGAAAGTGATATAAGTCGACTTAAGTCCAATTAAACAAAAAATGATGTTTATTTAAACATTTATTTTTTGGTTATAAAAATGTTTTCGAATAATTCTCCGAAAAAAACCTTTTTTTTTAATATGCAGGGTGTTATGGTTTTACATATGTTTGTTGGACACGATACCAACCAATTCGTTGGGGTGTCCTGAGCAAATTTTTGTTTTTGTAATTGCTCTCCTATAAATGAATTACTAAATCTCTTGGTTACTACGCCCATATGTAAAAAGTTAGCTAACTACATAAGTTAACGAAAACACGAGCGAGAAAGTTGTGGTAGATCCAATAAAATAATTAAAGTGTGGATATGCTCGGGTAGTAAAACTATACTACAATATCATGCATTTGAGAAAATAAAAATGTGTAATCGATCTACATATATTGACTCACCAATAGCAAAATTGCGTACTTTAAATGGTTTAGCTTCAATTGAATAGTCCTTTGGATACTCATACCCGTCCTGAAAATCTGAAATAGAAAACAAATAATCAAGAAAGACTACTTATATACAAAACCCGTTTTGTAAGATATCATTAAAAAGAATTAATTGCTCCATTTTAGGTTACTAAAATTATATTGTTTATAAATTATTTGCCATATTTTAAGTTACTTCCAGAAGAGATTGTAACTTCGACTCGTATTACATGTATGTATGTATGTACCATATGTTTCTCAAGAAATGGAGCAGCTATAGTTATACTCAAGTTGAACTTTTGTACCTGTTTTGGGCGCCATATGTACTGGAAAAAAGGAGTATTTTTGATTTTCGGGTCTGCTTTTTATATTTTCATGTTCGTTGCGGGCATATTTGTTTGCTATATGGCATATGGTCTAGGTTTGGATGCGTTTATGCCTCTAAATCTGTGCCTCATTTGGGATTGTATGTCCCAACAAAAATTTTTACTTGACTTTTTACTTTAATGTAAAAAATGTTTACTAAACTTATACAACTATTTTGCTGTAGTTGTATTTTGCTTCAATAACTGCTTTACTACAGATGTGAAAATTTTGTAAGCGGAATAGTTTCGGAAAACTAGTTTCGTATGGGAATATGAGACGAGTATTTCTCCTATGGATAGAGAACGTGATATGCTAAAATATTTTCATTTTCGGACTCGTAGGCTACGAAACAAGTCTCACCGAAACGACAAAAACACTAATCCTCCTTTTAGGGAGAGAATAGGTCGTAAAATATACAGAACAATGTTATGGAGGGAATAGTGAAATTAATAATTCCGGAATGCTCTCTTCACTTAGCATTAGCCTAAGCCTGAGCCTTATAATTTCCAAAGAACAAGTATTTACTCATCGAGCCAACTATACTGTCCAATGTCCTTTATAACAAAAATTATTGCTGGACTTTAGTTTGAAGAAGATGCATTTCAAGAATTATTATTAAAAAAGAGATAGTATTGGTTTGCTGTTTTAAACGGTATATTGTGCATACATATGAGTATACAGTGAGAGCTGTTGTCTATTGGCTTAAATAAATAAATGAGTATATTACAATCGAACTACAGGTACACTTAATTTAGAAAAATATCCAGCGCTTACCTCTCCGTGGTTGTAATGATGCAGTAATGCTACGTATTTCAGACAAACCCCAAGAAACACATTTATATACAAGGCGGATTTCGTTGTCATAAAATCGGATCTCTCCGCAGCTGTCAACTGTTACAATTAAATTATCAATCGTATTTACATCATTAATGGAACATTTCTCCAATAAAATAGATTTCACGAAATTCTTTTCATTAGTAACAGGCTTGTTAAGAATTTCGTTTTGTAAATCACTCCAAACCACAAGGCATCCTCGACTGGTTACACTAACTGCATATCTAAAATTAGGCACATAACAAGATGCATTTAGTTCTTGAAATTGCCTTTTTTCGGGAATGTGAAATTCCAAGACCTCACTACTCGGGTCCCATAAACTGAATGCAACTGCATGTGAAAACGTTATAATGAAAAACTCATCTTGTCTTTCATTTGTGCTGTACCGAATGCTTTTGAATTTTCCACAATCCTTGCTAAGATCACCACAAGCTTTAAGATAAATGATTTAAATATTATTTACTTTTATAACACATAACATAACAAATTAACTTACCGTCACAAATCATCCTTTCGAAAGACCATAGCCACAGTTGGACCTTGTAGTCAGACGATTCGTTAAGTTCGCTCATAAGTAAAATATATTTTCCAGAAGGACTAATACTAGCTGTAGAAATAGGTAAATCGCCAAAAGGCGTAAAAAGTTCTCGTAGTATTGCATCCCTTGGGTTTTCTTTAATGCGATTTAGATCCCATATTATAGCGCTTTTCATGTCGCATGTAATCATAAACTTGCCTTTTATATCGCATTCAATTGCCAGTATTTGGTTAGCCTAAATTAAAAATCGAAAAATTAATATATTTTTTCTTCAACAATTGTAAATGTTTCAATTTTAACATCTTAAATTCGAGATTGACACTATTGATATGAAACCTTAAATGAAGAAATTGTTCTTTTAAAAAAATTAGACCCATTTCAAAAGATCAGAAAGAAGCCCCAACAAAAGTACAAAATAATGATCACTTTGGATTTCTTCGGTGCTACTTTTATAATTACAGTAAGAATTTTAGTAACATGTTAGTATTTTTAGGCAACAACACCTCTAGATGTGAGAGTATTCCTCCCGAAATTTCTGATTTCTGGATCAAACCCATGAATGGCGCAAACAGAGTTAAGTTTTCCATACAGTTTGTATGGGAAAAGTTACTCTTAAAAGAATTTTAAAAATTTCTCATTGAAGCATTTTCTTGAGAATTAAATTTACTACCCAAAAGGTGTTGACGACTAAATTCGCAACAGTAGTTTCAAGGATATTTTGAACATTAAAGTAACGCAAAAATTCATAAAGATAGACTTCGGGTGATTCCTACACCGTTGAACTGATCATCCTAAAAGTTTTACTACGAATTGTTTTAATTAAAACGGGTCCGCGATTATTTTTACATTTTTCTTTCTCTCAGACTTTTTATTTATTGAGGCGTAGACAGCAGCTTACGCCGACCGTTAGCGCAGTGCAATAAATCTCTTATTTTATATTATAAAGTTAAATATGTAAATACTTACATGTACGGCAATATTATTCTGCTGCTTAGTTGTAATGTTATACCAAGATATCAATTGCCCCATTGTATAAAGCAATATATCATCCTCATTTTCGACTAGTAACTTTATTCCAGCTGCTGGGTTGGATCCGAAGATTTGGGCAATTTCCTGTTAACAAATCTATTTAATTAAAAGTTACTAATTTAAACAAAAAAAAACTTACGAAAGGAACAAGTCTTTCTTCAAATACGTATTCAGTGCTGGAAAATCTGGGGCGTTGAATATTTCGCCCTTTGAAAGACATTTTATAATGTAGTTTTATATCCAAATTCCAAAACGCATTTGATGACACCAGGAGGCAAGGTAACTAATATAAATAAAATTCCTAGCAACGGAAACGGAGCTTCTGACGTTTAGATACAGGGCGATTCGAAAGACCTCAGCCTATTTAAAATTTAAATTTTAAGGTTTCCCTAAGAGAGAGAAAAATGAGGCGACAAGAAAAGTGAACGGGAATCGTTTTGAAACTGCGAATTTTTGTTCAGTATGTTATGATATTAATAATTATAATTCTCGGAGCCAAAGCTTTGCTTTGTGAACCATTGTGATGCTCTGGCTCATCGCAAGCTTTTATGGAATCTAAAAAAAGTTCTCAGTTCACAAGACTTGTAATTGACGGACAATTCGATAGCGTACCCCGAAATAAAGGAAATAAAAATATAACTGCTTTAATTAATATTTATTGTATCACTGGATCCAGAATACAAGTTAAATTATCGCTTAGATATTATTAAATTTAATTACATCTTCATTCCTCATTACAACAGCTCTTCACGTTTGAACTTAGGATCTAAAATAAACTGAAGTCTAATTTAGTAACACAACTGTAAAATGTTAACACAAACGGAGATCTTAAGACCAAAGGGAGGAATAATAGAGGATACACAGCACTGTTTCCTAAAACAATTAAATAACATAATTTCATTTATCGCGTAAAAATATGAATCAACATTAACAAATCCATTATTTCTAATTAAATCACAATAATAAATGGCTTAAATTCCATACGATTTCCATTCAATAAAGTTTTAGTAAATTGTCATATTCTTCCACACAAATTATGTAACAGATTTATTTCCTTTTTTCGTAAAAAGAATCGTAGTATTGATCTGAGTCTGTGGCACTTGCAGAAAAGATGAACACAATTTCGGTTTTAATAATTCCATTACATTAAAATTCGCATGTAGATAATATGTTGTAACATAAGATCAAATTCTGTGTTATTTAAGAAAGCCTTGCATTTCAATCTGCAGAAAAAAAGCAGTCTAAAATATTAACTAATCCCAGATTCAGGATGCAGTTCTTTTGAAACGAATGCGTTCGGTCGGTCACAACGAAAAAATATTTTTTTATAATATAATGGATTATTTTAACTTACAAATGAGCAAAAATGTATGTATAAATTAAGGTATATTTCATCAAATTTATCAATTTCATTAGTATTCAGAACAAAATGTGAACTATTTATCTCTGTTTATCCACCTCAACATTATAGAAAGGTTAGAAATTATTTTACTATAATGCTTGTTTTATAGTTCACTATAGATTGCTGTTTTGTTGTATGTATTTTTCCGCTTATAATTACTATTGAGTTCACTTTAAAATTATACTTCCAATGATTGCCTAATATTCGAAATCCGAATAATATACATAATATAATGTAGTAATCCTCTCATGCATAATTACAAGAAATCACATCAAGACTTAAATATTCGTATTATGCAATGTTACAAAGCTGCTTTGCTCTATTTAATGTAAAATGAATGTTCCAAAACGGCAACAAAGTATGCTGCCAAACTTGCGATCCACATATCTAAATTCAATATTGTTAAAAAATGATTTTGCGCAACCGTAACAGCTATATGTTTTAGAACTTAAGTTGTATTATTTTCAGATGTGTGAGCAATTTTTAATCTTGTAAAACCTTGAGTGGAAGTACTATATATCCTTTTAAATATTTCAGAGCTTTTATATTTAAAATTATGTTGAGTACATATTTCAATAACAAGAAATAAAGAGAACTTGTAAATTTAAATATGTACATGGCAGGTATGCCTGCTTAACCGTTTTAATTGCAGTTCTTTAATACTTGTGCCAGACGTGAATAATCCACATCACAGTACTAAAAGTGGCCAAACCAATAGCTCTTTTTCAGTACCACACATGTTCCTTATCCACAAAACAAAAACTTCAAAATGGATTTCCACTAAGATAAACAAGATATAAATGAAAATTCAAAAAGTGAACCTAATTATAAATAAAATAATAAATTCTATACTGCAGAAACACTATATATGGAAGATGAAAATAGGCTTATTACAAACTGCTTGACTTTCTGCGAGATACATGTTCTCTATCTGCCTTAATAAAATTAATCGAAAAAATTCAGTCATCTTTCTCTTTAATAATATTTTTATTCCTATCTCTAAGCCCTCTTCTCTTTGCTAATGTTGACTTCTGTCCCTTTCTCGTGTATGATCGCAACCGACGATCTGAAACAATAGGTGACTGAAGCTTGGATTTTTTACTCACTGAAAATAATAAAATAAATAAAATATTTTAAGACCCGACATAAAAACAAAAATTAAATTATTACCTGGTGTTCTTGATTGCTCGTATGATTTCAATATTTTTTTAGTTTCTTTTAATTTCCTTAGAAGAATCTCATTCTTTTGCCGTTCTATTAATAACTCTTGACTAAGTTGCGCCTTTGTTTTTCGCTCCAATGGATTCAAAACCCTGGAAAAATAATAAGAAACACTTTTAGTCGTTATTAATAAATATATTTATATTTGACTAGTTTGCTTATAAACTCAACGAGGAATATAAAAAATTCCCTTAGATACAGCAAGTATAATCAGAGACTTCTCCACCCCCTAAGCTTAACAAAATAGCTGTTATTAATGATCTCAATTCAATTTCCCAATGATTTATTTCATCCAGGAAAAAAAATACCAAATTTTGGAATGTGATACGATACATATACGAAATAATTAAATAAAGTTTTAATACTTACGGATGATTAAAGATAGACGTCGATGAGGGTCTCTTCTCTGGGTTAGGATGCGTCATCAACTGCATATGAAAATAATGTAAGAGTTGCGATAAAATGTTTCGGTAATTAATTTTACCTTTATAAGATCATTCAATTCTTTGCTGATAGTTAGTATATCCGGCACTTCTCCATTTCGTAGTTTATGCCATTCGGGGCCATTTTTAGGAAGCGGACCACCCCCAGCTGCCTCATACAAAGTAATTCCCAGCGAAAAAATGTCAGCTTTGTATAAGTGGCTGAAGTCTTCTTGTAGAATTTCATTAGGTAAATATCTGCAATCGCCCTCTTCTACCTGCGGATCTTTTACCGATGTGACATGTCCTAAATCACCAATTTTGTATGTAATAGATTGTTCTGCAAACTCAGGATCATCACATATATCTTCAAAACCATCATCATAACTATCCACCGAGGATGTATGCCTTGATGATACTTTTGACAAGAATATGTTTCCCGCTTTTAAATCCATATGCACCAATCCGTTAGAATGGATGTACTTTAAACCTTCAGCAATATGAGTAAGCAACGTTCTTAGTTCCGATTCTAGTAAAGGTCTCTTTTGAATTACAGCTTGTAAGCTGCCTCCATTACAATATTCATTTTGAATAAGCATATGATTATCTTCTGCCCATGCGGAGTAGTACCGGACCACATTGTCATGCTTCCCCAAAACGGCGTGGGCCCATACTTCATTCAAGGCAGTTTTTCTGTTGAAAAATTTTGTTTGAGTTTTATTTACAATCATGCATCAAAATCAAGTACTTACTCAAAAGAACTACCAGCCACAGGCTTGATGCTCTTCTTTATAGCATAAATGCAGCCATCTAAACGATTAAGACATTGGAAGACCTGACCAAATTCGCCCGTTCCTAGAGGGTTACATATATCATAATTTATGTACTGCAAATTTTCAATAAAAACAAACTTACCTATCAATGATATCTCCACGAATTCCTTCTTATAACGACTTATATTAGTTTCCTGTAGAGCTAAACGCTTCGGCGCTTGTCTAAATTCAATAAACTCTTCATCATCAGAATCCTTCTTTTTATTTCCAAAGAACATTAAAGGTAAAGAGTTATTATGCAAATTTTCCCTTCCCAGTTGGGTTCTTGAACGTTTTTTATTATGCATTAAAAGACCTGAAAACATATTGCAATACATTTACTAAATATCAACATATTTTTATTATATATTATATGAATTCATATCTTTATCAATTCATATCTTTTCCATCTACAGTTTTTATGGTTTCAACTAATCTTTTCTTTGACCAATAATATATAGGTTACTAATATCCATAACATCCTCTTGAAATGGTTTAAAGTTTAAACTCAGATACGTTTCTTCGTCTATACAAATTCCTAAAGATTTGGATCAATTTGAAGATCCCAGAAGAAAATATGTAATTCAATTTAAAATCATCTTCTGCTGAACTTAAGCTTCTCTAAAATTACTCTAGCACATTGATTATAGAGTATAAAGTCAATGTCTAGCACGAATAATTTCAAAACGCGTCGAGTGCGGTTTTTTTCCTTAGAAACGCAACACACAAAAGCGTTGATCAGGACACCATCTATGATTGATTGGCATACCCCCGCTTTAACCATAACACAACACCCTCAAAATAGTATCTGAGACATGGATAAAGTAATAAAACAAAAATTTTAATATTGATTTTTATTTTATATTGCGAGAATACATAAGAGGATATGAAATTATATCGCAAACTGTACCTTTAGAAATAAAACGCTTTTAATATTCTCTGTCTCAGAATCATCGTAATAAAAATTACAAGTGATTTTCTGCACTGTACAAATTAAAAAAACGACCAACTCGGTCTTTGCTTAGTGTAGGGTTCCATAGGTGTTACTACAAATGAAAAAATCGAAAGAGGGTCTTAAATTGGCCTCAACATTAAAATCAAGACCATAAAACTCGGTTTCTTATTTCATTCATAATCCAAAAATATCAATATTGTATCAACCACACCTGTTTGTAACCAAAGACGTTATAAAAATTATCGAAGGCCGAACTTTTAGCGTGCAAATTTGTTTTCGCGTTTTTGTTTGAATATATCTCGTAAGCTATTTAACTCTGGTAGATCGTGTTATTATTAAAAGTGATTTCAGTTTATGTGCGAGTATTTTAGATTTTTGCCGATTTTTTTTCAGATGCTTTCAGCGTGAACCTTGACCGATACAAGCCTAATCGAAAATGGTCACTTTAATCATCATCATGACCCCCACCCGATAGATATGTATATGTATATAATAGATTAAAATTGGGTCATGTAGCTTGGAGTCTTCCTTCCATGATCAACGGGACCTAAAAAGTACTTTGGTGCGAATTTTTTTGATGTGGTAAATAAACATTTTTTGTTTATCTCCAATTTTCATATAGGTGGGACAATCTCCAATTTTTTTTTCCAAAATGTTAATACTTATTTTTTGTAGCGGGTATCTATATGTGTAAGTAAGTAGTCGTAATATACGGATATACAGACATAGCGACACTGTAAGGGTTCCTTGCTTTGGTACGGAACCCTAATAATTGAACAGTTTCAGAGCTGAAAATTATCGTTTCTTAAGCAAGACGCGTCTTACTAAAATGCATTCTAACGAATATTCGAAAAATCGTCCTGATATCAACTCCGTACTTTATAATCTTCCTCCATCCTCGCAAAAGATACGGCTCCTAAAGTGCTACCCAAAACGCACACTCATACCAAGTACTTCAAATTAATGATGGTTAGGTTTGTCACTATTCTTTCTAGTATAGAATTTGCATAAGAAAATATTTAGAATATTATGAATGGCAAAATTCCTCGACTTTTAAGTCTTCCTAGTTTTTCAAAAAGGGGCCAAACTTTTTATATAATTTTATTTCTTGCACATAATCTATATATGTATCTTATAAAAATAGAAACTACCTAAATATCTTTTCTTCTTTAATTATACATCTTGAACTTAGTTCTTCTTTTATTTTTAACATTTTATCAAAATTCTACAACATAAAACTTCGATAAAACAAACGGGCCAAAGGAGAATAGAACGCTGGGTATGGGTTTTTGGAGAAAAAACCTAGTTTTAACCTGTGGGGAATGGTTATGCTTGCACCAATTAAAGCGTTTATTAACCTTTAATTTAATCAATGGATTGAAAATTAATAGAAAATCGAATTAATGGTGTATATATTAAAACCCAGCGCCGATATTTGATTTTCTCCATTAGTGACTGCTGGAGTTGTTTACTACTTTCAGCCTAATAGGTATCAAAGCTATTTTTTGACGATAAACTCTACTGCGACCAAAAAACACCAGAAATTACATTCAAAATGCACTGTTATTGATATTACCAATGTACTGTTATTAAACCGTTCTACAACACTTGTGTACTATTTCATAATATGGTTAAATAAAATGCTCCCCAAAATTGGCATTTCTCCGGCAGTTCTCATATAAAACTTTATTCAAGTGGAAGTGTGTTAATAGCAAAAAAAAAGCCAACCATTTATGACTCTTTTTTAGTTAAAGCCAAGCTAAAAGTATTAAGATATACTTACTATTGGGAGTGAATGGGTTGACATTGGCTGAATGCATCACATTGTCTAATGCCTTGTTGTACAGAGGTAAAGCTCTAGGCCTTTCCAGTGGCATCGGAGTAGAACCATCGATGGGCTTGGCCAAAATTTCAAGCTCATGATCTTCCCCAGGACAAAATTTCATATATTTACTATTGGACGACTTCTGTATAATTGTTTTCGGAGTTGCAGGTGTATCAAATAAGCTATTAATTAAAGGAAATTTAGAAGTGAACACAAAGCAATTTACCTCACTTACCGTAGAGCTCTAACTTTTCTGTAAGGAGGTGAAATAGAAGGCTGTTTCCTTGGACTTATTACAAGGTTCGCAGTCATAAATTGCCTTTGAATTGAATCATTAGCGTGGTGGTTCTCCGGCGATAGTCCAAAAGTCAGCTTGCGAGGCTGAACGTTTACTTTTCTATCTGGAGAATTTGTTTCCATACTAGAATTCATATCAGGCGAAGTGTCTACGCCGCTGCTCTCCGTGTAAATATCCATAGTTTCGAATGCTTTAAATGTTCCTTACTTATCGAACTTTTAAACGAAACACTTTTAAAGAAATTCCATAACTGAAACCCAACTCAACTGTCAAACACTTTAAGTGGGAAACACTGTGAAACTCTGCACTTAATCAATTAATTTGAGATAACTATTAATCAGTAATAACTCTTACAAAAAACTTTTCCAAAACAGCATAAATTCGAATCAAACAATGATGTTTAATAACAAAACTCACTTTGAAACCTACGCCACAGTTAAATTTCAATTTCTGCAATATGGCGGTGTGCAACTATCTCTTTTCATCACGAAGCGTCACACGGCTTTTTATTTTTTCAATGTTGGTGCCCTTTATTATTATACTGTTATAACTCAGTACTGCCCTAAGTAATTTTAAAGTTTCTTTACACACATTTCTCAGTCAACCGGAGAAGTATAATTTCTTAAAACGCGGCTAACATCGTTATAAAACAATTTATGAAATCAAATTTGGTAACTAGAGGACATATGAGTTTTGTTATAATTCTCATAATTTTAGTTACAGCAAAATGAGATAATTGCAATTAAATTCCAATAATTACGGCCAAGGGGATAAACCAACAACCAAATTGTACTTTAACTTTTGTTTTCCCACCCACGATACCTTCCAACATTCAAGGTATGTATATTTAAATATAATATATTTTATTATTTGTTTTTTAATTATGTATCGAACAAAAAAGAAAGCATTTCATTGTGTATTCAACATTGCTCAAACAGAATTCTTGATTCTTGGAACTTGTACTTCTCCTTTGAGGTATTTATGCAGAGGTTTTTTTTTAATAATTTATTTCTTGCAGCATTTCCAAGACTCTACATGGGCGCGACGAGATGCATAAAAGAGAGAAAAAAAAGCCCCAGATTCAATTTAATCTTAATAAAATACTGGTCAAGTGCAACGCGGACCCGCGCACTGATGGTTCCGTACCATGGAAAAACATTAAAAGTAAGAAGTTTTAATGATAAACAGAAATTATCTTAATTGAGCGATCGGAAATACCAAGTTTCAATTCTTTATTTTATAGTAATTTTTTGATGCGTGCTCGTAAATTACTTTCAACTGTTTTTCTATTGTACAATAATCCATTTTTAATATTCGATGTTTAAGTACAGAGTGTAAGTAATATTGTTCAAAACTTACAGCTAATTACTTTCAGCCACTTTCGTTAAAGACCTATGTCCAAAATCAGCAGCTTTTATAAGGCGTCAACAATTTAATTTAAATCAAATATTAAAAACAAAAAAAGTCATTAACTCAAAGGTCCCTTTACATGCAAGGGGGGCCCCTAAACAATTTTTTTTTTAACTTTTGTTACTTTCAACATCTTTGCGTATCGCATTTCGTTTAGGTTTAGAAGCCAGAGGCCTATAACAGATAATAAACATCTTATTTAAAATAATAAGAAGTACTGAGTGATTTGCAGACGACGCGACGCGACGTTTGAAAGTTAACTTGTCTTCCTAGTTCACTCATTAAAATTTGTCGACAATTTCCGGTAAAGTTCACTGATTAGATTAAATGGTGAGGAATTGCTGGCAAGCAGCTCTTTGATTTATCTTATCTCGATATTCTTCAGAACTTACTTTCCAAATCTCTTCATATTGCCTTACCTCATTAAAGAAACTCTAATAATTGTTATTATGTATGTTGTTCATTACACGACAGTACTGGCTAAATATTTGTTTCATAAAAATCGTTACGGTTAAGAGATGATTCTGATAACGTGAGATCCAGTCGAATCTAAATTCATTTAGATATGATAATTTTTTCCCATGTTCCAACTTTAAATAAACGATTATTCTTTTCGTTATACGTCCCTTAATAGTCGGAATCAGAATTGTTTAAAAATATCCATTTTCTCGATTTTTTCACCCATATATGTAGGCAAAAAAAAGGGTCTAAAAGTAGATATTTTATTATGAAAAAATAAAATTGAAGAATCATCACAAAAAATTGCCCAAACCACATCCCTTTTCGAGCTCTTCAATCACACCTCCAGAATTTAAAAAAAATGCTTTTTTATTATTGCTTATTATTCTATTATATGCTGTTACGAATTAAAAACCAATTCATTGTAAATTTATAACCGGTAAATCAGTCCTCATAGGGGCTGGCTAATGAAAGTTTTAAGCTTAAAGCTATAAGCACAGATAAATAATTATTTATCTGTGGTTATCTTATAGCTACATATATACATGTTATAAAAATTATTATTGCTACTTTGTCTGATGATTTAAAAAAATTTTTGGTGAAATGTTCTTGAGATATTCAGGAAAGTGATAAAATCTCTTTTTCCATTTAGCCCGGAGCAATTTCAGTGAATGCTTTTTTGAAGCCAATTTAAAAGGAGATTGTACTGAAAGTTCTGATGATAGCTTTTATTTACAAATAAACCAGAAACACGTTAATTTTAGTTTAACCGTTTGTTTAACCCTTTGCTGATTACAATCAACGTGGCTTGGTACGGTTTTAGTTGTGTTCGAAATACGAAGGGAAAGGGTTAAAGGAAGAGCCTCGTAAAGTGGAGCATTTGTCTAAGTTCCGGCTTGGATCTTTTAACATGGTTTTGACGGTCAATTTTTCACCAAAGGCTACGCTCTCAATAAATCATTTGAGAAAAGGACGAAATTGGAAAACTACCCCGGCGTGCTCTGCATGGCCTAATGGATCGCAGCATTTGTTATTAGTTAGGAGACTAAAAACTGACCGACACAATGTTTAAATCTTGAAAGACGAAACACAAAAAGTCTGCAATATGAATTAATAAATTAATCAATCATCCAATTAAATGTTTGCTTAAAGTCTCATACAAAGCAAATCATCTGAACACGCCCCAATTTAGTAATGAGAATGTGAAAGCAGGTAGAATTGAGCACATTTTGTTTCTTGGGGTATAATTTCGCTTAGCATTTTGTGCAGCCCTGGTGAGTTGAGTTGAATAAAATGTACGCACACGTCAGCAAATTCCTATAAACGTAGTGTAAACTGCGAGAAACTAATAAAATGATAAAGACGCTCCTATGCAAATTGAGAAGGAGCAAAAGAGAAGCCGCCTGGCGTTGCGAAAGTGTGGGGGATTCTTTATCTGACAAGAAGTTTCCAAGTCCATCTCTGGGATCTCCACAGGCTTTTGCCGATATGCTTTCAAAGTGTTCGCATCGTGCTGGTATCGTCTCCGCCTTTGGGTTCAAAAGTTTCGGTGCCTGCTAAAATCGATTGCTATTCAGAAGACGGTAAACGCTCAATATCATGGAAACGGGCAAAAATTATGTCTCTAAGCTTTTCGTGTACACTGCTGTCGATATAAGGGACGATTTCGAGGAGGTAGGCGCACAATGCATTTTAATTTGTATTTCGAAACATCGGCGACGTAAAATCGCCGATCTCGGGTGTCGTGTCGTTGCCCAGTGGAAAATTCAATGGTCGCCATATTTGTTATTTTCTTTTTTCTTTTGCGTGTCCCTTTATCCGACCTAATGAGTGGTGTGTGTTTAGTTTTGTGTAATAATTCACAAAAAGTGGGGAAATCCGTGGTGCAATTGTGCGCTTGTGTTTACACTGGCCTTTTGCGCTCTGAAGTGAGTGGTGAGGTGAATAGCGGACATGTGATAAATCCGATGATAAGTGCACGCAAATGCCAAACACACCGAAGTAGCAGTTCCTGTCAAGAGATAGAGAATTGCGTAGACAAATTCTTAAATAGTAGAATATCTATCTGATGGGTTGGAATGGAAATCATATGTCGGTTATTAATGTAAAAAGATACGACAAAAGTACGTGCTCATGAAAGATATCATATTTTCGTCATTTCCAGCCAAATGGTGGTGTTTATAGTTTATACACGTTGCGCGAGTTGTTTACAATCTCTTTTAGCTGGATGTTTTTATATGACTCAGTGCAAAAAGGC
The DNA here is from genome assembly GCA_933228815.1 of Machimus atricapillus. Classification (NCBI taxonomy): domain Eukaryota; kingdom Metazoa; phylum Arthropoda; class Insecta; order Diptera; family Asilidae; genus Machimus; species Machimus atricapillus. Next base: position 59,338,257 of record OW121784.1, read on the forward strand.
AGATGAACCGATCATGCTGAACATGAAAAAGCGATCTTCCTGGGCCGAAAAATTAAAGCTTGTTACCGCTTTTGCAGAAACATTATTTGGAATTGGAAAGCAGGAATCATTTTTTTGCTTTATACGTACCTAAGAAAGAATAAGAAAACAGCTTTATTTTTAATTTATTAACAACTCTGAGTATCTATCAGGTGCCATCGGGTGTTCATTCGATAACTGCAGCTCGCTATAGAAGAGTTAAACGCGATTAAGTGCTCCTACATTTAACTTAATATTACTAGAAACAAATGCCACCCAAGAAAAGCAAAGACCTAGAATTTGTGAAAGTTTAATTTTTATTCATTTCGAAATTTAAAAACCATGGCTACTAATAATAGCCTGAATTATGAATGTTGAAATAAATATACTGGATGCATTGTAAAGGTCCGAGTCAGGTGATTTGAAAAGGAAGAAATTAGGAGCATAATTTGACAAGTTGCGACAATTAAAGAAAACTTCTTTAGAGCCTGCATAGAATTGAAATCACTTCCAAAATTTTTTTCAAACTCAAGATGAAAAAGTTGAGCAAATTGAAATATGTGCAACAAGAAGCTTGGAAATTGTATTGAAAACTTTATAAAGTGTTACTTAAGAATATTGTAATGTAAATACTAAATACAAGTTATGCAAATTTTTTATGAAAACAATGAGTCGATGAATGCCAGAGACTTCTATAAAAATAAAGGGACTTGTGCAACTTACGCCCATAACCACATGTAATTAATATATGCTATTATTATTATTAAAAACATCTTCCGGAAAGCCTTTTTACTACAGTTATTTGGTATATTCAAGACATCTTTTGAACTTTACAATACTGTACGAATTGTAATAGATGCAGTTGAAGAAAATTATGGCTAAAGTTTACAATAAGGAAAAATCACGGATTTTGAGGGCAGGAGCCTTCTATTTACCCTGAAACGAAACGGAAGGGAAAAATCGTCAGCTCACATATAAAATGCTTTTTTAGTAATCTTTTGTGATCGGCTGTTTTCATATGGTAACTAATAAATTTAAAAGAAATACAAATTACAAATTATGATTATCAAGTAATTTTTATATTTTGGTCGATCGATGCCAATTATCAAATAATTTTTATTTTTCGTTCACTCGAAGTAATTTTAATTTTTCGATCGTTCTTTAACGATTATCAAGTAATTTTTATTTTTAGTGGCGAATATAAAGTGATTTTTGTATTTCGGTTGGTTAATAACGGCCAAGCCATAATAATTATTTTAAATAATATTAAGCAACCAATTTTAACCGACTTAAAAAAAATAATAGGCCACCATTCCGAGTCTTATAACTATTTTTTTCCACTGCTTAAAGTAAGGAAAATAATAATAATAAAATTTATTTAATCATTATCGAGTTATTGAAAAATACAAATCACTTCATAATCGTTATCGGGCGATAAAAAAGTAAACATGATTTCGTAATCGTTACTAACCGACTGAAAAGTAAAATCGTCATAATTCATAATTTACAAATATAAAAATTTCATAACAAATTTTCTCCCACGTGCTGAACAATCTGTTTTAATATCTTATGGTAATTTATTAAATTTCTATAACCCTCTAAAAAACAAACTGTTCTGCTTACATTACTTAATTTTTTTTTCAATGATGTGTACACTTTTTTACGTCTTAAAATTTGTTTTAGCAACTTGGCAGCTAGCTTACAAACAATCTGCACACCTTGACCCGATATGTAAGATGCAATTTTTGCCTCATTCAAATATAGAAAAGAATTTAGTTCCATTTCAGTTATTTTCGTTTTCAAAAGCTATGAGTACTCTATAGGCTCGTCGAACGCTGATTTTATGTTCCTTCTTATGTAAAATTAGCATGTTATCATACATAGTTTCCATTGTCATACTCCGATTAGCAAAGTATTTCACATGGACCATACAAAGGAAAATGATTGTTTTTTCTGCCTTTTAAGTGGAAAATATGTTGTAGAATTGCCTAACATATTTCTGGTTGGATTCAAAGACGTCAATTTTTTTACGCAAAGAAGCATAAAAGCTGTAAGCTCTGACGAGTACTCAGTCGATTTTTGTCTAGTGTGTAATTGCCAATGCATTTTTGAACACATAACTTTCTTGAGGCCCGCGCCCATAGAATCCGCTAAATTTGCATTGCGTTGCGTTGCAAGATAAAATGTACATTCTTTCGTATGTAATATACTACTGACATATAAAATTGACCACTCGTCCCGTACAAAATGCACACTATATTAAAATGATGCACTTTTCGTCCTCCTTGCTCACACTATTAACGGATTTTGAGCAGTCAGTTGTGGCCCTGTGGGTTTGAATTACTGTCAAATTCATTTTTGGAGCATTACTCAGTTTTAATGACATAAACCCATCAAAGAATAACATCGAACATTTTTCAATATTTCGTTTTGTGTCTTAGTAAGTCCCTTAAAAGGAATGCAAACAAGAAATTACGCTATTTTGAGATACAATTGAATTTGACAGAATTTCTAAGTTTTCGGCAGATATGTTGTTAGTAAGTTATTATAATTAATCTTTTAGTATCCCATATTGCAATTTCTTCTTATTTTATGCCTAATTTAGCGATTAAAATAGCACAAAAACCACAAAAAACCTGGGTGGCGTAATGCGACGAATTAATTCGAATATAATTGCACTTCCACTTTTTTATTGTGTCTAAAGTTAAGTGGGGATTATAGCAAAAGCACAAAAGTACTCTAATTATAACGTTTGAGCTCTTAAAACCGTTGTTTAATGATATAAACCGCATTTCCAGAGGTGAGCATTTTGACGATTTGTTGAGAAATATCAATAAAAAATATGTTATTCGAGAAAATTTTTACTGCCGAAATTATTTGAGATTTGAGCCTAATTTTAGGGGATATAGACTTATGTGAGCAGAATGTAATTAAAAATAAATACATATTATATTTAAATTGTTCTGTCTTTTGAAGGCGTTTATCTCGCCTAATGTGAAAAAAATAGACAGAGATATGCTTCCTATATCTGAACTCTCCTTAGGTGAGAGTATCAAAAGGAAGCACCATTTGAGACAAGAAATCGCTGCCCATTTCTATGTCAGTGATGTAACAAGATCCATAAGCGATGAATGGGAAATTTTTGACGCAAAAAAAGGTTACCTCAAATTTTTCAGTGTTTCTCCTTACTAAACACGACAGCGATAGCTTTCAAGCCTCATCAGCGAGAGCTTTAAAATAGCAGCTGGCAGAATCTCATGTTCTTTACTTGAAATAAAATACGTCTTTGCGTTAACGTTGTAAATAAAACAATCCTCTCAACGGTGTTCTTTTGTCGGTACGCCTTATCTCCCTTAATACTTCATCAAAATTAATGATTGTATCATTTTAAAGATTACGTTCCCCGCTAATGACGTAAAATAAACATATGGTTTAAAATTAATATTTTCGTCAAAAACCTTTTATAAAAACCATATTTGCATAAAGAATGCAGAAGGCCATTCGGTGACTGATCGCGATACTGTTTTTGGTCAGCTAAGTAGTATCCTTGTGTATATAAATATCTAGTGGTGGCAAGAATGAAATCATGATAGTTACTCCTCTTATTGTAGAGGCGCTGTAGTCGATAAAGCTTGTTGGGAAAGTTTTGGAAAAAGCTGAATTTTAAATCATCCTGAAGGGCTTTCATTAACGCTTTCCCAAAGCATTCTTGATCGCTTTTTCTTATTTGATCGCTACAATCCAATACAATAGGCCAGTCAATAAAGCCTGTGAAGCTCAAGTAATTAGCATCACTTTGATTTTTTGATATGATGTTGGGGAGATTGAAAAGTAAACCTATAAAATTTTTCAACCCTCTGGGGTGACCGCTAAGGGATGAAAAGGGTTAACAAGGTTTTTTGTTTATAACTTTGAATAAAAAAGTCGGAAGGGGTTGAAATTTTCAAGGATCATATAATAAATAATTATCCATCTTGTATTTTTGTTTACTGCAAAATGAAAAGCAATTTTCCAGCATCGCGCTAAGTAAAATTCCAGACGAAAAGGTCGTGTGGAGGCATTTGGCTGACGGTTGCGGGGACGGCGGGCGGTGAGCGAGAATTGCGTGGAAGGGAATCGCCGAGAGGCGCGCGCCGTCAGGGGTAAGATGGATCGTATCGATCGGGAGGGTGGAATTGTGTGCGGCCGCGCCGTTGAGCTGCGTGTCGAGCGAACGAATCTATCTTACCCCTGACGGCGCGCGCCTCTCGGCGATTCCCTTCCACACAATTCGAGCATCACCCTCGACGCCTCGCAAAACCTACAATACGTAACACAACAAATGGTGAAGGGATGTATGTATGTATATAATGAACAGAATTTAGCTGTATGCGCATTTTCTTTAGAATTGATAATCCTGGAAAGATTTGTACCAAATATCTAAGGACAATAAATTAATATTTAAAGATATGTACGTACTATATGTATTTCATTCTGAAATAATTACATATTTCAAATATAATTGTTTTCAACGGTAGCAGAATTCTAATATAAGTACATATATTAAACAATGCTTTGGGGTCGAATAGTTCTGGGCTGGCTATTTTACTTTTGTAATTTTCCGTTCCCCTCTTTACCCGCGAAATCTTTTTATGTAGGTCATCTCGCAACAATGTTTTTTTCTAATTGCGGCTAAACTGACGTAACAGGTCGTTTTTATTAAATTTTCAGTTATTTCATTTGATATATGCATATAATAATACATATTATTTTTTTAATAGATTGCGTTTGAGGCCAAATGTGACGAGTGTCTAAAAATTTTTTGGATGTTTTGTGTAACATGTATCTCTCAAGATCGTCGTACGTGGCAATTAGCTACATCCTGCTCGAGGTACATCTGCACTGTGATAATTCTCAAAAATCACTGTCACGACGGATCTAGAGTGGAAAACTCGATGAAAACCCGCATCTGTGTATTTTAATTTTTATTGTTGTAAATTTTTTTTTAACCCTTTTAATACTACTTTCAATATTTTTTGTAACAATTCTTCCGTGTAAATCCGTAGCCAATCATTTTTTACAATGAGATATTTTTTTCTTTTTCAATTCGAATTGGTTGATACATTTTGATCATATTGGGACCGCTATCATGAATTTAAAAATTTGGATAGTGAAGTCAAATTTAGTGGCCCAAAAATTAATTACTCAAACATTTTTTGGAAGAAAAATCTAAAAAATTTCTTAGAAGCTCTCAATGAATACTTAAATATATTTAAAAAATCAACCATATCAAAAATGGTCGGGTCCAACCGCTCGGTGATTAGACAAAGAATGCCCGACTAGCATTTTTATAAACAGCGTTGATGAAACCCTTGTACACAAACACATGTACAGTCATCCGGTATGCTTTATATCTTCACACCTTGTCGAGAAGCCAACCACGCATTTTCTCTATTCCCATTCCCATATAATCCAAAGCTTTTTGTAACGAAATTTTTAGCCACTCTGAAATAGGCACTAGTAGCGCCATCTGGAATTATAAGAAGTAACATTCTCGCCACCACTAGATATTTATATACACAAGGGTAGTATATAAAATTTGAAAAGTTAAATAATAGTTAAAAATCACTTGCTGTAAATAAAGGTGATTTATAAAGCGGTCATATTTTTAACTACTAATATACTTTCCATTAAAAAAAATTTTCAGTAACATTTTATTTTGTTTTATTTGAAAAATGTTCACTAAATAAAATATTTTGAAATGATTATTTCAGATTTCATTTAAAATAACGATTTCGTCTTAAAATTTAATTGAAATAATTCTTTATTTATTACAAATTAATTATTTTTAATGACATGAATTAACATTTTGTTTAAGCCTGAATACCTGGTACATTGGTCGAACGAATAACGCCAAACTTTCATCGGCTTCTGAGCACTTTTAATTTGAAATTTTGCACACTTGTATAAGTCCTGCGACAAAGCTATATAGTATATGTAACGTCTTACTAAATCCAAGATGGTGGACGCCTCCAAGATGACTTTTTCTTTACAACCCCCTTAATATGGCATCAAATGAAAGGGTGTGACGAGTAGACTACAAAAACCAATATGGCAAACGTCGCCTTTTAAATAAATAAACATTTTTCTTAAAAAATGTATTTTTTTTGTTCACTTCTTTGATAACGTTTTGGTCCGAAATCCTGATTGCGCACCATCCGCACCATTCGCTCTTGGATGGTTTATTTTTTTTTCTTAATAACGTTACAAGTCAAATCAAATTTTTCGCAGAGTAGACCCATTTTATGATAGTAAAAGTAATGTAACTTCAAAACTCATTGTCCTTCCTGCTATGACCCACAAACAAAAAAAGACATCGTTGGAGCGGTAGTTGAGGAATAATTAGATAAAAAGTAGTGGGAACGTGCATAATTGTTGCATCATTATAGACTGACATAACTTTTTTTCATGTAACTAATTTTTTTTATTAATAATTTAATTAGTAGCTCTACACAGTTGGCCATTTTATCTAAAAGACTTTTTGGCATGAATTCTATTTGCACCATTTCTGTGTTCAGCTTTAGCTTTAGTGGCCCCTTAAAGTTTATTAATAATCGACGTTTTCGAACATTCATAGGTTGATACACCATCAATCACAATTTAAGCCGTAATGTGCCCCAACATAATATTCTCCGGCTACATAGTGAGTTTACAATCAAGGTGATAAAAAGTGGTTATAAAATAGTTTAAACCATGAAGAATTTTCGAAAACGTCCATATGTAAACATAGACCATAGACATATTTATGTCGGTCGATATAGCTATAGAAAGCCACATACACAGGCATACAACTGTGTTTTTACAGGCTCATATGTTTATTTACAATTTACATTTTATAAAAATCCATACAATTGTTTTTACACATATTATCTGCTGGCTTACTACTTGTTTGGGCTAATATCCGTCAAGATTGGAGAAAATGGTTAAAATGTTAATTCTTCTATTAAAAGGAACATGAATAAGGGCCTACATACACCTACTAGAAAACTAAAAAAAACTTGCACATTTTTCAAATATCATATCGTTTTAATACGTGCTTTGTGAATTGCGGTTTTATATTTGAAGGCCAGTATTTTTAATATTATTTTGCATACAAAAATATACAGCTTTGGGTGTCAACATATTTATTACTTTATCAGATACTTAAAGACCAGTATTTGGCGCGGTGCCAAAATTCCTTGAGAACCACTGAATCGATTTGTTTGAAAATTAAGTTACGACTAGAAAATAATAATATCTGGTATTTGTAATAGCGTTTTTTGAACTCGTTCTAGTTTATTTTTTACTATATTAAACTCCGAAGATAGGTACTTTCTCGGTCGGTAAGAACGGCTTAGAGAAAAAGATCGAAGGATCTTCGGTATCATTGGTGTAGTAGAGAATTATCGAGTTGCACAGGTCAGAAAAGAATAGAACCCAACTGACTACCCTTGGCTATGCTAAATGACTAAACATTTGATGATACTATTTAAGAATAAACCAACGAAAGGTGAAGCTGCTATCCAAAACCATCCTCCACATAATTGTGTACAAATTACAGAAGATTGAAGAGAATTTTTTAAATTAATAAAACCTTATTATACTTATACTTCACATTGAATTTATGTCCGTAAATAAATTAAGCCAAAGGAGAGCGCGAAATTTTAGCTATTATACTATGTAGAAATGTCCTTAGTCAAATATTACACACTGACTACTGTGATATCTACCGATCTTTAATGATGGAAATAGTCGAAGGAAAACCGTAGGCGAATAATCTGCACTTGAATAACATAATTTAATTGGCTAAAATTCCCTTATCCTGGAGATTATAATTAGTTACTTAGGTCGGGCTTCTGCAGAATTTCACCAAGTCTAATATCAAGCCGTTCATTTTGGAAGAAAATTTTGCAATGAAGACAAATGGAGAAAATTATTATTCTTAATTTTATTAACAGCTTTGTCGTTGAGTCAAATTTACTCTCCGACTACTACTGGTTTGATATAAATTGTTGAAGACGAGGCGATATCTATTCGATTAAGAACGGTGAGAACAGGTTTTTGCATTTGCAAAAATCATAATATTCGACCGTTTTGAACGCCTCTGCAAAGCTTCGCTGGAGCTTTGTCCCTTTCAAACCTCTTAAGTTTCCAAAGATATCTCCTACAAAATGTTTAAAAAAATATTAAAATGGTATTTTTAAAAGACTTTTAATATCGCACAATTTTTCACGGTGTACTCCCCATTTCTCCTTTTTTTTTTTGACATGAATTTGTTAATTAACATTGTAAGAACTACGATTACTTAATTCATAATTTCAGAATCATAATCAATTGTGAGATGGCAGTGGTGTTTCATACTGAAAAACATTAATATGGAAAATTTAAGAAAAAAAAAGGTGTTAAATTATTACGGAAATGTATTTTAATAGGCTTCCTAAGGGAATTTTGGTTCCAAATAATTGTTCCATTTTTGCTTCTACGAAAATCGAATTACTCTCTTATGAAACTAAAAGAGAGATACAAATTTAAAAATAATAAACAGGAAAACTTAAATAAGTCTGGAAAAGAATTTTGAAAAACATTTTGGTTTTCAAATAATTTCTTCCTATTTGTTTTTCACTTTCCAGCTTTTATAAAATTGTAATTAAAAATGAACCACCTTTTCAATCAGTCCCATTCTTTCTCTTCTTTATATCTTTTAGTTAAATATAATAATTAAATCATGTTCAATGTAGATTTATAACACCCAGGGATTTTAGTAATATCATAATCCACTTATAAATTGGGTGAAACATCAAATTTGAGCAGTTTTTAATTAAATAATGCTTGTGATACACCGGGTGAGTTTTAATTCGCAATTGCAAGTTGTTTTCTTCCAGCTCGCAAAGAAGCGGGGCGAGGTGGCTAACTTTTTACGACAATGAATAGCACCCTAAAAAATATGGAACCTTTATACTGTGAATATACCTATTATTTTCCAAAGCGGGTTTTTCGAGAAAAAGAAGGGTGCATTGCGAACCCTCAGTATTATTTGCTCAAGTAATTAAAATGTAATTTTTTACCACAAGGTAATGCATACATACATATTAGTAGAGCTCCGACAATCACATCTTGAATCTCAAATAAAGATTTTAGTCTCCTATATGTAGAGTTAAGTAGCACATGGTATATGTATTTGGTTCACCTTTCCTGTGTGGTACCTGATTTCCTTTCCATTCCGTTTGAAAAAAAAATCCAATTATTACGCGATAAATAAATAAATACATATGTATGATGTTAACATATGTAAAACAAACTGGGAATAGTAGTAGCAAAGAACTAGTATTCTAAGTTCTTTGATAATAGTCTTTAAAAGCTGGATCAGAAAATTCAGCTATCTTCTAATAATTTCGCCAGTTAACAGTCCTACAATTAAATATTCATTTATTATTTTTTTACAGAAATACGAACGAGCTATTCAAACTCTGCAGCAACAAATAAGTGGGTTAAATGATAAAGAACTCCATGATTTATTATCACAGTTAGTGTGTAAGGACAAGCATCACGAGGAGATTTCAATAGGACTTCTATACATGATCTTAACAGATGCCGCGCAAGCTCCAAAAACATACCGAGATTTAACGCTTGTAACGAGGGACGGTCTAAACTTAGTTACAACTAATTTATCGATATTAGTAGCTGATAAATACACAAAATTTACGGAGGTCGCACGACGGCAACTTCTTTGGTTGCTGCGCGAGCTAGTTAAGAACCAAGTATTAAATGTCGATAACATAATATGGCACTGCATCAGGCAAGCCAGCGGTGGTGATATATCTGCACGAAACCTTTTTTTAGTGGAAGGGCTCCTGGATATATTTATTGAGCACAAGTTTTGGCTTGAAAAGTACCCCTTTCTAGTTGGTGCTGTAGTATACACGTATGTAAGACTAATAGAGGACCATTCGAGTCCGTTGTTAACGAATTTAAGGAATAAGGAGGTTAAATTCGTAATTGGACTTATAAGAGATCGTTTCATCGATGTTATACCATTAGGAAGGGATTTCGTCAGGTAATTAATTTATAAATAAAATTCAAATCGTAAATTCATTTTTTCCAGATTATTACAAAATGTTGCTCGGATACCAGAGTTTGAACTACTTTGGCGTGATATTTTGACGAATCCAAAAGTTTTATGCCCAACTTTTAACGGTGTGTGGCATCTACTTCAAATAAGAACGAGTCGCCGCTTTTTACAGTGCCGTTTAACGCCAGATGTAGAAAGGAAGCTGCACTTTTTGACGTCATCAGTAAAATTTGGGAATCACAAAAGATATCAAGATTGGTTTCAAGACAAATATTTTTCAACACCAGAATCGCACAGTTTGCGCTCAGATTTAATAAGATTCATCATAAATGCAATTCATCCCACAAACGATATGCTTTGCTCAGATATCATTCCAAGGTGGGCTATAATTGGATGGCTCCTTACATCATGCACAAATCCAGTTGCACTGGCTAATGCAAAACTGGCCCTCTTTTACGACTGGTTATTTTTTGATCCAAATAAGGACAATATTATGAACGTTGAGCCCGGCATATTAGTCATGTATCACTCGATAAGAAACCATCCGCTTGTAAGCAGCACTCTTCTCGATTTTTTGTGCAGAATCATGAAGAACTTTTATCCAAAATGCGAGGACAAAATAAGAAATGGTGTATTTAATTCTCTACGCAAAATTTTAGAAAAACAGGTTAGTAATTTTTGTTTGTATATTTTGGTATAGTTATTTATTACCTAGACTTCAGTTATCATCAATATTCCGGGTGTAAGCAAGCTATAATTAAAATCTTGTGTAGAATATTTGTTAAATGTTTAATTTATTTATTAATTATATTTTTATTTATGCTTCTTTAGTGCTCCATTTCCAATTATATGGCTGAAAGGTGATTGGCAAATTTCCATAGAGAGTTGGGGCCAATATACTTTCTTGGTCCAGTCTCCAAACCATGTACTTTAAAAAAAAAGTACATTGCAAGGGGTGGGTTAGTGACGTTTAGTGGTTTTTTCATTGAATTCATTGAAACCGTTAGAGATAGGATGATGGGATAACTTATTAAGTTTATGAACAACATATGACGAAAATTATTGGTGTTGTTACATCACTTTAAAAACCAGCAACTGTTGGTATTTTTGAGAAAATAAAGTCTTTTTATTACAAGGTTTACTTTTGAGAGAAATAGATAGTACTTGATAAAATAAAACACCTTTATAATGAGTCAAATTTTCTCACACCTAATGATTTGATATACATATCTGTAAAATCTACATTGTTTTATTAACAGTCTGAAACCTAGGAACTTATTAATTTTTTCAGCTACAATGAAGTTTAACGTAACTTAAAGGCGTTAACTGTAATGATCTTTGTTTATTATTATATTGTCAATTACACACCAATTTTGATATTTATATATGTATATTCGTTTATAAAATTGGTGATTTTAATATGGTAAATCCATAATATTAAAAACATAAAACACATTTGTTTCGAAACAATTTAAAATATCTATAGCTTCAGAGTTATGGAATTGGTGAAATAAATGGTCCGATGACAAAAAGGCCGTTATTATTATCATCTGACTCTCGACTGACTCACTTGGGTGGAGTTTGTCATTAACAATAAAAGCCAAGGTAACTCAAAGTTTCACATTTAACATAATTAAGCTAAATACATTTGCTTGGAAAACCGATACTGTTATAAGAAATTTTACTTTAGGGAACCTCTTTTTTAATATAAGAAAAAATGTATGAAGTATAAATTTTTAATTCGTTTCAAGAGTTTTGAAAATTTTTAAACCGTGCTAAAAAAACTAACATTTATTTATTTGTTTCAAATTAGGTTATTCCAAATTTGCATCCACTTTTTGAGTCTCCGAAGCTGGATAGAGAGCTCCGGACCCTTATTCGAGATAACTTTAGGGAATTTTGTGCGACAACTACAATTATTGGTAATATAACATACATGCGTTAAATTATAATGGACAAAAATTATATTTAAAAAATATTTAGCAGATGACCGAAACAACATACTACACGGACTGCCGGAAGATAGTAGGATTCATCATAATAGCTTAACCACAATTTTGGTGGATAATGATCAATGTCAACTGGAAATTGATACCGGAGGAGGAGGTGGCGGAGGAGGAAGTATAAATTTAACAATTTCTGATGGACTCAATGAAAGCGCTGATGGCGATACGGAACCAGCTTTCAGCGATGATGATGAGGAACTCGCAAACGTTGATACCAAAACTGAGGACCTCACAGACGATGACGATGATTTACCGTTATCGAAAGTATGATATAACGCACTTTACATTACTTTCAATAATTTTATCATTTTTACTAGGTGAGATTAAAAGAGAAACCGATTGCAGATAAAATTGACCTGCCCGCATCCATATCAGATTCTTACGAAAAGTTCATTTTAACTAAAACTTCTTCCAGTTTCGAGACATTTTTAATTGATTACAAGGGATTGAATGCTTCTGCATTGGATCAAGATCAACAAAATTATTTATTTGAGAACTTGGCAAAAATTCTTAAGCAAACGTTGCCTCACACAATATTCCCGGAGAGCAAAAGTGATGAAAAGCTCCTAGTTGAAAGTATTAGCTATCCAATTTTCAGTCTTTTTCGGACTATCTATCAGTATGAAGATAAGTGTAGGAAATCGTATCAATCACTGCTCGCCACTTTGTACCAACGAATCCCGGCAATGGGCTATTTTATATTATACTTTTTAAAAGTGTATTCCAAGCTCCAGTCACGCAAAAATTCAAGCCAAAATTTTCCGTATAAAACGAATGTTTATAAACAATTATGTGATGCCCTAGAGGACAAAGTTGATAAGTGTTTAGGCCGTGATCTGAGTGCGCTAGAAAGTGAAAGTTCACAGATATTTTTGTGGCTGTTGCCTGATATATATCGTGAATTCAAAGCCAATGTTGTTAATAATAGTGATATTATAAGGATCATTTTAAGCTGTATAGATGCAAGAAATCTACGTGATTTAATTTATAGTGTAACACAGGGCAAATTAACATTGTTTCAAAATGATGGTTTGATAGACTGTGTCCGCGAAAGTTTAGGCTATGAAACTTTCGAACAATTTTGTCTTTGGCAATTAGTACAAGCTCACGATGTGCCTATTGAATTTTTACAGGTAAGTCATATTCATAACTAAATATTATATTTTATCCATCATGTAACATATATTTTCTACAATATCCTTCCATTATACGCCAAATAAAATCTCCAGACGCCAAAAGCAGTTATACGGTTGATAAATAATAAATAGGCGTTGGTTTTCATCGAGTGATAATAGTGCAATTAGTGATAGAGAAACTTGTAACTTTTAAAGTTATAATTCAACTTAGGGCCCTGTTCTAGCTTTCGTACGAAACTGAAGCGCCCAAAGAAATTAGAATTTCGTTCTTTTATATTTTTAATTTGTACCGAGTTTAATCGAACCTAAAAGTGGAACAACTTCATCCATTTAATGATTTTATATAAAATTACTAAAACCTATTGCCCCATCCAGAAAAAATGTCTGATAATTTCTAAACTGATTCATCCAGATGGGTTCCCTGAAGATCCAGGTTTACTTTGATGAAGTACACATGAGTTTGGCTCGAGGCGGTGCTGCTAATTTCGTTCTATAATGTTAAGGAGATATTCTCAGAAAGTTTGAAAACTACTTCTGAAAGTACAATCATGACCTTATAAAATACATAGGTTAAAATTGAATTTGGTAAACTTCATTTTATTCTAAGGTTATTTATATGGGGTGGTGGAAGGAGATTTAATTTTATTACATTTTTATTATCTTATATTATAGAAACCTAACATTAGAATAATTTTCTTTTCGCAGGATATTCTTCCTGATTTGGAATCTTCAAACCATGCAGAAGCTTTAACTTATATGTTATTATTGTTAAAAAATGAAAAGCCCACTGCAGAATTAATAAGATTACTTTTAAGTAGGGAAGCAAAAAACAGAGGAGATCCCTTTGTTACATCAGCACTGAGGTACTGTTTTTTTAATAAGAATGTTTGCATTCTAACTTATTATATGTACATGTTTTTAGATTTTGGTGCCAAGATTCCGAAGAGGTACTTTCAGAGATAATAGCAAATTTACTAACATCGAAATACCCAAACAGTTCGCCGAATAAAAGAAAAAGACCTCTCAAAAGTAATTCGGCTATTAACAGTTTACCATCATCAGATCAAGTAAATTTGGATATATTTTTTAAAATTGCGATCTAAGTTCTATGCTTTGCAGCTTCTAAGTCATTTAGAGCATTTCCGAAGAAGCTGTCGGCATGGAAACGGGACTGGAACAGGGCTTTATGTTCAAGATGCAATGCAAAGAGCCCTGCAACAAGCTTATTCACACAGCAATGACAGTACAAAGGTTAGTTATAATGTCGGTGTAATTTTAATTCGGTTTTTTAAAAAATCCATAGATATGTATATTTAAACTTTACACTAAACTACTATTAATCAACAAACATTCATTACATGCTCAGCCTACGCCTATACGTTCCTAATAAATTTTAGGGCCCTCGAGATTTTTCTATACTGTCCCAGTCGCTCCCTCAAGGCTAAAGATCGCAATTGTTTTAACTCAAGGATGAGGGATTTTCTATCCATAATTTCTACATTGGACTTGTTCTTATCTCTTAACACATTGTAGCACATAACATCTATTCAGTTTTAAGTTATATAAGCTGAATATGTAGGCGTCAACAGATATCACTTCAACGTCTTCCGTTTACTTTTTACACTCTAGTTTTTTGATGTTTTAAATTAACAATTAACTTATTTTTAGCTCTCGCAGTCGGATTATTTTGCAATACACAATATTTTATTTTAAACCTTTTAGCAATTTTAATGTTTGATAAGGCGATAGCCTTTATTTATTACACATTAGCAGAATTCTTAAAGCTTTTTGACCGTGTGGGTAATTAGCTCTCTTTCATTTGATATCTCTTTTTAGCAGGCGTCATAAGGTTTTTAATTCCCCTATATATGTCTTTTTTTTAATTTTATGTATGTAGCTTAATTGTCAATTATAACACTACAATTTTAAAATTTTGATGCTGAAGTAAAGAAGCTTTATTTTCGATATTATCTGATTTATTGACTTTATTTGTAAAAGTTAACTTTAAAGACTTGTTTTATTTGAGATCGGAATTTTATTTCTTTCAGAAGCAATATAGCGATCTGTTTGCGCTAGCAGCTGAAGATGAGACAAGTGGAGTGGGTCGAAGAGGAGGGAGTGCGAGAGGTCGTAAACAACCAAATAGTAAAAAAGACACAAGTAGCTCAAATAGTGGCAATAAGAAGAACTCAGAACCAGTTAACATTTATTCCAGTGACGAAGAATCGAGTGATGTAAATTGACTGTTTTTTCAAAAAGGGCATTATTAATACATTTCTTCTTGCAGGAAGATTGGTCAAAACCAAAACAGTCGAAACGGCGCAAAAAAGCTCTCAGCGATTCTGACTGACAGCAATCATTGGTGATAAATTCTAATGATTGGAATTGTATAGTTGTCGAATATTAGAAAAATAAACAGTTTTTAGTTCAAAGATATGAAATTCGGTTATAATGTTAACTACTAAATTTATTTATCGTTTTTATTGTGTACAGAAATTATCTGTAAGTTTAAACTGAGATAAAATGGTTTTTTATAAATAAAATTATGCATAAATAACAGGTTTAAATGTGTAATACAATGCATTTGGTTTGATAAAAACTAGAACTCAAGTAATTTGAAGACCACTAGAATTTAAAAGCCGTTCCGTCGACCATTGTTACTTCAAACCTATCCTTTGCATGATATTGAATGAAAAGCAGTTTGTTCGAAATCAGAAATTATTATTGATCTTATTGTGTTAATAATACTGTGATACTAGGTTTCAAGAGAGTCGCTGCTTTTCATTGTCTGTCTCAACAACTTTTCATGTTTAAGGTTCATTATTAAGAGTAAATAATGTTTGAGTTGTTTTAACTTACTGAGTGAGTTTTAGGATAGTGTGTACAAAAGTGTTCTCTGCTTAGTCAGGAAAAGACTGAAAGATATGAAACACTAATAGTACACAATGACGTTAAAAATCATCATAATGTGTTTTAATTTTTAAATTTATTTGTTGGTTTTTTCTTAGTTCAAGTACTATTGTCTGTCAACTATCCCAACATGTAGTGTACACAAACTTCTAATATTGTTTTATAGGTAATAATAAGTGGAATACGGGAGTCTATGTAAATGTGGTAAGTAAGAAGTAATGTAGAGATAATGTAGCTTAAGCTAAACTGTCTGATTTTTTAAATTAATTGTACCTTCCTATTGTTGTAGTGACCAAACCTGCAATCTTTTTACATATAAATAAAGTTGACTTATTTGTGATAAACTGAGAATTTGTCATTTCTATTATTGCTATTTTGCTCTAGATCCATTCGCAGGTGTTCGTTTTATAAAACAAAAAGTGAAATTCACGTAATTTGGTGAATAGACCTATTTGATGATTTTTTTTTTGTGAGAATTGGGGAGTTGGTAACAGACATTTGTAATCAAAGATATTTAAATAACAAAAGGTGAGAATCTAATTTGAGACCTTAAAATTCGAGCACAAATTTAATTCCCAAAAATTACATTGAAAAAATTTCCTATTAGATAAAGAAGCAAAGAACTAAGCACTGCTTACCATTCTTTATGCAATTAAAGAGAACTAAAGAAATTAAAAAAGTATATTGACATGATGGTATTTGAAACTAACTAAACTTATATTTACTAAAACTAGACAAGATAGATGGATAGATGTCACGTGAAATTTTCAAAGAGTGGACTTATAGCACTTTAAAAAATAACGACTCATAAATATATGTATCTTAGGATTGTGGAGTCCAAGTATGTACATATTTCCATTTATAAGGTGCTAATGGGTCCCTATGGAAATAGCTTCTTTTGAACAGACCCTCCTCCCATGAAGGTGATCTTCACCATTGGTCAAATGATCAAAATCACGGTTCAGTTCGCAACCCCAATAAATAAAAAAGCGAATTCAATAAAATGCTATCAATGTATGTACATTCTTTCACATAGCCTGCAAAAGCTCACTTAGCCATGATTAAAACTTTTGTCCTGCTCCTGTCTCCATAACAACCGCGAGCCTTTGAAGGAAAACAAACAAAAAGTGCGAAACATGAAGCTAGTTAAGTTGCATTCCAAATCGACCGAAACTGTTTATAAAAATCAAATTTGCTCGTTGACTGCAGTGGCTGTGTTTTTAATTTTCGCCGCGACATGTGTAATCCCCCTTCTTCTTGTGTTGTGGGTGAGTCCCACTTGGGCGTTGGGGCGGAATGCGGAGATTTTCGAACAGCCTGACCTTCAGTTCGAACACAATTTCCTGTTCATCGGAGACACCGCGGCTGAAGGCGTGATAACTTGTAGCACCTTTCCTTACTTCAATGCGTTAACAATTCAACAACAGAAGTGTCGGGGTTTCAAGGTAAGACAATTTGCATCAAACTCTGGTATTTCACCCTTTTTACTACATATGAACCTGTGCGAACTGCAACTTTTTAGTCATGAATTAGTCTTTTCAACCCGGCAAATCGACTTTCCAATGATTACATGTTAAACAAAAGTTTCAAAATTTAGTGTGATGAGAAAAACAACAATTCGAAAACCACAGAAATATTCTATAAGAATTAAATGATAGTTCACTTGTACAGAACACACAGTTTTTTGATCTGTATTATTTATTTTGCTTTAGTTCTGGCAAGAAGACTCCAACTATGATCATCGAATGGATAAAGCTAGTTTTGAGCTAAGAGTTGATACCACCGATGAAGTGTCCCTGAAAAGTTTCGAATTTGTACTATTTTTTGAAGCGACCTTACAGGTTTTTACTCAATTATTTAGTAATTTTTTTATAACGAATATTTTTGCAGCATAGATGCATACTGAAACCACCTGCAATATTGATCCAACATCTGGAAATACCTGATCGATTTCTTCCAAACAGCGAGATAACTATTCAAGCCCGTCTCCAGTTGGTCCAGGAAATAGAGTTTGTGTGCCCCTTTTACGGACGCACACTAAAAACCTACTTCCGTAACGAGATATTACTTACGAACGCATCTCGGGCCGACGATTTCTTCATCGAGAAAATCAGAGACGTAGCAAAGTCTAATCCAGCATATTTTGAAGCCGAAATTGTCCACATTAATTTAAGGAAGCGGAGCAGTGACGGAATTAAAATTATTTTTAATTTGGAAGTTGTTGAGGTATCCACTCGGTATCATCTTAACATTTGGGAGCAATTGGGCCATTTCTGGCTTTATTATAGTTCGTTTTTCGCAGTTTCCTGTTATATCGCTAGTAAAGTCAAAAATTACCTATTTAGTCGGCACTTATTACGATCCTGGGAGATAATCCCTTGGAAAAAGCTTCATTGACAAGACATGTTTTCGTTTAATTAATTTTGCCTTTTATTTCATTTTATTTTATTTTCAAAAAACCTTACACTTATTTATAAAAATGAGCAAATGACAACAAAGATCCTATACAATTGGCTTCAGTTCTTCAGAGCTAAAGTTGTTGAGACGATCGTTGCTTGCCCTATTATCCTCAAGGATGATTGTCGTTCGGGGATAAAAGTCGAGCTGGACAAATAAGTAGCGATACTCGTACTTACCAGCGGAGTTCTAGGGGTATAAAGTTAGTTAATATATTAAATCAGTTCCAAGTGTACTAAGTTGAAATTTCTGCCATCTCTAAATGTACTGAATAAGAATGAGATATGCTTAGGTCGGGATTGAACGAAACGAGTCAAAACGAAATTAAAATCGAATCAATTTTGCTTAAGTTATCGTGAACGGAATAATGATTTTTGGCTCTGGTATGTAAGCACTTCCATTTTCGTTGGAATGTGGAAGTAAAAAAGTACTTGATTAATTTAATAATACGTATTTGAATTTAGTGTACGTCTATCTTAAAAGCATATTAATAGCTTAATTACCTCTTTCATCTCTAGGTGGACAGTGGCTTTATTCCTTAGTCCCTGAACATAGAATTGCATTCGCATATGGTTAACATTATTTCTTTGGAAAACAGTATGAGCTACATGTTGTCTCCTTCTTCTTCTAGATTCTTCTCCAAATCCTTTTATGGGGGCTCCAAGTGCATCTTGAACTCGAGGGTCCTAAAAGTAACCATTTCAAGCAATTTTACTTAATGCATGCACACCAACATCGATGACTCTTTGTAACGCCTTCGAATAAATATTGTTGGGACTGTTGGAGGAAAATAATTCTCTAAATATTGCATAAAACATCACTCCGGTCACTCCTACGCCGACAAGAATTATCCCCATATAGCTAGCAGTCTTTGTGTTCTCCTTGATTTTCTCTCCCAGTCGAGTCACGTGTGTGGACACTTCCGCTTGCTCCCTAGATCTAGTTATAGCTTTGGATGCCTCTTTTTCAGAACTAGCATAATTTTGGATCTTTTGACAGTAAAGGAAGCTAGTTGGTATCATTGCTCTATTTCTGTTTGAAAGCATTAGGCGGAGTACTTGTACAGACATTGTTGTAAGAAAGTTCTGAAAAAAATATGCAATTACAATTAGTTTACCATTATGTTAAGCTTTGGTTTAAAGAGCTATGCACCTAAAATGCTCGGAAATTGATACGTTTTTAAACAATCACATCTTTTTATTAAGGCTTATGGCGTATATTTTTAAATGAAAGGCTAATTTGTATACATACTTTGTTTTGTATATAAAGAAGCCCGTGTTTCAGAAAGTTATTAGTATTTAATAATTTAGACGATACTAAAGAAGTGTGAAAGCAATATGTACAGCATAGGTATTAAGACAAAAAGAGAATATAACTAAAAAGTAAATTATTGTTAAAGAAAAAGCTCGACTGCACATATGTATATTTTCAGTTATGAAAACGAAGCTCTAGAATATAGAATTCTATAAACAAGCGCTTAAATAAATATACGATTTTAATTTTTTAAATAACTATAATCATCATAAATTTACATGACACATGATACTTCATTATTAACCTTAATTAAACGTGTAAATAATTTATTGTATCAAGCAAAACAAAAAAAATATAATATAAATTACACAAAAAGCTAACAGAAAAACATTTGCTAGTAAAAAAAAAAATTGAAAAAAATATCAAGCAGTCATCCTTTCGTTAATAGTAATTTTAAAATAAGATGTTACTTGTAGTTTAAATAAATATCACTTTCCGTGGTATTAAAATCATCGAAAAAGAATCACCTGTCGGACAATTTAGACTTTCGTAAATGAATCGTGAATATTTCGAGATAAAACGAACGTAATCCTTCGTACGAAAACTAAATCTTTAGGGCCAGTTTTTCAATCGTCAAATAAAATTTATTCGTCGAATTTAGTTTTCACGAGTAAATAAAAAGAATTTATTTAGTTTTTCCAGCGTGTTGTACCATTTAGTAAAGAATCGTTTAAAATGATTTACTACCGAATATTTGAATAGTCCGACAGTTGATTAATTTTTGATTTTTTTGCGATATCGTTGACGAACTATGTACATGGATTTATGTTCGCTTAATATAATTATTTCACAATTCATTACATACGTAATAAAGTCTTGTTAAAGTATAATTAATTTCATTTTTTATATTTGGATTTGAGAGATACTTTTTCATTTGCATTTAAGATAATCCCTCGGCCACCACGGAAACTAACTACCGTGGTAGGCGGGGGATTATTGTACCACATATCTAAGCTTTTCTTCAGTATCTACCTGACTTACTCATAGACACTATACTTAAATAACTCGTTAAAAAAAGTAAGTGGTCCCATTTTTAATGCTTTGGTAACTAGTTTCCTAAATCATAGATCAAAAGTAATGAAGGAGGCGGCAAATGGTTACTTGACTTGACACGCTATGCAAAAGTAGTAAACTGATTTCATAGGAAATCAACTAAACTACGATTAGTATGTAGTCGTTCGTTTACCAGTACATATTTATTTTCCCAAGGTAGCTACCAGAGTGGACCCAAAAGTATCTGAAGATCGGGTAGTACGGAATATTTGTCAGTACCCAAAATAATAGCTCTGTCCACCTTTCCGAAAGATTTACAGTTTACAACTAAACAGAAAAAAATACCTTTAAAATCTCCAGTCAAGTATGCTTGCTCCTAATATGTACAAATGGGTCGGACACCTAAAAAAAACTTATTTTGAGACGAAAGAAAAATAATAATCCTACAGACCGGCAAAGTTCTGAATTGTCAAAATTCTTGACGTTTCTTTTGGCATTTGTAGGTTCTTTCTTATTACTTTTTATCCTCTTTCTTATCAGCTGTCTGCATTTGGAAACTAGCGCATAATCTCTCATTTGACTGTTGATAAATTTTGAAAAGAGAAGAGAGGAAGAGAGAAAATCACTAATTCGCACACATCAACATCAGAATAACAGCATTGCCAGAAGTACTTTTTGAAAATCGTACAAGAACAATAAACTATGCACCATTTGTATTGCGAAGAGAAGCAAAATTGTCCTGTATTGAAGAAAATTTTCAGCAAATATAATGACAATTAATAAAAACTCTTTAATTTGAATGTAAGGTTCCAAGTTCTAAGCAACTCCGATGCTGTCAAGTGAAATGAAATTGCATTTGCGAGTGTGTGAGTATTCTGCGTCGCTTTGCTTGTATTGCGTATCTATACCGGCATAATGCCGACTCGCTCTCTCAATTTGAATCGGTTCAGTATTCGGTTTTGGTGCTCTCGTTCGTGTCGACGGTTCGGTCGGTGGGCTGAAGAGCAAGTCAAAAAGTTGACAGAAGTTGAGAAGGAGCCCTGCGTTGAAGCTTTCGTGTCAGGGGAGTCTTCTAAAATCCATCCTGAGAATTAAAATTGTGAAAATCGAAGTTTTGTCTTGCAACGGGCAGATATTTAAAACAATCGCATATAGTTGAGCTAGAGTTGTTTCGTGGAGAAACCGCATAAATCGTTAAAAACAAACAACAAATTCATACGGCCTGTGATAGAGTGGAGTTACGCAAAAAAATTGAGCAAATTTTTTCCGTGTCAAAGAATATCGTTCGGTTCGTAACAAATAAATTTAAGTGCTAAGCAGTGGGTAGAACCACGTATGGGAATGTTACCCGGATTAAATAGGCACCGATAAAGAAATGGAAATCCAGTGCCATGCGAGTGGAGTCGGTGCCAAGTTGTGGTTTTAGCTAAGAAGGGTGGTCGTCGAGGCGCACAGGACACGTTCCGTTGCATCAGGACGAGAAAGGGAACCGGGCTGGGGTTGAATAATTAGCAATTCCCTGAATATTGTTAACAAGTGACGTAGCATCTGCACGAGCAATCCGCAATGGATTGGATTATTAACGATGAGCTCGGCCTCACGGTGGGTCACGTCGTTGGCTGGGTCGCTGCTTCTGCGATGGTAATCGGTGGAGTAATTCCGTACATCCCTCAGTACAGGGAAATTAAAAGGACGCAGGACGCGGACGGATTCTCACTGCACGTCTGCCTGGCACTGCTGGTGGCAAACACTTTAAGGATACTCTTTTGGTAAGTGGCTAGAAGACCCTCGTTTTGGCCGTTCAGGAAAATTTACAGATTCCTAGTATTAGTTTTGATAGCGCTGTAATCACGCGCTACAGAATTGATAACGTTCCAAGGTGATGCATACATCAGCAAAGTTGTCTAACTACTCAGATTACTGAGGTAAGCAGCCGCAAATAGAAGCCACCGGGTCGATGCATACTTGGTTGAAAAGTAGATTAACGCTTGTCCAAAGTTTCAATTCTTAAAAACAATCTCCTCCTGACCTACATTTGCTCTAGCCAACCGACGCACGCTGGTTGAGGATTCCTTTCCTATTTACCCTTCACCCGTGAACCATTGAAGATCAACATTTTTCAGATAACGTATTTTTTCGCATTTGGTTCCCTATCTCCTGATTGCTACTATTATTTGGTGCCCATCACTCCATCTTCAAGGAGGTGCTTGAAAAGAATCCACTTCAAATAAGCTGAGATTTCTTGGCGCTGAAAGGACCAAAATTGTAACTTCAAAGAGCTTTAAAGTTTCGGAAGTGCATGTCCTCCAATTTTTCAATGAACTTCCCTACTAAATTGAGATGAAGAGCTGCGGTTTACAGCGAAGACGTGTGGTACACTTTTTTTGAGAAGCAATCACAATCAAATCCCTGTTTATCGATTATCCCTTGATTGTTAACATTTTCAAATGAAATTCTGAATTGGGGATGCTTTGTCACACCCAACAATTAATTTCTCATTAGCCACGACTAGACATCCAAAAACACGTGTGTGTACTTATATAAATTAAAATTTTAAAAATTCGTTTCATTGTGTATACGTCAATTAATCGATTAGTTACTATAAATTTAGTCAATTACTTAGCAAACACAGGTTGCAGCTTATCTGTGGTGCTTTCGAAGTACCTGGCAGTCAGCTGTGGGTTAGAATTATTGTCAAATACATTTTGGAACATTTCTCTATTTTAATAACATAAACCTATCAAGCATTTATATGCCGAAAATTTTTAAGTAATTCGTCTTGCCTCTTAAGTTCCTTAAAGGAATGCAAATATGTAATTATCTTTCTTTGAGATACATTAGAATTTCACACAATTTTTTAAGTTTTTAACAGAAATTATGTTATTAAATTAAATTATGAGAATTAGTCTTTTAGTATCACATATAGCGAATTCTTATTTTATGCCTGATTCTCAGATAAAAATAACAAAAAGTAAACAACCAACGGCACTTTTGACTTCTTACAATTTTTTGTTTGCGATGTATTCCGTATTTGCACAAGTAAATATTTTGCTACTCAGCTCGAAAATATTCAACAATTTAATCATGTAGGAAATAATTTTTAAAGTTGCTGCATTTGCTACATTTTTTAAGCTGCCGTTAACATAACTATGTTTATCATATTTGCAATATGCATAATACATGACTACAACTACCGTAGCTGCAGCCTCATTTCCATTTTAGAGGAAGTCGAATTATTTAACACCAACTTACACTATTAAAGAAAATCACAATTAACTAAAACAAATTGTCAATCAGCATGGATGATAACAATCATATGATTTCGAAAAATGGTGCTACATATTTACATACATATGTATGCAAAACAAAAAATTCGATTTTTTCTAAATTAACTTTTCCTTATTATGACTGAGACTCAAAGCAGTGATCGTGCACGCTGTAAATACTCAATATTGATTTTAACCAGTTAATTTTTGGAGTTCTTAGAAAATATCGATTTTTGACTGTATGCAGGCACAATAAACAATCCTGCACTGGTGGTCATGTTTAAAATCGGTCTCTCCCCCTTTTTGAGGAATCCGGTGCTACTGTCATTTAGGGCAACATAACACAAATTATGGTATAAATAAACCGATTTCGTCAATGTCGGGCCTCTTCAACTAGACTAGACCTATGGAATTATCCATGTTAATCTCTTTAAGCAACAATTGAAGGATCGGTTTGGTTAAGGTTTATTTTAATTTTGTTTTTATTGCATTGTTTTTTATTTTGTAGTAGTCAGTGCTTAATGAGATTGTGTATAGATAAGTAAATTTATAATTCTTTGGCGGAGTTTCCACTGACTGAAATTCACTTAACTGTCAAGTTTTATTTATATTCACAATATTCGTGTCTACTGAACAGAATGATGTTGTCTGAAATTTATTAATAAACGAAGTAAAATTAAATAATTTCTCAACGTATGGCCAGTTATTATTTTCTTTTTTTAATTTTATTAGAGTAGTCTTCTGCGTTTCGATCTCTCTTTTGACTTCACTAAATAATCCGATTCAGCATTTTAGCGGGCACTACTTTCGACGCTTAAAAAATAGACCACGTTCAATTCATGCCCATGTAATTGCTGGAGACGAGCTCAAGCAAAAGCAGAAAAATTGAAAATTCGGTATCGAAATGGACGAACGCATAAAACTTGACAGTAGGAAATTCCTTTATCAGTAGAATTTCACCCTTTAAATTTTTAGTGATATTTTCAAAACTTAACAATGTTGGTTTGCCCTTATAAAAAATTGATAAAATCAGGTACGATAGAATAAAACATTCAGACATTTTTTCAGCTTAAATCGTAACCCACATGTCATTAACACTACAGATTTCTAATTATCTGTGATTTACATACATACATATACGTACATATATTTAGACTTTAGTCAATATTGGAAATTGTTGGGCATTTTTGCTCGATTTAGAAACTTATGAAACATTTTATTCTTTTTTAATATGATCTTGATTGCTCCACGTGATTATCATATCATTGATTTATCTATGTATGTACAATATACATACATATGTAATTGAAATACAGGATTGTCGAAAAATGAAGATTAATTTGCATTTATTAAATGTCGTATTTTTGCTCCTAAAGAACAAATTAGGGGACACGCAGTGGTAATGTAGCCATGTCAATGTTTAATTGTAAACTAGATTCGTCCGCGTTCATTTCATTGAGGGTAACCCTGTATTGTACATGTAGGAAATTTATTGGCTTTGTACGAAAAAATTACCCCCATAATGTGGGGACTACATATTTTACTGCTGATGGAAAATTAATGGTTAGGTTCGTGTTTGTATCTCCTAATTTCGAACCTCCAAACAAATCTATAAACAGAATCAATCCAGGCATTTTTTGTGATTACTCGAAACATTAACACTAATTTGTCTCATAATGAGTAAATTTTAAGTATATGTTGGGAAATCATTCACGTCGGATTTTATTTTCCAACACAAATGATTTATTTCTACTTCTATGCTCCAAAGGAAATTAGGAAAGAAATTATGTCCGACCATAACTGGTAAATATTTTTGGTGTCCTTTTCAATTGGATTTTTTGAGCAAAATACGAGTTTGGAAACTAAATTATGCAAAACGTCTGGTTTTTCGAAAACCGATAAGAAATCGACATTCTTAAATACATATTTATTAAAATGAATGTCGTTTAAATAAAACCTTGAACCACAAATAGAATTGCCGGTATCCAAGGCTCATAGCGAAAAGCGATGCTATTTAAATGCGGTTAACCAGCCACCGGCTAGTTTCTGCCTAGTAAATACTCAAATCATCTGACGTAAACCGATAAAGCTTAATTTACTTTTACCACTTTTGCTTTAACCGGCAGATTCAATATTAGTCACGCAAGCAATGCAAATCTTAACACATCGGCCACTGCTAATGATTTATTAAAATTAGCTTTAGCTTTAGAGGCTACGGTTTTATTTACGTAGATACCATTCTTTTTTTAGAAAGATGCGTAGAAATTCTTTTGAAGATAAAAGAATTAAGAAATTATGCACATGCCAGAAGGCAAAAGATCTCGTGTTAATACAAATACTTAATTATAAAAAAAAACTTAATTTTTAAAAAATTGAAATTATTTAAAGATGAATATGATCATTTTTTATAAAAATAATTGTGATTCACATGTCTAGAATATGAACCCAAAATTATAAATACAAATTCAAAGTTGTTTTTGAGATATTTATGTATATGTACATATATTGTCGTCATATTAATTCCAATTCTAGTGTTGAAAGGTGTTCAAAAGTGCATATATGTGAACAAAATTATCCAATCGTTGGAAACATGATCAAGCAAAGGTTTTCTTATATTTCCGTAACTCATATAGCTACACTTTAGAAATTTAATATTTTCCCGTAGTTATTTATTATGGACTCATCTATGTGTAGTACATTAAGTCATAAGTGAGTAGTTCGCATTGCCGATTTTGCTGTATTGCGTTAAGTGACAGAGATTGAGGCAATCCGCATGCATCATCATGCTTAAACGTCTGCAGTATTCACTTAGTGATTGATGTCCACTCGCACTAATGCTGCAGCGACAAATCCAAGTCTTGCTAATAAAGTAATTGAATGAAATGATCTCTGCCGGAAGTTCTGAAACAGCGGCGTATCTGATTCTCAGACTGGTGAATGCCGAAGCCTTTTAAGGTTCATATTTTGGCTTTTGACGAATGATTTAAGAAATTATGTTCCATTGTGTTAAATTTAGGTCTTGCAATTAGAAGAATTACTTATATTGTTTAATAAAATAAAATTATCGACTATGGTATTCTTTTATACTTTTATTAGTGCACTGTTGTGTTTTCTTTTGTACTTGTTTCAATACTGTATGAGATATTATCTTATTAAAATGATGAAGAAATCGTTCTTTAGCTTTGAAGTTTATTTCAAACAATGTGAGTGCTGCTACAGATAAATTGTCTATAGAATGCAGCCTGTAATCATAAGAAAATGTCTATCTCTATATACATTTAAAAGATATTGTGCAGTTGCAAAGCTAATCGAATTTATCATTAAAAACAAAATTTTAGACAGCTAGCATTTTTATTTCACTCCCTATAACAATTAGTAGGAAAAATGGATTTGTGTACTATGTGTGAAAGAACATATTTATCGATTAACTTCTTTGCAATTTTTGCTATTTTTAGCAATAGCTTGCTTGTTAGATTTGAAATTAATTCAATTAGCGTCCCATAACTTGCTAAGAGATTTTGCGACATGCAGAAGGCAGTACGCGTAAGGGACAAAAACAGGTATTTTGAGTAAAGGTATTACAGGGAAAACTATTTTCAGAATTGATTTACCAACCGTTTGCGCAACAAGCGAAACAGTAGTGGATATTACTTCTTCGCTTTTTTTTTTGGTTGAATGTACGACACAATCCGCAATTTATTGTAGAATGGCTATTCTTCTTTTTTTATGTGGGCTAGAATTGCAATATATTTTAATTTGTAGATAATATGGTTTCACTTATAGGAAACATCTGATTTATGTGTAAAAAGAGCCAAATGTAAAACCCTACAATGTGCTAACTAACCTCTGTGCAATCTATTCCTAGAGTCAGCCAAAGGCGAAAATATTTGTGACTTTACAGACCTTATTTTGTATGGTATTAAAAAGATACATATAACCCAGACGCCATGGTCAAACGTGATATACCTCTCGTCTCGATAACAGGGTACCATTATCAGACATGTCTTGACTTAATTTTGTTGATTAGCGAATTGGTTGCATTTTCTTAATTATTAAGATTTTTCCATTCCAATTTTCTCATGATCGTAGACAGTAAAAAATCGTAATAGGAAGGATATCAATAGAGGTAATTGGAGACTATTATTTCAAATTATAAAAATTATAAAATTTATATTTGAAAACATCTGTAGAGTTTTCTTACCATTTACAAAAGAATCAATATAGTTATGTACAGTGCTGTCTAAAATTATAGGACCAAGCTTTAATTTTGCATATATGGTCTATTCCCAAGCCCATAACTTGTTGGTAAGGAGAAGAGGGATGGTGACAACTGGTATATATGAAATCGTTGTGTATCCTTTATTATTTCATAAATTTTTTTTTAAAATTCATGTACTAATTTTAACAAAAATCGTAAAAAACTCAATACAATAGTGTTTAAAATTATAGGACCACTTAATATGATGTCTTTGGCCTTTATATACAGGGTGTTTTGCTAAGGTCTGAACAGGGGTATGCCAATCGATTCTAAATGGTCTCCTGATCAACGTTTCTTCGGACACCCCACCCCCTTAAAATCGGTACTTCCCCCCCAAAATCGCGATTGAAAATTTGGAGGGGGTCAACCTAGAAAATGCTTCATAAGTTCTTTCAGAGATATCCTAGAATACTGGTTGATAATGCATTAGAAAGCTGAGCCTTCACGCTTTCCAACGATACCACCCGCGACCCAATCAGTACACAAACAAGCGGGGGAGACCCCGTCAAATTTCGAAAATGGCAATTTCAAAGCCCAAAATTTGACCTTGACCCTTCATTCTGTCGATTATTTATATGGGAAGATCGAAACTTTTCTTGAGAAAAAGCTTCCCTGTCATATGGCCTTTCGCAAGAAAAAAACCGTACTGGAATCCGACGTCGCGTTCCGAAGTTATTCGTGTTACAATAATTGATAGAACAACAAAACCCACTATCCGCAATGAAGTCCAATTGGAAAGTGTCACGTCGAGCATCTGCTCCGTAGGGCTGAACCATCGAACACGAATAACTTTGGAACGCGACGTCGGATTCCAGTACAGTTTTTTGCTTGAGAAAGGCCATATGACAGGGAAGCTTTTTCTCAAGAAAAGTTTCGATCTTCCCATATAAATAATCGACAGAATGAAGGGTCAAGGTCAAATTTTGGGCTTTGAAATTGCCATTTTCGAAATTTGACGGGGTCTCCCCCGCTTGTTTGTGTACTGATTGGGTCGCGGGTGGTATCGTTGGAAAGCGTGAAGGCTCAGCTTTCTAATGCATTATCAACCAGTATTCTAGGATATCTCTGAAAGAACTTATGAAGCATTTTCTAGGTTGACCCCCTCCAAATTTTCAATCGCGATTTTGGGGGGGAAGGACCGATTTTAAGGGTGTGGGGTGTCCGAAGAAACGTTGATCAGGAGACCATTTAGAATCGATTGGCATACCCCTGTTCAGACCTTAGCAAAACACCCTGTATATAAAGGCCAAAGACATGATATTAAGTGGTCCTATAATTTTAAACACTATTGTATTGAGCTTTTTACGATTTTTGTTAAAATTAGTACATGAATTTTAAAAAAAATTTATGAAATAATAAAGGATACACAACGATTTCATATATACCAGTTGTCACCATCCCTCTTCTCCTTACCAACAAGTTATGGGCTTGGGAATAGACCATATATGCAAAATTAAAGCTTGGTCCTATAATTTTAGACAGCACTGTATATTCATAATTATAATAGTGGAACTTCAAATTAATGCAAATTTTCCCGAATGCTAAAAAATAAAAAATAAAGAATATTATTCATTATTTACATATCAAAAATTAACCAGACAGATTTGTAAAAGAACCTTAAAGTTTTATGCAGACGGATTAGATGTCGCTAAAATCAATACCTATTTTAGAAATGGCATGCGGTTGCCACGCACCTTCCTATTGGTTTTGAGATAAGAAATCTCCAGACTATTCGCGCTTAGTCCCCGGAGATATATTTTTAAACATATTGTGCTAGGGAAAAAAGTATTCACATATGTAATATTATATGTATATAGCAAGTAGGTTATATTTTATATTCTCAATAATGCCACAAAGTCATTCTGCTTAAAAATTTGCTGAATTACATGCGGTTATTAACATACTTTTCCTGTACTGCATAAGGTGGCGGCTTCAATTGCAGTGAATGAAAATTCATTTCCCTGTGTCCGTTTAATGGTCCCGCGAGGCAGATTTGTCATGCAATCAGGACGCGTAGAGAATCATGCAAGAGTTTTTGCTCAATAAGTGTTTAAAGGTCAGTAAGTGTTCGGCCTTGCCGGTGTTCCACAGACCGGGGATTGCATGTTAGGGAAAACCCTTAGAGGCCTCCTCGCATATAAAAATCGCAAAAAACTAATGATATGTCTGACATAACATTTGTGAAAATGACCTTTTCGCTATATGGAAATATGTTTATCTTCTTGGCTTCCTTGAGTGATTTGACTGGATGGTGGTAGCCATTTTATCAGCTCGGCACACCTAGTTCGTCTGGGGTTTGTCCTCGGCGACAACAAATTAAATAAGTTAACATCATGAAATTAGAAACACCGTGATTCTAAAGTTGTCGTTTTGTTTGCGAATGTGGTTAATTTCAATAATGTATGAATAAATATATGAAGTAGCAACTTTAATTAAAGTATATTTACTAGAGGTTCGCTTATTGGAAAAAAATCTTGTAAAATGTAGATATCTTTGAAAAGGGCTTTGATTATGAATTGGGGAGTGGGTTGTGAATTATTCAAATCTGTTAAAATTAAAAGCCTCTTAAAATTTAAAAAATAACAACGCAAATAATTAAAATTAGTGATCGCGTCGCGACCGTCTCAGGCAGAGGATAAGAGATTCTATCCAACATTATTTATACATTTGTCTTGTTTCAATTTTTTAAGTTAGTACCTAATACAGTCTAGTATTTTGATTTTTTAAATTAACTTGTATTCGCTTTATTATGTGTATTAAAACTATTCCGAGCCGAAAACAAAGTTGAAACCCACATTAATAGTTGCAAAGCGAGATCAGTATGAAGTTAAAATTGCTAATATGTACTTTCCAGTTTTTCACAAGTTTTGCCCTTCGTTCACTATCAATTGTATGAAGTAATAGTTAACGGGAAATAGGATATTCATAGAAATTTTATCAAATTGCTAAAAAACACCATTCGAATCATTTCTTTTTAATTAATAAGCAAAAAGTGTTGGAACCCAAAAGTTTATCTTATCTTTCAAATGTGAGATATCTTTGGTTTTCAGTGAATAATCGTGTACTCAATTTCACATGTAGCACAGCAAGTGCTCTTATCTCTGTGATAAATTTCATTATCTGCAAAATAAAATAAAAAAAATTTTCTATTTTGCCACGATTGAATAGAATAATACATAAAAAACAGAAAATGTTTAACGTTGGATATACCATAAAACTCGGGATATGAAATCTACATATGTATGTACAATGTATGTGTTAAATCTTGTTAGTATATCCTAAGGTTGGCCGGTTTAAAAAATGCAAAATGCAAAAATAATGCGAAATCCTTTTAGTTGTATACATATTCTAGGATTTTCCCAGTATTATCTTTACGGATGTTTCGACTAGTGTTGGCTCATCGCTGGATCGAATAAAATAGTTAGTATATGTATGACAAAACGTAATAAATCGTTATTTCTGGTCCTCAGTTTCAAGACAATTGTAGTATTGCTATTTGTGTCAATCAGAAGTCAGAAATTGTCGTATTTGGTGACTTATCGCCCTTATAAGAGGCGTTACCTTGGCTAAATGAAGAAATTTTTATTTAGCTGTAAGAATGCCTCTTGCGTCCTTTTTTCAAATCGTTCAGGTAGTATAATATATCAGACTATTAACGTCTGCTTCGACCTTGCAAACCTGAAAGGCGTTGAAGCTTTAAATTGATTAAATTGCAGGGAGCAGCCTAGTTCGTAAGGTTAATTAACAAAGAGGTTCATCAAACGTGAGTTATTGACTGAATTTTATCTCTGACAAACGAAATAGTAGACTCATATGTTACAATCGATTTATGTAGAATATCTGTGTTGTTTGCTTAGTAATATACCGCAGATTCAGTTTGATCATTTTCTCTTATAATAGAGTGCAACTCTAACGGCTCAAAAGAAAAAATGGAAATTTTTGGTAATTATTATTAAAAAATAAAAAATGTGATACAAAATCTGTTCAGAGGAGTTTATTGTTAACTGTTAACATTTAAATAAAAAGTTGACATATAAAAAGCAAAATAATTCCTTTCTCACAGTTAAGTTGACTTTTGTATTTAAAGAATAACGTTAATTGTGAAATCGAACCAATATAGAGTTAATCAGAATATGAATTAAATTAATAACGATAGAAATTCGTGCAACTCATATTCATTTGCTGCCTTCCCTGAAAAGCAAATGTGTGTCCCCAACTCCAAACCACTATATTCTTTGTTACCAAATACAAATTGCCTCTCATTATGTAGATTTTCTTAAATACATTTTGAAGAAGTCATCACATTTACACAATTTTACGACGTTCTATTTACTAAAGCCAGAATTTGCAAATCAAAGCACGAATCATTGTACAAAGAATTAGGAATTCAGAGAGTATAGTCTCGAATCCTTTTTCCAAAGCTCCCGAGTCGCATCACATATTTACCACCTACCTGAAATAAAAATCAATAAAAATCTTGTTTTCATTGGGATATGAAAAGGTTTCCTGTTAACAAAACTTCCGGTTTTGATTGGAAACTTGTGATTTATACTTTTACATGTATTATTTTTTAATGATATCAAATACGTAACTTTTGTAAAAGCCCGCCAGGCGTATCGATTCTATTTGCACATACACAGGGTCAAGAGTTTCAAACAATTTAAGAGAATGGATGCTGTAGCGAAAGTTTTACAAAAGCCGTTTTGACTTAATAAAGCCAAGATTATATTGCACATTAAAGTGGTTGGTATGCAAGAAATCGGAATTAAATTTGCACTTGAAAGGATTGATTTTGTTGCTACATGAAATTAAAATTTTCTCAACTATACAGAGTGAATATTACTTTTAAATAAAATATCGATCGATAAACTTAATTAAGTGTTTTAAATTCATGACGACTAAACTAAAAGCGAAATCTTCAATATTGAACAATGAAATCTTAACTCTAGATTTTATGCTTTATGGTATTATCGATTATTATTATTACATCATATATAATTATATCAATTTAATTATTTCTATAAGAAATTTTTGGAGTTGTAGAGAACTCACCAAAAATGTTATTATGTCAAGTAAAGACACTAAGCAACAGTTTAGAAATGTTAGCTGTTCAAACTTTTATTTACAGGGCCAAATTAATTCCAATCAATCGTTCATTAAGATGTTTGAACCGAATAGGAAATTACTTATTAAGTGATCAATTGCCATGCATGATATGTAGCCATACAAATTCTTATAATTTGTCGTACGCCACGCAGAGTGGTTGTAAACTATCATACAAAGTACAAATATATTGGAAAATGGCAAATTTCCAAGATGTGGATAATTACCGAGATTACCGAGAAATATCAGAAAACAAATTCTTGAAACCACTATAATAATTTCGTGAACGTGACATTTTTGCTTTAGGGCTTTGTCATTTGTGTAGTTTTAAATAGTGAAGGCAACGAGGCTAATTTGACTCCCTGTAATTTTTAGATCAAATCTCGTTGAATTCATATCCGTACAACTTTTAACGAAAAATAGATAGAAGATATAGCAAAAATGTGGATCTTTGAAAAAACCTGAGTAACTGGACCACACATGATGCCTTCCCCAAGTTTTTTCAATAATTTTAAGTTCTAATTAGAGCCAACGAATTCGAATTTGCGTTCCGAAGTTGTTCGTGATGGATTGGTTCAGCACTATGTATAAGGTGTAGAAAAATAATCCTCAATTCATACGAAATCTTTTTAGCCAACCTTATGTATAAAATGCTGAATGCATACCGTGAAATAATTTCTTGTTCAATACTAATTTAGAAAATAAATTATAAAATAAATTATATGCAAATATAATTTGAATGTTAAAACGTATCGCAGACGGGACAGACCAACAACCAAAATATGTATGTTGTGATTTTTGTTTGTTGTACGTATCAAACAAGAAAACTTTTCGTGGTGCATTTAACATTGCACAAATAGAATTCTAGATTCTGGAGCTTGTTTTTCTCTTTTCAGATATTTGTGCATTGGGGTTTTTAAAAATAATAATTATTTTCTAAATTACTATCAAATTTTAAAATTAATAAAAATATTTTACGCAATTTTTCAGGTTTTCCAAACGCTATGAGCTTCCGCTTCTAGTCCAAAGTGTTGTGATGAATGTAACGATGTTCCTAATGATTCATCTTTGCGTAAAGGTAAAACGGAATAGTGCCGCACCGAGGTCAAGAGAGCACGCCTTTGCAGGTATGTCTACTCTATTTTAAAACCTGCGTTTTTTGTACGTACATATGTTTCAGTACAATAAACTTTTCTGATTAAATAATTTCTAAATGGTTTAATCTAACTGTTTAATAAGGTGATGAGCACAGCGACCTCCGTCTGCCGAAGGTTATTTCAGATACTGAAAGCACAAGTCCCCCTCCATCAGGTGTTCTTAAGCGTGCCCGCTCTAGACATTACTTTAGCGGTATGTTTTAAGGAGGTCCCAACATAATTTCGTTTAATAGTACAAGTCTTGTTCTTTTGTTTGTTTCCATGTGTTATGTTGTTTGTTTTTACCGTTGATGTTTAAAATAGAATTGAGCATATCACATTTTATTTTAACATATAATTTCAGGCTTGGTTTAATTTGACGTATTATGCTTTCATCAAAGTCCTATAGATAAACATTACTGGATTAAACTCAATTTTTGTTATTAGTTTTTTATAATATGTGTATGTAAGAGTCCAACCTGCAAAATTAGCTTGTTACATATCGAAGAAATTTTGTAGGGTGCGGCAGTTAGCTGTCGTCTGCAAGAGGTTAAAAATTAAACTTGCACATTATGATTATACCTTACCTTACACTACAAGTGCTGTAGAGGAGAATTGTTTTACCTGTTATTATTATTTTTTCGTTCTAATTGGAATTTATAAATATTAAAAATGGTGACCAGTAGTTACCAGTTGCTTTATCTAGGACAAAATTTGATCAATGTACATACATAGTTTAGAGGAATTTGAGGACGAATTACGTTCCATTTTTCAATACGTTTTTGTTACCTTATTCAAGTTGTTAAGAATCTTTTCATACATTTTTCAGAAAATGAATTTATTTTCTAGCTCTAACTATAAGATTTTTTATTGTTATATACAAATTCGTGTATCATACTTTGAAATATATACTTTGAACTTTGAACTTTACTTGCATGAAGAAAGTACGATTAGGCATGTAAAATTCCAGAACTCCTATTATTTCTTATTTTCTTACCTTGCATTTTTCGTTATAAGTATTCATTAGAGAATTTTATTTTCATTCCATCATATCACTTCATTCGTACATAGTTTTATTTTAATTTGGGAGAGCCCATGGCTTTACAATTAATTTGTATAAATGATGCTCATTTGAATCATTTTCAGATTTTGATATGCGATACTTTTGGGCGTGGACAGACTTCCAATCCTATCTGGATTTTATGTTAATTGTTTGGGCTGTTGGAGCAGTTGTAACATATTTGCTCCTATCTGTTGATTGGTTTATGGAAACCGTGGGATTCTTTGCAGTGTTTACAGAGGCTATGTTAGGTACTTTCGTAAGATTTTCTTAATTTTAAATAATTCTGAGTATTTTGTTCTGTAGGGGCACCCCAGTTCGTAAGGAATTTTCGAAACAAGTCCACCCACGGAATGAGCATTTACATGGTAATCATGTGGACCTTAGGTGATATGTTCAAGACTGTGTACTTCATATTAAGATATGCGCCAACACAATTTTGGATTTGTGGGGCTTTACAGGTAAAGCGCTCATACAGTTTAAATAAGGTAAAATAGGATGGCAAACAACCTGTTAATATTTATTTAGGTGAGTTTGGACTTAGCTATACTGCTCCAAGTGTACGTTTATCGAAAAAACCCGGCGCCGAGGGGTGCACATCGTGGAGATTAGCAGTTTGCCCCCGATGAACAGCAGCAAAATCAACAATTACCTAATGGGAACCAACTAATCGACGATCATCATCAGCACCACGACAATCCGGGTTTTCAGTTTAACAACAATAACCACGAGAGATTAACTCTGGCTGTAGCAGCGACGGGCAATGGAAATATGATCAATAACCAAGCGAATTCAATGGCTATTTCAAATGAGCCACATAGCATTATAATTAATCATTATGAATGTAATACTGGTAAAAGCCAGCAAGAAAAGCATAATATAAAAAGTTTGCCATCACATGACACTTGCGACTCACTTAAATCGAACTCCGACAGTTGCAGTTCATTGCGTAACATAAAACGCGGAAGCTTCCGAAAGATTAATTTAACTTCCATATCAAGTTCGTCGTCGACATCTTCATATAGATCTGGTGGCGATCAGGCCGATATTGATGACGACGACGACGACGAATTTAGCTGCAGTTCACCTGTATGCATAAACCAAAGCGATAACGACGAGGCTGTTTATAACGATGATATTAGTTTCTGTAGTAGCAGCCGGTCATGCATCATGACCGGTAAAGTGACTGCCCGTAAGGAATCACCGACTCTAATAAGCAATCGAGGGGAAAGTATTAAAATTGATCAATCTAGTCTTAAAAATTCAATAAATTCCATTAGCAATGATATCATTGACGAACGCACTGATGATCGTGATAAAAATCCTAAAGATGCTGCCGCCGGCGGATATCGATCTTGTGATGAACCTAGTGTAGGTGTGACAGTGTGTAGAGATTTAAGAAATCTAAAAGACATACCGCCGTCGCATTGTTATAGCAGTAGTAGTAAATGTAGTAGCAGTAGTTCGACGCTAAATAGCCATAATAGTAATTTAAGCGAAAATCCGGACAGGACCAGCATAGGCAGCAGGGTTAGTCAAGATGGCGTTTGCCTTCAATGCTGCAAGTGCAGTAAGAGTATAAAACTAAAATCAAATAAGGACGAGGACGACATTGAAAAATCTTCTAGTTGTCGTTGCTGCTGTAGTAGTTCAGATAGTTTATATTCTTGTAATTGCACCAAGTGTTGCTGCTGTTGTTCCGACTGTGATAATTTAAAGCATTCTGGCATTGCGCCAGCCTCTTCCTCGTCAGTATCCAGCCAACAAGGCCAAGAGAGTAAGTCAGGTGGTTTGCATAGGCATAGACCTTGCCGGAGGCACAGAAAGTATCATAAGCAAAGAGAAAACGTTAAATCAATTTTATGACAAAGTGTTTCGCTGGTCGCGTGGCCAGCCATTGACGCTAATTCCCTTATTCAACAGACAATTAAAAAGTCTACTGCACTCCATGAATCCTTAGCACACTCAACCACTGGTTGTAGTAGTTGTAGTAGTAGTTCTATAATTGCCGCTGCAACGACCGTAGTGACCACAATAAATCCTGAAAGTTCCGGCATGGTCACCACTCTGACATCAACATTAGGCATGCCATCATCCTCAAACCTAGTTTCCATGTGCCATCGTAATGTTAGTAAAAATTCCAGTGATACGCACCTTAAGTCCAATGAATGCTTCAAGTGCGATGCCATCTTCACGCAAGACAGGTGCACCGAGATTATTTTATAGCAAAACGAGAACGTTCTCTGTTTTGCACTGGACAGGATCAGATATCACATCTGCTGTTGCTACATATGTTACTGCTACTGCTGTCCCGACTGCTATCATTTTACAGTGTCCTTGTACGAGCATGTTGTTGTTAAGGT
The DNA here is from genome assembly GCA_933228815.1 of Machimus atricapillus. NCBI lineage: Eukaryota > Metazoa > Arthropoda > Insecta > Diptera > Asilidae > Machimus > Machimus atricapillus. The sequence continues at coordinate 59,376,364 of OW121784.1, forward strand.
AAACATAGTGTTGTTATTGTTGTTGTTCAAACATCGGGCAGCCATCAAATCAAGATTTTTATTTAAGTTATCTATTTATGTTAGGATATAGATTAAGCATAGAAGAATTTGTAAATATTGAAAAATCTTCCGATGAGGGTTTACTTTTTAAACTTCCGAGTTTTGTTGTTAGTTTTCTAGGTTGTTGTTTATTTTGTAGTATTTATCGGAAGAAATTTATCTGCCTCTCATCATAGGTATACATATATATAATTTTGTAAACAGATTGTTTTATATCAGCGCTACGCTAAGCGATATTTATCTATCATGAGTATTACTTCAAACGATCTTATTAAAAAAGTTTGCCAAATTTGAGATTGATGCAATCCAGACCATTATGCTAATTAACCAAAGAATTTTGTATTAAGTTCAAAATACTGTGATTGTTTTAAAAGTCTACTTTTTATTTAATTTATTTTCGTAATTTGAATAAGACTTTCGCAGTTTATTAGCACGTCAATTTGAACACATATCCTTGCTGTAGTAAATCAGCGGCGGAAGTTCTTATATTTATCGTCTTATGTTATAGCTGCACACCCACCGAAAAGTGATATAAACGAATATACGTAATGGAACGATGCTTGTAGTAATCATAGTCCCGAACTAAAATTATATAAAATAAATACAAAACTTATTCTTATAAAAAATATAGTTACTCTAGTGATCTTGCCAGAATTTAAATCAATTTGTCTTTAATTCAGTTTTATTTTTATTAAATAATACTAATAGCGATTCAGACAGTGCATAGTTTGTGTAAATTTTTGTTTGGTTTGGTTTCGGGTATATCCATCTATGTAAGTACCTCAATTTTTCTGTGGTGTATTACTGTCAACACAGAAGCATGATTGTACATGTTAGCTTTTGTTAAATTTATAAAATTTTCAACAATTTCTATGAAAATTTAGATTTTCAGGGATATATATTCTTATATTACGCGTTAAATGTATGATAACTTTTTCATCTTTTTCAAAATTGCCCTCAGAAAAATAGATCGTTATTGTCACGAACAACAATAGATACCAATGCACCCAGACCCAAATCTTATGTAATTGTTTGAAAATGTTATTTTTTTCAAAACTCGATAAATATATGTTCAATTTTATTTGTGTGTAGTAAATGTTAAAAAACAACGGGTAAAGCAGAACGGGTAACGCCTTTTTTTCTTGTAATCACCAGCAAAACTTTGAGATATGATTGAAACATAATATACGGTAATAGCGATTATTGTGCTGAAATTGAAGAATGTTCTAGTTAAAGAATCTGATCGTGGATTATCAAATTCCAACAGTTTAACCACCTCAGCTTTAAAAATGTGTCTTCGTTAGTCGAGTCGGAAGAATTTGACACTGTCATAATAAGGCCCACATCACTCATCATATTCTACATATTACTTTGTGATTTTAAGCAAAATGAAAATGAAATGCGATGTTCCTTTAGGAAGATTGCACATAATCGAATCTATTTCGAGCCTTAGTTGGAGTATGGAACAAAATTCCATAGATATAGTAGAATGTCATTGATTGATGAATCGCTTAGTCATATTTATTTAATTAAATTTAATTCGATCTACAACTATACAACTTGTAATTATTTAACACCAATATTAAAAAATAGTTTTCATGTTATCCCATAGCTTTGGCAATGGAAACATTTTCTAATTTTCACCAAAACAATTCACATCAAAATTTTCTATACGCGGTAAATAAAATGTGTTGGAATTTAACACAACCATTTTGTTATTGGTAGGCAGAATCATTGGATTGTTAGTTGGAATTACTCATTTGCCACAATCTTGGAACTATACGAAATTATTTCCATTGAACTTCCGTAAAGTTTTTCACACTACCATAGTGATTTTGTATTAAGAGCTTTAATTAAATCTGATATAATATTAGCTTGTGGTAGTTTTTAGCCAACAAACTTTTGGTGCAGTACACGGAGCTGCACGTTACATCGGGGCATTTTTATTAACACCCTTTACGGACTGGAGTATATTGGTGTGAACCTGAACTCTAAAGACAATCTAATAATAAATTATTAGGCCTTATAAAAACCTTGTCGTTTTTTATTCCGAGGTTTTGAACCATTGGTCGAGGAAAGCGTTGGCGAACATTGAATTTTTACGTCCACAGGGTACTCAAATTAAATGAATTTAATTACTAATTTAAAGATATAAAAGATTTATTTTACGCTCGTGTGATATCGCACTTTATGTGATAGTGAAAAAGCGTTTTATTCTGAAATTCGAAGGAATTTTTTCGATGTAATCAGGCTTATTCATCAAAAAATATTTCAATACAAGAAAGTTTTAAAATGATGAAATAATACATTTTAGTTGAAATATCGAATTAAGAAATAATGGTACAAATGCTGTTCTTGATTTTTATAATTTTTCCGAGTATCCTCAATATACTAATAATATTATAAATACATATTTTCTTTCTGCAAAGCTACTACTTAAACTGAAGAGTGTTTCACTGTCTCAATTTCAGCCTAAATAACGAACGAGGGATTTCGGAGTTAAAAAAACTGTGCTATACTGTAAAATTTTAAATTCGCTTTAAAAACTATCGATTCGGAACGGACTCACCCAAATATATCGTGAAAGGTTTTGATGAGCCCATTCCAAACATATTATATAATTTTTTTTTATATTATATCCATTGCACATATTCTCACAAAAAGAAAAAAAACGACAACAAATACCAAAACCATTCAAATTACAAATCACAAACTAGAAATAAAATTATCATGTTTGGTTTCGATGTTCACATTCCAAAACTATACAATTTGTATAGGTACATATTTAAATAAAAACAAATTAAAACCTAAAACCCGACTACGGAAAAGTATAAAACAAGCTGTAAAATCGCGCAATAAACATTTAGACATCTTAAAATTAAAAACAAAAAATGCAAAACATTTCTGATAATAATGTGCTTTTCCTGCGTAAATTTCAGCTGGGTACACGAAGTCAAGCTTACAACTACGAAGGAAAAAAAACATTATCGAAAAAATATTTTCCACTTCATTATTTTTAATTTTAAGCTGTTTACGCTTCGCCAATACAATTGGGGCTTATCAATATTATGAAGCATTACTTATTTATTTATGTTTATAATTACAAACTTCTATTTCTAGTCAAGATCAAAAAGCAATGTGAATCAAGTGAATACTAGACGCAGTTCAGACGTCGCTTGCAATTTACAGCATAATGTTTTCTTTACATAAATAAAAGAATTTAGTTTTTTACAGCAATGAAATTTATAACAAGATTCATGCATTTAATTTTATGTTTACTATTTCAAGCACATTTTGCTTTATATAACTAGCACCATCTCTTTAACGTGGGAATACTAAGAAGCCTTCGTTGCATACAAAAGCAGGGACCACTTCATTGTTTTGTAACACTTTTCACTGCCTCTTCTTACCTTGAAAGTCGAAAATAAGTTTAAATTAAAAACGCTTACTAATTCTAACACACCGGGTTTTTGCCATATGCTTTATTTTAATTATTTTGAAACATTATTAGCGGGCTTTTTCTAACAATCAGTAATGGAACTTTAACTATCGCTTAGTAAACGCTGGCTAGACGTAATTTGGAAACTAGATACTAAACAAATGTAAATAATCAACTGGTTTAAACTAATTCGTAGGATATATTTTATGCCTAGCTATAAGTACAGATCTATTAACGATGACTTCTAATTATTTATTTTCTTCCATAAAAACTAACGAGATTCCAAAAGTCCCAGCATAAGAATTTTTCAAGCAAGTACATTTGTAAAAAGTATTTATATAGTATCCAGAAATAAGCACATTCAATAATTAGTTCAACTTAGAGGAATAAACTAAAATCTAAAATTTTTTTTACAACCAAAACTGTGTAGCCACGAGGACATCACCATGTACTTTTGCCTATTTAAGATATATCCAATTAACACGTATACATATACATATAAATGGAGTTCAGTTTGCTTAAATTCGGCTAGGATCGAGAAACAGGGTATTAATTAAACGTCTTGTATTATTTCCTGCAATGTGCCGCACAAATGCTGCAGAACATAATATCAATTACTAATTCCAATACATTAGATATTGTGTGTTTTATGTTTTCTTAATTTGTTGTTATTTTGCCGAATTATGCGACATTTTTCTAGACTAATTTCTGCAGCATGAATTGCCGTTCTCAAAAAATGAATTCTTGCATATAATTTTTTTGTGGGAATATATGTGTCGAGATGAAAGTAAATAAATTTTTTTACGAAAATAAATATGTTGTTTGTATTACCATAAAGTATTTACATATGTACGGTACATGAATGTAACATACGAATGCTTTATATAAGGAAATCTTGAAAGCGGGCTTGAATTTGAATTAAATGCAAATTGGAAAAAAACTGACCAAACCCGAATGAAGTACTCGGGTTACTTTATTAGTGTACTAACTTTTTGCTACTATGTATAAGTAGGATATTTTCCGAAAATTAACATTTTTTAAAAATTACAGCGCTTCGGAACGCACGCCGCAGTCGCAGATATCAAAACTTTAAATACGTTTTTCTCAAAACTACATTTTTGAAATTAGCATGCAGGATTGAATTGATTTATAGAAATATTGGTAATATTACTCTAAGGAAGCCCACTTTTAGCAGAATATTTTCTTTTAGCTCTTTCGACGGCAGTCAGAAGAAAGAGGTAAATTTGAATATGGTCCATGAAGTATGAGAAAAACTGTTCCCAGAGATGGGGAGGAGGACTTGATCAAACTTTATTAATGTATTGAGGTCAAAACTTCAGTCGAGTTTGGAAATGCTAAAAATTGGCGAATGGATGAAGGATCCGTACTTTCTTCTGAAACGTTTTTGTGGGTAAGATATCCTCCACATTGGCGAATCTGTTTCGATCAAATTTTCAGTATATGTATGTATATGTAGTATCTGTTCAAAAAATTGGATGCATATATTGAGAATAAACGGAAAATAATACAAGTGTAAAAGTTTTTAGCTGATGTAAGTATATTTTCCATAATAATAGTTTAGCAAAGTTTATAGTGAAAATGTACATATATACCCTTAAATTAAATTTTAATCCTCATAACATTAATTCTAGTGGGAATATTCGCTATAGGGTTTTTAAGAGCTTGAGTTTACGCTATCGTCTATTTATTAAATTAAAATTAATTCTAGAGATTTTTTTATGGGGAGGGAGTGGTCCAGATTCGCTATATAGAGTATAGGATTATCGAGTAACTGAGGGCTTGGGCTTATGAGATTGTGTCTCCTTCTGTGTATCGAATCGACATACACTTGAAAAAAGAATTATGATTTCTGAGGTATGGAAATGCATAGGTCGTCTGGTTGTGAGTTTGATTGCCTAGTTCTTGAGTGCGAAAAGAAAAAAAGCAAGGTAAGAATTAATTTTATCTCGTTAAAAAAGAAATAGTGTTTCTATACTTCCCGCACATTACTAAGTGCCAGTGTGTCTAGCACTTTGAGTTGAGCCGAGAGTAGTACTCGCCTGTTTGGGGCCCCAGCTGCTATTCATTCCGAAGATTTTCCTGCAGCTTGGAATTGAACCTTCTGCCCACGAAAGTCATTTTGCATATTTTTCAGTAGAGCGCAAGTCACTTGCCATTTTTTGGTCCAGCTTTGAGGAGGAGAGGTGAAGTGAACAGAGGACGTTACGTTGGTTTTTAGTTTAGTTGCACCGAAGAAGTCTTTTCGATAAGTTGTCACGCGAGAGCGGGAGTGCCGGAAGCATCCGATGCGTGTGAAGCAGTGAAGAAAGCAGGAAAAGTGCTACTTGGCTTCGAATTAAGTGCTAATAAAATCAAGTAAATAAGGGAGTAATTTGCCTGTTAGTTGCCCTCTAGAATGAAGTGCAGTGCAGAATAAAAGCAGTTGTGGTGTCGTCACTCTTGTCGAGGAAAGAAAAAGTGTGGTAAATTAAAAATTTTTGCAATCGCATTTCCCCTCCCCCTCACGAAAACGGGATGTGACTGAATTAAGAGGTGCGTTGGTCCCGCCATAACAATGAGAATTTGCTGCTGACGACAAGCAGCATGAATATCTTTTGTTCAAAAATGCGTTTCGCTTTTCGATGCTCACACCATGGTAACAAGTCCCGAATTTCTTATATACCTAAGAACTACCGCCGATTAACCCCTTTCGACGTCAGAATAGATGCTGTGGCCTGTGACAGCAGAACTGTCTGAAAAATCAATAGAGGCAACCACGGAAATTCGGACTCATTTGATCTTTTACGTCAATCTTGGGCTAAAGACTGAGGATTCGTCTCATGTTTATCCAGCCCATCCCGAGCTCCAGATGGTGCAAGTGTGCGTTCGCATCCTGGAGTACTCCACTTTCCTTCACCTTAGTTCGTGGGTGGTGGCATTAGTCTAAGAATAATATGAATCGCTTAATTTGGCAGAAGCGCTCCAAATAATCTTCGGGTACATAATTGATAGATTGCTTACAATAATATTCAAAATCCACTACAATTTCGCATACTTGAAAGTTATTCCGGCAAAAACGAATGTCCAACATGAATTTTTTTAAACCCCTTGGACTCGCCCTTTTCCCGAAATATTGCGCTCATTAAAAATAAGAGCCCATTGAATTGAATCTTTTGCTTTGTCTTTTCTATACAAGTATTAATGAACATTTGGGGAAGCGTTTGCCTGGGTAGACATATAAGTAAATATGATTGCTGGCACTACAAAAATAAAACCTCCTGCTCCAAAAATATAAAAAAAGTTCCAGGAAGAATCAGAATTAATTGCTAATTTTCAAGACATAAATAAACAAAATTATCGTTATTATGATACTTAACAGAATTGAAAATAAAATAATAATCCATCAGAGAAAGGAAATATTTGCAATATTAAAAGTCTCCAGCTTTGATCCTGGTGGGTATATCCTTGGGAAAGAGCCATTCAATTTTTTTTGTTTAAATTATTGTTCGTATTTGGCAGACCTTACCATCGTCTGGATGTTTACCCACATCTTGAATTCATGGTAAGGCGCAGACGACCCAGACGACAACCAAAGTTTTGGCTGCTAAATGATCGGGGGTGGAAATTAAAATTAATTACAACATAAATATGACTTTATGATAAATAAATAACTATAGATAGATACCATTCAAAATGCTTGGAAAGTAAAGCCAAAGAGCGCAATATTGCTCTCCAAGTGAAGTTGTCTGACTAGGGTTAGCTCAGATAATTTTTGTGTTATTCAGAAGTAAAGACAAGGAAAAAACACGTTACTTAATAATGCTTAAACTGGCACGGTACATATAAATTGTCCCCTTCCATTTATAAACGCGTTCCGAAACACTGTAAATGTGCTGAAAAATCTATCTCGACCCGTTTTCGAGATATAAAAAAATAGTTAATACTTAATTAATTGATTACCGACAATTTAAATTGACCTCTCAATACAAGGTACTCTCTACTAGGGCTAGGCGTAGCGGGCAAACGACAATTTTTTTTTTTACTTCATATTTTCTTACTTATAATTGAGTGATGATATCTTCAGTAGATTTTACATGATGTGCGCACAGACATGAGGAGATACCATTTTATTTATTTAGATGAATTTTCGTTGAAACTTGCGGTTTTTTCTTAGTTCAAAAAAGAAAATTTCGATAAATTTTGAATTTGAAACCCTAGAACTCCTACATTTGTAAACAGACGTTAGCAAGTGAGATATTGTTTGAAAGATATCGACTTTGGATGATCCCCCTTTCGATGTCCTTATAAGGATCTGTAAAGATTTAAGTGGTTGCATCTTCTATTCTAATTTTGACGTCCATTTTGAGAATCAGTATGAAATTAGGGTCCAATTGCAGTAGCCAAAATAACACGATGCAAACTTCAAATATTAATTTGAGATGCCAGAGAAATTTAACAGAAAAAGGAGAAGATATCGCAAGAGTGTAAAATTTAAAAGCTAAAGAAGTCTCCTATTATTAAATTTTACGTCCACTGACCTGACATATAGGAACTAGACATTATGTTTAACCAGAACTAAAAAATAAAAAAATTAATTATCATGAACTGATTTCTGTTATTTCTCGCTCAATTTTTAATCTTTTCATAATAATGTCCCGGACACTAGTCAATTGGGGATCTAGGTGCAAAAGAGATACGTAGATATAAAAATTATTGTTCCTACCTTTGTCTAACCTTAATTTTGCAATTTGTTTTGATTCTATTGTTAATAAAGTTCTAAGTAGCACAACTAGGCAAAAGAATAGAACAGCCTCTATGAACACCACAAGTACTTAAGTAACCTAATGAATAAATTCAGAAAATATATGCAATTGCAATTGACCTCTAAACTTGCCAATTTAGTTATCAGCTATTTCATTTTCATCACCTTTCAGTCGTGTGCAGCACAGATGCATAAAAAGTTTCCATTGCCTGCTCGACCGACATACGAGAACTGCAATTATGTAACGCAAACAAAATCGAGAGTTCATATGAGATCGTAAGCAAGAAATAAACAGTGTGAAAAATAATAATCTGTGCAACAACACTTCCAAATAAACACACGTAACAATAGTTACGTTTTGAGGAAGACTTTGAGAAGAATCAAACACTGTTCAACTGTGATATCAACTTTGCGAAAGTGCCACCATAAAATTAAATCATTGTCAGATATGGGGCAGCCTGAAAATGATTGTGATTTCACTCTATCAAGATTTACATATCTCTTAAATAATTTGCCTTTTGATGCTGGCTCACAAAAAAGGAGGAGAAATGCTATCGTGTCTATTGATTTTCTTAAATTGTTTATATTATTTCGTGAATCCTACAGTGTTTTTATTATTGTTTTTCAGAAAAAGTTGCGAATAATAAGAATATCTGAGTGTGTAGCGGTACTGTAAATGGAGCCACAGTAGCTGGAAATTTCTGTTTTTATCATACTTTGTCTATTTAAAGGCTTGTAAATTTGTATTGTATCCACACTTGCGGAGAATTTCATAGCCACAACTGTTCACTATTTACAATTTCACAGAGAGTTCCCAGGAAATGATAATTATCTGGGAATAAGTTCTTGTTTTTAAGGAAAACTTAGTTTTTTTTTTTTGATATCATATTAATATTATACATACATATGTACATAAAATTGAGTGTAAAATAATAGCAGAGAAAGGAGGAAACATTAAAATCTGGCATCAATTTTGGGTGAATTTTTACGCAAAAACTAGAAATTTTTCTGAAAAGTCTGAAATTTGGTTTGTGCAATATAATAGCTAGTTAAATCTCTTTAGGAAAACGGACGCAAAAATGAAGAAAATATTTTTAACAGGTCTAAATTGAATTTTCAAGATAATATTTGAGCCGTTGATTATGAAACATATGTATGCATAAAATATGATTTCTAAAATTGCTTCAGTTAAATCTTAAGGTGTAGATAGCTCTCACCTCAATTTTTTTTTAAATGTGGACTTATACCACTTTCAATAGTAATGAGTTATTTATTCGTTGAATGGAGTGTAGAAAGCTATGCTAGGCATGAAAAATATGAATTAATATGAAATTGCTTTCAGAGGGCAAACATTGATCAGCAAACCATGTAGAATCGATTGGCATACCCCTGTTCAGACCTTTTCAATCCTGTATAATGTATACGATGTATATGTATCATAATGGTATAAGATGTATGTATATGTATCATAATGCATGTATAACAAATTATATTTAAATTTAAAATATATAATTATACAAGAGATATTCAAAAATCCAAGCAAGTAAATACGAATGAAGTCTAAAATAAAGACATCATTTGTGCTGCTTATGTTTATTAATCGTAGCGCTTTTATAACACTATTAGCATGATAATTTATAGTTGGAAGTAGTCCACATTCGCACGATCAGCATACAAAATTTATTCAGTTTTCTTTTGTTTTATGCATAATGCATATATTCTCAGGCCAAGTACAACTTCCCACACCAATAAAAATAAACAAATCAAAGCTGAAGCAAGTAGGTTCCGCAATTATTTACCAATCAATATGGTGAAAAAAAAACTGCCTGACCATGGCGACCACTTTTACTTTTGTTTTGCGTTTTCATTCAATTTTATCCCTTCTGAACATGCTTTACCTGACCCGATCGAATTCCGTACGTCGAATCTTGTTTACAGAAGTTCTACGTTAGCCGTCACGTAATTCTCAGATATCGCTAAATATTTGGAATAATCGTTCTTCAGTAGTTCGTTTTAAAAATTTCGTCTACAGACGTTAAACGTTAATATGCATAATTTCTTCCAGAAAAATGCAAAACATGTATGTATGTATGTATACACAAAGTAAATACCTATGTCAGGTGGTTAACACGATTTGAAGCTGCACGACAGTAAATGTAAATTGATATTTGTTTTATTTTAATCTTTATAGGAGATCAAGAGCTAAAAAGAGAAAGTGATTCTCGCATTTGTTGGTACATATCTTGTCTTGTTGGGTTGTTTGATGATAGCACAGTTTTCCTAAAAGATATTGCTGGAAATTTCTGAAACGAATACATCCTGATCCTACATAAAAGAACAAAATGTCTAAGCTCGCTATAAGTGATATAAAAAAAGGGCTATTAAACCGAAACTACTTAAACCGTCAATTAAGTTTCGCCTCGAGCTTAGTTGAATTAGAGCTTGAGCTTGCACTGTGAAATCTGCAATTAGTGTTTTGCTGCACTTGATAAAATGGAAATTTTATTGTAATTTTTTTAGCAAAACAATTTTAAATTTAAAGTTTTTATGGAAATTGTATGCTCTTTTCGCGAATTGTAATACAAATCATTTTAAATTTCAAAGGTTTGCCGTGAAAATCGGTATTGGACGTTTTTGGAGATACTGATTGCGAATCCACTTCCAAAATTTAAAAATTTAAGACGGTGGGCTCAATATAGTAATATTCATTTTGGCACTAACTTCTAGCTTGGTTTTATTATTGCAACCGTTTGCTATATTCTTATATTATTTATACTGTTGGGCCGTATTGCGATTAAGATTTTACTACATAGATTATAGCGATTAAAGGGATAGTTGTGTTCAGGCAACACCCAGATGCGGGTCAACTATTAATATAAAATAAATGCTAAACATACGTTCATAACGAAAACTTCATTTAATGGAAACTACGCAAGGTAATTTCGCACTACATGTTTTATTTAAATTTTGTTTTATTTATTAATGAATATTAAAGTTGTTAACGCCGACAGTTGCAAACTTTTCGGCTATCGCACCATCCGCCGCGGAAGCCCTTTGCGATACAGTGAGCCACGCAAAGACGCTCATTTCCAATAAAGTCGCAGGTGATCCTTGGCTCAATTTCAAGACCTAAAAGGGTTGATTTAAGTCGCTGTTATACTATGTGATAATCCTCATTTATTATTAATGTACTTACCATCTTCTTCCAAGGCTGGAGAAGCGCTAATAGCAGCGATCATTACAGCAAAAAACAAGAAAATGTTAAGGAAACGCATTTTTAAACTTTTAAAGCACTTGAGATGTTGTAGGTTAAACTTTGAATGGTGTTCGACTAACTCTGAGGACGACGCGCACGATATTTATATCCAAGATTTCTGAGATAAAAAGTAAATTGTTTTGAAATAAATTATAATTAAAAATCTTATCGAAGCACTTCAAAATAATAACATTTATTACTTTACACATGTTGCCCAAGACTTTATTTGAAGATTACCAAAAATGATTAGGTTTCATGATGGGAATCACAGAGACCAGAAGAAACCACCGTTTAAATAAAAAGTGTTGTATTGATAATCCCTTTGATATTGTTTTTACTTGACCGCTTTTACTGAGCTAATGAATAATATAATAAAATAATTATCCGCCCATCATAGCCTATTTTAATTTGTTTGGCTCTCCACACATCGTAAAGAATATCAAATGAAATGTGAATTACGTAGAAGAAGAAAAATATCAGCCGTGCAATAAATAACTTAACTTCTTTATGTAAAAGATATAGAGAGTTTGCTTTTGTTAATGTAAAATTAAAGTTTATAATCCTCTCTCATTGGTTACTCATTTGAAAAGTTACTTTTTAAGTAAGTTTAAAAAGAATTACAAAAAATACTGAAAACGTCATTCCCCTGGCGTGTAGCAATTGCACAAAATTGTGTTTTCCAAAAAAATTTTATATATAAACTCCTTTTAATTTAATTTCTACGTTATTAAATTTTTAATATATTTAAATTATTTTTGAATTTTTGTACGTTAATAATTAAGATTTTTAAAACTAAGCCGAACCTATGTATAACATATCTTCTTATGTTTCATAAATACAGTAGTGTTTAGATCTACATATAATGCAAAAAGGTATAACATATTTATGTATATGTACGTACATATTATCAAACTTCTTAAAATTTGTATATAAATAGAAAGATTTCAATCAATAACACATCTTTATCAGAATCATCGTTTTTATTGTTGATTCCCATAGATAATTTAGAAAATTGATGTTCTTGTCTTGACTTGGCCAACATCCGTAAACACGCTGATTGTGCTCGTTTGGTGTAAGCCGATAAGATAAATTGTAATTGGTAGTTATTTGGCAATCCACGTTTTTGTATCCTAAGAATCAGATATAAATACCGGGAACTTACCGGCGGAACTTATCTAGTCCAAAACATATTCCACTGTTGAGCTTACCACATCTTACACAAGTGTTTCTAAAATACCAAAATGCGTTGTTTTAACGTTGTCTTGTTCTTTGCTCTAATTATCGCTGCTATTAGCGCTTCTCCAGTCCTCGAAGAATATGGTAAATAGTGCACGAATATTTTTACGAAGAGCATTCAATTAAATAAAAATTAATATTCTCCTAGTTCTTGACATTGAGCCGAGGATCACTTGCGATCTAATTGGAAATGAACGCCTTTGTGTTGCCCACTGTATCGCTAAGGGCTTCCGCGGAGGCTGGTGCGACAGCCGAAAAGTCTGCAATTGCCGTCGCTAAATATTTAAATTTGTAACGATGTCGAATTTTAATAAACTCAAAACTATGTAATTTTTTTATTTTAATAACAAAGCCAGTAATCAACGGTTTGATTTAAGATTGTTCTCCTGTTCAAGTATAGAAAAATAAGGTTTGAGTCTGATTTCATATTAAATACTGACTCGGTGTTTATTCTGATTTCACCCTTTTTCGCCTTAATGTCATACTGATAATTTAAAAGTATCAAGCTTTATTTCGTTGATCACTCCTTGCTTTGTCTTGCACATGTGGGTTTCATTGTTTTCTCATGCATTGTTTTTTTAAAAAATGTAGCAGGTTGGAATCAGACGGGAACTTAAACTTTTAACTACGATAAAAACCTAAATATAAGGGTAAGGTCAGGACTAAGGTACTTACTAGGTCAAAAGCAGTACTAATTTTCGATATATGTATTTAATTCACTACCGAATGGTTGCGTATCCAGGATTGAAAAATATTTTAATAAGTTCTGTTTTCATACTGCTTATACAAGTATGAAAACAGAAATTATTCAGATTTTATTATTTGCAAATTAAGGAAGTAAATACAACATAAAGTGTCATGAAACAATTTCGTCTCGAATTTTAAAGTAGTATTTCAATATATTTTTTTTGAGATATAGTTATCACCTGGTTTAAGTTAAGGATTTTTAAAGACATAAAATAATTAAGAGATTAATATTAATAACGTCACATACACCCAAATAGCCATAACAATTTCAACCATACAACCAAGATTAAGTTTAGTTATCGGACACTCATGAAATTTGTTATTAATTTAGCATTGCCCTATACATTCTCGATAAATGGAAAATTTTTCAAAGTTTAAACAAAGTGCAGAGATCAATTCAGATGTTGTCACCGGCAGTTGATTATTAGTAGTTCTGTTCCATTCTCCTCCGGCTCGTCGTACACTGCGCCTCAGCAACTCCAGATGAAATTGAATCACTCAATCTTCGGAATTGAATAATTTTCTGGTGTTGTCTTCTCCAAATATTCCTTTGAATGAACTGCGTGAATAACAATATGGTTAACGTTGGTAGAGGCGATATTCACAAAAATTTATTAACACCGAGGGTTATCGGTAATTCTTTGATTGAGCTTCGACTATCACAATAGCTGTGATTACGCGGAATAAAAAGGAGCCATATGATGCTTTACGATCGATGCTTGTGTTTTGCTTAAATTAATTAATTTAATATTCAATAAATGTAAGAATTATCTTTCTTATCAGATTCTTTTAAAATAAGTATGATGTTACCGGCTGTGAAAGTAAACTATTTGTTCAAATAATTTAAAATCTTGCACATTATTCGATTTTATTTAGAAGCTGGCATTTTGGTCTATGGTTGGTCCACTCGGTTCTTAAGATCGATGAGATATGTTCAGCGAACCCCCAATTGCGTTGCTACTTCCTTCTTTAGCTCAAACCAAAAGTGTTCAAATGGATCGAGGTCGGAAGATTGTGGTAACCAATCCAACATCTGAAATCCATGGTTTTAAGGCCACTCGGATTATAAAATAATTTCCGACTAAGATTTGCGGTTATAACGGTACAGAACCCTCAAGACGTGAGTTTTACTCGCACTTATGTATCTAGGTATGTATGTATGTAGGTATCGAACAAAAAAGTATTTCATGGTGCTTTCAAAAATGCTCAAACCGAATTCTAGATTCCAAAGCTTGTTTTTCTCATTTCAGTTTCAGTTGGGTTTTTTTAATTTATTTTTTTATTTCATATGCTCTAAAAGCCATATGTTATATGTACATATATATAAAAAGTACTTTGTGAGGGATGGTGTAGTCCTAGTGGAGACATCTGCTTCTTTTTAAGAAGTAGTAGCAGAATATCTTTTGATTTGTAGAGTACAAGAAAAATAATGGGTCAAATCCAAGATCCACATATATACATACATATGTTTTGACCTTTATTTGTAGAAGCAAAAAGAATTTATTTTTGCCAATATCACATACGGTGTCTCAGATCATTAATCTTAATCTTCCAAATTTTCACTAAGTAAGATGATTGGAGTCGGCGAAATATTTGGAAGCTAGACAGTAACCGCCTGATCAAATGTACCCTTCACAATAAATACTAATTTAAGCAGACTCCAAATCCATCTCCGTTCGCTGCTAGGAGGGCGCACAAACAAATCGCAGCTGGAGATCTTCGAGACTAATGCGAGAATGCACCTTTGTCTCGTTTCAGAAGTCAACATCAACATCTCAAAACGATGCTTGCGAATGAGTGACGTATACGCTCATGTGGTGTGTCGTGTCACGTGTGGGAGTGCTTTCCGAATTCATTTTTACTATTTTTTGCTGCCTCACAATTGAGGAAACAAGAACGAAAGGAAAAGTAAAAAAATTCCCTTCAAATTGGATGTGACTGGCATGGCATATGTGAGAAGTCTTCTCGTTCCTTTGTGAGACCAAAAATTTCGAGACTTTTTCTTCGGGCTGTAACCGTTTTTCCCGCTCCATTTTTCCATTGTTATATTCACGTTTTACACGTTCCCTACCAAACTTTCAAGCCATATTTACCGGTACAGGCTACAAATTTAATAATTTTGCATTTAAATTTCAAAGCTACAAATATTCGTAATATACCGTGTTGTGCGAAACATTTCGGATTTATTTTGTTCAGTAATAATATCGAAAATTTTTAACAATAAGTAGAAGAAAACTAATTTTTATTTTCTTTGTTATAACGTGTGAACATAAATATGCTCCAACTTCAAGAAAAAACATTTGTCTTCGCGATTTTGCAATACAGGGTGTACGAAACTAATAGGACTTCAAACATATTTCTAACAAATTACCATATTCTGTATTATGCTCAAATTTGGTTGAAGCTGCTAGAATACCTAATTAAGAAAAACATTCTCCGTTCTCTTGACTAATACTCCGATTTTCAAGAATAGAAGATAATATGCATCGCTTCTAATTATAGTGTTTTTGCTATTTTCAGATACTTGCAAACAACCCATCAAGCTCACCGCCAAGACTGATAATTTTATTGCCAAACCTACAAAAAAACCCATTGTGCAAGCCAAGAAGCGTAAATTCCTCAATATACTTTCACTCTTTTAAATATTAAAATTTTATTTAATATCACTCAAATTTGTTTTATTTTGGTTTAAATGATTTTGTAAATACGAACGCATCCTTTCAATAAGCGTTAACAATATTGTTTGCAAAGTGTTAAACAAAGTGAGAAAAAAAAAACCGTGAACACTAAACAATCTGAAGTTTAAAAAAAATGTCATCCCGTTCAAAGGAGAAAGTCACTGCCGTTATTAGAAAATTATTCAAAAGTTCAGAAAAACTTGAAAGTGGCGCTGATGGAGCTAGTGGAAGTGCAGGACCTTCTGGATCTCCTGGACGACGTCTAAGACGGTAAGTGAAAAACTTAATATACCCCTTACATGCAGTAAATTTAATTAGAAACGCTAACGTATTTCTCTGTCATATCCATCCTTTATATTTTATTCTAACTGCTACATTCTACAAAATAACCATTACTTTCAAAGACTTCTGTATTATTATTATTATTATTTGGGAGGGGCAGTACATAAGTTGGAAAAGCCAGAAGACCATACTCACAGAAAAATTACAGACTACAGCCGAGCTTAAGAACTCCTCAATGAGGAGTCCTCAGTCCTCTAGTGTAGTCAACATTCCGTTTCAGCTGACAGTTTATTGATTAGGTGGTAACTTTTTGTTTGGACGCAACTCGCCAGTTGTAACAATATGATTTCGAAAAAAAAAGAAAAACCTATTTCCATGATTCAGAAATATGTTTGAAGCAACCACGTCGCTGTACGTGGAAATGACCATAACTGGCGAAATAATGGGAATTCACTAGTTATACATTTTTTACAGCATATTTTTTCCCAAAAGTTTGATGAGACCTCTTAAAGTAACATCCGTTTTTCTCTAACAACATTTTAATTTTATTGTATTACACGTAATTTTTAATGCTTTTTTTAGTATTCCGTTTCAATATGAGCAAAACGGAACATGGTCTTTACTTTAGAAGTGAAGTATAAAAAGTTAAATTTTGATTCTAGGGGTAAATTAGGAAATGGGATAAAATGTTCTACAAGGTAATCATATACATAGGTAGTATATGGTAGTATGCATTGTTTTAAATATTCTTTGGGAAAAAACGCTTAAAAATGCACACAATGTAGGCTCACACTGCTAGACGTGCATATGACACCGTAGACTCGCAAGTATAGTAGCAAGAATTGTTTCATTCTCATATTAAAAATTTAAATGAGACTAGACTTATGTTACAGAACACTAGTTGTGTAAATATAGGTTACATTTAACCGATTTTTTTGGTCAATTGGTGGAAATTTAAAAATGTTGTTAAACTTAAATGCAAATAAGAAAAATGTATCATATTCTAAAATCCTTCTCATTTATGTAGTTTAATTTTACCCTCCGATGGAAGAGGTCATATATCGCAAAAGCACCAACTTCATTTCCTGGAGTTTTTTTTTTTTTATTTACACTGAAATAAAAAAATATTCTGAAAAGCTTAGGGTCTCATAACTTAAAAATTTAGGGTCTCAAACTTTAGCACATTTTTCTATGGTCGTATATACATACATCCTATTGTTCAAATTTTTATGTATACCATTTAAAGTACGAATTTCAGAGATACAAAAATGTCTTTAAAAATGTTCTCCGTTACAACCTCTGTTGAATGTTTGGAGGTATAAAGTATTATTTGGTTGTGTAAAAAAACGCTTTAAGTTTCCGACTCTATTTATGAATAACAAGTTGATGTATAAGTTGTGAAAAAGAAAATTAACTAAGTTCTAAATAAGAAATCTATTTCTTACTAAGACGACATTCAATTCTATGCTTTTCATAAAATTCTGCTTTCACATATCTTATTATGTTTTGCCTTCATGTATGTGTTTTATTAATTAAGAGAGAAAATAATATTTTTCTTTCAGGGGAGTGTCGCCAGCACAAAATACGACGGGAGCTGTTTCTAAGCCTGTTGACACAACAATAAGAGCCAGACGTTTGATGAAGGAGTACAGAGAAATACAAAAACTGCAAAGTATGCGGCCAGATCCCGTGTTCACCGTAAGTATCGACACTCGAAACACAGCCGCTTCCACGGCAGAAAAATATGTGTTATCCTGCAGATGGCATTCGCAGTGGAAAATTCGCATACATTTATGTATATTTAACATTGCATTTAATGCATGATGCATGCCCGATAAAGGAATTTTCACGGAATGTGAAAAACCGACCGACAACAGTGGTGTGCGACTGTAGAATTTGATAATAATTTAAGAATGCATATAACAGATGGCAAAGTTCTTAGCACACGTATTTCAGGTCGAGCTGGTTAACGACAATCTGTACGAGTGGTACGCCCGCCTACACATTGTTGATCCAGACTCACCGTTAGCCGAAGACATGACGGAGCTTAACGTCCCCTGCATCCTGCTGCATTTAATTTTCCCAGAAAACTTTCCATTCGCCCCACCGTTTATGAGGGTTGTGGAGCCGAGGATAGAGAAAGGATTTGTGATGGAGGGCGGTGCTATTTGCATGGAGCTACTTACCCCCCGCGGGTGGGCCAGTGCTTACACAGTCGAAGCTGTTTTAATGCAATTTGCAGCAAGTTTAGTGAAAGGTCAAGGTAGGATAGCGCGGAAACCAAAGAGTTCAAAAGAATTTAGCAGGTGAGTCGATCGTAAATCGATAATTTTCGCGCAAATTTAACCTTTTATTTCAGACGATCTGCAGAGGAAGCTTTTAGATCCCTAGTTAAAACACATGAGAAATACGGTTGGGTGACACCTTCATTATCAGACGGCTAAGCTGGCACGATAAAATGCTGCGGTAATTTTCGCACAGCCCAGTATTTACCGATTACTTTTATTGTAAGTATAAAAAATGTCGTTTTCCTATGTTTTCCTATGTTCCCTGTAATGTAATCACATAACAAAGATCGTGAAAAAAGAGCTAAAATGTTTTCATCTGGTTCACGCTTTGGATCAACATTGTAATACTAAAAATACCCATTTAAAAAAATTAAACACCTTCAAACGGCCGCCAGTGGGCCCAACGAGGCTTTTCGTCTCAAAAATCTGTAACTTTTTTATTTTTTGAGATATTTGCGTGAAACTGAGTATGTATATAAGCTTCCAAGTTATGATATTGTTTTTGTTAAAATAATTTTTTATAACCTTACGACCTTTTTTAGAAGTATACCTACTCGTATTTGTTGAAACATCACTTTTAAAAATAAAATTTCATAAAAATAACATCATTGCAGGAAAGAATACTCGGACAAAAAATTTCAAATGTATAAACTCAAAAACATAGGGTTTTACACATTTCATAAAGCTTATTTCAAATTTTAAATATTAGTGCTGTTTTGCAATGTCAAGATTTATATCCTAATTTAAAGTGAAGTCTAGAAAATTTAAGATTTTAAAATTTGCAGGCTTTTCGCTCTTTTCATAAAATTCGAATTGATAGAATTACTATTCTTTTAATACAAATCGGTCAGTTTCTCAGAAGAAATTCGTGTTAATTATATTTTGTAAATAAAGAAATTCTTTATTGCAATGCACACCTTTTTTGAAAATGTTATTCAAAACAATTTTTGTCATATATGTATGTATGTAATAAAATAAATACATAGTACATTGCTTGAATATCCATTTAATCAGCTTTTATTTGATATTCTTTATGATGTGTGGAAAGCCAAACAAATTAGAATAGGCTATGCTGGTTTGTGGTTATTTACATGATGGAAAGTGTTTATTTCAAAATAATTCGTAAGAAAAATGAAAACGGTGAAGTAAAAAAAATAACAAAGGCATCATAAATACAACACCTTTTATCTAAACGGTGGTTTCTTCCGGTCTCGGTGATTCCCATTATGAAACCTTTTTAGGTAATCTTCAAATAAAGTCTTGGGCAACATTTTGAAGTACTTCGATAAGATTTTTAATTAGGATTTATTTCAAAACAATTTACTTTTTGTCTCAGAAATCTTGGATATAAATACGTGCGGGACGTCCTCAGAGTTATAGTCGAACAAGTTTCAACGTTTAACCTACAACATCTCAAGTGCTTTAGCAGTTTAAAAATGCGTTTCCTTAACATTTTCTTGTTTTTTGCTGTAATGATCGCTGCTATCAGTGCTTCTCCAGTCTTGGAAGAAGATGGTAAGTACATTAATAATAAATGAGGATTATCACATAGTACTACAGCGACTTAAATCAACCCTTTCAGGTCTCGAAATTGAGCCAAGGATCACCTGCGACCTTATTGGAAATGAGCGTCTTTGCGTAGCTCACTGTATCGCTAAGGGCTTCCGCGGCGGATGGTGCGATAGCCGAAAAGTTTGCAACTGTCGTCGTTAACAAATTTAATATTCATTTGTATATAAAACAAAATATAAATAAAATATGAATTGCGAATTTATTTGATATTTAATTTTTCTTAGCTGTAATGAAGTTTTCGGTATGAACATATATTGTTCAAAGTTTAGCATTTACTTCATATTAGTTGTATTTAATGTGGATAAGAATAGATGGTAATTTTGCAGTTTTAAGAATCGCTACGTAGATTGAAATTTGCGAAAAGAGCAAAAAAATTTCAAATCTCAAATTGTAACAACAGGCTACAACAAAATTTTTGTTTTAGCAAGTTTAGCAAACAAATTATTGCTGAAATGATTCTTGAAAATACCTAATTATGAAATTAAAAAAAAACTGCCGTTAAAGTAGAGATTTAGAGAAAGGTTGATCAAAACATGAGCGTTTTTGTACCTATTCTTGTGAGATATCGTTGAAAAGGCCTTTTGAGTAGATTATGAATGTGTTCTTATTTCTCATGATTTAAAATAAATTTTTTGCGCCCTATTTAGGACTACAACGAAATTGGCAGTACGTAATGAGCTGTAAGTTATGTACAATATTACTCATACGCTCTAGTTAAACAACGAATTAAAAATTGCTTATTATATATTTTTTTTTTTCATTTCATTTGCTTATTATATATTAGAAAAAAAAGTTCTGAATAATTTATGGACATGTATCTAATATTGCCTTTACAATAAGCAATTTAAATTTTACATTATTAGTCTAAGTTGAGATAATTTCTCATGATTAAAACTTCCTACTATGTATGTACTACTATGTATGTATATACTTTTCCGCGTGTTCGAATCGCAGTACGATTTTGGGAAATTACTCTTTCTAAAACCCAGTGAAAATCAACCAATTTCATAAAATACAGCATGCATTTTCTTGGAGAGAATAAGTTTAAGTTTCATTTATATTGCAATCGGAAAATATATTTTATACATTTTGTAAGTTTAAATTATCATTTAGTCAATTTTTTTAAGACTATTTTCAAACCAATCTTTTGAATCTTTGATCTAGAAGTGAATAAATATTATTCATTCATAAATTCATGTTAAAGCTCTAATCCACCAGTCCCAGATAAAGAACCCAGTTATTAATCTTAATAAAATAATCAGTCTAAAAATAAATTCTTTCTCTTTTCAGGTGAACTGAAATTGATCTCGTCATTAATGTAATATGTAGACGTAAACCAGTTACATTAAGCCATACAGAAAGATGCAACAAAACGACAGTTCAAACAACAAAGCTGCAGAGAATATTTTTAATAAGAAAATTAAACTAAGTCGAACTACAAAATCTTATCGCAGTTAGCGCATTAACTTAACGTTTCTCTATCCTTAACGACCTCTTGCTCAAGGTTACCTAGTGCTAAGATCAATTTACTTCTAAGGCTATAAGAACTGTTTTCTCCTATAAATTTACATATTATAGGTCTTCTCTAATTACATTTGACAATATCGGTTAAGGATGAGCTAAGAGGAGCTGTTCTCTTTGAATTATATTCCCGCTTAAGATTACTGTGTCTTCTTTCCTTTTTCACATTCAGCTATTGTTTATCTTCGTTAGAAGAAAAAGTCTTAAAGTGTTTTTATTAGACAAATTGATTTGGACAAGTTGAGTTGTAGCGTTTTTCTGGAAGGGGTTTTGCAATCTCACTATGTCTTCATTAAATACAACGTGAAAGTTGCATTGACAGCACAGTCGGAAGCACTGGTTTAGCCGCAAGTGTGCTGCTATTATGATACGAAAAGACATTTGTTCCCAAATAAATATTTTATTTTAAAAACTGTAATATTTGATTAGATTTAAATATCGTACATGTTAACATAACACAAATATATACACAATTTAATTTGTTATCTCGTTGTTTTATATTTTACTTTGCAATTTTTCCCTCAAATTCACTAAATTTATTTTAAAAAGTTTAATTTGCATTTAGTCTTCAAATGTCCACGGGTAAGTAATGAACGCAGATAATAATAAAAGGAATATAAAATAATTTGAAACTTGAACAAAAGAATATACTGTGAGAATTGTTATATGTATAAAATTTCATGTATTTTCGAGTTCATAACCTAGAGACGGGTCGGTCTGCATTTCAGCGCTCTCAAAAATTTTAACATTTTTTTCCCAATCTTTTTCGAATTGGTGGGATAAATAAAAGTGAACCTCCTAGGGAGCAAATAGAGCTAAAAATTTTTTTAAAAAAACAAATTTTATTTATGTAAATTTTTATAAAGGATTCTTCTTTTGAAATCACTTTTTTTAAACAATATTTGTCAAAGGTCTTCCATATACACTTTATCTCGTGGTTACATCAAATGAATTGCAGATCAGTGCGAACTATTTATAATATCCTTATTAGTTTTATGTTTTTCTTTTTTATCTTGCTCTTTATTACTTTCTTCGATTCTTTCTCTATTTTTGTATTGTACTTCGAATGTGTTGTTTTAACATCAATGTGTAAAATTAGATCAGTTTTAATCATTGGCTTTGATTTCGTTTTGTAATTGTTTTTCCAATTTTTTCTAACTAACTGAATAGAATTCGAAAAATAAGAAAATTTAAGTAATCAAATAAAACTTGAACCTATCTTTTCAACCTTTAAAAAATTCGTCTCTGAAGAGGTTAAAGCAAAGTCTGCAGCTATCATTGAATTTACTTTCTTTCTTAGTGCTCTAAAGATTTTCCTAGGTCCGCTTTTAGGCAATCTATAAAAAAAAAATCGAACAAACTTCTCAGAGATTTAGAAGCTTTTATGATCCACTGTACGCCAAAACAATTATTCACTGAACCTCGAAGATGGTTAATTTAAATAATAATTTTCATATAATAAACTAACTCCTTTTATTATCTGATAATGATAAATCTTAAATATCAAGGGTTCGGTGGTACTTTACATTGCAGAGTACATTTTCTATTTTGGGCATTGTATATTGTATTTTAGTAAACACCTCATTGTCGTTCGAAATAACCGAACAATATCCAGAACAATTCAAAATCTTGTAAGGCCCATTTGTCCTGCAAGGCCTTCACGTACAGCCCTTGTACGTCCCACCAAAACGTTTAAAATTTAGACCTCGTACGCTTCAACAAAACTCACAAAATTTAGCCCTTGTGCGCCGCCGCGCCCTTTGTAAAGCTTTACTTTAAAACTTAAAGATTTTTAATCGCGATTAAACGTAGCATTTAGACGCTGGTGCTCAATTATTAAAAGAGATGTGCAAAGCCGATGGCTGTCATTAGTGTTTTTCGCTAAATTAATTAAAATTAAGTGGTAAATACCTTTCAATTCATTATACAGAACGGACATCAATAGTTGATCATTACGGGAACGCGTTTATTAATATTGAATGTTGAAAAAAAACACCTTTTAAAGCACGATGCGTACGCACGCGAACGCTTTCGGACATGATGACACCTTTCTGGTGGACTTTTCTTCAGAAATGATGAACCCGAGCGAGAGAGTAGATGGCGGAAATAATAATATAGAACGGGATGGCGCGATTTTGGCTGGTCTCTGCATTGAAGAACAAGCACCCCTCCCAGTAAGATATCGTTGAAAAGAGAATCTATAATCATTATGAGATTTCTCAAATTGTGTTTCAAAAAACTTATGCCCCGTTTTTGAAATATTTGACTCCAAAGTGGCCTTTTTCGATTAGGTCTATGTCGGTCAAGATATCACCCTAAACGCTATTTTGGATAAACCACCCTGTAGGTACGCTATTTCGAAAAAAAAGAATACTAGCACATAAACTGAGATTATTTTTAAAAGTAACACGACTTAATTCAGTCAAATAGTTTTATTTAGACTTAAGTCAAATAGCTATTTGGACTTAAACAACTGTTCAAAGAAAACCGCACGACAATCCTTTTCCCGATATTGATAATAATAATGCAAATATTTATTTTGTTACGTATAAGAATCTTTTTGTGAAAAATTGTATGTTTCACATTTATTGGCGTCAAGATGGTATTTTCATCTACAGCCTGTAAATATATGTATATTCCTACTTTATGCTACCGCCAAATTTTTCATTACTGTGCGCATAGAAATTAAAGAACTACAAATAAATAGCCAAGAAAGTAATTAAATATTTTAATTACGAACTTATTTGAATGTAGTTTTATTATTCTAACGTTCGGGTTTTATGTATCCAACCTATGTACACATGTACGAGGATAGAAAACAATTCCCGCAGTTCTTATAGTTTTACCACGTTTTACCTATTATATTTGTCTTTAGTCTCAACAAATTCGATATCTTATTATCTTATAGGTTTTTCAAATCAGATACATAACTTTTAGAGTTTTATTCAACTTAAGTATGTATATTTAAATGTTCATCGAAGGCCATCAATTGCATATGCCTATGTCTTGTCTCAAAAACGACTTTCTCGAAAAATATAACATTCCATGGATGTCAAAAATCAAAGACGACTCAAAAAAGATATCTTTCACTTGGCTATGTTCTAAGGTCAGGACTATTGAAAGACACCCATTTGACAACTTTTCGTCGTCTTTTTGGATGTTTGTTCGTCAGATGTGCTATTTGGAGATTTTTTATACTTAAATTGGTTAATTGTGCTTACTTTTTTAAAACTAAACAATAAAAATACAAGAGCATCTAAGCTTGAATTTGTGATTATTAATAAATGAATATAACAAACATTAAAAATAAGCAAATTCATTAAAATCGGATCTGTTTTTGGAGTTTTGGAAGTAAAACCTTTCAGTGAGTCTGCAAGATACATATGTATGTAAACCAATTTTTTATAACTTTCGTCTTTTTCAATTTTTTATAGTAGTTTGTAAATGTATTTATTTCTTAACGAATAAAAAATGGTCGTACAATGTTAATAATGATTTTCAAATTAACTACGAATATCAAGCGCGCTCATGGACCAACGGCGCTCAAAATCAGGACTTGACCAGGACCAGACTTGAGATTAGTCGGACTAGTCCAACGGCAACAGCTGCTTTTAGACCAATCACAGAACCGAGAACTAGCGACGCCCCGCGCTAGAGCACTCAAATTGAAAACAACCTCCTCTGCTTTGGCTGTTAATCTCCTTGGTAAACGTCACGAACCAGAGGCAAGCTGGCAATTTTTATATTTTACTAGCTTTAAAACTCTGCGCAAGGCTTCTAAAAGCAGGTAGATCTATTATTTGCCATTTATTAAGTGGAATTTAAGTAAAATTGCTGCTGCAAATAAGCAGATTCGCTGTGCAAATCGTGATTCAGTTTGGCACGCATGAAAAGTTGCTGCAAGGACACCAAGTTGAAAAATCCAAAATGCTCGGGAATCGCGTGTAAGCGCAACCCCGGCAAGTTAGCATATTATAATTAGGAGTCTTTTGAGTGTATCTCGATAGAAATTCTTTCCGGTTTCTGTTAAAATTTTATCAAATAACATAGTTGAAATGTCAGGCCGCCTGACGTTTAGTTGACAGACACGCAAATTAATAACTTTTGGGGGAATATTTTGAGGTTTACAAATTTTCAAAGATTTTGCAGAATTTTCTGCCGGATTTTATGTTTAGTGATGTGTTTATTTGGCCCCGGTATGTAATATGGATGTTGATTTACCCAACATTCTGAAAAGATGTCTAAGTGCTCCAATTATTAATAATTTGGCCACGACTTCAACGAAAAAAACAAGGGCGACGACGACTTCTACGACAGGGATGACATCGAGTACAGCAGCACAATCTTCTAATTCATCATCTAGGTTCGGCTTTTATTTATTTAAATTGTACAATAATATAACTCTATATTGTAGGGAGGCATCTCCAGCTCCCATTATGAACATTTTTACTCCCAGAGCTCGCAGATACTCTGCAAGTTTTGCTTCAATTGGAGCTGCTAATGCAACCAACAGTCCTTGCCCTACACCAAGAGTGTCCCAACTGCGGCAGGAAGAATGCATTGATATTAACAGCAGAGAAATTAATCATGAAAGGGAGGTCCACAGTGCTATGCAAATATCTCAAAGTTGGGAGGATCTCACAATTGTTGCAGAAAATGGGTCTTGTAAATCCGAGGATATGAGCAACCCCCTGCAAGTAATGTTGCCCTCTGGAATCACTAGTTGTTCTAGCCCCAGCCCCACTAGGTAAGTTCTTGCTAAGCACTAAATATAGTTTATATAAATCCAATGGCTGTTTCTTTTAGTCGAGCTGGAATGCGATTGCCGTACGGACTGTCACCCTCTCCAACTCGAAGGACATTCGCAACCCGTAGATCGATGTCCCCAATTGCAATGCGACCTAGTCAATTGGGACTGGTTAAAAGAAAGTTCGAACTAGAAGACAATAACACCAACACGTACTCCCCGCCACCTATTAAAAAGATATGCACCGAAAGGTAAGCAATACATAAAAATCAAATTTTTTGCTTTTGTTCAGAAGAAATTGTTAAGAGAATGGAGATGTTATCGCTTTATTTTAATGACCAATTCTAAATTAAAACACAGCATCTTTTCATGACGAATCTTATCTTACGAATGACCTAGTAACTTTGTGCAGTGCACAGAATATAGAGAAACTAGATCACATTTTTTTTGAGGGTTAAGCCTAATATTCACGTAAATTGGAAAAAAAAATCAAACACTTATCTCAATTACTCAAGTCCTTATGACTGAAAATATCTTCGAATTCGTAGTTTTTTAAAAAATCACGAAGAAATCATAACTTATAAACTAAACAAAGCCGCATAACATACATATATGCGAGTGATGTACTTCGACACCTGTAGTATTTGAATTATATCAGTAAAATAAAAGTGATCGTGTAAATAAATAAATTGTATAATAAATAAACACAAACAGAATGAGAATGTAAATATTTTGATTATAGTTTTTCTTATGCATATTCAATTAATGTCATTGATTAATGTAAATTTTGTATTTATTTCCATGTAAAGCCGTGGACCTTCTCCCATATGCCAATCGCCGTCTTCAATTTGCCCAAGTCCTGATTCGGGAACTTATGAGGGGCGCATTACGCCAAAACTGTTTGTATCGAAGTTGTACTCGTCGTCGTTGTGTTCATCGCCAATGGTGCCATCGCCAATGATGGATACTGGCATTGATCTGCAGTCAAACAACTCATCTAGTCCTGCAAATACCACTTCTTCTTCAAGCACTGAGCCCGCTTGTATGTCTGCTTTTGAAGTTGATGATGACAGCGCCTTAAAATCAAACTGTGACATAAAATCTTTTAACGACGAAACTCTCATGGGAAATGATAAAATTACTGAAATTGATAAAACTTTGGACTCAAGGGAAATTGAAGAGAACTTAAATTGTAATGTAAATTTTAATTCAAATGAGAATAGCTCTGCCCTTAAGGAAAGTAACTTTAGACATATAATATCATCTAGAGATAGTAATGCAGCTGAACGCAATCTAAACATAATCGAAGGAATCGAGAGTATAAAACATGAAGGCAACTGCAAGAATATGTAAATTGTAAAGTTGTATTGTTGAGATATCGCTTTCGAAAACAGGCACTCGTTTTTATATTTGATACGTCTACTTTGTTTTCTATTTTTAATCTCAAAAAATATTTTGGGTAACATTTAAATCAGTTTTATTTTAAACAAATTCGTCAATAATTAATTTTTAAAAACACGTATGTATTTATTAAACCGAAGAATTTTGTGTCGATATAAGTTTCCGCGTTGTTACTTCAATCCACTAGATTTTGTTTACCACACATCTATAGCTTTATAATGCAATTGCGATATAGGTAAGCTGTCTACGACCTCATTTCTTCAGGTCATGGCACTTTACCTATAATGTAAAAATAGTCACTGTTGTACAATAAATTATTAATTACCTGAGTTTTAGGAAACCTGAAAAATCTTTGACCGTTTTAAACCTTGTATATACATCTAAATAGTGTTAAGTCATAGTTTTTAAAAGTATGTTCCCGTAGCGAATATATTTAACCCTTTATGTGTAGATATTGCGGAAATTTGAAATTGAATTTACTTTATCTCTAAACTATTTATTAATTAACTTTTAGTGTTTAGACTATTATTAATTTCGAATTACATTGTCGAATAATTAAAGCTTATAGCTACCTATTTTAACGAGTTTTTATTTGTTGATTTTTTCTTTTGATGGTAAAACCGTAAAAGGGAAAAATTAATAAAAATAATAATAATGTTTTTGTCATTGGAGAAATAGGTTGAAAAGTGCATAATTGCAAAGAAATAATGTTTGCATATTAATCTATTCAATATATCAAAA
Source organism: Machimus atricapillus (assembly GCA_933228815.1). NCBI lineage: Eukaryota > Metazoa > Arthropoda > Insecta > Diptera > Asilidae > Machimus > Machimus atricapillus. The sequence continues at coordinate 59,405,094 of OW121784.1, forward strand.
AGCGGTAAAATGAAATTCGGGCCATGCTTAGTGTGGGATTCCGCAGCTGTTACTACATACAATACAAACGATGAAATCGATTCAAAGGTCTGTGTCAATAAAATCGAGCCCACAAAATACGGAGACAACTGATTTTTTGTATCGAAAGATGTTAACCATTTTTAGCAAAAAAAATTATAGGTTACTGAAACGAATTTGTTAAAAATTATGGAAATTTGTAGCTTATTTAGCTGAAATAAAAAAATTTAAGGTTTAGCTATTATATTAAAGTACAAAAATCTCTTAAAAATATTCCATATAAGCAAAAGGGTATATAGGCATTTTGTATGGAACTAGTTCTAATAGTTCATTTATGCCTATGGACCTAGTATATGTATAAGTGCTTCCTTAATTAATTCACAAAATCATTTCTGTAGTAAGTCTTCACCAACTTTTGATGAAAATCGAAAGAGGAATAAGAAAGTGTTTTATATGTATTAAGTTTCAATGTCCCAATTTGAATTAAGATAAAACAAAAAATAAATAAAAGAATTAAAACGAATCAAAATTTTCTGAAATCACATACTTACTATACAATATTCGTCCCTCGAAACTGCGGTAACCCCATGCAAGCAGTTAAGGGCTATAATTTAGCAATGTTATTAATAACAACTTAATATTGTTAAGATATAAGAATTTAAGTTATTTTACAGTATATATTTGACTTTAAAGCGACAAAATAACAATTCGTAACAAATACCTTATTTTTCTATATTGTTTACTCCTGTACGTTCTACCTGATCTAGTAGTACTTGTAGTTTCATGTCAAACTGTTCGCATCGTATAGGCATCTCTAGTGAATAGAATGGATTTTTTAAAACGTAATCGGAGTACAACTCATAAATTTTCTTAAGTAATAAATCCATTCCAGTTAGTCCCACCTCTGATATAACCATGAATTTGACTCCTAAAAAATAAAAAATATGCTCTTAATTTGTTTAATGTAATCACTTTTACTTTATCAACGAAATGAATAAACTAGAATTGTGTTCCTGCTTTATCTATTAGGGTTCAAATATTTTCTTACCAGTTAGGGTCTGGAAACAATGCAACGTGAAAGTGTCCGCCTCCAATATCTCGATCCCTGAACTTTTCGGCTCTGGGCTCAGTTGACTAGCAATTGCGAAAAGGGGGTAAAACATACTTGCCAGAAAAATCTTTTCATTCGTAGTCATTTTTGGTCTGCTGAATTTTATATTAAGTGGGTAGCTGTCTTTATTTTCAACTACAGATTTTATGTCTCTGCCATCCTCTAGAACATTTCCGTTTGCCAACACACCGTTGATAGAAACTAGGACATGCCCAACTAAAACGAAACAGTGAAATATCTTTCAACCGATTTTGTCATCAGCAACTACCTACCGTTTATGCCATCCTTTTGCCCGAAAACCACAGAAACCTTTTTCGGATCATAGTCCAGCACCAAGTCGATGGGATAGCTAAATGTTTTCTCATTTTCTATTCTTGGAATGTTATGATCCAAATTGAATATGAGTCCTCCGGATTTGCTTACAATATACACCCCAAAAATAATCATACTTCTTGAGGCCAAAAAGATGTATAAACAAACTCGATGACATATGAGAATGAGATCGACGGAATGAAGCAGGAGGAGGAGGAGGAGAAATACAAGTGGGCTGTCACTTTTTCCACCAGCGGCATCATGCGCGTCATCAAGTAGAGTCAGTCATAGCAGTTAAGATGTTTTAAAGCGTAAAGAACTCTTCTGTTTATGTAACCTATTATTATAAATAAGACATATTTGTTGAGCCAAAAGGGTGAAATTTAAGATATTTAATTGTAAAAAATATTATGGGAAGCCAACCTTGACCAAAACAATAAAATATTATTATTTGCCTAAATACCTAACCTAATAGTTGTTCCGTCAGCTGTTATAAGTTTGTGGCGGGAAAGAAAAAAGGTAAGTTGAACTCAGCTTATACTATGTATTCTTTGAAATAGTACAGAAGTATGTACTATAAGTATAGATTAAACTAGTTTTTATAGAATAACTATACTTTTAAGTTATTAATTAGAAATTCTGCCATAATTTTAAGAACTTAAAAACAAGTGCCTTTTATTTCCTTTATATGGATATGTGCCTTACTACTGCAAAACTTTTAAAATAACATATTTTTATGTTTTTGTTCATGATTAAGTCGAAATTACTTCACCCACTTTCAATGAAAAACTTAATAGAAGTCAAAGGTAACTTTAGTTAGTTTTTTAAAATTTAGGGATTCTATTATTGAATTTTTATAGAAAAAGGGCTTTTGTAACCTCTTTTCGATTTTGTTGGTACGGAAGTTAGAGCAGGGCCCTAAATGTCAATCATAAATAATATTTTTAGGGTGTGTGTTAATATTCGAATGCATCTCTATTTCTCTATAACAGCGATGATTAGTTATATATTATTATAATATCTTTTATAACCATCTTTTAACATAGTTTTCTTCCAGTTGAGTTTTTATTACATGACTGGTTTCGAAGTCTTGTAAGCTGGGCCTGTTATTTCGTCTTGGACTGTGGATTTAAATATCTGGAAGGGTTCGCAGAGTACCACAACGACACAGAAGAAGCATTTGATCTTCAGACGTTCGAATTTAATCTTCAATAGAAGAAGAAGATACGTGTTTTCTACCGCTTCTGTCAACGTTGTGATTTAGGGTTTATTTATTGTTATAATTTCGCTGGTATTTTCTGTTCCAGTGGTTTAAAAGCAAATTTTCTAAAACTTATTTATAAGATATCTTTGCCATCGCAAAGATATTATATTATTATGCCAAGTTTGGCTAGGTAACATTGAGGAGTTGTGGACGTATAATTTGTGAACCTCGCCGCGTTCCCCTTGTAGCAAAATGGACCAAATGCTCCCGAGTCCTGGGTTTTCTATACCCAGCATCGGTACGCCGATTCATCAGCCCGAAGCAGATCAACAAATCTTGCCCAATGCCGTTTATCAGCAGCAGTTGTCGAACCAAATGCAAATGAACTCAATGGGCGGGAACATGGGTCAACAGATGGGCCAAGGGTTGAGCGCGTTTGGCTCTGATATGAGTGGAATGGGAATGCCTTCCTTACTATCTACGCCTTCTAAACAAATGCACACTTATGCCCCGAGTTATAGTACTCCACAGAGTATGATGCAGCCCCAGACACCGGTAAGTAGCAGATCTCCTTCCTACTCTAAAATCAATCCTCCAATGTTCTCTTCAATAGCAAAGTCTAATGTCCCCAATGGCACCTATGAATGAAAGAACTGAGAGCACACCTACCACTAACATTCATCAGACAATGGGTCCACCAACCCCGATGACTCCAATGACTCCGGCCTCCGCGGATCCTGGAATAGTGCCCCAATTACAGTAAGGCATATAATGTGTGGTAGACAATTATAGCACCCTGTGTTCTCCCTAATTCAGCATTTGTTAATAACGATGAAAAGGACGGTAACATAGGGTGTATAAGAAATCTATATCAGTTCTTAATTGTTTAACAAATTTTCATTTAAATTCTTCCACTAAAAGTAGTAATATTTAACAAAAACCTAAATGAAAACTGCCGGAAATGATAGAAAGAAATCCCGTCTTTTTTCTTATGCAAATTATTCATTAATATTTTATTTGCACCTGTTCTTACATAGTCTTATTACACTTTTGAAATTTTCTGTATTATCTATTCCTTTAATCTCCTCAAGTAGTTTGTTGTAAATCTTGATTGCGTTCGCAGTAGGTCCTGCACGATTCCTTACCGTTCTTACATTTTCCATCCGTAGTAGTATTTGTTCTTTGCAAGTACAAATTGTTTCATTGAGCTATTTCTATGTACATAGGTTTTACATTTTTCAGTGTAAGACTTTTTATCATGTACATATCTCTTAAACCTATAAATATAAGCCTATGGGTGTCCTTACCAATTGCCATGAAATTACTTAACATTTAATGTAAATTGGCAATTTTAATATCAAATGGTAAATTCAAAATTATGTATTGACGAAAATGCTGATGGTAATCTGATCACACTTTTTGGCTACTAAATGGGAAATGCAGAAATAAACAAATCAGTTCAAATGGTTGATTTTAGCTCTGAGTGGACGTAAACGCATGCGACTGAAATGGTTCTGTTGCGAGGGCGGAATTCCATTTTTTATCAATAGAAAAAGAATTTATCCACTAACTTACTCGGGCATTTGATTTATAAATTTACTTGGTGCATTTCTTGGAAAAAAATTCTTTCTAAATATTTTCCAATTTCTGCTATCGTCTCATTTCTTGTTGTTGACAAATGTTAACCAACGGAAGAGCTGATTTGCTCAAAATGAATGAGTGGTTTTATAATTTGTTATAGTGCTGCATACGGTAATTTGCTAATTGGACTAATCTGGCTCTTTTTCAGAAATATCGTTTCCACAGTTAATTTAAGTTGTAAGCTTGATCTTAAAAAAATAGCTTTGCACGCACGTAACGCCGAGTATAACCCAAAGCGGTTCGCTGCTGTAATCATGAGGATTCGAGAGCCTCGCACCACAGCCCTTATATTCTCGTCTGGGAAGATGGTGTGCACAGGCGCAAAGAGTGAGGACGACTCACGACTGGCAGCTAGGAAATATGCGAGAATTATACAAAAACTAGGATTTACAGTAAGATAATAATATAATACATTTCCTGTAAGATTGCTTCTAAAAGTCTATTTATATATTGCAGGCAAAATTTTTAGATTTTAAAATTCAAAATATGGTGGGAAGCTGCGATGTCAAGTTCCCCATTCGATTAGAAGGTTTGGTGTTAACACATGGAACTTTCAGCTCTTATGAACCTGAACTCTTTCCGGGTCTGATCTATCGGATGGTCAAGCCTCGAATTGTCCTGCTGATTTTTGTATCTGGAAAAGTTGTGTTAACGGGAGCAAAGGTCCGGCAAGAAATCTATGAAGCTTTCGATAAAATTTTCCCAATTCTTAAAAGTTTCAAAAAGCAATGAAATTTCTTCATTTAATTTTGTTAGTCTTTACACTTTTCAATTGAAAATATATTTTAGTACTAGAACACTAAATATTGTTTTTGTTAACCCTTTAACTTAAGTTAAATTAATTGACCAAATAAATGACAGGCGTCGAACCACTTTTCGGCGGTTCGAAATACAAAAAAAGGACATGAGAAATATTCTATTAACTCTTTGTTAATGAAAATCTCATGCAACAATAACATTAGTAATTACTGCGCATAAAGAGTTCTTCAGTTTCAATTTAGAAAAAGGATTTAATTTCTCGAAAAATTTGTAAAATCCTCGGGAACCCACGTGTGTGTGCGTTATATAAAATGAAATAAAAGGAAAAAATTACATAAATGAACTGAATCTTGTGGTAAACGATATTTCTAAGGTATAAGACCTTACTTAATTTATTACACGAATTGAATTATTACATTAGACTAGTATTTTCACCGGTTAGAAACAAAACGAGGCTTCAAATTAAAAGAGGGCTATAATCCTTAATTTGTTTACCCAGTTTATTCAGGATAAATGATGAGACAGTACAAATATAAACTCACAGATAAATTTAAAAGCATGTATGCGTCTACAAGCACTGTGCCATAAGTGGAGCCAAGTTATCGAATTCAATTTTCTCTGTAATGTTCTTTGTTTTGATGTTCTCGTCCTGTGTAGAGATGAAAACTACCTGGCCTTGATGCTTCCAGCCGTATTTTTTCATCCAGCTATTCAGGGTGTTATCTATAACAAAAATTCAGATTGTAATTTTTGTTGCAATAAGCATGCTTTTTACATACCATCGACATCGCCAAGCAAGCGAGCAAGCAAATCCCTTTCAATTGTTTGGAATGTTATGCCAACAACGTGGCAGACGAATTTCCTAATTGAATCGAAGAATCCATTGATAGTTCGGTACCTTTCTGGGTTCTTCTCTACTCTTTGCCAGAACAAAATAAAATCAGATTTCTCGAGGATATCTGCGAGGTAAATGATGTCCTTTACGGTGTCATCCTGCATTTGAAGTGGAAGCAGCAGACACTTGCAGAGCACAAAGTCGGTGTGCGGCAAATTGGTGAGTGCTTTCAGCAAAATTGTGTAGGTAATATCAAGGTTGAGAAGGTGCGGATTGAACTGATACAATTTTAATGCTGCCAGGTTCGCTTCCAAGTCGTATGTGTTCTCTTTGGCTTGCTCTACCACATAATTTTCAATCGCTTTAAGGTGATCCGGGTTATACCTGAATAATGTTAGGTTAGTAATTCCACAACTTTTCAAATTCTCGCTCACCTTTCAATACTGCTCAGCATCTCAGCAATCGATAGCTGCTTTCCATCTTCGACTTTTACGTAATGGCTCATTTTTGATAAAATTATTCACGCCCGCGCTGGTATTAAAAAATTGTTGAGAAGTAAGCGAAACGCGAAGCTGTCGTAATGACGTTTAAGGAAAAGGAAAAGAGTAAATCCATCGATGTCGATATTGCAGTGCTTGATTTATCTTAAGCGTAGTACTAAATTAAACTAAATTGTACTAAAGTTGGCTCATTTTCAGTAAAGCTGCTTTATGCGCCGAATTAGCGCTAAACGATTTTCAACTTGAATCCGCAACATTTGATCGAATAGGGTGCCTGAAAAGTAACGGAACAGCAGTATAACTCGTCAGGAGTGTATTTTGGGAGAAATTTTCAACACCAAACTTATAGGATTTTTCCTGAGATCAAAATTAGGGAGCAGAAGTCCATGCCTTATCGTAATAATTTTGCCGCTTTTTTCAGTTCGGGGGTCAAAACTAGGTCCCATTGGAAAAAATTACTTTACCCTTGAACACCATGGTCAATGTCAAAACCAACGTCACCGTCAGATAGCCAGAGAAGTCCAAAAAATATATTAAAATAAAGCTACATATTTAACTTTATGTACCTATGTAATTAAATATTTGTAATGTTTATCAAGATTTGCTCAGAAGGTACATTGTTCAGGGGAGTCCTTCTATGTCCTCATCTTATTTATTTCAGAGGTCTTTAGTTCACGAACAATTTATTTTGTAATTGGTTACAATAAATGTAAAAAGAAAGAAAAGAAAAGATAACTTAATGATGCGCATAAAATGTTACCCAGATCGTATTTTTCAATCGATTATAAAAAATGTAAAATTAGTTTTTCGTATCAAAGTTGGCGAATTGAATATCTAAGTTTAATAAAAGTCTAGCTAGAGAATAACTCCGCGCCGATTAGGTACTTGAATGAACTAGCAATTGGATGGGTTTTCTTAAGATATTTTACTTGATGTTAATTCTAACCCTTAGTTGATGATAGTATTCGCAAACCTTGAAAAATTTGCAAAAAAAGTTACATAAAATTTGATAGCGCAAAAACTATCATTGCTATCTGTTTACATTATACGCACGTAACCAGTGGAAATCGACCGTGAACTCACTTTTGCAAGCTTAACCTTTGTAAGTTTCTTACAGTTGTAACATGTTTTTATTTAATTTAAGCTAACCATTTTCCGAGTTCTTCCCACTTTTCCTACTTTCGAAAAATTCCCTTATAAGAGTTTACGTAAGTCCTAAACCGACTGGAATAAACCACTTGCAACGGAAATATTTTTGTATCAATTTTCAAGTCTGATAAATCTTCGTACGCTTGATTAATTTTTGTGCTATGTGCTGAATAAAATTTTCACAATGGCTGTTCGATTAACGAGTTTAAGTAGTTAGCTGATATAATGCTTAAATTTTTATAATATGTATGTACTTATTTTTATATAAATTGTAAGATTATATTAATAATGTATACTTGTTTCAATTTCTAAAGTCGAAAAACCTAAATACATATGGGAAAATCTTTATTATAACGTTCAGTTCACGTACTTACATAGTCTCAGACGGTTCAATTAGATTTATTAATTGATTGATTAATAAGTAGATTGCAGAAACCAGAAAATTACATCATCTTACACGTACAAAGTGGAAATTGCATCCTCTTACGTGGGAGTGGAAAATTGTAGCCGAATGGTGTATTTTTGCCAATAAATTAAAACAATGTTAACATCTACATATGTACACATAGTGTAAGGTGGACTTACTATAAAAAAAAATGTTTTAGATCTTCAGTATTGAGACGAACTTCTTCGTAGCATGCAGACTATAGCTACCATCTAAAAGCAAATCCCTATATTTCGGGGGATATGAGGACGATTTGTGTCAGGTGTGAATCTCGAACTTAAATCGCATGGAGGTTACGTGGAAACCAATTTGTTGCCCTTTCTTTATTTAGGTTACTCCATTTATTATATTATTTTTAAGCCGTATTGGAATGATATTCATATAATTTTAATTATTTTACCTTCGAAAACAGGACGGCGAAGAAATGATGCCTTTGAAAGTAATCATTTCATTAAGCTCGCCTTAATTTCTCTTCATATCTAAATACATACTTACACCTAATTCTGTTTTTACACGGTAGATACGTTTCAGAAAAAACAGTGTAAAAAAAGACATGAAGTACATACATATGTACATAGCTAAAAAGGAGATTAGTTCCATATCCTTCAACCCTGTAAAAAATAGGTAAAATAAAATGATTCATACAAAAAACTATTAACAGAGTCTTTATAAAAGTCAAATTAAATTTGTATGTGCGTTCATGCACAGTTTATTTCATAAAAACAAAAGGGAATTCAATTCTTAAAGTATGTACATATATATACCTACATACATATTTTTCTTTAAAATTTAAATCGTGCTAAATCGAATAAAATCGTGTAAAAACCGAATCAATTTTTTTTTCTAGACTGTGTTAAATCAAAACCCTGTAAAAACATAATTGGATGTATATCTCTAACATATGCCTTTTGTTACGACAATTGCTATTAAACCGAAAAAATCTCAATTACTCTTTGAATAATGTTGAAATGAAATGATATTCGAAAATGAACTTTTACAGGCCCTTAATTTTCGAGCGGAGGTGAGGCGGAAAACTTAACTCTGTTTGCGCCGTTCACAGGTTTGATCCAGAAGTTTGAAATTTTGGGAGGATTACCACTCTAATGTACGCATTTTAGGGATGCTATTGATCTTTTAAAGATAGAAACGATAAGCTCTTGAGAAAACCCCACGGCCTCGATTTATGGGCACGTTACGGTCGAATAAAGATCCATCGGTTGTGTCGTGTATCTCTGTGGATTAAGTTTGAATTAAGATACATACATACATATATACCTTTTACAAAATATTTCTATTGACTGTGAATTTTCCTTATACAAAATGCAATAAATAGTTTAAATGCATTTGTTTTAAAAACATATCGTTGTCAAATCGAAAAACTTCGAATATGATGTGCCCTTTGCTCATTCACATTTTAAGATTTTTAGTATTTATTGTCTCTGATCCTATTAGGTCCTCAGTTCATGGAAATTTTTATACAAAAATGTGGTTTCCGAGAAAATATGGTTAGAATAGATTTATAAATATATTTTCTAGGTTACTTCCCACTATGTACAACAACTGGGTCATGTCACATGAATAGATTCAGGCTAAAGCTTCGAAATTTATGAATTTAATGAACGTCCCAATATCAAATGACATTGAACTCTGAATTTTTAATGGACCAGTTTTATTCAGGAGCGGCTCGGCTTAGTAAGTTAAAGTTGTTAGGTTTGACCTATGTTTTATTTGACCTTAGTTTGAGCCCGGTTTAAGAATTATCTTAGTTCCTCCCTCTTTATATAATTTTACTAAGTGAAGATTGGTTTTCCAATTCCCTTTTGCCAAACTATGCTGATTTTTCAGTCCTGAGCAAGATTCGGTCTTCCACATACCTACTGATATTTTGATAATTCTCTGTTGATAGCTACTTCGAATAATATAAAATTCAAATTAATGTCGCTTTGAATTCAATATTAGGAGTAAATGCACCATTTATTGAAAATTTTTTGTTTGATGAAATGAATGTGGATTAAAAACTAATTAATAAGTGCAATTAAAAATATTTTGCTTTATTTTTTAAATTATCATACCTTACTTAAAATTAAGAAAAGTTCATCTTGCTTCTGCTGATTTTGACCCGAAGATTCTTTTGCGACATTAATATTAATTATTATATTAAGGTTAGGTAATAAAGGCGATGGAAATAAATTAAATACGACATTTTAAAGGCCACTGTTATTTGCTGTAGTAATTATGACTCAATTAATCCATTTTGAATTATTAAAAACAATTTATCAAAAATTTAAACCCTCTGCGGCAACTTGTGGAAAATTCTCAAGCAAATTGGGTGAAAGCAGGCAGTGTACCTACCTATCCTAATGAATTTATTAATTCCGTGTGCATTACATGTGGAGTTTTAAAGACTATAAAATTGCTAAAAACGCAAGTCACTGGTCCCATATTGACTGAAAAATGATTTTCAGATGATTCCGTAGCCTTTGCACTAAATGTTGAAGGTGCTAAGAACTGAGATGGAAATTAACGTTGGGAGCGATTCAAAACTTTTTCAGGGTTTAGGCGTGAAAAGTTACTACAGAGGGCAGTTACAAAATCGTGCTGGGCAGAAAGAGTGTAACTTAACGACAATCGTGTGGCTTACTTCATCCCGTGCTTAATCTTGCAGATAAAAAATAAAAAACAGTTTGGCACAGTTTTGCCCAGTTTGGACGGTTTGTGCTGGGCGTGAAAAATTCTGTGAAAAACTCTGGCGAGAGTATCACTTTCATCATCGATACCAATGGAGCATTACAAGCGGCGGCTGAGGTGAGAATTGGATAATAGGCAAAATACGCGTAGGAATTTTTGGTATAAATAACAGTGGTCGGGATAGAGTAGAGGCATACCAGGTTAGCGTTCGAATCAATAAACATTCGGGAGTGCAGTGATAGAACATCGCGATGAAGTATCTGTGGACGCTATTTGTGATAGCCCTTTTGATAAGCTATTCAACGGCTGGCAAAAAGGAGTCCAGTCATGAGGAAGAGGGGGGCGAAGAGCATGGAGCTGAACACCACGAAAAGAAGGGCCATAAGGCGGATAAGGGGCACAAGGGAGATCATCACTTTGATAAGGGGGAGAAGAAAAAGTACGAAGAAGGTGACCATGAGCACCACTATGAGGAAGAAGGTGGACACAAAAAGAAGCACCATGATGAAGAGGAAAAATACGGGGAGCACCACGAGCATGGCAAGGGCAGCAAAGGCGGCAAGCATCACCATAAGAAAGGTCATAAAAAGGGACAGAAGACCACTGGATACCACAAGAAGGCCCACAAGGATGAGTACCACAAAGAGCACAAATTCTATGACGATGAACACAAGGGTGGTCATCATAAGAAACACGGAAAAGGACATGAGTACCATGAAAAACATGCCGGAGATCACAAGAAGGGAGAACATCATGATTCCGCCTTCAAAAAGGGACATAAGGCCGATAAAGGACATTACGACAAAGGACATTATGATGATGACCACAAAGGATATAAAGGCAAACATGGCCATGATAGTCATTATGAGCATCACGAGGACTATGGCAAGAAGGGTGGCAAGAAAGGCGGCCATGAGCATGGGTACAAGAAGGGACATTAGAAAAGCATAGCCCAATTGACGACTCGTTGAATGTGATATTCACTTTAATAAAATGTAGAAACATAACTTCTGTGTTTTTCTTCCATTATAGTTTTTATAAAGAAGCATTTCACTATAAAGACTTTTATACCTTTGCTTCACGAAAAAGGCATTATGTAATCCCTTTTGTTCAGTCACATTTCGAAATTAAGCTTTGACTTAAAATTTCGATTTATGATAACTAAATGTAATAAAATGTGGATTCTCCACCATCTGGAATTCATTATACTTTTGACAGCGGATTTTAAATCCTCGCTTTTGAAAACTACTCATACTTACTAATTATAACCAAAATTCAATTCAATTGAAGTAGGTATAGAATACTCAAGATCGCCACCTTAAATTTTGAAGTTTTTCATGTTTTTTTCACCGGGATTTGTGACCAGATTTAACAGGAAATTTTGCATTGAATTGAAATTTTAAAGACTGTCACGTATATAAAGATTTTAAAATTTGCGAGAGCGCATCAAATTAGCCATGATATTTACGCATACAACCTTCAAACCCTTAAACCAGATAAATTGTTGGGTAGCTATTTGACGTAAAATGGGTATAAAATCCAGGAAACTTGATTTTATTTTTGCCAAGCCAACATTTTTTGATATGTATAACTACTCATAAATTTCAATTCAATGCAAAATTTCCTGTTAAATCTGGTCACAAATCCCGGTGAAAAAAACACAGCTATTATAAAGATCTACATAGCCAGATGAATTTCTCTTCACGGAAAACTCATGCTCTGTAAAATTTATGAAAATTTTTAGAGCCGGTTACATAAACCCATTATGCATATCGTTCACCTCAAGCCAGAAAAATATAGGTGAAAATTTTAAAGTTTAGGGAATAACAGCTAGAACAACGTTTCTGATCCCGATCAATGAAGAATTCCACATTCATGGTATTGGCGTAGTATGTATAAGTGCTGTTTCCACACTTTCAGCATTTTGGTTCTATGTATTTCTATAAGACTTAACTAATATCTAAACCCAACATTTTTCGAGTTTGCACCTCATTTGGGCGCCTATGTCTTAACAACGAAAGTTTTTTACTTGGGTAATAGGTCCTTTTTTACTATAATCGGAAGCAATTGACTCATTTTATTCTAAAAATTTTATATTAAAGAGGCCCAATGCACTTTTCCTTACGATTTTTTGATTGGTAGTCCACTGTTCATCACCAGCTATCATGCGGTCCAAGAAGGATTAGATTAAGTAATAGATAGGTTAGGTTAAAAAATTTCATTGGGTTTTAAATAGAATTTAAATCACTCTTCCTAAAATTTTAGATTAATATCAAATTGTATACTTTTGCTAGTCTACTTATAAAATATCATAGTTGAATGAAGAATATACCTCCGCAGCACTAAAATGAGTAAATCCTATTGTATACAATTTAGGTACAAATGAATTCAAACTTAAATAAATGAAATGAAATAAAAAAATGTAGTGCATTTTAAAGTGGTGTGTAATAAATCGGGACTACCGGAATTTGGGGAAATAAATTTCGTCATGCAAAAGTTATAATAATTTCAAGGAAAATCTACAATATTGGGGCACATTCATCAGCGAATCATTGTGTATTTAGTTGCGAAAACAAAACTCTGTAGAACAATCAGTTGGGTACCGATGGAGCTGAATTCAGTCCGGTTTTCTTTATAGAAATATCGGCCGGCTAACAAGGCACCAAGAGGAAAATCTCCGATATCCGCTGATAAAAAATTGATAAAGTTCTGCTGAAAGCCAAACAGGACATAAGGGAGCCGATTGATTTCCTTTCGTTCAAATGTTTCCCTGTGAGGGCTGAGCGCTCGCTTGCTTTGCCCAGTGCTAAGGCAGCGCAGCATTCGTCTGGTGCAGGCAGAAACCCTTGTATTTGCTCAAGATATTTGCGACCGTTTTTTCTCCTCTGTCGAGAAGTGCTTTTTGTTTTAGTTCCTAAATTGAATTTTAAATAAAAATTAAACAAAAACTGGACGAAAAATCCCCCATAACCGATTGTTGCTCTGTTTCAATATTATCCCACCGGGTGAGAAAAACTTTTTGAAAAGGAGCAGAAAGCAATAAAACGAGCCAGCTTAAAGTTTCTAGGCCAAATAGAGTTTCAAAATTAGTTGCTTGTATGATTTATTCAGTTGGCAAGCGATCCCCTTCAGATGTTACCATTATTACGGCTTGGAGTGGAAGATTCTGTTTTATTTGAGGAAATGACCACTTTGAAATTTATTAGAAGATAAAAGCAAATGTTTAAAGACACTTATTACGCCGCTGATTTCGCAAGATGTATCGTGACGCGAAAATAATCTTAATGCCAATTAAATAATTTTGAGAATCTTTTACGACAATGTTGTATTGTAGTTGTACCAAAGAACCTCCTATAAGTACTAATTCCTTGAGGCTTAAAAATCTTGGGTCCCAACTTCGAACCCTATTATGGGTGGCGGTAATCATGGATCGAAAAATTTCAAGCTGGATGAGAACTTACCGATCCGGTTTAAAAGTCATCTCGATCCGAATCGAAAAAGTGTTTATGGAAGTATGTACTTTGAGTCGATCTATAACGACTGGAACTGGCTTAAAGAAGGGTCGTAAAAGAAGTAATAAATGCCTATGCCCCAATCGAATTCAATTGAAAAGAGCTTACAAAAGTTATAAACTCTTTGGCTTGGGCAAACCATACCCAATATTCCTGAAACGTGATAAAATTATACATATATGTATGTATTATGCTCACTGAGAGTTAAAAAAAAATTTTTTTTTCATTCCTTTTCCTAAACACAACGCTTAATTTTTTTCAGCTACCGGGCTAAAGAAGCTAGATATTTAATTTAATAGGGCGTTTACCCATAAAGTGTGGTGTGGGTGAGCTGTCACCCTCTGACTGTGGAGGTATATAATATACTTTTTTGCTGAAGCAGTAGATCTCAGATCGTGTGTGGTGTGGCTAGACAAAGTATTCGATTACAAGTCACACCCTGCTAATGCTGCAGCTGGACTTACCCAGCACGATTACTTTTCGCCTCGTTCTGGCGGAATCTTGTTACCCTTTTGATTCGGGAACATGGGATTTCAAATGAAATTCCCTCCGCAATTGCAGCCTGGTCCTTATGCTTTTGACTTCATTCATTGACTTAAGGACTTTACGACCCTGTCAGATGCAGCGTGGGCTCAATTAAGATAGCTATCTATCTGCGTGTGTGAATTAACATTTCAATTATGTCGAGTGATGTATCGCACACGTATCCTAAAGAGGCATTATATGCTGGAATAAATTTGAGTTTTATTTGTTTGGCTTTGAAAGTTATTTAAAATTAGTATAGTAGGTATTAACTGATTTGTTTCAGAAGTTGAGCTTGTTATACGAAAGAAGCCCTTATATTATTTCAAAAATTATTGGAGAAATAAAAAAGTAGGTAAACTTTTTTTGGTAGTAGCAGAGTAGCAAAAAACCATATTTTTCAAGATGAGGGTTTAGATTTCAGCTCATATTCCTCAGAACTTTTGATAAAATCTTCACTTATTATCTTCAAGTACAAATTTATGACGCAATAGGTTTTAGTTTTGTTGAGTAGGTAACATATTTTTTCCCTGAATAGCTTTTTTCCTTTCATGATCACAATTGACTATTTAAGTTAGGTTCCTTGACTTATAATACCTATACGTATAAGCCCTTTCAAAAGTAAATTGCAAGATAATGATGGGAACTGACTGTAAATAATTTGAGTTTTCTTGCGGTTACCTATACCTACATCAACTTGAAGTTTATAAACCTTTCAAATTAAAAAGGACATTTTGACATTCAAAGTTCACATCGGATGATATTATGTTATCCAGTTAACAAAATGCGCTTTTTAGGCGCTGTTGAATAAAAAAAGAATCATGAAAATTGATGCCGAAACTTTAAAGTTTTTGATGTTTTAAGGTTTTCACACGGTTTTTACCCTGAATTGGAATATACCTTTGTCTATAGTAGCAGTAGGTATTTGCTACAACGTTTATTATTAGAAAACTGTACGAATTAAAAAACAAATATAAAAAAATAAATAAATTAATTCATTACGTAAATCAAAATTTTGAACATATCGCCCAAAACGCACGGAAAATCTGAGCTTCCTGGTTTGTAATTTTATGCAGCAAAATATGAGTTTCCAAGTATGCACTACATTTGCATATTGGGCAGAAAATTAAAAAAATATGTAGGTATTCATCGTTTGCGAGCCTATACCATGCCTTTTTGAAAATATACATATAAGTAATCCCATTAATCTGCGTTCTCTCATAGTAAGGTACCTGGGTCGAATATGGCCAGCCGCGAAATATGGCCACATGCATATATCTCTAATCTCAAAGGACGTAACAAACTGAACAAGTCGCAAAATGTTCGGCGAGACGGTAGGCACTAAAACTACGCGCTTACCGTTGCCACCGCACCTGCGACAGCGGGACAAATGCCAAAACAAAGGAACGACGCGTCGCGATCATAAAAATCGAACGTAAGATTTTAGCTTGTATTTCACTATTTAATATTATTACCTTAATGTAATATTATTAACTTAATACTTGACAATCATATTTGATATTTCTGTGTAGTTTTTTTAAACTATTTATGTATTTAATAATTAAAGTGAATTTTAAAAAAATTAGTATAAACTAAAGATATGGCCATATTTACATACACTGGCGGAAATATGGCCATTTTGCCTGTTTTTAAAAAAAGAAAATTAACTCCAATTGTAAATACTTTTGCTATTTATCTTCCTCGTAGTTTGAACACTAAATAGATGCACTTTACTAATAAGTACTGTTGCTTAGCCTAATACCATAAAATATATGTAAAAAACTATACGAAACGTTAAGGTGGCCATATTCGACCCAGGTACCTTATTCAAGGTAATTTATAATATAGTAATACTAATATGCATATGCAAACGTTTTTTTCTCAAATTTTTTCTTAACGAAGGGTCCGAAGTTGGATAATTATATGTCCTCGAAAGAAAACGAAAAAAACTCAGCTTTCTATTTAGGGACCTCAACATTTTCAATTCGAGAAATTGGACCCATTCATTACAATAACTTCCAAAAGGGGCGTTAATATAAAAACGTACCTATTTGAGAGATATAAAGATTAGGTACGCCATTTAATAATATTGATAAGGTAAATTGAAAATTTTGCTGAATTGAAAGCTCAAAGAAAACAATTTTTCGAATTTGTTAACTATGAAGGTACCTATGTACTTATATCAATATAGGAAACTATGTCGATGTTGTTCCTATTAATAAAGAACATGTTTTTATTTAGGTATAATCATTTAAGATGTTTTCTCTGATAAGATTCTTCATAAAAAGTGACTTGATACAAACAAATATTTCCATGAACCACATGTTTTTGTTTCAAAGATATTTTGATTAATTATGTAGCAAGTAAACAATAAACGTGGGTTACGTTGACCCCACACCATAAATTTAATATATCTAGAAATATTGTTCAATTTATTGTATAGACCTCCATGCATAAAAAATAAAATTTTGATTAAAAAATCGATCTACTGTTTTTAAATCACAAGTTGCATATACATAAGTAGTATACAGCGATGAACTTTCTGGTTTGACGCCGCCATTTTTAACAAATTGTCAGGGGTCTCGGACTCGGACAGTTATCAAATTAAAGTTTTGGTATTGTTTGTAAATTAAATTTAAATGCATGTAGATAGGTACCTACCATAAAAGTTGATTGAAATTGTAGTAGGTATAAGTTCGAATTCATATTCGATTTGCTTTTGGATTTCCAGTCTCCTCTCTAGACTAAAAATAAGTAGGTACATTCTATTTATTTGCGCGGTTATTCACATTATCTATGTAATTTGGGTCGGGTCTATAAGCGAATTTTATAATCGATACACCCCCAGCCCCATTGTCTTGTATGTGCCGCCAAAATGGCATTTCTCAAATTACAATGACTCGAAATTCGGAAGAAATAATTTCTAAGGCACGATTTTCCGCTCAATTTAGTTGCCAAAAAGACAAATAAAGGAGCCTGAATATTTCCCACTCGCCTGGTTTATGTACTTCCTGACTTAATCGCGGTAGAAAGGGGCGCATTAGCCAAAGCAGAAGAGCCGGATAAGGAAAAGCTTAAAAGCGCGAATCAGCAGCGGGCTTATCGCGAGACAAGTCGACGCGACGACGACGGCGACGTCCCGGACGGAGTTGAGCAAAAGCCGAACCGGAGCCCATCCGGCTGTGGCAGGGAGCGAGAAGAAAAACGGGTAAGAAGAAAAAAACTGAGAAAAAAGGGGAATTAAATCGGCGCTAATAATCCTAAATATCTGGCCAGCGACGGTGACATATCTTTGTGTTTATGTATTGCCAACATAAAAGCATTAATTTAGTCATTATCTACTTAGCAGAGAGTCATTTACCAACTTAGCAACGCCCCCTTCGATCGGGCTGGGGCATGAAAAGGATGCGCTCGTATGAGGCCCTCTTCCTCCATTGCAGTCGATCCAAGTCGGGGGGCGGAGCCTCGTTGCGTCCTCCATTGGTCTTTTTTGGCGGCTGGAGTGGCGCACGTTCAGTGGGTGATAAATTTTTAAGGAGGTGTGGCTTCTGAGGAACTCGTTTCTCTCAATTCAGTGGCTGTTGGCAACTTGATTATCGCTAAAGGAGAGCCAAAACGTCTTCAGAGTCCGTTGAGAAGGGTTCGCGAGCTGAGAATCTAGAAAAAAAAAAATTTAATCTAATCGGTTTCGGTGATTACAGTGAAGTGCTATACTTTCGCCAATTGTGTGGTGTACATGACCGAATTAAAGAAGTGCATAAACAAATTTCGAACGTGTTCAAAATCAAAAAGCTCAGTTTTGTACTTTTGAAAAGTGCGATTAATCACGATATCATTCTGAGTTCACTGTGGTCCCCGTCGCAAATCGGGCTCAGAAGTAAGCCCGATTTTGTGAGCCCCTTATCTGTAAGCACTTCATCGCCATCGCCACCTGCGATGGTTGAAACAGCGTCTCCAGGATTAGCAGTTAAACAGTGCCCTAGCCCTTCTGGTCAAGGCGGCAGCTTCAATCAGAACAATAACATGAGCCCCCATGCCCAGTCCAGCTACCTAACCACCGCGATGCTGCTCAACAGCCAAGGATGTGGATACCTTGGTCAGAGGCTGCAGAACGTTTTCCAGGGGCACCATCAAGATGATGTCAGGGTGGACACAGACCTAAATCATAGAACGACGAACTCAGCTGCAACCTCGACATTCACGATAGACAGTATTTTAGCGCCTAGACCAGGACCTCTGAAGAGAGCTGAAAGTCCAGTGTCACCGGGCGGCAACTCTAGTTCTAGTCCTATTCGGCCTCAAAGGGTCCCAGCAATCCTTCATCATCCCGGGCTCCACATTAGCCACTTGGCGGCTGCTGCGGCCTCCGGCTTTGCAACGCCCTCGGATTTCCTAGGTATGATTTATTGCACTATAACAATGAAAGCGTCCTTTTTCTGTCCTTCCAGTAATTGAGATATTCTTTCCATTTAGACTTTAGCCCTTGATCGTGATCACATGTGTATGATTTTGTTTATAATGTTTTGTTAACCGAGTTAATGGCATACCTATGCATACCGCTTTATGCGAGTGATTTGTATGATTTTTATTTACATATTCATATTTGTTACATGAAGGAAACCCCGCGGCTTAATAGTTCCGATTTTAATAAAAAACATTGTACCTACCTATCCAATTGCACATTAAAATTTGTTTAAAGTAGTCGTTATAATACGAGTATTAACAAGTTTTTCGTACCAAGCATCTTAATTTTCATTAAATCGAAGAGGAGTTTTTTACGCTAATGAGTGGTTAGTTTGGTTTGAAATTGGGGTTAATTATTTGTAATTTTTATAATTTGACTAGATCCTATTAAATTTTTACAACAATGACATCGTTGAAAACAAAAATATGTTTTTTTAGTCATATTTACAGGAACTCAAATTTTCTTCTAGTAATTTGCATGGAAAATCTGTGTAATATATTAGGTACTGACATTCTGTAGGTAAAGGTTAATAATGCTTTTATAGTAATTTTAATGAAAACTATAAGGTTACGGTTACGGAAAACAGCAAAGATAAAATTATGTTTTATTAGTTATTTTTACTATAGCAATGGTTATTGGAAAATTCTAAAGATCAAATGTTTTTTTTTACTGAAATTTCAGTGGTTTCTTGAAAGATTACTTAATAGGTTATACCACACAACAAAAGAGATTTTTTTAATAGAGACGTTATATTAGATTTTATAAAGTTTTAAGAACCGGTTTTGATATTTCTCATATCACGACATATAATGGCAGAAAAAACTGTTTACTGTTATATTTGAGGGATGTTCTCCGTCATGTTGGTCAGTTAATTTATTTATGTTGCATTGCAGCTCCTTAAATATGTATGAGAAAAACTGGAAAACGTCATGCGTCCCTGCCAATCCTTGGTGTATAACATCAAACTAAATTAAATTAATTAGATATATTCTTGAGGTTAACATACATATTTCAGTACGTAGGCCAATTTTCTTATTTAAGGTGTCTCGTCCATACCCCGTCTAGTCTACGATAAAATAAAATATTAAGAACATATGCAGGCCAATCGTCAGAAAATGTAGCCAGGATATATTTAATTGATTTAAAACGAAAACCGCTTTTATTGAAAAATAGAAGAAGAATAAACGAAAGGGAATAACCAAAAATAATCTAAAAATATCCTGATTTTCGAACAAATTCTGACCCAAAAAAAATAATACAAAAATAAAGTAAAATTAGCAGCTCCGTCGACATCTAGTAATAAATAACTCTCAAACATCTATTTTGCAATGTATGTATCTACATACATATATGCATACGCAGGTACCTAAGTACATATGAGGAGTGTCTGATCAAAAGGTCCTATTTCCATGATAAGCAAATTTTACAGGAAACAACAAAAACTATTTACGTTGTTTAATCGAATATAATAATAATCTTTATTATTGTATTTAACGCAGATTAGGCTAATTGATATACATGTACATTTTATTTTTAGTTTTCTACTGTATTTTCTTGTTTTAAAAAAATTTTCAATTGGAAATAGGACCTTTTGATCGGAATTACCAAAAATAAGTCTTTTTGATCAGAATATTCTAGAAATAAGACCTTTTGATTGGTCACTTTTGGAAATATGCCTTTGATAATGGAATATTATAATATTATAATATTTTATTTATGAGTTATAAATACAAATAATAAAAAATACAATTAAAATTATTAATATATTTTATGAATTACACATTATTAATCAGAAATTACACCCTTTTAATTACCTTCTCAACAAAATTGTTTAATAAAACATAATTTTTATGAGAAATAAGACCTTTTGATCGGAACGTCAAACTTTAAGATTTTTTTTAAATTGGATATACTCGCTTTTCGATCAGAATTTTATCAAATATGGATGGGATTTAAGTAACAGTTTCGGGACCTTTTAATCAGACACTCCTCATATAATGTAATTAAATAATAATAAAATACTCAGTTTATTGTCAAAAAGCAATTAAACCCTTCAATTTCAAATAATTCCATTTCCACGATCTACATATGTATACATATGTATAGTTCAAATACGTACATTTATTTGTAGATGACACAAATGACGACATGAACTAGTTCAATTGTTCACGCCTGTTCATGGCATTAGTCATTCTTAATTATTAGGGTGTTCCTGAAATTACTAGGGCTTTGTTATGAGAGGCATCAAATTAAGCTTTAATAAGATTTTGATTTAGTTTGATTTGATTTTCGCAAGCGCTTCTGTAAATTCCGTCGTTATTGCAATACTATTTCGAGTTTTAGCGGGCAGTATACCTAATGACTGTACCACTGTTAAGTAAAAGTTTATTTAAAAACATAATCCTTAACATTATTACCTTCACGATATGATAAGTTTTTTTGTATTGCTAAGCAACTAAATTTTTATAAAATTGATATTACCTAAGTATTTTGATGGAAAATAAAGAATATTTTTTAAAGTTTAATTTTAATAACAAAGTGCGTCTATTTTTACTCACCTTATTTTCATAAATTTTCTGTAAGAAACAAAGGTCTGCTCGGTTTACCTCAAGCATGCCCATTTCGTTCACATAAGAGTGACCGCTTTGGGCTTATTTCTAGGGTGAAGGGGAATTTCATTTTCATAAAGTAGGTATTTGTATTTAATTTATAAATTCTGTTTGAAAACAAGCAGATAATTTGTTGATAGGTGCATTACATACATATACATAATTGAAATCAATAAATTTACCTTCTGATAAAAGTAAAATTCTTATGCAAAAAACTAGACTTTAAAACAGTTTTATTTTTAATTTTACCTTAAGGTCTCCGCTTTGTGTCTCCTTCCATATAAATTTATTTTCTAATAATTTTAATAGTTTTTAAGACAAAAACTACACAAATATACGTTTATTTCACTAAAAATCATAATTCGTGATCATCAAAAAAAATCTAATATTAGTATTATAAATACATAATCTGAAATGGTAATTTTGAGACTACAGGAAAAGGACCGGTGGCAAAGAACCATTAAAGTCCAAATTTTAGTTACAATTCGGAAAGGCCATATATGTATATACATATATACATATCTAGTAGATAACCTAAGTACCTACTTCATATTCATTTTTGAATTAATTGAATTTTTAAAAAGTTGAATAAGAACAAAAAATTTAAAAAAACTGTACCCAACGTTTTCGTGATTCAAATTATTATTGTGGGAGTTACAAAAACTGATTAAATTTGCACATCCTAACATAGATTTCGATATCATATGCTAAGCAAGGCAAAAGGGCTAAAAGTGAAATTGTCTTGTTTTGGTGTTTTTTAACTTCGTTAATTAATCTCAAATATAAAATACCTTTTTTGATATATAATACGAGTATGTAAAATTTACTTGGTAACAAGTAGCAGTAGGGCGAAAAATTAAACAACAAATCCTTTAATGTGAGTCGACCTGGGCTTTTATTGATCCCCTAGGCCTAGGTGTTTTGAAAAATGCAAAATCTCCAAGAAAAGCAGATAAAAAATTCTATCTCCCCCAAATATAACTTGAACAGCACTCAGAGGCAAATCCTGCTAATGTGCGCGTTCAGCGAATAAATTTAAGCCCATCATCACCCGAGGCTGATTTCTTAATGCGCGACCACTGAACCGTTCTAAGGATAAAGTCTGAGTAATAAAAAAAGAATTTTTTTTAACCAAAATTATAAAATCTTTTTTTTTGCCTTGTATTTCATCGATTTGCTGTCGCATCTCATCATCAGTTATTTGCCAGTCGGGCGTTTTCGCTGAATCCGTGACAGGGAGAAGTGGGTCAGGGCGCTGAGGTGAGCAGAAAAACTAAAATTTCCATTTAATATGCATATCCACCAATAAATCGAGTATAAAGTAGCCGATTTTCTTTGGTTCAAAACTCCCACTTGTAGGACACCTGAGAATCAGATGAAAAATTAAAATTGCATAGCGGAGCTTGTAAAGCTTCCCCGCAGAGTGACTGTTTTTTCATTTCACCAGGATACGGAGTTGAATTCAATCTCGCTGGTGGTATTTTTGGTTCCCGGGACGTGTTGAAAGGTGGCCCAGGGAAGAGAATGCCTCGGAAAATTCATTTGTGTGGATTCATATTAGAAGGGTTTTTAGGATTCTGTGGATTCCCAATGGAAGTGGTTGTGTTTTACGCATACGTTATGGAGGTTGCCAAAGATACCTCCAGTGTAAAAAATATTTTTTTTTTGTTGAGTTTTTAAAGATCCCAGAAAATTTATTGAAAGTGGTTTTAATGCGATTTTTTTTTGTGTTTTCAGTTGCCTACCCAAATTTCTACCCTAATTATATGCATGCGGCTGCAGTTGCGCAAGTTGCTGCAGCACAAATGCAAGCCCATGTGAGTGGTCACGGAGGATTGGGTCATCATCATCATGCTAGTCACCTGGGTCATGGACCTCCACCAAAACGAAAAAGACGACATCGAACCATATTTACTGAGGAACAATTGGAACAATTGGAAGCCACTTTTGATAAAACCCATTATCCTGATGTCGTGCTGCGGGAGCAATTGGCGCTCAAAGTTGACCTTAAAGAGGAGCGTGTCGAGGTAAGTTCGACAGAATTAATTATTGTTATGGATTTAAGGTAAAGCCCTAGCACTGCCCATATAAGGAGTATTCCCCGAGAAACACACAAAAGGAAGTACCTTCGATATTCAGATGCGAGTCGCACCCTCCTCAATGTTGTTCCCTTTTGTTCAACGACACAGTGTTAAATTTCAGTCTGCGTGCTGTGGCTTGCAGAACTGTGTCTGTTTGTTTAGCACTGACTGAGGACAAATAAATATCCTCGGGAGCAAGGAGTTCTATCATAAGGGGACATCAACTTAAGCGATTTGTATCAATTAAATCATGAAATGATGATAGCCGTTTACTAGTGCTGGTTAATAGAGGGGTTCAGCGCGTGTCATTTGTAAAGGCGACAAAAGCGAAGGCTAATTTTATAATTAACTATCTGGGAGATAATTCTGCTGCGGCGCTTTTGTACTTAAAAGGAAAAATTTCGGGTTAACCGAGAATAGAGATTTTATTAACTGATTGTACTGAATTTGTGACAATACACTTATGTAATGTATGTACATATATCTGCTGAGGTTCGGAAAGGAAAAAAAATATAAATTGATTACTTGTGCGACGAAATCTATATGACGTCACATGCGCTGGTATGATTTTAGAAGTAGCGGTAGCTGGTACATTTGGATTGAACGTGTATATTCAAACCATGCTTAAAAAACACATTTGATAATAGCTGCGTTTTTTTGTGCCTCCAGAACAAAAGGAGATTTTGCTTGGATGTGAAATTAAACATATGAAATAACCTACAGGAAAAAATTAAAGTTTGCTAAAAAAAACATCAATTTGTAATGACTTCTATCCACTTTTAAGTCAAAAATTAATCTGAAATTTGTTCAGTTCAAGATTTGAAGTAGTGCTGAACAAAAATCATGGCAATTTGATGCATTGTTGATGCAAATTGATAATCCTTACTCTGACGAACTATTAATAAATTTCAGTTCAATATAAACTTTCGTATTGTTCTGGAGACACGAAAAACACACAGCTAATAATAATTTAATAAACTGAGAAAAACTCCTAAACTTTAGGTATATCCATTTTAAGCAAAAAATTTCCTAAAAATAAAGAACTTAAAAGAAAACTTTCAACTTCTTCGAATATGCTAATTGAAAATTCACGAGACAATTTTATTAAACCAAGCTTTTGCTAAAATAAAAATATACATATACGCTCAACAAAATTAAACGTATTATAGAGAGCTAAATACATTTAAAATTTAATCTCACAGATAAGGAATTGAATTCAAAAATAACCTTTTTCTGCGACAGCCAGAAGAAGTAGCAATGGTCATTGAAAGGCAAGGGATCGATCAAACTTTATTTATGCATTAGAATGAGATCAATAGCTCAGTAGAGCTTATGGAAATCAAACAATGGGTCAAAAGCATGAGGGCCTATTCTTTTTTATGGCATGCTCACTGCCGTATCACTTAGCAAATGTTAAGTTCGAAAATAAACATACTTACATATAGGTATGTGCAAAGTTTCATTACATGAGTTTTGGTAAAGATAGAAGTACGCTAGAAGTATACACATAAAAATTTTGTATTGCAAGATTTGACCTATACAACGGTTAATAAAAGCGTTCAAAAAGCCATATTTTCATGACGGAAACTCAACATAAACGCTTAAGAATTTGAACCATTTTATGCAACTAAACACGTTCATGCTTTATTTTGAAATCATTAAATAATAAGATTTGCAGCTGTGTTTAGTTGTTTTTGAAAAGTTTGTTTCCAGGGAAAAATCGACCCTCCCAATTTTATAATTTATATAATAGTTATAATTTTTCGAAGATGAAAAATTGATCTTACGTATTCAAAGCTGAGATGAGACATTCACTAAAAACAAAACTCATCTTGTCGGAAAAATTATTTCAGGAAAGTTGATTCAATCTGAAATTTTTCCAAGCAGACACTCCTTTAGCCATATTAACCTTCATTTCTGCAACGGAAGGTGAATCAACAAATTGCTGCACTTAGAAAACATTTGATTGGCCAAAGGCCATGTACTGGAACCGAAATCGACCGGGAATTGCATGGTTAAGCGAAAATCTCTCGTAGCAACAGCTAAAGTAATCACTTGGCCATAGATCAGCAAAATTGTTGCCTAAGGTGATGGTGCACTTTATTAGAAGAGAGCCGCTGGGCCCTGCGACCTCGGTGTTTGTCCACGTTTTTGGCAAAACAAATTTTCCAGAGTTTTCCCACTTTAATGCAAAGTTTACCCCCTGCACATATGACGGGGTTAAATTAATCACCCACATAAGCTTCAGATCGGCAGAAGTTTAATCCATTTTGGGGCTGTGCATTTTTGATGACGTTACGGAATTACCCACTGCCGGGAGGCCTTCCCGGCTACATCCGTCGGCTGGTCGATGATGGAATCGATTTTGTGCGAAAATTCTTTGTTTTATACCCCGGAACGACGGCGGCGGCTCCTATCGGCAGACAGCGAGCTCCGTCGATTGGTTATAGGCTTAGAGTCGTTTTTTGTTTGGAAAACCGCGTTTTTTATTGCTCGCTCAGAATCCCTTCATCCGACATGGATAAGACCCCGAAGGCCTAGGAGGGATGTGGCTTAATTAAAAATCAACCGCTGGTGGTTGTTTGTGTTATGGATTTCAGCTAAAGGGAGCACTCTGGATCTGCTTGTATGATTGGACGGGAAATTGTTTACTAATTTTAACATACCGGAAGCCTTTTATGAATAAAAAAGAGCAGCTGCGCCACGAAAATTTGCTGTCATTGCAAATACAATATTTTTATACTGTTCATTCAAATATGCATGTAGTCATAGTATAGTTTTTATTAATTCATGGAATATACAATATTACAAAAAAAAAGAAGTAGGTACACATTGCATTCTGCGATATTGAGTTTTCAGTATACATATGTTCATAGGAAAATGTCATCCTGAATATGAGGCTTATTTTTTGAAATGAACTAAAACTTTAAACCGGGTTAAAATTCTTCGAAATAAGTTAGACTTTAGCTTTCAGCAAAATCAATTCAACGGGCAAATAGGCAATAGGAGACATAAAATTAAGAAAATACCATATCTTTTTCAAATATTTCATGTCGAATAGTTATGGTGAAACTGGAAATAAGCCAAAATGGTAGTTATATTAGTATACTACAAATTTATTTTTGCATTCCTTATACATGAAATGATCGCCATATCGTTTTATATAATATTAAAGACATGCATGTATTGCGCATTGTATTTAGTTTATGTTATGCTTTATAAAAAAAAAGAGCAAAGTACATATATATACATATGTACATATTTAAAAGTAATAAGGCATGAACTGAGTTTGTAGGGTTCTCAAGGATTTGGAGGAAACTATGTATGTTCTCAATGTCCATTTAGCTTATATTGCCTGCTGAGATGCTTAACTTTAAAATTCTGAAATGTGACACTTTTCTGTCGCAATTTCTCCATGCTCCTGCAAACTTTTGGTGAAAATTATGGAAAAGTCCTAAACTAAAAATGTTTGAGTTAAATTTCCCTTTTTTCATTCACGATTTAATTTTCGCAAGTGAATTAAAGGACTATTTATTTTTAGGATTTACTAAAGAATTGCTTGAAACGATTCACCAACGAAAGTCCAAATAGTCCGACGGATGATTTATTTTCGATCCTATTTTGATATCGCTTACGTTCGCTTAAAATAAATATTTTACGATTCATTTAGGTACGAATCGGTTGGGGTGCTAGAAATAACCTATTGGCAAACAAGAAAGAGATCGAACGAGATGTTAAATACATATATTAATAGTGGAATAAAAGTTTAAGGAAGTAATAATTGTTATACTGCAGTAAAATAATAATTTATAATTATGGAATAAACTTTATTAATATGTACACTTAATTCCCATTACTTGAACTAGTGAGAAAGAAAAAACATTCTTTGAGTAAAACCGCAATGAAAACATACAGCAGAAATCTTGGGTAGAGCAGAAGTCGTGTAAAACTTACAAAAAGAAAAAGAAAAAAATAACAAATATTAAGAACGACCCTTCCAATTTGTTCTTTCGCAGTCTTAAATGCGAACGTATAATAGGCGAATAATAGATGAAAGAGGTAGGATTCATGTTTATTTGTGTTTGATCCTTAAAGACCAGTGGGATCCGCTTTTTTGGGTCACATGAGACAAATTCTTTTCACAAAAGCGACCTGAAAAGAACAATTTGCCAAATCATAAAGGCATTTCTTGTACCACCTTGAAACTTTGATATTTTTCTGAAAGGAGATTTGCCATATGTCCGCCTCCTGAAAAATTGCTCTCTTTACAAGTGACACTGGAAAGGTGTGTCAAAAAGGATTACACAGGCTTTTGACCGGCTATTCAATAAACTCGTGCAGAAATTGTTGGGTAATGAATCGAAAACTGCAGTTTATATTGAATATACCTGAATACAAGAGGGAGTATGTAGAGCAAGAGCTAATACCTACCTACCGACAGTAAAGGCCAAAATTAATCGCAGGATAATAATTTATTTATTCGACCCTTGTGCTGTTTAAATTGTGTTTAATTAACTCCTGAGTAAACCGTCCAATTTTACGTTGAGCAACCAATGAACCCGTCTTAAGACAAAGCTTCCCCGTGTCAATTCGGTAAAATTACACAAAATTTCGGGAGCAATGACGTGGAATGAGAAGATTTTTGGTTCAGCAACATGATCAACAGCCGGCGGGGGTGTAAAACATTGCCACGCTTTTTGGCGTAGCGGAGCTGTGTTGACTCACACGGATCTAGTCCTAAATGCCTTGGACAGCACTTTTATTATTTTAAAAAATTACTTCCCAACCTTTCCTGCAATCTTTGTTTCCCGGGTCGAGAAATGGTTAGGAAGAGGGACCAGTTTCAGCCTACTGGATCGCCCGGGGCTCTTGGATAAGAAAACAAAGGAATCCGTATCCACCCCAACATTTTTAAACTAACAGGGGTTAGAGTTGTTAGGGGGTGTGATAATATCGCTTCAATTACCAAATTAAGTACTATGGTTAAAGCGTAATTTTTGGGGTGGATATGTGCAAACAACTTTGGGTTCACCGAAGAACACAATTTGCACAAAAAAACAAAAAAACAGCTATTTTTAGGGTTAATAGATTATAATATATAGGGTGTACGTTTGCTCCATTTCATAAGATTCTTCATGCAATATAATTCAATAAAATTAATTAAGCATTTTTGGTTCTGACGATGTTTATTATCGTTATTTCAAGTTCGGTTGCGTTGATCGACTTATTTTGGCCAGAGTAGTGAAATCTCCAAAAAGTAAACTGAGTTAAAATATTTTCGCTTCGAATATCTGGTTAGTTTTAATAGACAATTTTTTCTGTAGCTTAATATTCCTAAAGTGAAATATAAGTCAAATATTAATTAACTATAATTAAATCCTTAATTGTCTAAAGAAAATTAGTTATTTATAGTAGGTACCTAAATATAAACATTCTTAAAAATTGTTCACACAATTAGTTTTTCAGCAACCTCTGTTTGGGTATATATGAAGTAAATTAACATAGGAGAAAAACTCCCATTAAAAATTTATCTTCTGACCAAATCTTGACAGACTTTTCAAACAACTGATATTATATAAGTGCCGTTAAATACTTAAGCTTTATTTTGACATGTTACGATCCACTACGTCATCCTATTATGGAGAAACCATAAAATATGCAGAACAGAGATCTCGTTTTGATACATACATATGTTATTCAAATGACTACTTTTGAGTAGAAACGAGGAAATCCTTATTCGACATGATTATGGGCATAACCACGGTTGGGCAGTTTGGGACACATTTTCCTCTCCTTAGTTCGTATGGGTTACACAAATATTTAATAATATACAATGTGTACGTCAATTAACTCGATTACTTTTTTGAATGATCACAACTTCAACCATAGAAGTCTTATTTTGTGATTACTTTCCATCAGACTACACAATATTTATTTATTCATTTTTTTACTTATTACCTAATTATATGCAAATTTTTCTTTAGTAAAGTCTAGGCTGTATTATTTTTATATGAAATGTCGAATCTTTTTAGTCATTCACATGTTGGGTCCTGGCCATCTCGGCCACGCTCATATAGATAGGTACTATTTACTCAATATCTTATTGAAACCAAGAAATAGTTTTTCTTTTTTTTTAAATAAATCAGAAATAAGTTTAAAGGAAGAAATTTTTTTAGGAAACGCTTTTAATGCGAGGCTAGAATTTACCTACAAACATCACATCACAACATTGTGTTGCCATGCCATAGAAGTTAAACAAAGTTTCACAACCTCTGGTATTAAAAATTATGTGTTGCAAGATTTGATCCTATAGGTACAAATACAACCCAAGTTAAATAAAAGCGTTTAACAAAAAACAATTTCACAATTTTTAAGACTTGTAATTTTTTAAAGGAAGGGTACAAAGGAGGCAACAAAGATCAGAGGAAAATTCGAAGTGTATGTATTATTGATTAATGTGTCAATTGTGCCAAAAAGGTGAATAAAAAGCAAATTTCCGGCTAGTTTATATAAAAACGAAATACCCAAAAAATCTTATATTATAATTATACCTACAATTATTTGGAATACATAGTGTATGCTTTATATACATATGATATAACCCAAATTAGTGCTAATAACCAGTATATTAAAGTAAAGGGCATAAATTCAAATGAAATTCGCAACAAAAACGTATATTCTAAACAAAAATAAAGAGCTTGGGTTAAACAGCATAACTAATATTTAAGTGCGTAGAGAAGTAGCGTCATGTGAGAAATGACCTTTGGAGAGATTGTAATCGTTAGGATGAAGTAGCATTCCTTAATGCCAAATCATTGAGAACCTTCAGACGTACTATGAAGTACCACATGATTCCGAGCTAGGGCCTTACCTGGCTCCCACTGTGCGGTACGCTCGTTTGTTTATTGACTTAACTCTATCACTTGTTGCTTAGGTGGCCGTTTAGGTTAAACGAATGGCCCTCTCTAAGCGAGCAGCTCCTTGGCATCTAATTGTGATGCGCAGATCCCCTTTGAAGAGTTTACTTTAGTCAAACAGTAGCAGCGCAGTAGCTCTTGTTTGATTTCTACTTGTCCAGGTGATTTTCATAAATTTTTGTTTGCGCTTTTATGGATTTCTGATCATTCTGGCTCTTACTGCGATTTCGTTTTAACACCAAAAATTGGGTTGAGTCGTGTAGGTTTGCAAATTTGTCCTTTTAAAATTTTCCACCATACGACTTGTGCCAAGTAGTTTTCTGTTGGCTGCTAGATTCCAAAGGTATAGGAGAAACGAAAACAAATGAAGATTAGAAAATGCTAAGAAAACAGAAATCACCTGAACCACTTGAGGCTAAAGATTAGATGTGTTTAAATTTCCCGCTTGAATGACAACACGTTGTGTGGCCTACCACCGTTCGTCCACTTGAGCGATTGATGGTAAGTAGCAGGAATAGAATAACTTTTCAACGCGTAGATAACTTTCATTGGCGTGAGCATTCTTGAGACGAGGTGGTGCAGTTCTCTGAAGATGACAACCATTTCTATGGGCATTTTAGCCTGCGTCTCTTGTTTAGCTTGTTTCACAGAAATTCTTGCATAAAGAATCTTTCATTACAGCAGTTATACAAGTTACACTTATAACTATCAAATAGGCTTAGCATTTCGCTTCACTGTAGGTACACGTTACGCACATAGTTATTACTTTGTACTGACCTATAGAAGTTTTTACGCAATGTTTTTGAATGAGACAATTTAGGTCACTGTTCTATAAGACGATTAGGATTAGGTCGCTGTGATACCTACATATAAGATGAAAAAAATAATTTTTTCAGGAAGTATTTATCATTGTCTCACAATAAAGTTTCTTTTCTTCTTCTATAATGGTAGTAAAATTACACTAAAAAAATTAGGTACGCAAATCTCTGTGTAAAAGTTTATTTTTGTGGTGTAAGAATCCATTTTTCTGGTGTAATAATATTATCCAAATGACGCCAAATTCAACATAAATTATGTGAAATTGTATATACTCATTATTTTCTTTATAATAAAATGTTTAGCCCTGGTAGAGCAATTAGAGCAACATTCTGAAAAAGGATTTATTTTCATGCTTCTATTTCCTAAATATGTAGATATGTAGGTATATGTACAGTGCTGTCTAAAATTATAGGACCAAGCTTTAATTTTGCATATATGGTCTATTCCCAAGCCCATAACTTGTTGGTAAGGAGAAGAGGGATGGTGACAACTGGCATATATGAAATCGTTGTGTGTCCTTAATTATTTCATAAATTTTTTTTAAAATTCATGTACTAATTTTAACAAAAATCGTAAAAAACTCAATACAATAGTGTTTAAAATTATAGGACCACTTAATATGATGTCTTTGGCCTTTATATACAGGGTGTTTTGCTAAGGTCTGAACAGGGGTATGCCAATCGATTCTAAATGGTCTCCTGATCAACGTTTCTTCGGACACCCCACCCCCTTAAAAACGGTCCTTCCCCCCCAAAATCGCGATTGAAAATTTGGAGGGGGTCAACCTAGAAAATGCTTCATAAGTTCTTTCAGAGATATCCTAGAATACTGGTTGATAATGCATTAGAAAGCTGAGCCTTCACGCTTTCCAACGATACCACCCGCGACCCAATCAGTACACAAACAAGCGGGGGAGACCCCGTCAAATTTCGAAAATGGCAATTTCAAAGCCCAAAATTTGACCTTGACCCTTCATTCTGTCGATTATTTATATGGGAAGATCGAAACTTTTCTTGAGAAAAAGCTTCCCTGTCATATGGCCTTTCTCAAGAAAAAAACTGTACTGGAATCCGACGTCGCGTTCCAAAGTTATTCGTGTTCGATGGTTCAGCCCTACGGAGCAGATGCTCGATGTGACACTTTCCAATTGGACTTCATTGCGGATAGTGGGTTTTGTTGTTCTATCAATTATTGTAACACGAATAACTTCGGAACGCGACGTCGGATTCCAGTACGGTTTTTTTCTTGAGAAAGGCCATATGACAGGGAAGGTTTTTCTCAAGAAAAGTTTCGATCTTCCCATATAAATAATCGACAGAATGAAGGGTCAAGGTCAAATTTTGGGCTTTGAAATTGCCATTTTCGAAATTTGACGGGGTCTCCCCCGCTTGTTTGTGTACTGATTGGGTCGCGGGTGGTATCGTTGGAAAGCGTGAAGGCTCAGCTTTCTAATGCATTATCAACCAGTATTCTAGGATATCTCTGAAAGAACTTATGAAGCATTTTCTAGGTTGACCCCCTCCAAATTTTCAATCGCGATTTTGGGGGGGAAGTACCGATTTTAAGGGGGTGGGGTGTCCGAAGAAACGTTGATCAGGAGACCATTTAGAATCGATTGGCATACCCCTGTTCAGACCTTAGCAAAACACCCTGTATATAAAGGCCAAAGACATCATATTAAGTGGTCCTATAATTTTAAACACTATTGTATTGAGTTTTTTACGATTTTTGTTAAAATTAGTACATGAATTTTAAAAAAAAATTTATGAAATAATAAAGGATACACAACGATTTCATATATACCAGTTGTCACCATCCCTCTTCTCCTTACCAACAAGTTATGGGCTTGGGAATAGACCATATATGCAAAATTAAAGCTTGGTCCTATAATTTTAGACAGCACTGTATTTATTATTTAAATTGTCAAAAAAAAAAGTAAAAGCGTGAAGAAGTGCTAACGCTACTTTTCCTATGAAATATGGTTTTATTTTTACAAATAATGAGTAATTAATTGCAAAAGTAGGTACCTAATATTTTCAACAGTACCTAAGTACCTACTATTTAACTGCAAAACGTACCTTTATAAATTTCGCGGCAATTTGGTTACCTACCTAGTTAGTTTAGTTAATGGGGATTAAACTAAGTTGGGTCTGCACAAAAGATCTCACCAGGTCGCGTTGCCTAGGGGAGGCGGTCTTCGCCTTAGCGACCCTCTTCTAATAATAAATAATAATAGTTAGTTTAGTTGCTGAGATTTGTATTTACATTTATATATGTAACTTATGTAAGTCAGTTTGATGTAATTTTACAAATTCATGCACATGCTAAATTACACTAAAAATTTATTTTTTACCGATCATAATAAAGTAGTCTATAGAAAAAACTTAAACTTGATCTCATGTTTAGTACGAATTTATATCCATGTTTTTAGAGTATGCATATTGCATAGGTATGCTATACCTTTCTATCTTGTGAAAAGCAATTGCATAAGAGAGATGATGAACTATGCTAAACTTTATGCGTCGCGGTTTTCATTATTAATTTTCAAATCGCAACAGTTTTAAAAAAAAAAAACAATTAGGTTCAGTAAAATTGCATTACCTATGTATATTACATATCTACATACATATAGTTGTGCCATTTCATGCAAAATATTTTTTGATTATTCTAATTATAACGTCCCTTTAAGTATATAAATCAAAAGTAAATTTTCCACATACAAACGTATGATGTATATAAAATAGCAAAATTGCTACACTCTTAAGTAAATTAAGAAACATATAGATTAAATAATAATAAACCTTTTGGATTCAACCCTTCTTGCGACCCCCTGTGCTATGTTTAGCTGAGCTGATAGAAGCATCGCCGTGTCGTCAACGTGGGCGTGCCACCCCCAACCAAGGGCGCAGAGCCTGCGGGCCTATCAGCAAACGCGTAAACACCTGCTTAACCGTGCAAATTCCTTGCTTAAGGACAGAGGAGGGTGGATTATCTACCTGCATGACTGGGGATCTGGCTGGCAAAGGCAGCGTATGCATAAATTTAATTTTGAAACGAAATGCTAAAATCACATTCGAAGTGACACGCCATCGAAAGAGATCAAAGGTCGCTGGGCTCGGTGCGCTGAGGACTGATTGGCTGCAACCATGGAGGCTGCTAAAATTTTGCTTTGATCCACGACCGGAGTTTCTGCTTGCCCAACTTTATTAAACGTAAATTCTGGGAATATTCGACACAGAGGTAATTGCATCACCTGTGAAACAAAGCAAATCGAAATGTACTGCGAAAGATGAGCAAAATCGTGTAAGTTGCTGGGCAACCGGACAACATGTGTGGAGTGGTGTGTTATCGATTTTATGCGAACGTTTGTGGACGGGAATTAAATTACACCATGCCCATACATGAATTACATGAACTTTCAGAGAAAATTGAAAAATTAAACTATGTAAATACTACATGCGGCTCCGACCAAATATTAATTCACCGTCAGTCGTCACTGCTCGGCTGGGCAAACAGCTGGAAGAGGCATGCTGCCTTAATGGAATTAGTTTGAAATATTCAACTGATGAGTGCCTAACCCGTCGCCCTTCTTAACCTTATCAAGAAAAGGATTTCTTCGAACAATCGGCAAAAGGCAAACGAATAAATCACTCTTCTCGCAATTATTGCTCAAAGTGTAAGCAAACATCTGAGCCGGAGCAAGAATACGATTTGTGTGTTGATTTAGCAAATGGAGCAAAATGTTTTTGCAGATGAGACTAAATCATTCAGGGCGGAATATGAGGAGCAGAGCACCGCTCGATTGAGGCACCTGTCCCAGCGGCAGAATGGATCCCGATTCCCGGGTCTGGAAATCTGAAATAAACTTTCTCGTGAATATCTGAAACCGCGTCTTCGTAGTTAATATAATACAAAAACAGAAGACAGTGCCGTCGTGAGTCGCAAATTCGTCGTTCAATCAGGACAATACCCTATCGCATTAGCAGAGTGCCATTCACAGGATATCATTTCCTTGCGACCTCCCCTTGTTATTCTTATGTCGCAGAGCATACTATACATACATAGCTCGATTGGGCATCTATCTGTGGATTTGTTTGTGAGAACGGGAAATATTCGATTTAGGAAGGGTTTGCAGCATTTTAAGGTTTCCGATGTTTATTTTCAGAAATAATAATCCTTAATGGGACCTCATTGATATATAAACCACTGCTTGACTGTATTATTTCAATGGGGAAGAGAATAACTAAGTGTGGGACTGACAACATATGTTGCAATGTCGGCAACGTCTGTAAATTTGCATGATTCTTACGTTTTTATAGCCATCAAGTTGCCTATTTATCCACTCATACTCTGATTTTGCTACAATCCTAAAATTTAAGTGAATTGATCCGATTTTAAACGATTTATTAAAATTAAGCAGTGATCGAAAAGAACCCTTCATTTACATTTTTCTAATAAAAAATCGTATATATTAATGGTTTATTTTCAGTTAAAATAGGTAGACGTAAATATTCATATCTATTATGTAGTCATTTAACTTTTATTTCACAATTTATTTATTTATAAATCTCATCTCTAATAAGAGGTATTTTCCGACTTATTTTAACTATC
Source organism: Machimus atricapillus (assembly GCA_933228815.1). Taxonomy (NCBI): domain Eukaryota; kingdom Metazoa; phylum Arthropoda; class Insecta; order Diptera; family Asilidae; genus Machimus; species Machimus atricapillus. Next base: position 59,441,292 of record OW121784.1, read on the forward strand.
TAATTATTGGATAAGATTTATCGATTAACTTTTATAATTCTTCTCAATAATGAGACACATCATTTTCGATTTACATATTTTGATTGCTTATTGTATAAGAGATAGATAACTTCTATAATTCTTATCAGTATAAAGAGTCGTTATTTGATTATGTTATTGGTTATGATGAGATAACCGTTATTCATAATTTGTTTGTTTTTATTCACGATAGCATTGTTGTCACAAAATCGCAATAAATTAAAGTCTAGTTTAAATTGGCCGGCTTAACAGAAAAAACTCCAATATATAGATACATATTTTATAATCAATGAATCAAATCGAACAATAGCTGTTATTACTGATAAGAATTAAAAGTTGACTGTTGATAGCCCTTATCGAATAACCATTAAAAATAAATTGTGCAATAATGGCTATTCGGTAACAAAAAAAAAACCTTGAAATGAATCTCATTATAGAGCAAATAACTCCAGAGATGAAAATTATAAAAGTTGGTTGATACATAAGTATTATCTCATCAAAAGAAATAAATTGTGAAATAATAGTTAAATGATAAAAAAAATATATATGTATGTACTACTTATGTAACTATCGCCTGATTTTTATTACGGTCTTAAAATTAAAACAACCATTAAAAGTTTAATAATTTACGTAATTTCCTCAAGCCCTCTGCAATTTGCGCACACATTTAGGAGGTTGGTTTCGTTTTTGTATTATCATTATTAGGTACTCTGTTCCTTCGAGTTTGCTACACTGCGTAATCGTCTGCAAAAATTAATGACAGAGTGGGATACGCTGCCCTCGGAAAATATATCTTATAAATTTACTGCGGGCATCCATACAAGTTTTTCATACCGCGCTTTTCTGATCCCGGGTTATTTATTTTACTATTTTTTATACCATTTACATCCCTCGATTTGGGTTTGATTTTTTCGTTCCGAGGGTTTCTTGTTGTTATTTCTTCCCGGAAAATGCGTGGGGCTTCACAAACACTTTCATCCGTTTTTCAAATTAAATTTTCCTAAGAAGACTTCTTTCTGCCTCGTTTTGTAAGCGGTTCCTTTATCCGCTATTAGGGTGGTTTGTGCTGCGCTGCTCCATTTTTTGAGATTTCTTTTAGCCTCTCCTTGTATACTGAAAACGGCCCGCGAGTTTTTTGCCCCAAAATGTCTTCATGTGGAAAACTTTCGCGGCTAATTAGGCGTTTTGTTAATTGTAATTAATTTCTGTTTTTCTTAGCTTGCAGGGTGTATACTAGATAAAATTAGGGGAAGAAGTTGGACTCGTCAGGGAGAGTTTTAATGATTTCATTGTTTCAGGAATTGCCCTTCGCATTGTTGCGCAGATATAATAGGAAAACTGTTATCGTTTTTCGACATGGACTAGCAGGCGTCAAAACGTCCTCATTGAGTCCTCCCTAGAGGAGTTCGGTGAGTTATTTTTCGGATGTTTGGAGCTCTAATTTCGCTTCAGTAAGCAAAGCTTCTCAGTAAAATAGCAGGACTTTACTGCGAAGATCTTGTTTTTCGTTTTGTAAAATGTAAAGAGCCAGCCATCTTATTAGGAAGGACGTCTTCTGAGACCCAATTTTCTTTACCGACAAAGCGACGCCCCATGGTAAGAACTCTTTGCCCCATCACTTCACTTCCATGCAAAGAGGGTGCAGGTCTCAGCTTGTATCTAATGAATGACGCCCAACCAGCGCGAAGGGCGGCGAAAATTAAATTGCTCCCACCAAGGGACTCACACTCAAGGCTCTTACCCGTAGTACCGCGATACAAAGGAGATTGCTTTTCACCTTTTTAATAAATAAAAGAAATTAATTGAAGTGAAAAAAGTTATTTGTTTCGTGAAATGGAAAAGTTTCACTTAACGAGTGAGCGCCGAGAAAATCAAGTTGAAAGGATGGTCGCCGTCTCGCCAGGAGATGGGGTTAATTGAACTACGGAAATCTTCTAGGACGTCGAACAGACGAACAGCTCTATGTTTTGCATTTTTATACGAATTTGTTAACTTTGTTTATTATTCTTTGATGCTGGGTGCTGTGCAATGCTGCAGTTGACGGGGGCAGCCTTTTCTCGGCGATTGATTGAATGCGGGAATGCATTTTTCTGTTTGTGCTGCATAATTCTGTTGTCGGTGAAAGTACTTTATTTTAACGCTATCCATGAAGAAGGAAGTTAGTCGTAATTTCACAGGTTATTGATTACAAAAAGAAATTAATTTCATTAAAACAGCATTCCTGAAAATACTGTTTCAGAAGGCTAAGAGGAAGAATAAGTTTTTCATGCGGAATTTCTCAACAATTCCTCAATATTAGTTTTAAAGTGTCTTCTATTGAACAAAATCAAATCATACTTTAGATGTGGATCGTTAGTTACAGATAGCTATATAAAAGTCGTAAATACATATGTAAAAGAGTAGGTACCTATTCTTATTGTGGAAATCAGAAGTTTTCTAAATATTCGCTTGTTTTTTTACAGGTGGATGTTGGAAAACTTTTATTTTGCAAGCAACACATAATTTAAAAGATTTTCTTTGCCAATTTCAGTTTACTTTAGGAGTTGTTTCTATGTAATATCAAACCTATGGGAGTATTTTAATAATTAATTATTATATACAGCAACGTATTAAATCAAAGTATATTCATACTTTCCATAGTTTTAGTACCTATTTGTAGTATATATTATGTGTTAATTTCAAGTCACTATCTCATTTCGTTTAGAAGCTAAACGCCTGTGACAGACAGACAGACGAACATCGTTGGCACAAGATAATTGTTGGGTTCGTTTCTTGTACGGAATCCTAAAAATAGATTTTTAGCGTTATAGAAGTACATAAATGTCTGACTTATGTTACTCTTGAAATACCTAGCTAGATGTTCTTATATCGGTTATTGCAATTTTCATTACATATAAGTAATATAACTTATGAATGTAAGTGCATGTTACAAAAACATAAAATTTAATTTAATTTTCCCTTCGAATAAATTTAACGTAATATTCTGAAAATGATTTTAATCCTGCCTAATAAATAAAATAATTTATTCATACGCTTATAAGAGGACAAGAAGGACGATTAGTATAGCGATATGACTTAAAATGGAGACGACCCAAGTTGTGTCACGTATATTTATTTATAGATTTTGAGATTTTTCAGGCACCATACAAAAATAAGTTAGAAGTTTTAACTTTGTCATTATAACTAACATTTTTTTATCGAGGTTTAATTCGTGCCCAATTATTGTAGCGAATTTTATAAGAGTGTTTTCGTTGTTATTATACCCCCGAAAATCGTAGGAGCGAACTTTCACTGAGATTCTTTTTGACTTTAAGTATTAATAAAGGTAAAGGTGCAACCATATTATCTTAAAACTTGGTTAGGTGGCATCCTGTATTCCCTTCCCTTAATTTAATGGTAACAATTAACAAAAATGAATTAGATTCGAAACTCTTAAAAATTAGATAAAAACTATAACTGAATGAAACAAATTTTCGATCATCTAAGAACGAATAATAAGCTTTAAAGATTTTACTTCAAATGACCAATTTCGGCGCAGTATGTTTGAAGGCTAATTTGGGTCTTCATCGACATTAGTCCGAGATTTTCGACTCTGTACGTAATAAATATGTTAAGGCATTTTCTGAGCAAAAAATATATGTATTTCAAGCTATATTTGTACCTGTGCACATACATACAAATATATATTTATTTTATTGTCGATAGATTTAATCTTCTTTATGTATATATCTTTGCGAACTTCAACACTTTATACATTTTAATGAAGGCAATTCTTGAGGTTTCTTAAGAAGTGGTAGTATTATGTGAGTGCATTAATTTATAATTTTATAAGTCGCAAACTTTTGGGTAGATTTGGATAAGTGAGATGTCGACCGACTTATTTTTAATTAAGTGAGTGCTATTGGGTAACAAAATGTTTAATTGCTTATGAAACTACTTCATAAAAGATTTGAAATGCGAATCTCTGAGATGAGGAAATTTTCTTGTGGCATGTACTAAGTCATCTTCTAATTACATATATGTAAACAAATCTAACATAACTCTCTTTTAATTTTCAGGTTTGGTTCAAAAACAGAAGAGCAAAATGGCGAAAACAGAAACGTGAGGAGCAGGAGCGCTTACGTAAACTGCAGGAGGAACAGTGTGGGAGCATAAAGTGTTCACCCGAGGACTACTCTAACTCAATTCAACTCAAGCCAGACCCGAGTGGCTACAGTGATGCCGACGAATCATCTGACTTAGAAGTTGCATAAAAGTTTACTTTTCTTTTTAAATATCCTTGTAAATACCAGCGAATAACGAGCCAACACTACGAGAGCTAGGTAAATTTTCAATGTATGTGATGTTCAGTCTTAGAATACCGTCGAAGATTTGATTTGTACATATAGCAGCGCCGATTATATTGTAATATATTTCCATTTTGCAATTGTCTTGTTCAATTAGTTGTAAGGCTTAGCGAGTACCTATTTAATAATGTGTATAAATTTCTATTAGAAGCCTGCATTAATTTACTTTAATTATTTTGCAATTAAATTATTGAGGGAGCGTATGTATAATAATAAAATAAATCAGATTTAATATTGTCATGGAGCGTGTTTCTTTATTATCGTTTTTTCTTCATATGATTTATGGTGGCCACTCAATTAAATATCAATATATTTGCTTATAATAAGTTATAATTGATCGGAAAATTTATGAAATTTTTACTAACTTTTGGTGCAATTATTCAAAATAGGCATGCTCATTAATTTCATTTTTATTCTTCTGTTTAACCAAAACCATTTTTTTTGCGAATGTCTAGGAAGGTTATAAAACTGATTCAATTCATATATAATCCACATGACAAGTTCGAATATTTTAGAAAAATTTATTTTTTAACATTTTAAGAAATTGTAGATTTTATTTTATTTTATTTATTTATTATTTTGGTATGTAAATGTTTAAGTTATACATACATATGTATTTGAAAGTTAGAACTAGACGTTCAAATGGCATGACTTCGCAGAGCGCAGTTTAATGTTACCTCTATAGTCTGGAATTGCTAACGTACCTACTCTTGAACGGTGCGGCGGCATGCCCGGTGTCTTATTTGATTTTTTTAACGGAAGAGCTCAACGGATTATTAAAAATAATTGAGCTAGAGACGAATACCAAATGGTATTTCAAAACGATGGCACATTGTGTGAGAACTCATCCTAAACGAATATTTGAAGGCAAGTGAACTGGTCACATCACAGCGGGCCCATTGCGAGAATTTTCATAGCTTTGTGAAAGTTTTTATTTCATTTTGTTAACTTTCCCACTCCCAGTACGAAAGATATATTTTAGACAGAGTACGCTTTGGTTTGGTCTGAATTTTAGGTATGATGGAAATTGAATAGTGAAAATGTGAACAAATTGTGGGTTTTTAACTTTTTTTGGCGCAATGGTATGCGCAATGAAATCAATTCTCTTCGAACTCGAAGCTAGGTAAAAAATCATGACAAAAAATCGTACCTCGCAAACTAAACAACATCGGGTAACATATGTACTTGGGGTGAGTACCTTTGGTCTTTGGAGGAGGTAATCTACTTCTGCACACTATTTTTTGGGACACAACACACTGTATATAAAACTTAAAATAATAATAAGACTGTAAAGTACATTTGATGAGCTATTGCCATCGCCAATAGAAAAATAAGTATTTTACATTTTCTGCTTACGTCGGATTTAATATTGTGCACAAAATTTGAGCTTAATTATACTTAATAAAAATCAGGAAATAGATCAAAATCAATTTTGAAGGTTTAACGATACACGGAGAGGAGAAATGTATAAAAACCTCAATGGGTGAATATTTGAAAATGAGTTCCACAAGCCATCATGGGTGTTTTAAAAATGGTTGGAAAACTGTCAAGAGTGAGTTCGACTCGTGTACATATAGTTTCTAACCATATTTTTGTGCATTACTTCTTAAAACCCTTTGTTTTCGTTTTTAGAACGGACCTAGCATGCAACAAACGTTACAAAATAAATATGATCTAATTTTCACAGGAAAATTACAAAATGAAAACATGCACTTATAAAAGGTAAAACTTCGAGCAATAATAAATTAAAAGTTAGTTCTTAATTTCACACTGAAAAAATATTAAAAATTCGAACTATTCTTTTCGTAGATTTTCAGCCGACTATTTGGATAAGATGTTAAACTAAAATAGTTGAGAAACCAACTAAAATATTTGGAAACCAATTAATTTCGTAAATGTTTAAAAAATCAACGAAACGAAGTATATATTTTTTCAGTTCTAACAAAATTAAAAGCTGCAATATTTTCTTTTTCATTATTGTTGGAGCGCTTGGCTCAGTCTTCTCTTGTTTCATGGGTAAAAAAAAATTTGATTAAACAATTTTCACAAAATACCTATAAAATGAATAATCATCATCTTGAGTTTCGTTTTTAAATAAGTTTATATGTACGTACATATAAGTAGGTAGGTTACTCGTTTTTTATCCTATGTGATTTCAGTTCACAACACTATATTTCAAGAAAAATTGAGTTAGTCAATAGAATTACATTCAATATTAGATTTCTATCGAAAAAAAATATTAACGAATTAGCTTTTTGCGTATTAAAAAAACAAAATTAATAAGAATATTTAATAGTATGTACCTACTTACATAAGATACATATACATTATATAGGTATATGGCAAGGAATTTGTTTCGTATATTTAACGTATACTTAAATTAAACAGTACCTAAATATTTTTGGAGCTTAATCATTCTGAAAATTGGGACCCTGAAAATTTCAAAAAGGAGTTTTTTAAGGACAAAAAAATATTTATTGTTGATTTTATAGGATTATGTTTTTCATATAAACTATTGCGTTTTTTTTATTTGGTACAGAATAAGCCAATAGTTAAATTGGACCAATGAAGAAAAGAAAAGAGAACTATAAAATAATATTTGTTTGGTCCTTAAATATAAACACCTTTTTAAATTTTCAGGTTATGCAGGTTCAGATTGATGTAACGTAAATAATATAAGAATACAGCCAAAAATATTTACCGGAACATGCATTCCCAGTTTTTGAATTTCGTAGATACATTTTTGGATAAAATGTAAAAAATCATGAGTGAAGATAATCTCAAAGTATAACCATATTGTATGTCGATTTGAAAATGGAATCAGCCATATCTTGATTCTGTCTTAATCGCGATGATTATATTGTAAAAGTTTGATAATTAAAATGAGGGTTTATTGAAATGCTCAATGTGCACTATAAAATATTTTCTAGGTTGATTTCAAAAATTTAATTTCGTATTTGAGACAGTTAATTTGCCAACTCAAAGTAAATCCCTTCAATATAAAGTTCATGTACTGTTGTTTACCTCAACTAAACACTGCTTATCAAAGAGTTTACTTAGGCAATCTATTTGTGTGCATCGTTAAAAGTCCCAAATTCAGCATGAACGCATAGGCCTATTTCTTATTAAAAATGCCTGAAAGCCATTCGAAGCTAAACAAGCAAATAAGCTAATTATTTAATCTGAAAATCTCAGTAGAATTAGCACACATGTCGGAGAGCTGGAGTGACCAGATGGAAGCAATTAACGGCTTTTATTGGGATTAAGGTAGAACAAATTTGTCCGAAAAGGACTCTGGGAGGAAGACAAACAGCTTCAAGGTGCACATAGTGTATGAGGTAATTTCCTTCAGACGTTGCTTGATGAATTGGTTAAAGCCCTAGAAATTGCAATTAACATGGTAAGAGAATTGCGTATCGACCTCATAGACGTATAACAGACTCGTTCCATTGCATTCACGAACGCAATCACATAAATTTTGTCTCATCAACCACATCTCCGAACAAATATCCTTTAGTTTTTCAATATCAAAGAATCGAGGGAAAAATGCCAAAATTGGCGGAAATACATCAGAGAGCCGCTGGTGCTCATGCGAAAAGGTTCGCTTCACATCCCATGCGTCTCCAATTATTTTACAAAGTAAATAAAACAATTTAATTATGTAATTAATGAGCAACGAGGACCGTGATGGTATTCGTTTAATATTCATTGCAAAAAGAATACAATTAACTCCCCCGATTTAATATGTCACTTGTGACTCAATTAATTTATTCATAGGACAACTATAAATTGGCTCTATCTACAATCGCGGTGCATCCAGTAACGTTTTTATTTGCAAAATTTCAAGCGAATCCACACAGGACTTTGTAATAGTATATGCTTCGAGTGCCTGGGGTGTGCAAATGTTTGATGTCGACAATTTTTGCATGAGCTATTAAGTCTCAATTTCCCAAGTCACTTTAGGACAAATTTTTCAGTTACCATGTTTACCAAGGCCATCCTCATCAACAAGCAAAAACTCGCAGGCCCTTTCAAATTCAAGGTGTGTCGCCACGTCCCTTATCCTTCACGAGCCAGGAGACATACAAAGGAGTACTTGTCCTGCAACGACGCATGAAATTTCTATGCGTACCCAATTGCAAATACAGCGGCCGAATGGTGGCTTCCCGAATCCCGGCAGCTATCACTTTTATATCTTTTATATTCAGCGGCCGGTGGTTGCTCCGAGGGCGGTGGCCACGTCCAGGATGCACACGCCGTTGGCACAGTAAAGTTGTAGGGCTGCGACGTGGCCACGATTTGTGCAGCCATCCCGTCGCAGGGTAGGTGTGCCTATTCAGAGGCCCGTCGCGTCGGCAGGAAGATGGAAGGAAGTTTCGGTAAAGAGGATCAAATTACACTATGTTTAAAGGAAAATGTACGTGAACAAATAAAATATGAATAAGTATGTCGGAAAGTATGCCGCCACAAAATACTGCACATCAATATACTGAAGAAATGGTATTGCACAGATGTTTTATTTTGAATTTCCTTATTGATCCATTTATTTTTTATTTAAATTGAGTTTTAAAATTCTATAATAAAAATGTTCACTTGGAATAAAAATTGATGGGATTGCGAATAATTTTTCCAGTCGCTTATATTTCGAAGTTTCTTCCTCGGTTATCGATACTACTCATTTGGTATCGGAGCCATTGTATCAATACTCAATTAAATATCGATCCCAAAGTAACAAAAAATTCTACGAATCTAAATGAGCGACTACAACTACTTATTTTAATCCAAGGCCTTTGTAACTGAATCTGGTTGACCCTTCCTCTATAATATTTTATTCTTATTTTAAGGTTTTGTGTGCTTGGGTTTTAATTGTTAAACTCTCATTTCACTAATAAGAGGTTTTAACTCTACCGACTAATATTATTGTATATGATCTCTAATCATATCTGTCGGAAACTCCAGAAATTTTGTAAAGTTCAAATGTATTCCATAAATTCTCAAAGAAAAGTATTATTAGGGTACCCGTAATTAGGCGACATTCGAATTTCTTTGATCTGGTCCGCAAATTTCTTTGGTCTCGCATGTATAATGCGTTTGATTTTTTAATTTTTTTTTTTTGAAACTTTTGTATCTTGCGAAAAATGAACGGATCTACCACAACCACAATGCATTTTGAACCTGATACACTCAGAAAAATATTTCATAATTTTTAACAAAAATAAGATAGAATACATATACCAAAAGTACCAATGATTTCGAGCCAATGAAAAATTTAGTTAAAACCATCAAACGTATACTTTGTAAGGTCAGAAATAGGAGTCGTATACTTTTTATGAAACTCGGTACAAAATTTGTTATAAGGGCTTATGTTACCACATCGTATACTTATGAAGATAATTTGTTAAATCTTATGATATAAGGTACCTGGGTCGAATATGGCCACCTTAACGTTTCGTATAATTTTTTTCATATATTTTATGGTATTACGCTAAGCAACAGTACTTATTAGTAAAGTGTATCTATTTAGTGTTTAAACTACGAGGAAAATAAATAGCCAAAGTATTTACAATTGGAGTTAATTTTCTTTTTTCATAAACAGGCAAAATGGCCATATTTCCGCCAGTGTATGTTAATATGGCCATACTTATAGTTTGTACTATTTTTTTAAAATTCACTTTAATTATTAAATAACTAAATAGTTTAAAAACACTACACGGAAATATCAAATATGATTGTCAAGTATTAAGGTAATAATATTACATTAAGGTAATAATATTAAATAGAGAAATACAAGATAAAATCTTACGTTCGATTTTTATGATCGCGACGCGTCTTTTCTTTGTTTTGGCATTTGTCCTACTGTCGCAGGTTCGGTGGCAACGGTAAGCATATAGTTTTGGTGCCTAACGTCTCGCCGAACATTTTGCGACTTGTTCAGTTTGTTACGTCCTTTTAGATTAGAGATATATGCATGTGGCCATATTTCGCGGCTGGCCATATTCGACCAAGGTACCTTATGTATATGTACATTACTTACGGCTCTGTTAAAATTACGATAATTATTCTTAGTTTTAACACAGATAAGGTCTTATCTGTGGTTTTAAGATATGTATGCTCTTACAAATTTTGTAAATAAGCAATATATTTTATTTTTATTTTTATTCCGAAAAGATATCTTTAATTTTGTTTTTATGGGAATATGTAAAAAATCTGTACGACATAAGATTCATTAAGTTTAAGAGGTTCTTACAGATTAATCAAGTTGATGCTTTAAAATGGTCCGTCTCATTATATTAAAACTGAATAATACATCGTTCGGTCCACCGTTCACATCCCCTTAACTATTCTGGACTAAAATCCGCAAATAACAAGAAACTAAACGATTTGTAAAGAGTTAGGTATATTCTAGAAAATATGTACATATGTCCTTGTTTTCGCTCTCTTATAATGACCAGGAGTTCTTATGATATGAGAATGAGATATATTTAAATAACTGGAGGTATTTCTATAAGAACTTTTGTTCATAGTACCTACCTAAAGCAAACTGAAGTATTTCAACAAAATATAGTTTTTTCATTTTATAGTATACCTTCATTTTATTAAATTAATAATTTTTGCAACTATTCCAGTTTTTTGACGAAAATACTTTTAGTAACCACACTCACGTTTTTGTCAGCCCAGTTTTTCAACTGAGCATGTTAAAACAAATTAATTAATTTGAAAAACAGAGGAATTTTGTAAACAAACGCTTTTAGCCAAATACAAGTATACCTACTAAAAGAAGAAGAGAAACAAAATTAATCAGCACGAAGAAATCCAAGTTCAAGGTCGCCAAAATTAATGGATCCCTTCATCCTATCTCCAATAGTTTCGGAAAAAATTCACTGCAAATAACTTTGTTGGTATATACATACTGCATATCATTTTTGTGTAGTGATATACCTACATAGTTTGATTGAAGAATTCTAAAAAAAATTTGTTTCCGAAGAAAACTTGAAGTATTCTTAAACCAAAGAAATACAATATTGGTCCTAATACAATTACTTCCTATATGTATTTTATAGTTTAAAGCTAGTTGAAAATAATTCATGCATGCAGCAAATACTACATTAAAAGCAAGCTGAAAAGAATTCGTTATTAGTATTATTTTCAAAGGAAACCTCATGACACGCACATTATAGGGATAAACTCTAACCCAGTAAGAAGCGTAACTTCCTGAATAGAAACATCAAATTTCTCCCATGGAGAAATCGCCGGCAAATTTTCGCTCGATTGGTCGCTGGATTATGCTAATCCTTATTTTCACATGTTTGGCTAACCTTCTAACGAGGCATTAGAGAGGGGAATTAAATAAAACGAAATCATTGTAAATCCCTTGCTGGCCAAGACTAAACTAAATACATATGTAGGTACATGCTGGCATTTTTATATGTAAGCCAAACCAATCCTCGCATGCATTTCGGCAGGTCTTGTCAATGCCTGGAACATGGCGTGCTAAATCGGAGTACAGCCTTAGCACAATGGAATCAAAGACGAAGCTGTGTGATCTTTGAAACCGAGGGTTGTATTTTATATAAGACCGACTTGGGACTCACCGTACAAAACATGTTTACACGGATTTCGCTTGCACGAACACAGGGGGATTGATGGACCCCATTAGGGTCCATTTCATCAAATGCGGGCTAAGCTCGCGGTATTATTCTGAGATACATGTTAATCCACGCATGAGCAAATGCGTAAATATGCCTGCGTTTAACATGATCAACGACTTAATTCTATGCTTATGGGTATTCCATGCATATGTAGGTTACGTGCATGTATCCTGCAAAAGGAATACAAAATTCCATTTTTCGATATTGCTTAAGTGATATTGAAAATATTGAAATAGCGGGTGCCTGAAATTTCATCCATGTAATCAAAATAATAAATGGACATACATATATAAATGGTTTTAATAATTGTAGGGTTTGTTTAATTTGTTTCACAAATTTATTTCGGGTGGCGGAATAATTTAAGAAAACATACCTACATAGGTATGTGTATACATTTATACAAAGATTTAATTTCTTAAATCAACTAAATCGAAATAAACAATTTCAATGAATACAGATATTGCAATTTACATTTGGAGAATGGAAATTAATCAAATTCCAATAATTTTCAACTTAATAATTAAGTGTGTGGCAATTCATTGAATCCAAACAAAAATTTCCAACACCCATGATACAGCAATTTCCCACTGTGAAACCGTAATATACATAGAAGATACCCTATGAATTATGAATTTAAAAAACATTATTACGTTAGTACAATGTTCAATATCTCAACTCTTTAAAATTATAGCATAAATAGAAACCATATATCGAGGTGATGCCTTAGTCAGTCCCCAATGCATGATAATGTAAAGATTCATCAAATTCCATTTAATAGATTCTGCTTGATTTGCAGGGAAACAGACAATCAGACAAAAACTATAAAATTACAATTTTGACCTGAGTATCGTTCCTATTATTAACGGTTCGGTTTGATTACGATTTCATAATATCCATAAAAGCATGTAATATACATAATATCTAGGTATATGTAAATATTTAGGGCTGGATAGGAATTTTAATTAAACTTTACTATTTCAATAAATACCTACTAAATTGTTCAAAATATCATAAATGCAATTATTGAAAAATATCGGAAATGAAATGAAATTCCTTATTTACTCGTATACAAAAAATCGGCAGAATGAAGGGTCAAGGTCAAATTTTGAGCATTGAAATTGTCATTTTCGAAGTTTGACGCAGTCTCTCCCGCTTGTTTGTTGACGGATTGGGTCGTGGGTAGTATCATTGGAAAGCTTGAAGACTCAGCTTTCTAATGCGTTATCAACCAGTATCCTAGGATGTCTCTGAAAGAACTTATAATGCATTTTCTAGACCTCCCCAAAATTTTCAATCGGGGTTTTAGGGTGGAAGGATCGATTTTAAGGGAGGGGGGGGGGGGGGGGGGGGCTCCCAACAAACGTTGATCAGGAGACCATTTAGAATCGATTGGCATACCCCTGTTCAGACCTTAGCAAAACAGCCTGTATAGTGTATGTTAATTTATGTTATATACTTTTAAATTTGTGAGAATTTTTAGAGGCGCTTGTTTTCTGTTTGTTTTATTTGTTAGAACAGGGAGAAAAATACAAATTTCTTCGCTTTTACAAGGATAATTGCTTTCTCCTCTTATGTTTAAATTTTAAATTAGAGTTTTACAGATTTGCCTTTATTTGTACATAAGGTCTTAAATAAAATGAGAACAAATTTATTCAGAGTAGGAAAGGAAGGTAGGTATTTCTGAATTCTGAGAACAGTGACCATTTATTGAAAAACGCTTCAGAATCAATACAAAACCTTGAGGATCATTTTTGAAATGTTAAAAATTATAGTTTATATTAACATTTTTTGTATGTATGTATGTATGTATATCAGCAGATATATATACATATGTATATATACATATATATAAACTAACTATAATTTTTACTACAATCAAATATTTTATAATTGTATAACTTCAAGATGCAAATATCGTCTTAAATAGATATTATTACTATAATTATATTCCACGGGAGTAAACGAAATAATTCAAAATAAAAGACCTGAAATATCCCTAATAATAATATTCCGCATAAGACGCATAACAAGTGGAATGATGCCAGCTTTTGTTTGAAAGATAATTTAGGCCATTTTAGAACCCGTTCAAGTAATTACTTCCTTTATGAGGCAGTTATGATCCCGTTCTTAACTTAATAACTAAATCCCACAGCATTTATAATCCTTTGCTCCCTGCTGAGGGTCAATCGTATGTAAAGCAGATTTTTGTGTGCCCCTCAAAAGCAAATGAGGTAGGCACTAGTTAAGTGGTGCAGTTTTAATGAGATCGAACAAAAGGGTGTCAGCTGTAATGAATCTTTTTAAGAAGTCTGTGGTTTCGCCGACTAGTCTTTCCCACAAAATTTCGGGATTGAATGAGATTAACTCTTCAGTCGATTGGATATTTGACCAGTTCACTATCAGTTTCTTGTAAAAAAATTTGCCGACGGGTTATACTGACCCGTTTTCCTTTTAATGGGTTTAGAATAAATTTTAATAAGATGAAAGAGGTTACTTAAAATTTTCGGGAGTAAGAATTTTATAATCCTATTTAAATGAAATATGAAATAGTAGGTATACAAATTTTTTCGAAAACTTAAAATTTCTAATTGAGGCTAGCAGCAGTGGTATACCAGTAGCCACTGCAACAGTAGCCACTGCATCAGTAGCCATTTAAAGTATTTTAGAGTTCAAAGTTTATATTATGCACTTTTTAATTAAAATATAAACAGTCACATTTACAAATTATTTTTCCCTCAAATACCTACTTGTTGTGGTGTAGGTACATAACTCTAGCGAGGAGTTTATATTGCGATCTAATTTTGAACATTTTGAAAAAAAAACGCGTTATAGACACACATTTTCAAAAGAATACTCTTGTTATTATCAGGTATACATACGGGAATACGCTGGGAGAGGCTGGAAAATTCGAGGAATATTGATAATTCTTACCTCGAGCGTGTCTTTAGCTGTGATTTCTTTGTCCGGGTTATTTACCGGGTTAGTTCCTTTGAGTTTGAAAACATCATCTTGTCTACATTACCCAATAAATAAAAATCGAATAAAAATTTTCGTCGAAGAAAATGTAAACAAGGGTTTTTAAAGTTAAGGTTCTTATTAAATAACCTGATATAAAATTTTCAGTATCCCAGAGTATTCCAGCAAAAGACGTGCGTCTCCGTTTCCCAAGGAGTATTCTACATTTCACTCAGGTAGATGAGATAAAAACTGTTGAAAATTCGCTACAGCACTTTATGAGGGACGCTAGACTTTGCAAAAATTGATAATAAGGAGGCTACGAAGTAATATTTAATGAAGTTCTAGCTATAATAAGTATGATGCATTACATATCTACACTGGATCGTTGGTAGAATGATTTAAGAGAAAACCTTTAAAAATCGGAAAGGTAGGGATCCGGTTTATCATGGAGTGTCCCAAAAATTGTTGCGAAAGACACAATTTTCTTCTTCTTCGTTGCATGTAAAAATAAACTTAATTTCATTTATTTAAGTTTGAATTCATCTCTACATATTAAAAAATAGGTTTAACTAAGTTTAGTGCTGAAATAATTACTTCATTCATCTATGATATTTACATATACTCGTAAGTAGTAGCGCAAAGATAAAATTTTATTTTAATACATATGCGATTTTAAGAAACGTGTTTTAATTTAATTGTTTTAAAACCCCAGTGTAAGTAAATAAACTTAAGAATGGTTACTATATAAGTATATGCAAACTACTTTATTTATAAACGTGCTTTTTCGCCAAAGGGGTTTTATGTATTTATACGACAGAGTTCGTAAGAGGTTCGGGTGCAATCCTTCCATCGCAATATCATAACATGATTCACTTTAAAAAGTCTCACATCTCAGCAGAAAAAACAATGCCAGACAATTTGGATCCGGGGATATGCCTCCACGGTACGGTAATTATCCGTGCGAAGACAGGAAAACTGTTTTAACCTGAAGGATAAGAAAAGGAGGTATTTTCCAGGATCGGCTGGATCCCCATTGTCTCCTGATACTGAGAGCCTTCGAATCGAATCAAAAGTACCGCCGCGGGCGTCCTCCTGTGAATGTGCCACAGAGTGAAATAAAAACACGCAAAAGTGGGTTCGTGGCTGAGCCCTCCTAAAGGCACCCATAAATGGGATGCTTTAGAAGATGCAGTCACAGGTAATCCCGAGTAAAAACACGCCGAATGGAGGCAGCGGGGAAGCGACCGGGACATCAATTTGGCATATTGCGACGCGTTTAAGCCGGTATTTGAATAATCTGGTACTCAGTACCCTCGGCTTTGTCGTCTGTTTCGCCAGTTCTCCGGGTGGGATTTTTCACCCCATTTCGTGATGTCATCAGGATTATCTGGAAGTCGCTCGTAACCAAATGGAAGATCCCTCAGGAGTGGGCGGATGGCATTGGATTCCTCAGGAGTGGCAAGGTCTCATCTGAGATTCCGCAATAAGCTGTTATGCGCGGTAAATACTCAAAGTAATTACATAATTTGTCGCCTTTTCCCGCGAGTGTCGTGATCCCTGGGGACTCAAGATGCTTAGCCCCCTCCACCTAACAGAAAATCTGTTTTTAATGGCACTATAACGGCTCCATTTAACGCTACCTGAAGAAACCCAGATTTTTTTTTAAGAGCTTAGCAGATTTCTTTTTTTTTTTTTAAATCAAATGAACATTGCCAACTGGCGATTTTCTTTTATGTTAGGTATATATGTACCTACATAAGAAGAACAGCGTAAAGGTACTGCATTAGGATACACATATAAAAAATATGAACTTACATAAATGCAAGAGGTATAAGCAATTAAAGCGATTATGGAAGATTGGTAAAAAATATTTAAAACAAAAAAACCCCTACCCAACGAGCTAATGGTTGACAACATAATAGAAAAAAATACCGGATAAGTGCGAGTCTGACTCGCGCGCTAAGGTTTTCGTCCCTTCTCCTCTATCAATTTCATGCGTGTAAGTTACCTCAACATTTTATAACATTCATTTTTCGGACCGAAAAACTAAGTTTGTTTGTACGAGTTTATTGCCTTTTCACTTTTAAACATGAACCCCCATTTCGGGCACCATTTTCAATAAAAATAAATTTATTTTCATAATTCTTTGAACTGTGGTGGATGTGAATAAGCAACTTCAATAACTATGCCCAAGTCGATAGCTTATGTAGCTTCTGAGATGAACAGCTGTGAGCGACAGACAGACAGATGGACGAAATCGCACCATAAGGTTCCTTTTTTACCATTTTAGTACAAATCTCTAAAAACCCCAACCTGGACCGGCAGACATTTTTGTCAAAGTTATGAGCATCCTTTAAAGGGCTAACATTGCTTTCATTATATAGTTTTCGCAAATTGAAAAGTCGCAAAGGTGTTCGGAGTGGTGGCCGTGGTGACGAAAACACTTACAATTTATATAAACTTTATGGAGTTAATGCGAAATATCATAAATAGCACACTAAGACAGGTTATGGTATAAATATTACGCGCTAAGTTCCAAACAAATCTCTTAGTTAGACATCTTTGGAATAATAATAGACATTATGTATTGTACGCAAGGCATATGACCCATATTTAGTTGAGCCGGATGTGTTTTTCCGTATACCTATCTTATGGACTAAGCCCATCCATACAATATAATACATATTTGCTATACAATATCACAGGGCTTTGGTTTGACAAACAATTTAAACCTACATCCAAATAAATCCGAAACCATATATTTGAAAATCCTAATTGAAAGCTTATTTCCAAAAATATTTTTGAGGGAGAAGCTATCCTGGGGATAACGGGGCTAGGAAATATGTAGGTTTTTCGTTTAAAAGCCAATTATATTTAAATCCTAGTGCAGCCAGGTCTCATCGATCTAGTTATTGGGGGTACTGATTTTATTTATACCTTGCATGTGAATAAAACATTATTTTCAAGCTTAAAAGTTTCTTTTGTGAATTCATGATATTATATAAAAGAGGTGATCGTTCTTTTAACTCTTCAATGTGAGATAACTGGTAATATTAACTAGAATTTTTAAATAATAGGGGTAATCGTTCTTTGGATGCAAATTTTTACACTCATTAAACTTTACAAGACTTTTTTCCAATGAACATGGCGCCTCTGAATTATTGGCAGTTACAAAATCTATTTAATGTAAACGTTTTTAATAAGTTCTCATTACTTTAATAAAATATATATCACACACAATTTGTTTAAGATAAACTATATCTATAAACTGATACATGAACTGTTTGGCGCTTTAGTTTTGCACATTTGCAACGCGGCTTTGCAGTTGTTCTGAATCTCTTAAAAGTGCAAAAGTGTTGCAAACATTTTCACCTTGGATGTTATTGTTGTAAAATTTTTGCAAAGTTTTCTACTTTTGCATTGTTTGTATCAAAGTGTACTTACCCTTAATGTAAAATGTAAATGAATAAGTTGAGCCTATGAAATTGGAAAAAATTGATACCGTTTCCGTTTTATCATCCTTTATAGTACAATACTAAATTTGCCTACCTTTCTGTATTTGCTTCAAGGAATTTTAAGAAAATTAACAATTGCTGCGAGCTATAAATGCACATTCATGCTGCACTTCTTTGAGGCAATAACTTTATCCTTCCCAAAGTAGTGTATACCCTAAAAAGTTAATTTTCCAGATGGCAAATCCTTCGCTAATACAAACAGCAGCCCAGAACCATAACATTTCAACGAAATACCGACAAAGCAATTGGGTGAGTGCATTTTGATGGTCAATTGAGAGCGATTGCTTGTTCATCCAAACGCAGACCGCTTTTCTGTGAGATTAACTACGAAAGAAAATTGAGCAAGACAACAATCAACAAACACGCCTTATCCCTTTGTAAAACGTGAAAGGATCTCAGGTGTAACTGATCACATTCAGACGTTCACATCTTTTGGTTTTCAATAACCTAACAATATGTGTTCAGCCTTTTTTGGCTTAAAATATGAAAGGCTTTCCTTTTAGAAAAGATTTTCATTGGTATCTGAATATAGGCGGTATATAAAAGTTATTCATAAAAAAAATTCCGATATTTTATATACCTATATGTGTTATTATACTAATTTGGAATATAGAGAAACAAAGCATATAATAGTATATTTAAATATTATATATATATATACACATGTATTTAAAAACATATATGTACACAATGTGGCATACATACATATGTATGCAACATTATGTATATGTTTTTTAAATATATGTGTATATATACATATAATAAATATATATGGATTAAAAAAAATTAATAAAACTTGTAACGTCATTTAATTGCATTGATTGACGGCAGCAATTTTGTTTAAAAAAAAACAATTTGAAATATGTATGTACACTCTTTTTCCATAATAATTTAGTTCATAGTTTATTTAAAAAAATTCATCACAATTTTCGAACGCATATACATATGTATGTATGTATCTTTCATTGCTGTTCTATCTGGGATGGAAAGAGGAGCATAAATCACACCGTCCGCTTCTATAGGAAATAATACCTAGATTGTAATTGTTTATAAGTTGGGCTCCTGGTGTAAAGGCGTTCCAAAAATAGTTTACTGAAAAAAATATTTCAGTTAAAAGGTCACAAAAATATTCCAAATACAAACGATTTCGGAGTTCCCAGAATCTCTACGAGTGATTTGAATCTCCCCATAAGAAGTTTTTTTATGCGTAATTTGAAACATAAGTCCGAAATGGATTACAAATAAATTTACATGACTTCTAATTTCTGAAAATGTACTTTCGGCGAATTAATTCTATTGTTCCGGTGCTTTTCAAACACCCTTTATATACATATGTACATATGTATGTATGCTTTTCTTATCTTTAAAGACGCCCGCAATTTCGTACTAATCCCGAATAGAGTAAATTAATTTTATTTAAAATAAAAAAACATTTTAAAAAAAATAACTTTTTATTTCTATTAAACTATGTAAGTTATTTGGTCAGCAAAAATTTAAAAATTGTATTTTAAAGGCTGTCTGCGAATTATAACGACACTAAATTTTTAGCATTTAGTGTCGATAATACAGGATTTAGACTGCTGGACGAGGTAACTAAATTTTTAACAGCTGACTAAATCTGTGACAATTGAAAAAATAGCTTTACAACAAATCTAGTTCGAACTATATTATCGATACTAAATTTAGGTAATTATTTATTTCCTTTGCTAAAAATGGCGCGTATATTTCTATATAAACATGTCTAATGTCGGCATGGCAGTGCATCGAAAACGTCTACTACGCTAGTATTTTGCTTCTAGTACATCTTACGTCAGCTGACGTTTCTTGTCCGCATATGTCAATCTCAATATAAAAATAATCGTCTTCTCAAGCCTTGTTTCCGGAAATTATTGTTTTTATTTTCTAATAATTGAAGACTTTAATTGATATAAAATGTAAGTTTTTACTTAAATACGCTTCTTAAATCAATCTAAATATTCGATATATGAAATCTTGATTTACCGGAGAAGGTAAACGTTTGTTTGCTTTCGATTCAGCAGTGATTAAATTAGAGTTTTGTTTATTTACCATTTCAAAGTTATAGTGCAAAAATCTTACATACGGTTTCAATTGTAAAACAAGAAATAGTATCATTTAATAAGTGATATTTCCAATTTACCAACCTAGGTTTACCGCATTATTAAATGTTTTAAAACAATCTGAAGATTCTTAATGATGATAGTTTTCAATATCACTTTGCATATTCAAAATATTTCCAATTCAATTTCCTTATTCACATACAGACAAAAATATATTAGCAATATACGTTCAGTGAATAAAAGAAGAAAAGAGGGGTCAGAAACACATGTTCCAAACATATTTTATTTAATCTAAGAAACAATTCACCGAGCGACGCGTTTCGCCTTACAAGGACTTCATCAAGTTATCGACTAACTCTTGAAATCCGTTATGCTGTCTAAATGTAACGTGAAAAAAATCCCTAAAATTCCGTATTTCATTGGGTTCATTATCCACTTACGATAATTTCAAAATTAGGCTTTGAAAAAAATAAGCTAAAGTGTCAATCGGGAATGGAAAAAAGGATATTTAATTAATTTAAAGATTCTAAAGATACTTCTCCCTTTAAAGTTATTTCGAGTCATCAGTAAGAATAATTTAATAAAAGTATTTAAATCATATTGTTAAACTACTTTTGTTATATCTTTTACCTAATTTTAGGGCGGACTATTGGAAATCAAACGACCGAAAATTTTGCGACTTTTGCAAATGCTGGATTGCTGACAATAAGCCTGTAATTGTATTTTAAACTTATTTCATTCTTTTTTCTTAATACTTTATTTTAACAGAGCATATCATTTCACGAAAATGGAAGAAGGCACAAAGCAAGTGTTGCAAAGCGGATCTCGGAAATTAGTAGAAACAGCGCTAAATCTGAAAAAGAAAAGCAAAAAATGGACCAGGAAATCAGAAAAATGGAAGAAGCCGCAATGAAGTCGTATGCGCTCGATATTAATGCAAGAGCAGATCTTACAGCGAGGAATATCGGCACCGTAATAGAAGCGAGAGCGCCAAACAAACCTGGAGTTCAAATTGATCCGCTTCTTCCTCCTGGCGACTTCTCAGATGACGAGGAATTTGGGCCAAGAAAACAGTTGCCAAAACCAGTAGAAAATGAGCCAACCGAGGGATCAATGTGGGTTGAAGCTAAGAGCTCTGAGGGATACACTTACTATTGGAATGTGAAAACAAATGCATCGATTTGGGAACCCCCGAAAGAGGGCTACATGACGATCGATGAGTACAACCGAATAAACCAAATTGCAATTGCGCAGCAAGAACTTCAGTTGCAAAAAGATTCAAAGTCATTTCAGGACACAGCAGCTGAAACTGTCGCAAAATACAACAGAGAAAGGCTTAAATGCTTCAGGAAACCTGATGCGGACGAAAAAGAAAAAGCAGCCAAGCGGGCCTCATATAAAACTGAGGAAGAAGCTTACACTCCGCAAATTGGAGAATGGCAGCCCGTGGTCCATAAGTAAGCTATTAAAATATCATATTTATCTGATTGATTTGATTACATATATAAATTGCACTTTTTAGAGAGGTGGAATATGTTGATTTGCAGCTACCAAAACACGATGTCTTCATACCTCAAGTTGTATCTGAAATCGCACCAGAACCACCGGTAAAGAAATTTAAAGAAAAAACAATTGAATCCTTGGGATCAGATTTGGGTTCAGAAACAGCGAGTACTTTCAAGAAGAGAAAAATTGCAGGCCGCGGAAATGCTAGGCAACGGTTGGATGTGGATTGATATTAGAAATAAAAATTTAAATTAAGACATTGTGGCGTTTAAATCAAGAAAAAGTTTTCTTTCAGGAAGTTCAATATTGCCTATAGTTGTAGGCGAAATGTTAATTGCGTTGAATAGAGACCCTATCTTTAAAAAACAAAATTCGTAATTCGTGCAATAAAATAGCTTTCTACTTAACACTGCCTTAGCATAGCATACTATAAGTTGTAAAAGTTAAGTCATTGTATATTCTATTATATCAATCAACCAAAAAATATGATGAAAAAAATGATATAAGATGGATTCATATTTTAGATTAGTACTTTGATGGCCCCTATTATGGTTAGCGAGTCGCCAAATCACATTCGAGTCGAAAAGAGCTTACAAAAGCCCTTTTTGGAAAAAAATTCCTTAATAAAGTTTCTAAAATTATCATAAAATCATTTCAGTAGCCTTTGACTTCAATTAATTTTTTCGTTCAAAGTGGTTGAATTTACTTGATAGAAAAAACCATTCGAATTATTTTGACGTTATGTGAGGAAAAATTCACTGAAGTCAAGGGTAACTGAAATGAATTTATTAAAAATTTAGGAACTTTGTTAGGAATTCTTATCCAAAAAGGGCTTTTTTAAGCTCTTTTCGACTCGAATGTGATTTGGCGACTCGCTAACCATAATAGGGGCCAATATCTTTTTTTATTTTGAGTTGTGGGCGCTATAATTTCATGATATTTTTGGGTCGTTAACATAACATAATAATAATACTTACAGCTTCTAGTATGCTAATGCAGTGTGAAAAAGTTAGACATTTATTATTAAAGATTTTTCTTGTTACTTTTTAGTTTTCAAGACATATACGAACGGCTTTTCGGCACCTCCACAAAAACTTGTGTTTTTTATTTTTATTGTATATATTTACGAAAAATCAATTTAAGGCCCAGTTTTACAATCGCCAGATAAATTTATTTGTCGAATAAAATCGTCCCAATAATGAACTTGGCTATGATTCAAAATAGCTATTAGATGAATAAACTTGTCGTTAGGTTATTCGTTAATTCATTTTGGCAAATAGAGTGAAAAATAATTTTTCCTCACAGCCAAGTTGATAGCCGTACAATATTCAGTAATTACAAACGATCAGTAATTAATGTTACGTAATGATGAAAATACCAGTAGAATGGTACTGGCAATTTATTATTTTTGAAACAGTAGTTGTGGTGCATTATTTTTTACAACTTTGTCTATTACATAGTAAATCATTTCAAAAATATCTCTATCAAACATTAAGCTGAGATGATTGATTCAGAAGTAATAGGCGAATAGTGCGTGCTACCTGCAGTAATGAGCTAAATTAAATAAAAGGTTATAAGCGATAATCGTGAAATTATTTATGCTATTTACTATACTATTGATGTCAAATTTTCCTATTAACAAGACAACAAGACTTGAACAAACTTCATCCTTCATCGTTCCCAATAAGAAAAAGTTAAAAAGAGATAGGTCTAAAGAGCTAGGAGGCCAAGAAATCTGTCCACTTCCCTCCATCGTGCTGGTGAAACAAATGTCTTTGTATTATCCGAAAGAATTAATGTCTTCAAGTACATCCAGCAGTGTATTCTCCAAAATTATCGCATAAATTTAAATTAAGCACTAGTGGCAAAATGTTCCTAATAAATATTAAATAGTTACCAAATCTTGATACTGAATTTATACTAAAATGATGTCGGTAATTATTTGCTGCTCGACGTCGCGTCGGCAGAATTTTCCGAATTCCTGCTATTTGAAACGATACTTCCGGTTTCTCTTAACCTCTTGAAAGTTTGCGAAAATACCCCTCTTTAGGGTACATGTCGATCAGGGTATCTCCTTTGGATTTCCGGAGAAGTTCTCCTTCGTTTCCGTCTACTACACCGTAAATGTAAAATTTCTTTATAGAAATAGTTACAACTTCTCTTCTTTCAATGGATTTATAATTTTGCAACCGAGTGTGTTATATTTACAATAGTTCCATCATTCATAAAAATCGTATGCTAAGAAAATAGCTCACTTCCAACATGTATAAAAATGTTAGGAAGACAAATGATCCCATCCTATTTAATAAATGTTATTCTCTTGTGAATTTTGTTCCAGAAAAGTTCATAGACATACATATTTTATGTTCTGTAGAACAAGAATCAAATGCTGTTCTAGAACAAAGGTACACAAAAGAACGTTAATAAAACTTTGAAATATAGATTCACATTTCGCACATATGTAGACATAATTGTACACGTAAGACTATTCATTTTTTAGTAAATTAAGGAGGTCTTTGCCTAATCTCGCAATGCAGTACGGATATGGACTGAAATAAAAGTTATTGTTGAAACATTAAACAGGAAACATGGTCCTTCTGAGACAATTTGCGAATTTTAGCAGCATGTGTTTTGCCCTACTCTATACTGATTAAAACTGATTGCGTCTCCTGGGAATCTGAGACGCGACGTGCAAAAAAAAAACCAGCTTTTTTAAAAAACTTTTCTGGGTAGGGTAGTTGTTCTTCCTGGCGTTTTGCTGTTTTGCTGGATTTATTCTTAGACACAACCCAAAAGCTTAGAGTCGCCCGAAACTTTTGTGCGCTAGGTGGGCAATCTGTCTGGCTCTGCTTTTCAGTGCACTTGGAGGTGTAGGGAACGGTGGAAAACGCGGTGAAATTTCGCTCGAACGTTATAAAGATAGCGCGTCGGAGCAGAACTTTATAGCCACCCTGTGCCGCCCTATTGGGTGTAAAAAGCTTCCAATTTTCGCCTCTCCTCAAGCAGTTATTGTTTATTTTGCTTTTTGATTAGAAGACCGCAGTCAGCAGTGGTAGTGCCGTGCGGTGTTTAGGAGTCGGTACAAGGATACCACTCACGCGTCGCAATCGCTTATTTTTTTGTCTTTTACTTTGTGCGGCTTTTTCTTGCGGTCAAACAGTACGCGATTATTCTCGTACTCTACCGGCTTTTGTGTCGTGACAGTGCCCATAATCAAAGGATTTTTTAATGAGTTAGTTCCGGCATAGTTTTCCTTAATATAATTATTTGAGCTTATTACAAGAACTCAGCATTGCGGCAGAGGTTAGCCTTTCTCCTCTAGAAGTGGTTCTATGATTCAGTGCCTACAAATTCCACAGTTTTGTTCCTGCAGCCGTTGATAGAGTTCAAAAGAAACGGATAAGAGCAACCCTACTCCAGGTGGAAAGAAAGGTATTATACAATATACATAGCTTGTAGCAGTCAATTAGCTTATTAATAAGGTCGACAGCAAGATTGGATTTTGTGGGTTATCAAAATGCCGCAGTCGTCTGGATTCCCTTGGTTATAGATGTTATTGGAAAATAAATTTGAGATGTTCTTCAACCGAGGAACTGAGGGATTTCTCAGAGATGTGTCCGTGTATCCAGTCCACTTCAATGGAAATGTTGGCTCTGGTTCTCATTTATCATGTCGAGTCACATACCAAATGTGTGGAACTGGGCAGAATCACTTAAGCGACAAATTATTATTTTGAAAATCCCTGACCTAGGGGTATGTTTGCTAAGTCGGGTGGCTGCAGACGCTCGTGCAGCCCCAAGTGGCAATGTCGGCCAAGAGATTGACGCAAAAACATTGATAATTGCTGCCATAAATTTATTATAAATTTTTCCTGTCAAGCCAGTTTGCAGTGGGCGCTGGAAATCCGAATATTTTCTTGACTCATGTCTCGTAGACCCGCCTGAATCAATTACTCCAAATTATCAGATCGTTATGAATTGATTTCAAAATTAGACCCTGAGTGCTAAAAATAAGCTCCCTGTAAACAAACCTTTGACAGAGCATCACTCTGGGAAATGTACACGTGACGAAAATTATGCGCTATGTTTTGAGGTCGAGAATATGCCCGTACTAATGCTCTACGATTTTCTACCTTTGGCTTCGTCGCCGCGTGGACTAAGTGCTGAGCTGAAAGTGCCCCTGAATTATCCCAAAGAATTTCGTTGTTTTGTTTAAAATAGATGACTAATTATATAATTAATCGGTAATGCTCACTTGTACAGCAAATAAGACTGTCGAGCATGCTGGCGTGATGTATTTTTGAACACAAAGTGTTTTTGGTCGAAAAGTACTTTGTCTAGCTCCTCTCCCCTACTTGCAACATACTTCCGTAACAGCAGCCAAATTGTTTGTTTACAAGATCATTTTTATCGCTCCAAGTAAATATTTAATTATAAACGAATCAGACATTTTGGTTCTTTCACTTTAATAATTAAATTCAAATAAAGAATGCACTGCAATCGTAAATTCGTTAAAAAAAATATTGGATAATAAAGGATTAAAAAACTGAATTTTTCCATTTTTGAATTGTTACAGTATAGGATATATGTAGCTTACAAAAGGAGTTTTAAAACTATTTCATTCAAAAAAAGGTTAACGTTTAGAGCTGCAGCGAAAATGCCAGACAAGCTTTTCTAAATATCAAAAGTGCCTAGTTTCTTGTAAATATTATCCTTGTTCTTATGGTCCTAATCAAAAGATACTATTTGCTTGCATTAAGCTATTAATTTATCTTTTATTTACTTATCCTAAACGTAATTGGTGTCACTACTGATAAATTTCCATTTCCAGAATATCTGAATAAAAAGTGCTATATTGACTTTTGATTGATTATTACTATTTTATTATTATTTTCACCAAATGAGAAGTTGGCAGCGTGTTTGGAGCAGTTGCACCCAGCCTCTCTTTTTGTTAGGACTGCAATCGCACTCTACTTTTTAAACGCATTTATCTATTATTTATAATACCTACATACATATGAATATGACTCATTCTATAGTGGCGCTCGGATAGTTTCTCATTTTTTTTTAAGTTTTAAATAAGATATGTATGTGTATCATATCAGAATTATTATAAAATGTTTACAAAAACTAAGTATTCTTTATTTTGATTACATATTTAACTGCTTTTAAACCCTGTGAAAACAAAAATGAAAATAATAGTAAACACTAATCTTGTGAAATTCATATTTGCAAAAGTGCAAACACTCACTTTTGAAACAATCGTGTCTGAAAAGCATTACGATAATCGATTAGTATAGGATATGGTTAATCGTACGCAGAGCGCGATATTGTATGTAACATAAATAAAGTATGTATGTAATTATTAAATACGAAAAGCAGAACATGTTGACCGCATTTTTTTTTAGGTATTGTAAATATGACCCACCGATATTTGTAAATTTTTTCGTTTTCATAATTATGGCTTAATATGTTCCACATAACATAATGTAGAAACTATTAATTTGATACTTCTTAAAATAGTTGACTAATCAAAAGAAAAAATATCATACGATTAGTCAAAATCAAACTAAATTCATCGATTAATTCACTCATTTTATAAATTATTGCCGTCTCTATTTATATCTGAATTTAGACAGAGTTTACGATATTTTTACATCAAAATCTTTGTTTATATTGATGTGCGCTATCGATCTTCCTAAATTTTGTATAAGCCAAATAAATAAATGAGATCTAAATTGAGAAGTTAAGTATTTTAGATTCGGACATCAATGTAATCCAAAAACATTACTCATTATTACATATGATACATATACATATGTATATGCATAAATGATTTTTCAAACTTTATTTGAACCTTATTCCGTTAAAATTAGGTAGGTACTGAAAACGAAACAGGTGCGTAATGAAGGAATTAAAGTGAATAGGATTTACTTACAAATTACATACTTTTTTGTCAATAGCCTAGAATTAAAGGATGATAGCTATATATAACCATCATAATATGTGCTCTAATTACCTTCATAAATTTTTAAAATATGTTATTGAGTGGTGTAAAACTCAAAGGTACGCCATAGCTATATTTAATAGCTGAATAATTACACTGGTTAACATTAAGTTTTCTTCCATAGAATCGACAGATTATTTCTGCAGAATTTTTCGGTAGATTACGAATTTCGTGAATTAAAATGTTCCATCAGCTCCCACTTTCGAGGAAATAGGGTTAACAAGTACAAAAGACCATTTTAACCATTTATGAAAAATCATTAGTACATAAATAACAGATTGATCCAGGGAATTGTTATGTTGCTCAAAGCTGAAATATTAATTTATTATACATTAAAAATACAAAAAGCTTTAAAAAAGTTCGAAACAATCCGTAAATTATATGTACGAGAACTACTTTTTTTCTATTAAAGATTAGTTTAGAGATTTTGCGTCGAGTGTTTTTAAATCTTTAATTTTTATTCACCATGTCAGCTCGAAGGGAGGTCAGATCTATCTGGTAGCTGCACAAGTTTGCTCATTCCTCCATCTGATGCCGTTGGCAGATTGGTTGAAGGATCTCAGAATACTCGAAAAAGTGGTTTTAAAAAGTCTTCACCTTTAAAATATCAGAAGTCATAAAAAAAAGTGGAACAAAAACGTTTCTTAAAATAATGAACTGCCTTTAAAGGATCAGAAGCCTTAAAAATAATATAAAATAATGTTCACTTTGGACTTCTCCGCTGCTACTCACAAAGTCACAATATAACCATTGTTAGATTGGATATTTAAGGTCGGCAAGATAACTTGACTAAACTGATATATGTATGTAAATATATATGTATGTATGTATGTAAATTCCATTCAGAAAATCATCGACAATAACCATGGACCCAGGTGGGTCACTAGAGAGTCGACTTAGCCGCATTGCATTGACTAGGCACATATGTTAGTAACATGAGTTTTTCATTTTTATTTTTAAATTCGAAGCGGGAGGCTTAGCAGATTCCGTGTGAATTGGGGATTTTTGTACTGCGGGTTTTACTGAAAAAGACCATAAGATTGATCTTCCCATATAAAAAATCGGCAGAACGAATGGCTAAAAGCAAATTTTGTGCACTGTAATTACCTTTGTGGAAGTTTGACGCGGTTTCTCTCGGTTTGAAGGCTAAGTTTCTGACGCTTTCAAACAAAATTATACGATGTCTTTCAAAGAACTTATAAAGAATTTTTTTCGTTCACCTCGTCGCAATTGCGATTTTAAGAATGAAGGACCGATTTAAAGGAGGATGGGACCAATTGACAAATTGACATACCTCTCTATTCAGACTTTCGCAATACCCTGTATATGATATGTATGTATTGTATAACCTCTTACTTTGATAGTTTGGTCTTCAAAAATCTTATATCTATTTAATCTAAATGAATAAATAAAAATAAAAATAAATCTAAATCTTAATCACTAACAGAAATCGTTTATTATAACCTTGCTTAAGCACACATTTCTCGCGCTTTTTCTTTGCCTTTATCTCCAAATAAATATAGCTGAAAAGATGTTTAAGAATGAATTATTAAGATGGATAGTATAAAATGATACACGGAAGACAAATCTAGCTAAATCTATTTTAAGAAAATATGAACTGTTTATAAAGGGGTTATAAATATACATTATATACATATGTATATACTATGTAATGTAAATATATTGTTGAGCCCAAGCCCTCAGACAATATCGACCAAAAATCTCTCCTCCTCAATAAAAAGTAAAATATGCCAAAAGGCTGCAAGGATTTCCTTTGTCACGCATGATAATTATTATGCAACATCAACTGGTATCTAGGTCAGGTGTAATTTATAATTCTCCTCATCTGTTGAATGCTTTACATCGACTTTCGGTAAAGTTTTAGCCTTGACTAAAGAACTTTCGGAAAATCATGCGAAAGGTGCTTGGCACAAATGCGTTTACAGACATTGTAGGTAAATACATATAAAGTTTTGCGACAACTACGGCGCCTTCACAAACTGTTAAAGTAATAAGGTGGAAAATTAATAGCATCTGTTTACTATGATGTGAATACATACAATAAAATTTTATGCGCCTTCGTAATTTAAGAAAGACGAGTTCCCGAGTTATTTGTGTCTTTTTTGATGAAGTTGGTGTTTTTGACATTTGGAAAAACTTGGAGACATTTTGTTTAGTATTCAAGGTTTTTTAAGCATATTAAAAAGCATCATCGAGCGACGAAAAACGTAATTTTGTGAATTGTTGTTAGCGTAACTGAAAATAAGTTGTATTTCATTTTATTTATTTATTTTTTTATATTAGATACATATTAGCTGAGTAATTTGATTCTTAGACCGTGCATAATAACTACTACTTAATTTAGGGCGTAGCTATACGCTGTAGAACTGCTACAATAATAATATGGAATCCTGAACTTAAATAGAGGCCCTAAGGTGTAAGCAAAACAATTTAAAATGTTATCGACATACATATATATTTGTATATATGTGTTCAATTTAAGAATAAAAATTTTAAGTCATATTGATAAAAGTTCATCCCTAACGAATAAATAATAAACACTCCATCGCCGCTCAATTGTTTCGTCTCGTGGAAGTACCAATTAGAGTTCACACAATTTGCTTCAAGAACTGAAGCAGATTACAATTCTTGATTAATTAATAAACTTCAATGATCTTTTTAAATAGATATGTAAGTAAGTACTAAATTAAATCAATATGCAAAATTTCATTTTCTTTAAATGATACATATTCAATTAATGTAGCTCACATATTAATTCTAATGGCAGGTTACGATTAAACTTATTTCGCAAGGTGTTTTTAACTTAACAATGAAGATTTCATTATTATATATTCGCTATTAGAAAAGAAAGAAAAGAGGAAACGTAACAAGATTTGTGTTCACAAAATATTAAAACACAGAAAAACTGAAGGAGAATACTCCACATTATATAAGGAATTAATTGGACATGAAACTAAATTTTTTGAATATTTTCGGGTGAGAACGAACGATTTTAATTATGTACTTATTGTCCCGCATAAAAAACATAAAGTTACCATGTTTAACATGTTCCGCAGGGAATCAAATTCAGCAACAGAAAAGTTATGCGTTGTTTTAAACAAATTGTATCTTATTACATGTGTCTTTATTGCTATTCGTTACATTCGATTGAGTGGGATCACTTTCATAATGAGTAATGTACGAAACTCCAGTAGAATTAACAGCAGATATCACTGCTGGTGAAATTCTAAGGAAAATATTTTGATGTGATGACTGTCGGTGGCGATGGATAGTGTGAATAGGCCTTAAATTGGTTGACATACGCGTTGGCGTTCCTTTTGGGTAAACAAAACGTTAAAATAAGCTATTTAATAAGACACTTTACAATGGGGATCTTGCTGACCGAATGTTGGCATTTTATACATACATACATATGTATGTACGCATGGTTGCCCAGATTCAATGTTTGCAAGATTTGTACATATAATGGAAAATTTTTATTTGTCCAGAACCAGTCATCGTTATAATTATAATAATATAGTCATTTAAATACAATCTTACACCCATAGCAACAAGATCGCATTTAAATTAACGTAATACCACTCAAAGTTTCATATCCTGTTTTACCTTATACCTTTACCTTCCAAAATTTCACCACTGTTCCATTCGATTAGCCCTTCTTTTGGGTTACTCAATCAAATTTTCCAGCTGGCTGTAAATCGCATTAACACGAATCGGTTGCTC
Organism: Machimus atricapillus; assembly: GCA_933228815.1. Lineage (NCBI taxonomy): Eukaryota > Metazoa > Arthropoda > Insecta > Diptera > Asilidae > Machimus > Machimus atricapillus. The sequence goes on from OW121784.1 coordinate 59,473,112, forward strand.
CACACCCCCACAAGCCGTACCCAAATGAGAGGATATTTTGCTCCTTTTCGATTCTAAAGAATTGTGTGATTAAATTAAAGATTGTGGATGAATATAATGCCTTTAAAGAAGGTTTGGATCTTTTCACGCTCCAAGGATAATCGCTTATATGAGTTTATGAAAAGTATACCAACAGCAACAAAGTAATAAATCGAGTTTCGTCCATTTAATGTACGGACTTTGATCAACCACGCCACAGCAAATAATTTGCTAACTTTTTGGGGCACTAATCCTCGGGCAATTATCTGTTTTTTGCCACTTGGAACAAATTAGAATACAATTCAATTACCAGGGGATTGTGGAATCAATGATTTTAATGCTGGTTTAAATAGGATTACAAAACTCGTTTAACAACTACATACATATAAATAGGTCAGAGTAGAGGATATTGCAATGTCTTCCCATACCCATTCAGTCCCATGGCTTAAAACAATTCGATTTTCGAATGATGATACGTAATATTTTTTATTGTTTTCCGTCCTTTAGGAAAGTCATACAGTTGCTCTTTCTATCTGTGAGACAAATCATTTTTGGTAGAATTTAAAATAAAGTGTGTATTTAAAAGTTACTCATATAGAAAGGAATATACGAAAAAAATCAATATTTAGAAAAAATAATTAAAGGCACTCATAACCAAAAATATACATTTTAAGATGTTATGTACATTCATACATATAACAAAAGTCAGCTCTAGTCTGTAATGCAATGAATAAATTATATCACTGAGGAGGATACAATTAGACGGGTCAAAATTAAGCATATTTTAACAATGTAATTAATTACGAATATTTTATTTAGTAATAATGAAACTATACGGGATCTTTAGTACCTACTAGCATGTAGTCTTATAAAACAATTTTTTTTTTCAACTCAAAATGACGGGTTCATGAGGGATTCACATACATACATAGTTCGTTAACGACATCGAAGAAGAATTGAGATGGAATTAGCTGTGGGACTTTTTTGAGCTTTCGTTATTAAACCATTTTAAAAGATTCTTTACTAAAACTCTGAAATAAATTACCTTTATCTCATCGCAAAAACTAAATTGTGAAATAATTACATCAGCCGAAAATCATAGAAAAAAAAAATTGGGTTTTCCGAGTACATAAAAGGAATTGCATTCATTTTTCTTTAACGAATTATTTATGAAGGCTAAATAGTGCAACAACTTATTCATTTTTGATTCTTTTCAAATGTTTTCTAATGGGAAAAATAAGCTGCATATAATATATTAATATTAGGTACCTCATATTTAAAATTTTCACATTCGATACCTTAACAGAAAATACATTCTACAAATAAAAAGAATATTTGATTTATTAACATATTTATACATTTTTAATAAAAAAAACTATACATCATATTTAATCCCGAAGATGAGTTTTTTGCACTCTCTTAAAGCCACCGTCTTGCACTTTTTATGAAAACAAATAAAAATCCATTTTCTCTCTGCTTAACTAACTCATAATACCCAAAGGGCAACATCTTGCATATATCCGTAAAAAGCTTTTATAAAAAGTGAACCATTCTTCGATCCGTATTTTTTTTTCATACTTATAACAATTTTGCTATCTTTCTTTAAAAATGATTGCTTTTCATTCAAAATTACGAATCCTCGTAAAATTATTTGGGAAGTGTCCCCACATGTTGAGAGTACCGAAACGGAGGATATTAATGAACTTTAAGTTCACAATTGCAAAGTGAGGTGAAAGTACAGAGTAGTATAGAAGCAAACGCTCTATAGAAACGCAAGCGAAGGATTTTGGATCTGGAAGACCATTAAGAGTATGTAGAAGTTTTCGACTACTCTTGTTATCAGCATTCCCAACACCTCTGTTAAATTAAAAATTATGAATTTGGGTAGTGTTGATACTATCGGAAAATATTTTAAAACTGTAATTAATTTACATATGTAGTAGTCAATTTATTTTTCTTAACTTTACCTATGCTAAACACATTTTTAATAACATACATATAGTAAACTAAACCACGAAAGCATATTGAAAAATTGGTCGATATAGCCAAAATCAATTTCAAAACCTTAAGGGTGAATCACAAAAAACCTTTTACCCCGAAACAAATCAAAAAATCATTGTATTATTGTGTGTAGCTGTGAATCCTTTTGGATCAGCAGAGGGCACTGGGGATATATTGATTATCACATTAAGTCTAAGTAGTCTGTCCGTCGTTCGTCAGCATAATTTTGTATATAAACTCCTGTGAAATGCAACCGCTCACTTTCGTTTTCTTCAACCAAATCGATTCAGTCACTGCTAACATCAAGTAATTAAGAGGTCAGTAAACGAGCAACCAATAAGGCCAACAGTAAACAGTATCGGCGCGCATACCTGCAAACTGCATGTGATTATGCTTAATTGAGCTGTGCGCGAGGGTGGGGCAACCGAGCATATTTTTAGAAGCTCAATGCTCTGAATGATTGAATTGCTCACATGAATTTCGAAGTGCTTCTGTATTTTCATAGTTGCAATTTGATGCTGTCCTGGGCAGAATCCCTGCTGAGATTAATTGTAGTAGTAAGGTTTCTAGGGCACTCTCGAGATGCTATAACTGAGAGAAATTCACCCCTCTCCTCTTTGTCGGCCTCGGCCACCCAATTTGCTTAATTGACACGAAGACCATGTAAAACAGAGAAGATTGTGTTTGTTTGTAGGCAAGTACAACGAATTTTCGCTCCACACCCTGCCCTGACCCACGCCTTTAGGTGAGCAATCCTGCAGCATCCGAACAGCAAGAGAAGTCATAATAAGATGCCTGAGAAGAAAAGTTGTTATACAAAAAATTTACGTAGCCGGACCGCTTCCCAGCCCGAGAATGGATCGGCCCCGGCGCTAAAAGTCTTCTATTTCTCTCCTATGGCCTCTACCGCATTACTACCATAGAATTTCTTTCGATGGTGTTACGTAAACCGAGATTGATTGATTTACGAAAACAACAGAGAAGGTATTTATAGGCGGAGCAAATAATTCAAATTTGGAGTCATTTCGCACCGATGCCCAACAGACCAAACAAACCCAAAAACACAAAAACACAGATCGTCGTTCTCTATGGAGTGCGGATTGGCAATGTCTGGTGGCGGTCGTGGCGGTGGTGGCGGACCATTAGGCTCAAAATCTGTTTTGGCTGGCTTCTTGGCGGCTTTCATCAGGCTGATTAGCCTCCAAGTTAAAAATAACATAAAAAAAATTTATTCTCTCAATTGGCGTTCGATATCGACAGTTGGAATTATCTTGTTGCGGCAATTGCTTTATAGTGCTGCGAGCAATTAGAATGATTAGAGCTGTTTTCTGACCTAATGACGATAAATTAAAGCCAGCTTGGAAAATTTTAGAGTGAAATTCCTCCGAGTGAATCAGAAATTTATTCTTTATTTATTGTTATAGTCTTACGGTATAAGTAATATATTAGAAGGATGAGGATTTTATAAGACATATTTTACATGGTTTACATGACACTATCATGCGAAAATAAAGGTAGTGCGAAATATTGGAGAACCTATTAAAATCGGGACATCAATTTTAATGTAATTCTTTTATTGTTTTTAAAAAGAAATCTATATTCATTTATAATAATGGAAAAATGAATTTGGCAAAGAATTTTTGAAATTTATTTTACAAAAATTATGCCAGTTATTTCAAAATAACTGTCTTTTAATAATCTCGTATGGTTTTTTATATGATAAAAATGGTTGAATTTTACAAGTTTTGTCCGGGCTAATCTAGGGAACCTCTAAAGAAATTTTGATGGGACTTTCACATAGACTTTCACAGTGTTCGCAAAATTTAAGCTGTTTCTTTTCTTAAAATTTGTTTGTTTGTTCGCTACACAAATCTACATCGTAGCGATCAAATTTTCCATAAATACTCCCGGATGGTAAGACTACCAAGATTCCCTTATAATAGGTAATATATATAATTAATTAACTATTAAAACATTCCTTCTTATTGTACTCGTTTGGATAAATCACTGTTAATTAATTTAACTCTGATTTCGTTTTTATTTTTTCTCACGTAATTAACGTATCGTGAGCAAAAAGTGCCAGTTTGGAAAACTTTGTAGGAGTACCCGTATCGCATGTGTGCACTGAAAACTCGTCGGATTAACTGTATGTTGTGATGATAGACATTTTATCGACTAAGTATTGATAATTACATCCCAAAACATCGAACCTATCACATTTGATATCGATATGGCGGATCTGTTGTGGATTCAAATTTAAACGACAGCGTAGTCTCGCTAACTCGAACCAAAAAATTACGTTCGAGTATCTAACTCTCCTACCCTCCTGAATATTTTTATAATTCTTTAAGTGAATCTTACCATTATATGATATTGTCTAGTTCTAGTAGTACTAATACATATGTAGAATTCATTCAGATTCATATTTAGTTCGTATTTTGGGGATGCTAATGAGTAGATGATAACAAAGTCGTTACTATACCTACGATGCCTATAACAATCCTAGCATCCATTGTGTTTTAAACTCTCAGCGCAGTTTTATCAAGATTTTATGATATTATTTCCTTTAAACAATTCACAAAACTAGAAGACTCGTACTAATAGTAATACAAGATTTGTGATTTCTTACGAACTAGAAATAATTATAATGATTTATGGCATTTTTCCATTTATACTAATCTTGAGAAAGCAAAGCTAGTGCAATTAGTTTTGCAATGTAAGGTTTCTCTCGACACGTTTCGTTATAAATTTCGCCTATAATATGTTGTCTTTCAAGATCAATTTCTGGTGAATGCTCGTCTTCTTTGCACGTCGCCAGCATGTGCATTACTTATGTATTAACAGCTTCGACCACCCTCCCTGCTCGAAGGCAACAAATCGCTTCCAAACCAAATTGAATTTCGTTACCACACGGGAAGAGATGTATGTACGTGTCCAGGTTTGCTAATGAATTTTTAATAGAGCTCGATTATTCCCAAGCAGTAAACATACCTCCTTCTGTCACAAAAAGCACTTCGGGGAAGATGATTTTTTTTTTCGAAAATTGAAACGCTTATTCCGTGGGTAGATCGTAGATACATCCTTTCCACAGTTGACTTCATTTTTGAGAGTACTTCCGCTGTCAGCACATGTTCCCAAGGACCTTTTTCCAGTTGAAATGAAAAGTCTGCACGCTCTGAGACTGAGTTAGCATTTTTCTTTCCGAGAATAGCTATTATCGTGTTTATGTGTGTGCATTGACGGAGCGAATTAAGTACGCGAGGAAACAGCCTTTGCTTTGCTCATTTCCCTCTGAACTTCAAGTTCAATTAGAACCCATTCGCTATTCGCTGTATACCCAAGGCGAAAATCATCTTGACGACCTTGGGAGCCGGGACACAACATTTTAACATTTTCGGAATTGTTTTTCCGGAAACAAAAGATTTTTTGAAAGGGAACAATATTAAAAATGACAGCGTTGCAGAAGTGGAAATGCATTCCATCCCCCACCACTCATCCCGTCGAGAATATTTGGATGGTACAAAAGTGGGAACCGAGTGCATGAAGTTCAAGGTCGAGAGAATTGCTACTTTATTTCCACAGGGAATCCAACCGTTTGCTGAATGTTAAGATCTTAGTCGCTGTCGCCATAAAGCATCTTTCTCAGTTGGTTCACATTTGATATTGAAATGGAGCACCCACTCAAACCCAAGCTAGTTTATAATTCTGAGCGCCATTTGAAACAGACATCAGTTGCAACTTGTAACAATTTGTTTTTGTAGAGAATTTGTAATGAAGCAAAACTTGTGTAGTAAGGAAGAGAAAATAACATTCGGTCAACTATAACTTATTGAGAAACATGTTGTAAATTTGCATAATTTAGGTTATATTAACTAAAAGTTGCACTCTAACGAATCTTAAGCCATCCTTTCCTTACTTTTATAACGGAAACCATTAGACCAATGAATCCTTAAAAGGGTTTAACCGTGCCCTCAAATCTTGGAATTATAATTTACGTTCCAAAAAAATAGACATACATATGTGTATATTTAACTATGTGTTTAATTAAGAAAAAAAATATTTTAATTTATTTCACCATTTAAAAACAACAAATATGAAATTATTTGAAATTTGAACCTACGTTTAGAGGAACTTGATTTAAGCGAGCAGGATCAAACAAAAATAAATACGATTATTACATTTGAAAACGCTTAATTCGCCGATATTTGAGCTCTTCTTAGGTGAGAACTATCGAAAATCCAACAATTTGGAACGGCAAATAGTGTGGTCCATTACTATACTAACTTTCGAGTTTCTTTAATATAACCCCTAAATATTTTCAAGATAAAAAAAATTTTATTGTTGTTCTTGATCAAAGGACTCGATAAATAGTTCCAAAATATTCTAAGGTATACAATTTTGTTTTTCAAATGTTGCAGCCCTGACATTTTAATTGTAATTTTAAACTGTCGGAAGAGCCAAAGAAAAGAATCGTTACCCTAATTTAATTTGTCAATGTCACATCCATTCACACCAAATTATTAATTCACTTTTTATAACTTAGAACCAAACTCGGAACCCGATGAGAAGAACACAACTCGTTCCACCGAGCAAATAAAATTGATCACGTATAATCATCATAAGGACCATTTGGTTTTTCTGTTTTCTGTATGTTTGCGAAAAATCAACCGGTTTTGATCTAACAAATATCATTTTAAAGTCCTTTTATAAAAAGTCAGTATTTATCACTACCGTGAAAGATCTATCCTTAAAATAAAAGGCATTCGAAAGTAGGCGTTTTAACGACGAACTTAATATATATGTATGGAAGTACAACCATACATCTATTCAATGTTTTTATAATTTATGAGACACATTTAATTTTTTGGAATTTATCAAGGTGACTTCACTTAATTTTATGCTATCTCATCTGAATCATTGCTAACTAGCAGCCCACTTTGCTTCTTTTTTTTCATAAGGTGTTCAAACATTTCAATTAGTCATAGTGCCGTGAAATGTCGGATTAGTCGACGCGACGCCATCTTAATAAATAAGTTAATTGGAATCAATGAAGTATCGCAAAACTACTCACTCCCGACCGTTTTAACGAAGTGTGAATATGAAGTCATTTTTGCGTTTCATGAAATCACTTATGGTTATGGTTGCATGCTCGCTCTGACTATCACGAAACGGCCGCTGTGCCCCTGAGAGTCACGTATCATCGAATACGTGTTCAACTTTCCTCCTTGCATAAACCTAATAACAAAACTTATCCTCACGAAAAAATCCAATTGCTAGCATTTGGTTAAACACGAATTCAAAAATATGTTTTTGATAAATAAGGATGGCATTTTAACGAGTACAATTTAGCAACCAGACATCGCACTTTAGTCGGTCGTGGCTGGGCGCATAAAAGACTACCAAATGTCTTACATACTGTATATGAAAAGCAAAAATACAATATATTTTCTGAGTATAAAGATTCGAAATCTTTGCCCTAGGTAAACGATTACTCTGAGCTTTTCTTCTATCACAACGCATAAATCTCTTTTTTCAGGACAATCATCAATAAAATTCTAACGACCATCGCAGAAGTATTATACCCATAAACTTGCTCGTCTAGTAAAATGAAGATTATATTGCAGTCTATTAAAAACTGCTATCCAATTCAAGATTTCAGTCTGTCGCTTTTTCTTTAACCAAGATTTTATGTTGTTCTCATAAAATGTATAATCTCAATAGAACTAGTAAATGGAATTCGTCTAGAGAAAAATCCTTTCCATTGTTCGGACAGTACAATATAAAAATTTTGCAACTTTTATAAAACATAAAATCTCATAAATTGTATAAAAAATCAATTTTATTTGGAGAATAAAATATCCTTTAAAAAAATGGCTTAGTAACTAATAAAAATACTTACTCAGTTTCAATTTTTGTATAGAAAAGTCGAGTTTTATCTCATTTGAATTTAGATCGGGCTCGATTTTTTCATTTAGCTTACGAGTCTAAAGTGTGGCATTGAGTTTACGAAGAAAAAAACGTCAACACACTGTATTAATTTAATTCATATAACATAAAAAATAATGTTTCGTAAGTAGTTTTTCGAAGTACATGCATGTTTTTTTTTCAACTTATTTTATTACCTGTGGTAATAGATTATATACATGCATCCCTTAGAGCTTCCAATAATAATTAAGGATATAAAGTAACGTTCATGTTCTCTTTGTAGAAATCAACAATTCTACTTTTAGCACTTTATTTGAACAAAGACGAGTTTGAAAACATGTACTCGTAGTATTAACTTTATATAACAGCTATTGTTTGTGTTCACAACTACATATTTCTTTAATTTATTTATTTATTTATTCTGTATATTAATTTTTACTAATGAAATAATTTTCTTGTAGTGTTAAATTATTTTACTTCAGTTAAATAAATTTAGTTACATACATCTTTATTTATAGAATTTGTGTTTACATATTTATATTAGATTATTTTTCATTTTATTAAATGTGCTGGCAGAATATCAAGAAAAAAAAAATATTTTTCGGAAATAATCGGCGTCAAAATTTCGTCAATATAAAACATAATTAGCTTCTCAAAAGTAACGGTTCATTTAAAAGCAGAAATAAGCACAGATACATTCATCTAAGAAAAAAATTTGATATGAAATTTCGCTTAATTCATTTAAGCGAAAAGTTATTTTTACAGATGAAATGCAATTTGGCAAGGGCCACCATTTCAATAAGTAATTGTATTAAAGAAATGTCTGCCACTGTCTGCTTCATGTAGATTTTGTACTGCGCAGATTTAGTTCATTTGTGCTCCCCATGGCGCTGAATACTTTAATAATATAACTGATTTACGTCAAACATTTAATAATAAACGCACGAGAAACTCGCAAAATTAAAATAATTTATTTTAATATTGAATTTCCTAATGTAATGTCACCTTTCTTTTACATATTGGAAAATAGCTGCTATAAAACTTTTGCCAAAATAACTAGTATGTTTAAATGGCAAAATTCATGTACAATATATTCGAAAAGTAAACTATCACACCCTTGAAAATGATTATTGGCATCATTGAACTAGTGACAAATTCGCCTGAACTACTTACTTTTCACATCCAATTTTTTGAGGAAATTTCACTCGATGTACTCGTATGTAATGCAATATGCTGCGAATAGACTATTTAATATTATTGGATTTGACACAGTGTGTGTATATTTCATCTTAAAATTTTTGAACATCTCACCCTGTAGTCTTATTATACTTACATCTTAACAATAGTCAATAGCAAAAACTCTGAGCTTTTAAAAAAACCCGTCCTTCTGTTTTTAATAACGACTTTTTTTCAAGAAACACAATTTTTAAGGCTTCGTTAACTACTTACTAAATGTGATGAGACGCCCCATCATATTAAATTGACCCACTTATTATACTCATGTAAGCGCTGCTCAATACTGCCTTAACTTAATTTTATTAAATTCAAAGGCAAAAGTTTTCCTGGTTTTGTAGTTCTCCGAAAACCACTGAAATAGCATAAAAATGCAGAAAATAATTACAATAAAATCCAAGGGAATCGCCTTTTTTACTAGATAGGAAAGAAATTAGCTCTAGTTGAGATTCGTTGCATTCTAGTGAACAAAATTTTAAATACACTAACTCAGATTTGTTTTGCATCCGATAAAATGCGGACTTATATGTATATGTATATGTATGTATGTACATATATTTTACTTTAAAAAAACTCTAGAACGATCTTTTTTAATAGACCTCTACAATTTTGGAATTCTACAATTGATTTTTCTTCTACTCAACGAATGTTCTCCAAATTTACTCAACTTTAAATTAAGCCCTGACGGAGAAGTCCCACTCCACGGTTTTGCTTCAACGACACAGTGGAAAGTCATAATTAGCACTCTGGGGTTTTCAGAATCATTAATTTCGAACGTGCTATCATAAAGTTGAAATTCATTATGGGTATTTAGGTTTCTTAAAATTGATGACAAACTTACTATAGAATTTTATATTGGAGAATCTTTTTCAGTTGGTTTTAGTAGATAATATATTGAAAAAATGCTTTCACGTCTCATTTCTACCATTTTACTTGTTATCTATAATACATATTTATAATACTTTTCGAAGATTTAGTTCATAAAATTGTTCTATTTTCTTATTTTGCAGATTACTACAAAGATAAAAATTATATCCAAAAGAAAAATGAGTTAATAATTCTTGGAGAAAAAAATCTTCACACTATCCTTGCGCTTAGTATTAATTGCAATTTCCAGAATAACGGAAATGGCTATGAAAACTATAGTACAAAACAACAAAGCTCCTCAGCTGTCATCGATATCGCTAATGCTGGAGTATGAGATAGACAACACGCTCAATACCTTAAAGGAGAACAGCCACTTCATCACCAAGATGACTCCACATTTCCCGGATACATTAAAGGACGAAACCAAACATCATGTCGACGAAAACCGCAACCAAGAAGTGAATAATAATAATATCCAAGACTCGGACGGTCCAAATTTGCAAACAAATGCTCGAAAACGTTGGAAACTGCTTGCGAAAGTCCTAAGGAAAAATTCAGACGAACTGTTTGTAGATGAGGATGAAGAACGAATGGCATCTGTACGAAGATTCAAAAGTTTCGATTTGCTGCGCCAAGATAGTCTTAAAGAAAATGTTGAATTGAATATGCTGAGCAAGCCCGAGAATTGGTACACGTACGGGATCGAACTAGAATCAGGAAAGTACTCAGTAAATATCCATCACATAGATCGACATCTCACGGCTGAAGATTTAATGGGTTTCAATAATACTGGAAATATTTGCGTTTGGCCATCTGAAGAAGCTTTAACTGTCTACGCCTTATCCGACCTTCAACGATTTCGTGGTAAATGGATTTTAGAACTTGGTGGTGGAATGACTGCTCTCTGCGGATTGATGTTAGCTAAGTATTCGAGGCCTTACGCAGTTCATCTGACTGACGGAAACTCCCTTTCCGTAGAGAATGTTCGAAGAAGTATCTGCCTTAATGAGCTCTCCTGCTATACAAAGTGCTCGGTATTGAAGTGGGAAGAATCTGCATCTCGGACAAATTCTGAATTTCAAAAATTTGACTATATCCTTTCGGCCGATTGCTTATTTTTCGACGATGGAAGATCAGCCCTTGTCGACACCATCTGGTTTTATCTTTCGAAAAATGGCACTGCCCTTGTAATGGCTCCTAGACGTGGTAAGACTTGGTTAAAATTTGTTGAGGAATGTGAAAAGAAAGGACTCTCAGCCACAATTATACAACGATACAACGATGTCATTTGGAAAAGACATCTCGACCTGAAGAAATGCAGCCTTTACGATGAAGACATACATTATCCTATACTCATCATACTAAAAAATACCGAAGAGTTCCAATTTAACAACGTAAATTAGGAAAATTTTTGTAGTAAATTTTCGATGATATAATGGGTATTTTTACATAGAAGTAGTGAATCGAGGTAGTTCGCAACCCACATAGCTACAAAAGACCAATATTAACTAGTTGTAGGCTCATATAGTATTTTCAGATGACTTTTCTATTGCTTACAATTTTTATCAAAATTATATCACAAGAGCTTGATAGGTATAGTTAGGTATGACTCAAAAATGAATAAATTTGGGATATTTACGTTTGATTATATTTACTATTGCAGATGTTGTAAAAGGTGTAAAAAAACGATTGCCATAGAAATAATTGCCCAAATATAAAATTGTATACTCTGTACAACGACACAATAGCAAATACAATAAATCGTTAATAGCCCTATTAGTTGAAGCGTGGTATGGATCAGTAACAGGATGTAATAATAACTAATTTTTTAGTTGTTAATTACTTGGTTTATATGTTTCTACTACATTACTTGTCGATAGAAAAAACGTTCGCACGAGTCCAATAATGTAGGCGTCAAGGGGAAATCTTACAAATAAATGACAGCGATTTTTTTTATAAATATACCTCATTACAACATTAACAACTAAATAATAAAATAGTAAATATTTGGTACATGAATCCTATAATTTAGGAATTAAACGCAGAAAAAATAATAAAAAAGAAAAAAGACAAATTATGATGATGGAAATGACCCTCAATTGCAAGATTTCTGGGTTAAAATAGCATATAAATTATCATTTTGCTTATTTATTTACTTTCATTTATGTAATTCTGATATGATATGCGATGATATAGGAAAGCGTATTTATTGTGTGTACATATACTAGCAAACGATTTATTTTGGATAAAAGGTGATGACTTTGCCATTTTTTGTTGGTTTGTTAAATTTTCTGAGATATTTGGCTTTATAAAATTTCGAAAAGATGTATTTTGCTCCAACAAAATCTGCATATATGTATGTATGCATTCCCACAAGGTTCCTGTGGAAATTCTTAACTTCATTTTCTTGATTGCTGCAACATGTGTAACATGGTTAACTGCTCTCACCCGTCGAAAATGAGATTTTGTCTAGGATACTTTTTCGTAGAATACTTAGTTCATGTATGTAATATATGACAGTCTAAAAAGCTATAAAACTGATCCGAATTTAACAGTCCATCAATTCGAACTGAGTCTGCGTTGTGGAGCGAAGGGCGAGCATTAAAGTATCGTCTCTATGGGTGAAAAACGCAATTAAATGTGCAAATATTATTTTTTGATTCTGTTTAAAAGACTTGCTACGTCTTATGTATATCTTGGCTCCGCTGAGTGAGTTTAAAGAAAATTTATAATGAAAAGTTTTTTTGTTATATAAATACATGTATTATCATCTACATACCTACAATCCCTAGTTGTCGTCAGTGACTGCAAGAAAAAAACTGCTAGAGTTTTACTAATGTTTCTTAATAATATTTTTCATCAATAAAGTGGTCAAATGTGTCTTCCGTGGCAATTAATGCCGCTGTAAATGTTGTAATTTTCCTACGTAAACATTAATGTAAAATACAATATCTCAACGCTTAATCGTACCAGAACAAACTTATTAAAAAGTTCTTATACCTTCAAATGCGAAATATTCATCCATATCCGCATATATACGCTAGACTTAAAGATAGCAAGAAATAGCCAATTTAATTAAAGAAAAAAAAACACCTTTTCTGTTATCATTAAATCAAAGAATCATGAGGCAATTTGCATGACGACTAGAAATAAAACATTTCATTAGTTGGAAATTCACATCGCTCCTACTTTTGGGGGATTAATTAAAATTCGATATTTAATCACATCCAAGTAGAAACCGCACTGCGTAAATTAAACCTTCGTTTCTACCACAAATATTGTATACTACAAATTGTAGTCGTCAAACCATTAGAAGACACAATCGCAATTTATGAACCCTATAACTGTTCAGCACGGGGAGGGGAGTCTTCAGATATTTTCTGCGAAAAACTGCCGTTTGACCCTTATTTAGGGCTAAACTGACCGCAACATAATTTATGGATATCGGGACTCTGGAACCAGTCAAAGGCGGACAAAGGATTGAGGTGAAAAGGTTTATAGAAGTTTCCCTTTCGCATCAAAAGAAAAGAATGCCTTAATTCTACCGACGATGGCAGGGTAAAATGCCTACGGTGTAAAATGTCCTATGGTCTTCGTTGCTTTACAGAGATCATCTTGGTTTTATTTCCTCGTCAACTGACCTAAGAAGCGACATGGGAGTAATTTTCGCTACGTTCACGATTTTCCTTAAAATGTAAAATGAACATTTTGATGTTTTGTGCAAATATTGTTTGACGCACTTCAAGAATTTACTTTAATATTTATTTCCTTCCTTTTGCTTAAAGTCAAGTGCGGATAATGCTTCAAAGATTTTAATATCTTAATCAAAGCGTTCTGATGTAATTTAGCCCTGATTAAATATAAAGCACAACGAGACAAACCAAAGATTTTTATTCAAAATTATTATCAGTAACATAAGTTTGCAATAAATTGTCTTATTTTTGACAACTAGTGATTATGTTATTTAGAACACTGAATACGAGGTACCAAAAAACTTTAATTACGTAGATTTACAAAAAAATAGTGCCAAAAACTAAAGTAAGCCCTAGTTTAACCATTATTGGAATGTTTTAAAAACAAACAGTTTTTTAAGGATAGCTTGTACAAAGCTCCATTTGTTTTGTTATATTTTTTTATCTAATTTATTGTTATAATTTTCTACTTTATTAAAACATACATATTTTAAGAGTTCTACAAAATATTCTCATCACTTAACAAAGAAACATTGTGTTCTAATATCCGAACATCCTAGTACATAAATATACTATATAGCTTGAATTTATCCGTTGTTCTAAAATAAACAGAAACAATGTAAGAAACAATTCTTTAAAATTTTTAAAGTTTTGTATCTCCATTAACTGCCATAATATTATGTTTTTGTGATATAAAAAAACTGTTTTTCGGTTACATAATTAATGTGAATTTCGAAGAAAGAGACAATATTACTTTCAACTCCTAATTAAGTGTAAAGCGCTAAAGTCTGTTTTAATGTTAGTAACGCGCAGCAATGAAAAAACGTGATGATATCTGAAAAACGATCGACTCTATAGAACAAAATAATAAAACCGCAATTGCAAGATATTAAGACATTTGTTTCTATATGAAACAAAACACAAAAAATTTAAAAACTACTATAAACTGATCCATAACATGTTTGAATTTATAGGTGATTGCAGTTCCATTTTAAATGCAAGTTCCGAATACTTATATTTATTTTACTTGTAGATTCAGCAATAATCTACGCGCTGTTGAACTATTTAACTTTGATGTTTTATAACTCACGGAAATGATATTCTTTATTACTTGAAAAAAGTATAACAAATCTAGAGCAAAAATATGCAATTTTATTCGTAGAAAACCTTTAATGTAAAATTAAAAAGAAATTGAATTTTAAAGAAATTAAATTGTTATTAACTCCAAAATGCCATTTGATAGATTATTAGGTATCCGTGAAACTTTTGCATAAATAAATAGGCTGTCAAGTACTCATCAGTTTAGAGATGTTAGACTTTGCATTTGTTCCGACCCATGTTTCGCACTTTATAAATACAGCTAAGCACTAGCTGACGCGAATGCAATAAACCCTCGTTTACCTTTAGAGCTAGGCTACAATGAACTGTCTGAACTGTCAGACATCCAGATAACCTTTTTAACATTTTCATACAACCCTTTTCAGATAACATAAAAAACAAAACCCTTTTCATGTAACACAACTATCATTCCGGCAAGTTTTAATTTTTACCAAATTCAACAATATCTTAAATAAATCGTTCAACAGCTCTCCGACTATGCACTGAAAAGTCATATTATTAAATCTGTTACATTTTGAAATTATCCTGAGGATATCAAATTCGGATAGTTAATTCGCTTTTGGATGTAAAACAAGATAAAAACTATTGTTTTTATTCATAAAAATATTTTTGCACTACCAACGTGTGTAAATCCTGATATCGTTATAATAAGCGAAAATGTACTTAGAAGTAAGTGTTATCGTAAATAGTATGTACAGGATAAAGAAAAACTATATATTAGAGAGCACATCGCAAATTAGCACAGAGTAAATAGAAACTTGAGTCGAGGTAGCTCACTTTTATTATTATTATAGCCAACTTCATACAATGTGATGTTGCCATTTGGTTTCATGCTATATACACACAAAAGCTTTAATAAATCTAAGAAATTAATCAAAACTACGACATACTTTGTAAGTAAGCCAGCAAAAACGTACGAATTGAACCCTATTGCGAATTTTTATTTTTGGCTGGTATCATAGTCATTTATGTGTAAAAAGAGCAATTTGTACCTCTTTTTAAACGGAAAATTTTTTAAAATGTTTAGGGGTCAAAGTCAAATGGCACTATAAAACAAAACTAACTAGCAGCATATACGGATACGTTGTGGAGGAGAGAACGTAACGTCTTTAAATATTTAGTCTTTGAATTAGAAGCCATAACTCACGCGAAGAAGAATTAGAAATATATGGAACTATTGTTGCGAATTGCTTTCCAGCATCTCCGCAATTTAGAAACGACTAGAAAATGGACCAGTTTAAAAAGGAAAAATTACTAAGGTATAAACATTTACTATATCAACTGAGTGTCTTCGTTAAAATTAAATTTTTACATGGGATAATCTTTAAAAGTTTATTACCACAAGTAGCGTACATATGTATGTATGTATGTATCTGTGTGTAGGTCTACTTATTCCGTAAAGTTTTGTGGTTATTACAAAGATTTCTGGGAAGTTTTGTAAACTTTTTGCAAGTAAGAATTTCTTGTAGTTGTAGTCTTAGTTACAGCTTTTAGATTGTAAGATATTTCAACGTAGATATATTAAGTGAAACAATAAGTTTGGGATGCACATCAAAAGGAAAATTACTATAAACATGTACATACGAGGTCTGTTCAAAAAGTATCGCGAATTTTGTGTTTTTTCAAAAAGTATTTATTTATTCATGAATATCTATTTTGTCCCCTTCAAAGTAATTCGCATCAGATATTATACACTAGTGCCAAAGTTTTTTCCAATCCTCAAAGCACTTCAAAAAGTCATTTTTTGTGATCTTGTTCAGCTCCTTCTTCGATGCCGTCTTTATCTCCTCAATCGTGGCGTAGCGTCGTCCTTGCATGGGCCTCTTCAGTTTTGGGAACAAGAAAAAGTCACAGGGGGCCAGGCCTGGGGAATACGGTGACTGCGGCATCATTGTGTGTTGTTTTTGGCCAAAAATTCGCGCAAAAGCAACGATGTGTGAGCAGGGGCGTTATCATGGTGCAAAAGCCAATTGTTGTTCTTCCACAAATCCAGGCGTTTCTGGCGGATTGCTTCGCGCAAATTGCGCATAACTCGCAGGTAATATTCCTTATTGACCGTTTTACCCTGTGGCAAGAACTCATGATGCACCACGCCCCTGCAATCAAAGAAAACTGTAAGCAAGACCTTCACATTCGACCGAACTTGGCGCTTTTTTGGGTCTTGGCTCGTGCGACAGCTTTCATTGGGATGATTGAGCTTTGGTTTCACGTCATAACCATAAACCCATGATTCGTCACCAGTTATGACACTCTGGAGCAAATTTGAGTCGTCGCGGACAGAGTCCAATGCTCCTTAGCAATGTTAATGCGATGCTGTTTTTAGCCGAAATTGAGCAAAAATAGGCAAAAATCGAAGATGAGCCAAAACCCGTCCAAGCAAAATAGCTATCAAAAATTAACTGAACATTCAAAATAGCCGAGCTTATCAGCATAAGTGAGGGACATGAGTACCAACATGACGCCACAAAAAAATCGAAAGTCGAATATACGTAGCCCTAGGAAATTCAAAATTCGCGATACTTTTTGAACAGACCTCGTATATAGGTATACTATACGTTCATTCTAAAAGAGGGTCCTTCGAACATGACATACATAAACTTGTGAAAGGAAATGAATAAGGTATTTGTTTAATATATTATTTTGGGACAATAAAGGAGTGAATGAAATAACTTAAGAAAATAGAATGACTGCACAGTAAAAATATTAATCGGTCCAGATTTTGCTTTGAAATATTTTGTATTCTGTCATAAAAATGTTGAATTATAAATATGTATATTGAATTTCATAACTTACATTAAACCAATAAAACTACTTAAACTATAGAAGAACCAAAATTAGTCAGAAATTACACGTGTTTACATTTTCAAGAAACTAAGAGAAAAATACAAGGAGCATTGTAAATTTAATCCTTAAATATTTATCCTGTTGTAGTTTAAAAGATATTTTTCTGAGGAACATAGGCTATTACATAATTGCTCCAAATATGTACATGTGATGATTTGTAATAGTAACAAATGCTCTACTAAAAAAATGTGTGATTACTATACAATTTATTACATACATAAGTACCTAATGGGACGTGACTAATCTGTCCATACTCCAGTCTAGAATACCTTTTCATGAGTGGTATGGTTGGATAACTATTTTATATATGTACATACATACTATACTGATACATACTACATAACTCCATGATGCATCATAGAAAATTTCAGACACCATATCGGTTATGATTTTCAACCATAATTCAGATATAAAAGGTATTTTATGGCCATTACTTGAGGAAAAAATAAAAGTTTACATATTTTGATTTTTATAAATGATTTTTGCTTTCAAAATCACATGATCTCAAAAATATATGTACTACATAATAACAGCACTACCATTGTCAATTCAACTCTTATAATTCGTAATTCTTCCTATAAAGCTAACGATGATGTTCAGTTACCATTACCTAATACTCGTATAATTAATAAAGATAATATTCATATTCCACAATTATAATAGTTATTCTGTTGACGCAGTTGAAAAAATTTAATAGACAATAATGTTTCAAGTAATATATAACATATAAATAATGAAAGTTATAGTTGCTTTTGTAATTCCAATAAAATGTGATGGGGTATTTCTAATTTATGGGGTTACATCAAAGTTGAGTTAGTACCTAATAAATATACAGCAAAAAAAATGTGCAAAAAAAGAAATGGCGTATAGTATGTATATGCAAGAAAACCATATACATTTGTATTTATGTATATAAAAATAAATTTGAAAAATGTATACGTCTCTTGCCTACGTATTTTGTCCGCCGCCGCGCCGTTAAAAAAAATCTACGTTGCTTGATCCGAAAACTTCCTTTGATTTGATGATATGTACAATAAAATCCCAAATAAAATAAAACAAATGTCGATTACATGTACATATGTATTATAAATATTTCGTATTCATTACTTTAAGGGACCATTCTGATGGGACCTGTCATATTCATATACTATAGGGCAGAATGGGAAAAATTTATTATTTATATCAATTTTAAAATATGAAGATTTTTTGGTCTCCACTTGACATAAACAATAAAACACGCAAAAAAAGAAAAGTTGCATATAAAATTTTAAGGCAGAATGATTTAATAATATTCATTTTACAAACATTTTTTTAACTCACTTCGTCCCCTCCCCTGTCTGCTTGGAATCTTGCAAGTCAATTTTAAACCACTTCCTGTTATACGAATGAAATTTTGAACACGTTTATAAATTCTGTGAAAATGCAGAATGTAGAATGCGAAACCCAAAATGGCGGACGTACCTTTTAAATAAAAGATTTTCTTAAAAAATATTTTTTTCCGTTTACTAGTTTACTTCTTATTACTTTCGGTTTCTCTTTAATTACCTAACACAAAAAAATTATCTTAATTTATTTAATACTAAATGCTTCGGCCTCTTATATTTTATTTTATGTACACAATTTTCTAGAATATAGACTATGTACCTTGAAATTTTGTATAAATTTTGAAAATATAAATCTAAATTTATTACAATTCAAGGAGTTAACAATTTACAACAAGTATAGTCGTCATTTAGTGAATTTCTCATAAATATCACAAAATCTATAAAAAGTTGTTTGTCTTATCTCTTCAAATTTGCTTAAAAAGCACATTGGAATTGCACTTCATGCTTTTTAAAAATGGGGTACATTAACATATTTAATAATGTTTACATCTACTTCATGCGAAGCATAAATTAGCTGATAAATAACTTCTAACTGACAAGTTATTCGATTTCCTTAATAAAAAAATCAGTCGTGAAGACGAAAAATTTAAATCAGTTTCAGAGAGCAGCAAAAAAAGTTTAAACAAATAAACAAGCAAAACAAACAGTATTGAAGCACATCGATAAAAAAGTTCTTCATTAATTCTTGGAAGAAACCGAAAACTGCCTGTTTTTATTCATTTGTTGATTTTGTTTACAATTAAAAAAATAGCGTGTAATGTAAACACAATGCATATTGAAACCATACTAAAAACTATATTTTCTATAAATGCAGTAATCGTATGAGATGTAACTAAATTGTATACATACAGATTTCTCCCAAGCTAATTTTAAACTTCAACGTCGATTTCGAAGAGAAGACAAGGTAGACTGACGGTTATCTCTGGAGGAATCTTTCCATTCCCAGAATGTCGCTAGTCACTTTCAAAAAAGAGTTATAAGAATATACATATACCTACATATAATAGATCGATTTTATCAGTTATGTCGTTGCTATATCAACAAAATAATTAATGTAATGTAATTATACAAGCAAAACAACAGAATTAGTAATTTAAACATGTTTAAACGTAAGTGGTGTTATCTCAGTAAGTAGATATTAATTGGCTGTGAATTGGAGGGATAATTAATATCTGTTAATAGAATAAAACTAAAATTAGATTAATATAATACTACATGTAAATGTCATATAAGTTTTAAGCATTGTATTATAATTTTTAACGAATTCAAGATCCCAGTGTATGAAATTACATGTTTCACTGTTGCCGGATTGAGAGTTTTAAAATGTGTCCATTCCTATTGTTCCCTGTAGCTTTACTATAATATTATGTAGGTTTGCGATGATTAATTTTAAGTAATGTTATGTTATCAAAGATATAATAGTATCGATATTTTGACTTTACATTAACTTAATTAAATGTTAAATAAAGCAACTCATGAGATAATGATGTACATAATAAATATAAATCTCTTCAGACATTACCTTTGCAGTTTTATTTTTGTTATTTTATTGGGAAGACTCCGATCTTCTAGCTAGATGGTTCCGCAATCTTAGCACCTCATTGGTGGAATTTAAAAAAAAAAACTATTTATACCATCTAAAAGGTCAGAAAATGATCTTAAAAGGTCAATTAGTTTGATTAAATGGTCAGTGATAGACAATTTTTTATCAATTCTTAGCGTTTTTCAAGACCATTACAAAATGGTAGCACCTCATATTAAATAAACAAAAACAAAAAAAAAGCTATACTTGATCGAAAATAATCTACTGATAATTGGTCAGTTAAAATAAATGATTAAAAAGTTAGCAGGAAGATTACAATGACGACTTGAAATTTGGAATAGTTTTAAATAATGCATGCCCACTTTTATTGCCAATAGCAGAACCTAAAAAAACATATTTTTGTTTCATTGCAAATGGGGGGCGAAGGGTTACTAGTTCAAGTGGGGTATCATTGAAAGGGCTTCATTTCTACATTCTCATATACTTAGGTTTTCATTTTCTTTTATGCTGCACAGTTTTCGATTTATGATGAAAAATATATAAACAAATACCAGCCACCCCCTCCTCCTCCCCCCTTTAACTGAACTTTGCCACACGAAAAATCTGAATTGAGTAGAACTGATAAATATTACAAGAAAAATAAAACGATGTCTCTAAGTAGCACAGTTTTTTAGAAATCAGCAAAAAACTCTTTATAGATAAACTTAATTCTGCGGTCCCACAAATAAACTCTATTGCGTGCTAATTTCTTTTTTTTTCCCTTTGTAACAATTAATATACGAATATTAAAGAAATAAAATGCAAAAAGATTTACATAAGTCGATAGGTTATTTAAACGAAAGGTTTCGGATTTTTATTTTAGGGTGTAACTTGAGAGGGCAAAATATGTAAATGTCTTTTTTTATATTCTTTAAGTCAACTTTATATACTTAATAACTTAATAACTTAAATAATTTAATAATTCTTTTATGGTAAAATAGTTGTCAAGGAAACTACATATATTTCCCTGGTACTAAAATGACGTGCTTGTTTTTAAAAATATTGTTTTTTGTTAAATGACGGAGATACAACACACTGACTTTGAAAATGTTTTTTCGAGAAAACGCGTTTAAAGCTTTAAATATGTAACTTTGGAGATCATTATCAAATTTTCACAGAATAGGTTTGAAATAACGTTCTTCCAGAAAATAGCATTAACATAAAATCGATGATTACAAGATTTGAAATATAGATCTTCTTGAAATTTTGGGTTCATATTTTGGACGTGTTTCACATCAAAAATATTTTTAAAAAATATCGATATTTTTTTAAAGCAACTCTGACGAATAAATAATTTTATAGACACCCTTTATCATGTGTTTACTAAGAAAGGTTTGGGTCCTAGCTGCACATGGTCCATTAACATTAGAAATCATTGTGACTGCCGTAATCACAAAAACAAACTGATTGACAGTGGAGTGGAGTGGCCACAGGACGAAGAAGGTCAGTCAAGTAGTGTTCTTGCATTTTTGCCGGTATCCCGCGTTAAAGTTTAGTTTTATAATAAATAAGCCCAACTATGTTATTACTTAAATCGGTAAGACCGCGTTCTCTTCTACGATTTGCTCCTTCCTTGATCAGACAGCAGCATTCGCAGAGCACGGACTCAAGGTAATGTTATCATATTTTTATCTTTAATTGAAGCAGATGATAAAATTCCTCCTACAGTCACGAGTATGACCTTGTGGTGGTTGGTGCCGGTATTGTGGGTGTCGCATCTGCTCGCGAGATTCTGTGCCGAAACCCAAAATTGAAAGTGGCTATTCTGGAAAAGGAGAATAAACTCGCAGCCCACCAAAGTGGTCACAACAGCGGGGTGATCCATGCGGGCATCTACTACAAGCCGGGCACCCTAAAAGCCAAACTCTGTGGGGAAGGAATGAATTTAGTTTACAAGTACTGCGATGAGAAAAATATCCCTTACAAAAAATGCGGGAAACTTATTGTTGCCACCGATGAGGCGGCAGTCGATAGACTGATGGTAATTAACCAGTTTATATTAAAAATCGGAGTTAAAATCATTTCAATTTTAGGATCTCTATGATAGAGGATTACAGAATAAAGTTCCTGATTTGCAAGTGATCGACGGTCTTAAAATACCTGAAATAGAACCTTATTGCCATGGCCTGAAAGCCCTCTGGTCACCTCATACCGGAATTGTTGACTTTGCTATGATTACGCGGCACTACGCTTCGGATTTTAAAAATCTTGGGGGTCACATTCATCTAAATTTCAAGGTAACAAAATTCATGGAAACTTCGTTAAATGCTGAATACCCAGTTACGATTCGAAGCAAAGGGGGGAAAGATGTCCGCGCCCGTTACGTCCTCACCTGTGGAGGTCTACAGTCGGATTTGCTGGCGGAAATTACCGGATGTCCAAAGGAGCCCCGGATTGTCCCTATTCGCGGTGAATATCTCCTCCTGCATCCAAGCAAAACTCACATGGTAAAGGGAAATATTTACCCTGTGCCGGACCCTAGACTACCCTTTTTAGGTGTGCACTTTACACCTCGCATGGACGGCAGTGTTTGGCTTGGACCCAATGCTGTTCTTGCTTTCAAGCGTGAGGGCTACAAGTAATTTACATAATCCAGGCAGTTCTTTAAGGGTCCTCTTTTTAATGATTCTTTCCCTAGGTGGAACGACATAAATCTTTTTGAATTGTTCGACGCCCTTAGGTACCCGGGCTTCCTAAAACTGGCCTGGAAACACCTTGGCTTTGGCCTGAAGGAAATGGTTAAATCTTCACTGATACCTCTGCAAATGAAGGACTTGCAGCAGTACATTCCCGAAATTATGGAGGGCGATGTAACGCGAGGACCGGCTGGCGTCCGGGCACAGGCTTTAGATTTGAATGGTAATTTAGTTGATGATTTCGTCTTTGATAAAGGTTCAGGAAGTGGAACAGTGAATCAAAGGGTGCTCCATTGCCGAAACGCGCCTTCTCCGGGCGCAACAAGTTCGATGGCAATTGCTAAAATGGTTGCGGACAAAATACAAAAAGAATTTAAGCTCTATTAGAACGATACAGTAATTTGCATTTATTTAAAAATCACTTATTTTATGTATTGCACAATTCGATGTTTGAGATTGAGCTGGACAAGAAAGTTTGTTAAATATTAAAGATTAAAATTGTTATATTAATTTTCCATTTGGTTTCTTTATTGGTCGCTGTCGCACTATAGGCAAAACATATACCTCTTTTCCGTTTTGAAGAAAGGATGCGCAGAATAAAAAAAATGTATTACCTACATTGGCTACCTATCTGTCATTGTTTGCAGACTATAAATAATCTATAAGTATACAAAATCAAGAATTAATAGAAAAAAACCCTCAAATCATAGCTTACAATAGCTTTTTATTTACAATTAGTTATCAATGTTTACATAATCATATTCGCTTCCGTTTGGTCAATAGATTAGTTTTAAATGCTAAACCAGTTTACCCATTTTATTTAAATTCAATGTTATTAATTTAAAGTACAAGTCTGGTGGTGCAAAAAGAATTGCTAACATTATAAGTAGGTATTTATGTACATAATTCTAAATATGTACTAACTTCAACGAAATTTTTAAGTTGTGTTCTATTAAAAATTTTTACAAATGAAAATTGTCTCTTCAACTATTATACAGGGTGTCCCAACAAATAGCGTCAAGAGAAAGTCGATTGATTTCATAGCGCATACTATTG
Source organism: Machimus atricapillus (assembly GCA_933228815.1). Classification (NCBI taxonomy): domain Eukaryota; kingdom Metazoa; phylum Arthropoda; class Insecta; order Diptera; family Asilidae; genus Machimus; species Machimus atricapillus. The sequence continues at coordinate 59,497,470 of OW121784.1, forward strand.
CGCCCACTGATTGCGCCTAAAAAAATTTAGAATTCTGCAAAGTTAAATACGCGTTTTTCAAAAATGCATATCTGGCACTACCTTTTGTACTGAAGGGGGTCGATCACTGACACATATATATGTCAGTGGGGTCGATCCAATTCATTTGACAATCAGCTGTTCACTTGGAAACCGTTTGTTGTTTGTTTTTGGTTTTTAATTAAAATGAATCTAAGTGAAATAAGTGAATACATCGTGGTGGATATAATTGTTGAAACGAATTCCGTACGTATTTTAACTTAAGTTATATGTGGCTTAAGTTAGGATTAGGGGAACCTCACAGATTTCAACGTGACAGTTTCCCAACCAAAGCAAAGTTGGCGCCTATTCTTACAAACTGCCTACTAACTGGAGTCCTTTTTAAATTCTTGTTCTTATCTTCCATCCTTCTTTACATCTGATAATGAGCAGCCTTTATTTAATATAGTTTTCTTTAAAAAATCTAAAAAATCATATATATTTAACCGTTTCAACGGGACTCTTAATAGAGATAAATAAAAATAGTATACAAGTGATATTTTGCTCTGCCTCCAGTGGATAGCGTATGCTATTTTGAGAGGATTTAAAATATTCGCTTAACATTCGCAAAGAAGATTCGATACTGAATGCGCTGAACCCAGCTATAGAGCCAAATATCTTCAATAAGCTAAATTTTCAAATATAACATTTTGATTTATTTAAATTTTTTCAGGAAAAGTATGTGCATTTTCTTACACATGCTACAAATAAACTTCAGGTGCCAAATAATTGGAAATCGTTTATATATACTTCAAAAACTATTACCCACTTAATGACCTCAGCAAAACGTGTAAGTATGAAATGATGTTATTTTAGCTAGATTACGTATATATTTAATATTCATTTAATCGCAGAATATGCCAAGAAAGTGCTTCCACCAATTAACTCCGAACAATCCACTGACAATAACCTTAAACGATGGAAACTCATTCAAAGTTACAATGCTCAGGCATGAAGGGGTGTCAAGAAACGTTATGTACTATTTTGAGGGTATGCAGAGAGCATTTTATTATTATTTGAAGTTGTGACATTATGTAATGTGTTTCTTTAGTGGAAAGCACGAATTTATTTCAAAAGTATTGTTAACAAAATTTTTACTGGGAAACTATGTTCCGCATAGTACAGGTTGTACGGAATATCAGATTCCAAATTTTGATTTTTATGCATATATTTATAGATTAAGCTGCAATTTTGATTGCTGATCAAAATAGGGAAACTTAGATACCTTGAATATGAGCAGTAGCAAGTAAAAACTGCTTCAAATACATATGTAGTTCTACAAGGGAAAATTATTCCCAATTGTCCAATTGTTCGATATCGTTTCGGCAACAGTTACGGAGCTCCAAAACGTATTTTTTTAAAACTTAGGGTGCCGCACATAAGCGTGTATTAAACTTTAAATACTGGTTTTTTTACAGGTATCAATCATAGTGTCCTGTATACAGGAAACTTTATATCGTGTAGAGCACTTTTCCTAAATACATTCTTCAGGAGTTATGTACTTAAAAAAGTAGATTATTTGTTTATCGATAATTTAAGTGCATCATCTGCCAACGAAATCTCAATCGGAGCCGCTTGTTTAGCCATATTAGATATTTCAAGGTAAGTCCGTTCCATTTTTACCAACTTTGAATGTATGCTTTATAATACTCTAGAAAATTACCGAATCATCAAATATTAATAAACATTCCTCCATTCGGCTATGAGGATTTCATTGTGGCACTAGTTAAAATCGCGAACTTAAAGGTTTATGTCAACACATTGCAATTTAACATCTTTAAGAAACTGAAACTGTCTCAATTATTTGAAACTGACTATAAGACTGCAAAAGTTATCATAAGAAATGAGACTCTATATGTTGGAACCGTGATGAAGTAAGTTTAATTTATATATTTTTTTCTATGTATAGAATGAGTTAATACGGCTAATATTTTTTGTTTTTATCATATTAAACAAAAAATGTATACTAGCTGTACTCATAAATGAGTCGTTTATTAATTTAACACAAAACATGTTTTCCTAGGAAAACGACATCTTATTTAAAAGACATTATTTATTTGACGACTCATTTAATGGATACAAAAATATATAGCTAAATAATAAATTATTGCTTAAGCAAAAAATTTCTTTTCAGACGATTTAAAGAGGACAAAATTATAACAGTTCAACTAGTAAATACGCGAGAACTACACCAAGATTATTTCCAGCAAATTGGTTTATACCAAGTCCAGTGGTCCCCTCATCCTTCACTTTTCCAGTTGTACGCGTTAATAGAGTTTGTGAAACCGAAAGAAGTGTTAGAAATTTTTAGCAATGGCCCTAAAATTCCTACACTACTGAAAGATAATTGTAAGCCTCCACTAAATATTGAAAAACGACTTTTAAATATTTGTAATCGTGATAACGGCACAAATTTAAATATTGATAACCCTGACAACGGCACAGATTTATCAACTCAGCCGTTTTTGAATCCTGATGAATTTGTAACTAGTACGCAAAAAGAGCCTGGCCATACTGAAGAGTTAGTATCAACATTTTCCTCTTTAGGCTTATGTGGAGCTGACTCAAATTTATAACATTACAGCAAATAAAATATTTAGTTTATGAAACATGTGCGTTTGCAAATAGATCTCTTTTGGATAAGGCTCAATTCATCAATTTCAAAATACAAAGGTAAGGACAATTATTTAAGATAACTACTTGTTACTACATTGCACTATAGAGATAGTGGTGATATTAAAATAAAAAATTTTGTATTATGTAAATTTTAACATGATGACATAGAGCACACATATATCGTCCTAAAGGAGTCTGTATGAGCAGAACTCTGGATTTCGGCCAATGTTCAGATGTAGTTCATTTAAACGTTCTCATATTTAAGAAACTATTTCTAGTTGCTCTATAGAAAAATTTGAGAGACGTTTCCGCAAGTTAGATTTTATAATTGCTATCCCGAAAGAATCCTGTCTTGTCTGAAAGAAATCGTAAACAACTACAACAAATATCGTCATTGAAGAATGATAAAAGTTCACTTTAAGGGTAAAACTAAAATAGATTTTCTTCAGATTTCAAAAGAGCATCGTCGCCCAAGATCAACAAAATTTACCCGAAAATATAATCTACCGATCTTTCGATCAAGAAATGGAATTTTTCAGGGAAGGAGGAGAAGCTGCTGGAATTTCCTTTGTTCCCTTTTATTTGAAGCAAATTTTCTTATTTTACAAAACATAAATTTTCACCAAATTTTTTGTTTTTTTAAATATTAAAAAAAGAAATTGTAGTCCAATGAAATGTTAAAATCGAAGTTAAAATATATAAAATTACTGGATTGAGTGCTTAAAGTCTTCATTGGTGTCAACTTTACATGGCGTAGGCAAGTCACGATATTACAGCTAAATTCAGTTTTTCTAATTAAAAAGCCGACCATTTGGGTTGTAATGTGAAACACTAAAAAATAAGTATTCGAGGATTTTTGCAAAACTGATGGTAGCTACGATTGATTCAAAAAATTTTGCAGCATGCAACGTCTTAAACTTTTAGCTTTATAAGTCGCAAAATAAATCAATGATAAATTTATTGAGAATGCAAGAAACTCAAAATTTGCCGGTAGGCTATAATATGAAACGGAGTGTGTTTATTATTTATGTTTTACTAGACTAGACTGACAAAATCTGTGATAATTTAAATTAACTATTATTACAACATATCTTTCACTCCAGATTTGAGTTAAAACTCTTACCTTATTCTTGTTGACAAATATTCTCTAATTAAACAAATTCACTTCACTCGTAAAATCACACACGACCAAGGAAATGTTAAAATTTAGTCAAGCCAACTTTTTAAACTATGCCATTTTTCAGTTTTGCGGCGACATCTCTTGTCCGCTAGATGTAGCTCGGACAATTCATCGCATTGGAAAGGTGCGTGAATCTGAATCCGCATGTGTGCGTGTGGAGTGGCAGATTTGGCAGGTCTTCGCGAAAGCAGGGCTCCATCCAGTCAGTTGGTCATTTCGCTTTCGTTGCAGTCGATTCGTGACTTTTGTGTTCACTGTAAGTAGCGGGAATATTTTTAAATAATTTAACTAAAATAACAGAAAGTAATTTTAAAAAACGAAGAACTTTCATTGAAATGCGAGGACGTTACCTTGTTCATTGTCTAGTGCGGTCTAAAACGCGTTTTGCAGATTCTGTGACCTGAAGTTCTTAAGCGACCTCGGGAATTACATAATTTTCTCGATTTATTACATAAAAGTTCTATAATTATTCCTTGACATCTTAATTGAAGAATTTGTGCAGCCTAAGAAATTTGGGCGTAAATCTCTCCGGCTAAAGGCAGTTAATTCACTCGCAGATTGCACAGTGCTTTTCTCGGAAACCAGTTCTGACGTAGGCAAATAAGCACGTGTTGCGAGAATTGCACGGGTTTTTAAGGGAAATTGCGGCCGAACAAATTGCTGAGGGCCAACAATTTTGCAAATTTCGCCCAGTTCCAATTGGGGGTGGCATAGCATTGTTCACCTGACACCCGGGGCCCGTGTTACGTAACGAGTGTTCCCGTTCCTAAGTGGAAATGAATCTTCGCAAATTTTCGCGCCTGCCAACGAGCGGGTGGCACAATTCTTCAATGTCTTAAAAAATCAATCCAATGGAGCAGTGGATGGTGCAATTTCCGCGATTCATAACGCTGCTGCTTGCTCTCTATCTAATCAGTGGCCTCACATTGCGTTTTTAACGAGATAAAAAATAATCTAGTGACGTCCGACGGGCTGTGCTTTGTAGTAAAGTAATTGTCTTTGAATGAGTGACGTCACGGAAATAAACTTGAAGGCGCATGACTGCCAGGTTTTGACCTTTGTGGTGCTTCGCACGAGGACCGCGCGAGGCTGGCTTAGCAGCTGAGCTCACTGGGGAAAAATGTTGCGTAAACAAGTTGCATAGCGAATTCAACTTCAGTTATCAGCTCCTACCAAAGTTTAGTAATTTTTTGTTATCAGCACTCTGCACATTTTCAGACGAGGTGCGGCGTGTCGCGAATGTCGTCTAATTATTAATTTATGAGCAACTGCAGGCGATAATCGCTAGGTCGAAGCACTCGTGCGACTGGAATTTGCACGTCTCGTTCCTTAACATTCATGTGATGCAATCCATTTTAAAAATTTCGTGAACAAGTGCTCAAAATAATTAAACATTTTTAATTGTTCGGTCTGTGTCAGACTTGTAAAATAATTAAATAAATTGATAATAATTACTATTATCATTACCAGCAATGATTTTTTTTTCTAATTTCCATACCTTTTATGGGTATCCAATAAAAATTTAGGTTCATTTTACTTCATTGTGATTGCACATTGCAATGAAAGTTGTAATAAAGTACATTACATAATTGTCATTGCGCAATATTGCTTAACTTGCCGTTACTACTTCTTCTAACAAGCATTTTCTACTCGAAGTGTTTAAATTTACAAACCCAAAAAATGAAAAGTGCCTTTCTACCGGTGCAGGTGAAGTTAATGGAGTATTTAGCTTCAATGACAATTTCTGAAGTAAAGGATATTTCGTTAACGATTTCATGTCATCATCTTCAAAATATCTGTAGTACATATTCTCTTCTCAAAAACTATTGTCTAACAAAAATGCAAATTAGTATTCCCTATGATTAAAATCGGAACTGATTAGTAAAACATATTTTCAAATTTTGAAAACATTCAATTGAGTTCTCAAAATCACAAAAACACCTTAAATCTGACTTGTTAATGTGATGTCTTCTCTTAAAACGCTGTGCAAAAAAATGGGAACCTAACATAATCCCCAAACACAAAATCCCCAAATGAGAAAAAATCCCCAAAAACAAAATCCCCAAATGCAAAATCCCCAAACACAAAATCACCAAATTCAAAATCCCCAAACACAAAATCCCCAAATGCTAAATCCCCAAACACAAAATCCCCAAATTCAAAATCCCCAATCACAAAATCCCCAAAATTTAATAGGTAAATTGCAGTCAACTTGAGATTATCCTAAAACAGAGCACGAAGCAATGAATGAAATGCTATTTCATGTTTTTTTTCATATTTTTTTTGGATTGCGATTTTTATTTGAATTATTTTCATTTTTATTAAAAATAAGTTGGAAAACAAATAAAACAATGAAGAAAAAGGGGAAAATAAAACTGAATTCAAGAAATTAAAGAACAAAAACCAAAAAGAACCAAAAAAAATACAAAAACAGAAAACCTACAAAAAAAAAAAAACAAGAAAACCAAAAAAAACAAGAAAACCAAAAAAAAACAAGAAAAACCAAAATAAAGCAAAAACCCACCACGTCCTCGTCGTTGCTTCGGGTACCTAATGCTAAGAGTGGGAAATATCCCCAAATGTTATGTACACATACATACATACATACACACATACATGCAAACGTATATATGTATATATACATATACGAATATATACACACACATACACAAGCGCGCGCTTGTGTATGTGTGTGTATATATTCGTATATGTATATATACATATATACGTTTGCATGTATGTGTGTATGTATGTATGTGTACATAACATTTGGGGATTATTTGGGGATTTTGTTTTGGGGATAATGTGTTTGGGGATTTCGTGTTTGGGGATTATGTGATTGGGGATTTTGAATTTGGGGATTTTGTGTTTGGGGATTTTGCATTTGGGGATTTTGTGTTTGGGGATTTTGATTTGGGGATTTCGATTTGGGGATTTTGTGTTTGGGGATTTCGTAGGTAACCCCAAAAAAATATGTAACTCAAAAAAATCGCGTTGCGTTAGCATAGGAAAATAGCGAAGTAGTTTTAAACTAATTTATTTATTTTCTTAACTATTTCCAGAGGCTAATTATAACGTTGCTCCAAGCTAATCAAAATGGGCGTTCCAGCTGGTGATGTCGAAAAGGGAAAGAAAGTTTTCGTGCAGAGGTGTGCACAGTGCCATACTGTAGAAGCCGGCGGAAAGCACAAGGTTGGGCCAAATCTTCATGGTCTCTTTGGACGCAAGACTGGACAAGCGCCTGGATTCGCATACACAGATGCCAACAAATCGAAAGGTATTACCTGGAATGAGGACACACTGTTCGAATATTTGGAGAATCCAAAGAAATATATCCCTGGCACAAAAATGATCTTTGCTGGCCTGAAGAAGCCACAGGAGCGTGGTGATCTTATTGCTTACCTGAAGGCAGCGACAAAGTAACTGCCCATCGACTATCAATTTAAACAATTTTTAGAAAATTCAACAATTAAGGGCGTGTGTTGCCGTTATCGAGTTCTTTCAAAATTAGTATTAAATGGAACCTGGAGATGCGGTAGTGTCTACCGAAAACAACACACCACCAAACTAATAAATTTACTTTATTTATCTTATTTTTAAGATTACCCTTATGTGAAAGAGAGAACGGTAATAAACAATGACAACTGCATGTTTTAATATTTTTTATTTTTGAGACTCAGCAAATTTTGAAACTTCATTAAATAGAGAGAATGAGTTTTAAAGTTAGGCGACGAATTTTATATTAGGGTCTCTAAAAACATCTCAAGCTGATTTTTATATTTTTCGCTGAATTTGATATCTAATGTAGCGCGCGAAATAGGAAAAATGCCGTCCTGGTTTCCAATGGCTGTTAGTTAATTCGTATCGGCCTAAAAAGTGCGTACCATGAATGACGAATGGGTGGAGGTGCTAATGAATTAGAGAAATATCTTTAGCCGGCAAGTAAATATTAGATCAATAAAGCATATGCAATGCATGGATATTTTCTAATTACTCTTTGTCTCGTGAGCGATCCTGCGAAGGGTTGTCTGGAGACAGTTTATGATCCTTTGTTCCTGTAGAAAGTGAGTTTGTGAGGAAGTATCCTTTGTCCTCTAAAATAGTATAAATGGGGTAGCACTTGGATGGTACGGGCAAATCTACTGTCGGGAACGGCGACGGGTTGATGTAAAAACGAACGTTATACTAAATATTTTTTTTTGAATTATCACAGCAACAGGCGAAACAATTACCGAATTTTCTTTTTATACTTTTCTCCGTTTACAGTTTTTAAAATTATTTTAGCTGCTATTTTCTCCGATGCGCAGCTGTACTCACCTAACGATTGTCTTAAAATAATCAGGTAAAATTTAAAAATACCGCCAAACTGTCATTCCGAAAATGAGGTTCTCTGTGAAAAATATCCCAGAGGAAATTTCTGCAGTACATAGACGGGAAATTCGTTGCTGAATGTCACTTGGCGAAGAAAGCACAGCTGAGTTTCTATTCTTTTGTTGTTATAGCCGTGGTTGGGGCTCCGCTTCTTGTGCAATATTGGTGTAAAAGAGCAGGTTCACTTTGGGAATTAGGATATTGTAGGTGAGTGGTTGGCTCAAAATTAAGACAATTTTCCTCTACGTCGTGGAAGGTCAAGTGCGACCACATTTGGAATCGGACACCCCTGCGATCGTAATCATTAAAATTATTTAATTTTAGATAACATTCCCATTGGAACATTTGTTTCCGTTGCAATGCGCTGGACAGTGCACCTCGATGGTGGTCCTAGGAGAGTCAATCATGCCGCTGCTGCAGTCGGTGACTGTATATTTTCGTTTGGGGGCTACTGTACGGGCGGCGAGTACAAGCATTACGGCCCCATAGACGTCCATGTCCTGAACACCAACAACTTCAGATGGTCCTTGGTGCCACCCAAAAAGGATGAGCGCGGATTCTCCTTCAAGTACCCAGACGTTCCTTTTCAGAGGTATGAATTGCTTCTCCAAATGTTGTCAGCCACTGATTCTTTTTGTTTCAGGTACGGGCATACGGCAGTTGCTTATAAAGATAATATTTACTTGTGGGGTGGACGAAATGACGATGCGTCTTGCAACCTTCTCTATTGCTTCAACACAAAAACCTTAAGCTGGTTGAAACCTACAGTTTCTGGAGCAATACCAGGAGCCCGCGACGGCCACTCCGCATGTGTAGTTGGACACTTTATGTACATTTTTGGCGGATTCGAGGACGATATCGATCAATTCTCTTGTGATGTCCATTGCCTCAACCTGGAGACTATGGAATGGAAGTATATACAGACCTTCGGGGATCCGCCCTCGTTTAGAGACTTTCACTCTTCTGTTGCGATAGACAATCGTATGTACATTTTTGGCGGCAGGGGAGATAAGCATAGTCCGTACCATAGTCAAGAAGAAATCTACTGTCCAGAAATAGTCTACCTCGATTTGCAAACATACGTTTGGCACAGACCAAGCACTGTTGGAAACGTTCCAGTGGGAAGAAGGAGTCATTCCATGTGTAAGTATCCTAGTTGGGGTTGAGGAATCTTCAAAGATTGAGCTAGTTTTTTACGTACTTAAGGTTTGTGAACTAGAGCGTTAGTAGTATGCAATGTTTAAAGTTTAACAGCATCGTCCCGTAAAATTTCAGGACATCTCGGGAAACCTATGTACTATACGATAAGACATATTTTGTGATTAATAGTGAAAGTTGCCTTTTTACCTGACTGGACTCACATCACTAATAGTTTCAGAGGTCATATTTGAGTGCAGCAGTGCACGGCTGATTATGATTTTAGGGTAATCTGATTCCAATTCACTTTTAATAAATTGTCAAGTTTAGTGCACTGCAAATTCACTATCGCTAAATAAATTAATATTAATATATTAATGAATGTAGGAGCCTCTGTTTTCATAAAACGAAAATAAATTCATGTGAAAGTAAAATTGTATTCAAAAGCTAGTCGCTTTACAAATTATTATGACTCAAACATGTTTAATTTAGAATTCTGTTTTGTAAAAAAAGATAAATAATTTTCGAACGAAACAACAGAACAAGTTGTCTTCTGTATCAAGAAAAAAAAAAACGTGATTGTAAAAGAGTTGATACATTTAGCGAGATCTAACCCATTCTAAATAATCATTTCAGTCTTAGAAAGTCAGATTTAAGAATCCTCAATGTTATCCTCTCTCTAATCGTGGTTTCCTTACAGTTATTTATCATGACCTTATATACATGTTCGGCGGGTACAATGGTCTCTTAGACCAGCACTTTAACGACATGCACTGCTTTGACCCAAAGACGAATCGATGGAGTTTGGTTAAAACCAAAGGAAAAATGCCCTCTGCCAGAAGGCGACAGGCTTGTTTGGTGAAGGGCACAAAGATGTTCTTATTTGGCGGGACAAGGTAATATTAAAACTTTGCGTCGCCGTCGAACAATCTATTTTTCTTTCTTTTATATATAGTCCATATGCTCCTGCACCAAAGGATGCGATTCCACCTCTAATTGACAACAACGATGTGCACGTTCTTGACTTTGAACCGACTCTGAAGACTTTGGCATTAATGGCCGTGATAGAGAATCGTCTTGATCCTTCCTGTTTACCTAGGGAAGTTTGGTAAGTGGTGTGTGTTTTACAGAAGAATTGTAGTTTTCTTATAGACTTGTTTTCAGGTGGGAGATCCATGTGATGACAACACCAAATTCGATTAGTAGACCTATTAATCACGCCGGTTAGGGCATCGATCTCCCAAAAATAGTTTTATCCCGTGAAATATGAAAAGTTTAACAAACATGAGATTGTAAACTGTTTAAGACGTTAGTTATTTCCTGAAATTTGAAAGATAAATTTATCATTTTGACTGCAATTGAATTGTTTTGTTTTATGATCAATCTATTCACATAAAAGCTCGACAATATTTTGGAAATCGTTTTACACAATGTCACTCCGAAGCGCTACGTTCAAAGTTTGTGCTTTCAACTTAATGTGCTCAAATTTTTGGTGAAATGAAATAAACTTATTTTCAAAAATTTGTTTTAATTTTAATTGGAATTGGAGAACTATTGTCACATCATACCAAAAGAGTATTGCATAGGTACATATATTTACATATATGACGGACGGAACCGCTCAATTTCTTGTCCACAAATTTGGCCACAAACATATCTTAATGGGAAGAGATAAAATCTATTAGATGCGCTATTGCTGTTGACTCTTTCGCATTTCAAGGATATGATAAGTAAAAGCAGAACATCGACTAGCCGCTAGAATTAATGTTGTCTATATATTGCTTGTGATCAAATTGTTTTCTTAAAATTTCGTTTGTTTAGGAAAATTATTCAATCCATTCCCAAAAAAGTAAATATATTATTTTTTATAGGTAAAATATAATGTTTTTTATTAAATATAAATAACAAAACCCTTAAAATACAAGCGATCTAGGGGCTTAAACGAGTACCTTTTTATTTGGACTTAATGTACGTGGAATCTCTTGCTCTTAGTGCTGTGACCATTGAATATTTTTCAGATCGATTCCTTCCTGTACCATTTCCCACAGTGGAGACATTTCGCGTAATCTTTGTACGTGCTTTATGATTTTCTTTGCTGTGTAATCAACCTCCTCCACGGTCGTAAATCGACCAATTCCAAATCTTGAAAAGTTACACGATGTCAAAACTATGTTTTATTATTTAATTAGTTACCTGATAGAACTGTGCGCCAAATCTTCATCTGTTCCGATAGCTCGTAGGACATAAGAAGGTTCTAGAGAAGCCGACGTGCAAGCCGAACCACTAGACAGAGCGACATCTTTTAAAGCCATTAAAAGTGATTCCCCTTCTACGTAGGCAAACGACAAATTTAAACAACCTGAGTAGGTTTGTTCGGCATCACCGTTTCTAATAACTTGCGGTAATGCTGCACAAATCGTCTCTAAAAGCCGATTTGAAAGATATTGAATCCATTTATGATCATATGACATTTCTTTCTGTGAGATTTCACATGCTTCTCCAAGGCCAACAGCCAGAGGTGCTGGCACTGTTCCGCTCCTTAAACCACGTTCTTGACCGCCACCGCTTTGTATGGGTTCGAGCCTAACACGGGGCCTTCTGCGGACATATAGAGCGCCTACACCCTTCGGGCCATACAGTTTATGTCCAGAAATCGACATTAAATCAATGTTCATTTTGTTAACGTCCAATGGCACTTTTCCAACTGCTTGAGCGGCATCCGTGTGAAAGAAAACTTTTTTCTCTCGGCAGAGCGCTCCAATATCTGCGATTGGCTGCATTACACCTAAAATGTCGCGTTTTTAGTTAGGTAAAACTAAAAAAATTATTCGCTTACCAATTTCGTTATTCACCGTCATAATTGAAACCAAAGAAGTCTCCGGCGACAGAGCGACTTCTAACTCCTTCATGTCAATAATGCCGTTCGTCTGAACAGGTAGGTACGTTACGGTGAAGCCTTCGGCCTCTAGAGCTCGACAGGAGTCCAGAACACATTTGTGTTCTGTTTGCGTAGTAATGATGTGTTTTTTCTTGGTTCCATAAAACCTTAAAAGGGTGTAGAAAGATTATTTCGTGATTAAGGTAAACTATTATTGGCATTATCTAAAAGAACTTTGACTGTTACATAGATATAAATGACAATTTTGAGCCCAATATTTTACTTTATGTCTGCACATCAAACTATGTAGTCTTAAATGTAAAATTTGAGAGATCGGCGAAAAAGGATGTTATTGTAAAAGCTAGCAGAAGCTATTATTTTGCCTCCATACAATATATCGGTGGCAGTGATAATAATTTTGCTTCTATCTGTTGTAATTTCTTAAATAAATTCCTCTTGATTTTTTCGACTGAATGACCTCTTTCTTCAGTAGCTGAAGCATAATTTCTCGCATTCCTTTAAAACTACATATTTACCTTTCCTTTTGAATATAAACTGTGGGATGAAATATGCGTTTAAATTTACCTAGCTACACCTTTAACAGCGATGTTATTCGATTCAGTAGCTCCAGATGTGAAAATAATTTCACGAGGATCTGCACCAATTAGAGATGCTACTTGTTCTCTTGCTTTTTCAACAGCTTTTTCTGTTTCCCAGCCGTAAGCATGTGTTCGAGAATGTGGATTGCCGTAATAGTTTGTGAGGTACGGCATCATTACGTCTAGCACTCGGGGGTCCTGATAAATATAGGTAAAAAAATAACGATTTTTATTTGGTACCTCTTAAATGAAGATATTTGTTTTGAACAATTGACAGATACATAATTAATGACGAATGCGTTTAAAAACTAAAATCCGATTGCGCAAAAGTTTAAAATAAGCATAAAAGAGGATCAATTTGATACAATTACAAAGGTCTTGGATTAAAAATAGTTGTAGTCGGAAGCCAGAAAAATTTGTAAATTTAAAGGCAGACCTTCTGATGATGATCTTTGATTTTCAAACTCTTCTTCTGAAAGTATGTAAGTATATATCGTTTAAATATTTTTAAGTACATGTAATATACAAATATTCTTCGTTTAACATCAACATTTGACTCACAGTTTTTCAGTAATCGTAACTTACTATTTAACAATATGAGAATATTAGAAAAGGATTTATATCAATTGTTTTATCAAAATTATTCTTTAGAAATCGTTCAAACCCAAAATTTGCCTGAAATTAATTGCAAACCAGAAAAGGGGAATTCTATAATTTCCTTTATCGATTTTTAAACGGTTTGTAAATCATTTTACTAAGGAAAGAAAAGGGGAAAAATAATGAAAAGAATTGTTTTCGAGTGAAACAAAAACAATAACGTAAATATAAACCAAATGTCCTTTGAATTAATATGATAGCATTGTGGTGACCTTGTATAAAATACTCCCCTCGAATATGTTTATTAGCTTATAGACTACTAGTCTTTTATACAAGGTCTAGACTATGTTTTCGAGTTGAAAACATGAATGCTTCATTCTTGAACATTTTCTAATTAATACGCAATATTTGTAAGATCATATGTATGTACAATATAATATTTTAATATTTCCTCCTTTAAATATTAATACCTCTTTGGACTCTTTTATGCTTGAATTTTGCTGTATGTATATTCAATTTTAGGAAGAAACCGTACGCATGAATCTGTTTTTTGCGCGTTAAAAGAAAAGTGCATAGAACAGGGCTTATATAATTATCATGAATGCGAGGGTTTCACTTACAAGGGGCGTTGTAGCCTGAGCGTCAAGGTACAGAGGCCTTCCCACAATAACTTCATCCGCGATGCTAAACCTTTCCTTAGTCGCCGATCCATCTAAAACTCACAAGTTCTAGATTTATAACCTCAAAAGAAAGTGAATATTTACCTGTGCCAAGGTGACGGACATTCGGAATTTTGCTCGATCTCAGTCGACAAAAGCGAAGCATCGTATTTTGCAAAGTACTTTGCTTATAAACACGTATAACACTAATCATCTTGAACAACCCCGTCTCTTCAAAATAATAAACGCCGGAAGAATTTCGTCAGGGAACTGCGACTGAGATATGTCAAACTACTCAGCTGATGTACATCCACAGTCCACACATTCCACTTGCTCATGTTTTTGTTTACCAGCTGTTCACGAATAAAGTCTCCACGGCGGAGACTTCTTAAGGGCATTTCTTTGGAAAAAGTCAACGTGAGTGACATGCAGAAGAGAGGAGGGCGAGTGGATCTTGATGACACCAACGGAAGCGCGACGGCGAGAATGTTGAGAGGAAATTGAGTTTCCAGGTGCTTCGAGTGCATTTCTTTGTGATTTATAACAATTGCACCAATTCGAACAAAAAGTACGCCGTGTAGTCTGTAAAGAATAATGTATTTTTAAAGCAAAAAGTGATTTTTCAGTGCGTGCTGCAATGGCTAGACGGTCATCCAACGGTAACGAGGAAGTCGACGAGCTCGACAGTCCCACGGAAGAAGGAGTTGAGGCGGGATCCCTTGCCATTAAGACCAATGATAAAACAAAAGGTAAATAATTCTGTTGTTTGTGCTTATTATTTCAATTTTAAGCACGTTTACCGAGCAAGCTCCTATCGTTTTCACAAATACGAAGTCCCTAAAGTGTTGGCCTTTATTATTGTTTACTGAATTGACTTTTGAGCCATAAAAATATCTGATGAGTGGTGAGGTGACTAATTTATCTTTTGTAAATTGGATTTGGAAACATCGCGTGTCGGTATGGCCTTATTTCTAGATGTTTTGAATCATACCTGACGATTTTTTTAGCTTGACAAAATATGGTCTAAACTCTAAAGTAGAATGGGGCTTAAATAATTCAAAAGTTCATGATTGGGTTTCATTTTTATAAAACTAATAGCTGTTTGATGTTATCGAAAAAAGTGGAGAAATGGAAAGCAAATTTTTATAGACAAAACTCACTTTTTAACTTCTTATTTGGAAGTTATTATAATGGTATATATAAGATGGTCGCGGACGTAATTGGAAGGCGACAGGAAGTGACGTGAGTTCTCTAAAATTCATGCTATCAAACGACAAAATGCCGTTGTATAATCACAATTTGAGCAAAAAATTCTGAAGCATCCGACTTCTTGTTTTTGTTTGATAAGATTCAAGAAGGCCATCAACTTCACGAATGCAGAAAAATTGCTGTCGTACGATATCAGGATAATGTTACCAATTTTTGAATTACATTACATTATTAACGTGTGGGGCTTTTTATATTTGAAAAATCATTAAGAAGCGTAGCTTTTTTGGCTAACAAAATTAATACTTCGGGAGTGAAATTTCCCAGGAAGTAGGAAGGAAGTGAATTTTCAAACAAAATGTAAATTTTAATTTTGAACCTGCCTTTCACAGTGGTAGACGGAATGCGTTATTAGGGGTAAGGTAGTAGGGGACTAGAAGCCCCCAGGGTGCACTTAGAAGCAAGCTTTATTTTTTAATCCTGCAACGGACAGAATTTAAGCCAGGCAAAATTCGAGGTGAGCCTAAACCTGTGCTGTCTTATCGGCCCGCGGATCTCGTCAGATGTTCCTAAAAGTCGAGTTCCGCATCCACTTCACCCATGTGCCGAGATATTTCAATTGTAACTTACAATTAGAGTGTCCACCAAACTTATAATGACAAAATGTAAAATAAATACCGCTCATATTTATTTATTTTTCCGTCCATTTTAGAATTATGGCAGCGACCAACAAGACGGTCTCCATCCACCGATGGGAAAACAGCTTTGCGGTTCGAAATTCCATTTGCTCGCATAATGCCACCGGAAGGTGAAAATATAAATGTAAAGAGATTTGTTGTGTATGATCTCTTAGTAAGGCAAGATTCTGCCTCAATAGACCCAAATCCCGCTGCTATTGAACGGAGGTACACAGATTTCTTCAATCTCTTCAGCTTCTTAAAAAAGGACTTTCCGAAGCATATGGCAAATGTAGTGTTCCCCAAGAAAGTCATAATGGGAAATTTCTCTTCAGATCTTATTGCGGAAAGAAGCACAGCTTTTGAGGCTCTTTTGGACCATATAACAAGCACACCAAGTTTGCGGGACTCGCCTTATTTTCTAAATTTTTTGCAGGACATGGAGCTGACTAAAGCTTGCCAGCTTTTGGATGAACGTCGCAATGAACAAGCTGTTCCAATTCTTGAAAATTGTTTTCGACTTCTAAACAAGGTTTATATGGACCGTTCGAAGCCGGTATTAATGATATTATGTAGATTAGTAGCTGCATGCACGACATCACCTGTTCCTCATCCTTCGGCTGATAAATGGGCTGAACTTGCGTTAAGAAGATACGAAACTGTGTGTGATACCGATTTGCTGCCTCTCTATATTCCACTTCTTCACACGTGCTCTCACTTATGGTACTTGTTTATAGTATAACTGGATGTTTAGTTTATTTTAATTTTAATTTATGTCAGGTGGCAAAGGGGTCGGGATAAAACACTCATCACGGAGCGCCTGAACGACATGTCTAGGAAGGGAATTAAAGTTACAGGAGGGCTAACTCTTACTCAAGCCATTCATAATCTGGATCCAAGAACTGAAATTATTTAACATATTCCCTTCATAGTTGTGAGTTTCATTTCCAGGTCACGTGTTCTAAAAACAATTAGCTTTTTTGATTTACTGAAGAGCTGAAATTCCTTATGGTATTTGCAAATTAATGACTACACAAGTGCAAATGCGCATTCAAATAAAAGATGTCAATTAATTTTAATTTTAAAAATTATAATTTTGGTAGTTTGACTTTGAAGCATTTACATAGTCCATTTTACGAAAATAGATGCCTTTCGTTATAGTCGGAAACTTCTCCACTTTAATAACGCATGATAGATCTAGGACCTAGATTCTAGGTAGTGAAGATTTTTCGTCCAAGGGTTTCTAATTTTTTCACTGAAACTTTGAATATGTGGTGTTCATTATTTGATCCATTAATAGTAAACACACAATCAACAAGCAAGTTATTTTTCAATGCATGCTTACTATATTAAAGCAGCTGATGCACAAATACAATGTCACCGATCATTGTAAGGAGGGCGGATAATTGGATTATCCCATAACAAGCCTCTAAGGGTAAATCTAACAAATCTGCGTTGTAAAGATTTGATACCATCAATATGGACTCGAAAGTTTGTAATTAAAGCTTAGAAGTTTGTGGCATTTACAGAAAATGCTACACAATTGTTAATGTTTAGTTTAAAATTGTTGTGAAAACACCATGTTTGAGAAGCGATAAATGTTTTTGAACCGCCAGGTAGTTTTTGGTATTTTTCGTGAAGCGGAAAAATTCAATGTCATCACTCCTTACCGTAAATCAGGATTTCGCAAGCTTTGAGAAAGAGTGATGTTTGTTATCAATAGATAAGATAATTTACCAGAAATCTAAACCAAAGAATATGGAACCATGTTACAAAGAATGTTTACTCTATTTTTAAGATGCAGTTATTCCCAGAGAATATTTTCCTGTTTGATCCAAATCTTAATTCTCATTTAAATTGCATAATAAAGGAAAAGGACGGTGGGAAATGCGGCAAACACAACGATACCCAAACGAACTTAAAAATTTTGCAAAAAGTAGATAGTGTTAAGGAAGTCTAATGCAAGAAAGGGATAACAATTTGAGGGGAAATGAAATGAAAATTGAAACACATCTATGGGGTTTCTCATTATTTAATTACAAATTTACCATACCTGCATCTCTTTATAATTGTTAAAACAAACCACATTTTATTATTTAAGCTGATAGCAAAACATGCACATTATTATTTAATAATTAATTTCTCAATTCGTACTACTTTTCGAATTAATATCGAAATTTGTAAAAATTCTCTCAGAAAATCAAGCCCACCTTGTACTCACCCGCTAGAGGCACACGATCAATTCAATAAGATGGAAAACAACAAGATGAGCGTATCCGTTTTTAATGCTTGCTTAAAATCAGACCTTTCTTATATCAGAACATGGCAAGGGGAGGGCACTAATACCAAGCATGCATGCATTATGAATTAATATTTTTTAGGCAAATTCTATTGAAATTTAGTTATTTGTAATAAGTTTTGCTGAAGATTTAAGCTATTTGACTTGGTTTTGGCAACACTGTTTTTAGCAACATTTTCCTAATTAATGTCCACCTAGACTAGTTGGCGTTAAATCTTTAAAAACATCTCAAATTTTGTAAAATGGACTGTAGTAATTAAAACAATACGTACATGTTATACGTGCTGACCTGAAAATGATATCTATTTTATGTTGAATACAGTAAATACAACAGGGGAATACGGTAATCGAATATACAATTATTTTATGTTTCAACTTTTATGCGCATTTACACTGCAAAAAGCAATATATTTTGTTTGCGATTAGGCACTCTTGTTCTCATTTTTCACTTTTAATAGAAAATATTCTATAAGGTAGTTCTAGTTTTTTATAGGCGGCAAGAGATATGAATATTTAGGATTTGTTTAATATGCTTAGATATTTCTTCTGACTTTCTGATTTTTCATGGCTTTTATTTTATACTTTAGTAGTTTTACATAAATTTTAACTATTTTTTTGTGGTTTTAAAGCTAAACAACATTTATTTGTTAAAACTAATATACATAATACATACTCTTAAAATTAAAATAGCTTTGCAATCATAACCCGTCAATTGGATTCAATAGACTGATTCTAAGAATTGTTACAAGAAATAAACACATTTTTATTTTAATAAAAAATGTACATCGGACATAAAGTTGTTTAGTACTCTCCAAACCTTTCCAATTTTTCTTTTTGAAAAGATTAATTAATCTGTATTCTTGATTCCAAACGATTCAAATCTTTTTGGAACGTAGAGCATTAAAAGCAAGTTGGCAAGCTTACTAATAAAACGAGAATGCTTTTACGTAACAGTAATGTGATCTGAAATTGGATATTATGTATATCCTATAGTCAAAATACTTTTAACTTTTAGTGCATACTAATCAGTAACTCTTAATTTAGCGGGGACAAACCTTATGTCAGCGGTAAATTAAGTCAGCTCTTGTTTTATAAACATTTATTTACTAACCAGAAATAGCATTTCAATTGGTTTTCACAAAATTCCTGTTTGTAGGTATATAAATCAGTTCTCCGTAAGAATAATGGTTTTTATGTCTTCTTAGTTCATTTGCTCAATAAAAGGCCCTCTTAACCATGAAATTCTAATTTGATGGGGCAATAAACAGGCAGCGGAGCAATGCAGTAGGCATACTAAATAGAAGTCTTGCATTTACCTTCAGTGGAAATTGTGGCATTTTTCTTGTGTATCAAGCAACAATTTTATTTTAACACATTAAGTTTTATTATTTGAAATATTCAGTACATTCTGTAGTCCTGAGGACTCATTTTATTTATCGTAAAAACTACAATTGTAGAAACTTATGAAACGAAGTCTTTAGGTATTTTTAGCACGAAACAAAATTTTGCACTTTTTCAAATAAAACAGTCACAGAAGGAATTATCTGATATTTAATCACTGCGAATATCCTTACTGTCATCAAGTGAATTTGGTTTCTTGAATTTCTGTCGAAATTTTAAGAAATATAAATAATAAAATAAAATGAAACTTGCACACTAACGATTCATTTTGGACCTAGAAAACCAACCCCTACAGCCCCAATTACCCAGAAAACTCAAAATAGATGTTACACGCTAATCATATTTCATAAATATAGTTGAAGGTAGGTATAGGCTTCTCTTTGTATTTCATTTTGAGTATTTTGGACGCTCCAAGATTTTCAAAATTGGTCAAAATACGTTTTTCTCACTTTTCCATTCAATTTTTCTCGAAAACTTGATGACTTATATTTTAAATTTCAAATTATTAATCGATTAAAAATATGTACACTTTACATATACATATGTACATATATTAATTGTACAGTAGGAAACTGTGTGGCCTGTGTTATTCAATTTACAACTGCTTTTTTTCGACCTCAAATATTCATCGTTATTGTTGTCGGGCAATTTATACAAAATCTTCATGAATTACATAGATATTTTAACCCTTCCTCGTGAATCAATCTATCTAATCGTGAAAACCGGAGCAAAATCCGTACAATACAAATATATTTAGTATTTACGGAAAGAAACGCGACGCGGTGGGAAATTCTTTTTTATAAGAAGTATTGATATATGTATGTACATATGTACAAACATATGTAGCATGTTTTCTTTATGGCAGGAAGCGATTCAGATTAACGTGATCACGGGGGATTCGGTCTACCGAGTCTCTACTGATAACATAACATAGGACTACAAAATTGGAAATTATACGGACATTTCATTGCACTTAATAAAATGTCTCAATCAAGCCTCCACCCTCATACAGCTCACATACGAATTTCGGACTTCTGTGGTTCAGTGGGAATACTTCCGAATTGCAAGCAAATGTCTATATTACATTACGTTATATCAAAATCACAACCATGTCCTGTATAATGGGTATATCGTGTTACGAGGATTACCTGTATTTTAATAATGCACCCTCGTCATACATACATACATATATAAATTAAATTGAATTGAGTTTTTATCTGAAAATATGAAACCAGTAGTCGTCATTTACACATTTAACAGACCAATAATGGCTTAATAGTTTATCTTACATAATACATACATACATAAAATATAATTAAAGGATTTCCTTTAATAATTCCTGATAAATTCTGTTAAAATATGCTTTGGCGGTTAAATTACATTTAATTTTGTTATTAAAATCTGATAAAAGGCTGCTTCATTTTTTTTATTTAATGTAAAAATAAAAGCTACTAAATAGCCTGAAAAGAGGGTTGCTTCTTTTATCTCAAGAGCAAAGAGGAGTTTTCTTAAAATCCAATTTCCACAGATGATACTCGCTGTTGCTAATGCGAAGGAAACTCTATTATTTGAGGAATAAATTGAGTTCGAGATTACATTTACTTTTCGAACGCCTCAGTCATCAGCGGCGGCGATTCAACAGAAATTGTGTTTGCACTTTAGTCACTATTTACATTTCAATGACAAAATTGATGGGCGCGAATGGAAGCTCCAGACAGAACGTACGCAACATGATGAACATTTTCCTGCCGAGCCGACACCTTTATTGGTCTCATGTTTAGATAGAGGACATTGTCTAAGTCGCCTTTAATTGAAATTATGATTACCATCTGTGTGCGTTTCCCTATCTAAACAAAAATTCGACAATATTTCCAAAGAAAAGTTAAGGCGGGTGGATTTCTGCATTTATGAATTCATTATTTTTGAAGTTAAATTTTCTACAATGGCCTCAGCATGACAAAATTTATGGGAGAAAATTGGAAAAAAAGCGGTATCGCTAAAATCAAAATTTGCAAAGGTGGAAAAATTGTCTAAAAAACAAATGTTTGTTACGATGATTTATGAAATTACGCTCATTGTTACTTCATGGTCTTCAGCCATAGAAGAAATGAGAAATAATAGCTTCTGAATATATTTCATTACAAGGTTCTTTTAATTGGGATAGAATTGTATGTACATATGTATATGTATATAATGTCTTAATCAAGTTTTTAAAATTACCAGATAGAAAATTAAAAACATTTTACATCCAAAAGTGTTAAAATAATGTTAATAAACAAAACGATTACATTATAAACTTTCAATAAAGTAAATTTTATTTTATTGTTTTTTAAATACCATAGCGTGTCAGCTAGTTATTGATAATATCAGTTTGGATGTTGAGCTTTTAACAACAAATAAGAAAGTTTGCAGATGGCTTAAGTTTTTAAGAAAAAAGGGTCATTACAATTTTATGGGCAGTTGACTTTTCCTCTCTTTATGTATACAATTCTATTTCAGTAAGACCATTCTTAAATTTAAACAGCTGTTATTCTTTAGACTATAAAGTTTAATTTCAAACGTCCCTGTGACCCCGGTAAAAAGAGTCCTTCACCATCTCTCAGTATATGACCAGAGATGAAAAAACCAAGCCACTGGAAATGTTTTCCACCTCAGGAAGAAACTAACAGTCCGTAACCTATTATTTATACCATTTCACAAGCACCCTCGATCCGATTTGTTTCTGTTTTCCTTCATCTTGGCCTTTCTGGAATCACACAAATCGTACACCATAGGAAATTAGATAGTATACCTATTGATGTACATGTGTTTGTATACATGCTCGGCACATCACGACACACAGTGATTCAGAAAAGGGGGAAGGCGAAACGAAGGGTTCATAAAACACCTATAAAGGTAAGATACGACCCCACTCTTTGTAAGACCTTTCACTTTTCGGGAACCGCGGATACCGTCGTAAGGCCAGTAAGTAAGGCTTTCTTTTGGCGGGAGCTTTCGACTAACATCCTTTTAAATATCAAAGAGCGCTCCAGTTGCCTTTAGAAAGTGGAGTGAATTGCGAGAATCAATAATAATCAAGTTACTTGCTCAAAGTTCAGCTGATACGCATTTTATTACAGGAAATTGATTTAGGTAAACCAAAGAGATATTCGGTAAATACGACGGCTTTAATTTTTGAATTATTTATTTGGACGTCCTATAACACTAGAACCTGATTTGAGGATATCTTGAAGAAAAGAATTGGGCGCGCTTTGTATTAGAGAATATCTTTTAACAAATTTACAATGAAAAATAAATATTTATTATTTCAACAGTATAAAAAAAAAGACTAATGATGACAATTAATAATTTCATCAATAAGTGAAGTTAAGTTTTTTAATAAAATTTTAGAACCCGTGGACATGATCATTACTTTAAAAATTTAATAGCGGTCGATTTTTTAACACATTTGACCCGTTCTAACTTTGGTTATCAGTACCAGCATTTTTTGCGGCCGTACAATTTGTTAGCCTAAAAACAAACCCAATCGTCAAAGTTACGGACGTAGGTAATATGATTATGGGCGTAAAATAATGCTGATAACGACAATCAACATTTTTACAGGCTAGCTTTAAAATCCCGGAAAAATTTTAGTACTTATGTCGGGAACATTACTAATAGTTCGAACGGGGCAATTGAAATATATATTAATCATTTAAGGCTTTAGCTATTAATTAACTTTTTCTAAATTATTTAACGATTTTTTCACACAATTTATATACGTTCAAATTGCGGGCTTTGCTCTTTCTGATCCTATAGAATTGGTCTCGCAAAAAACGCTGACATAGAGGTATGTAGGTACATGCCGACATGCGCATTCATTTTAGATGAATAAAAGTTAAAACAATCAATATTAATTAAAGATGACTAAAATATCTTTTGTTTCAATGTATTTTATTAATTTCATACTATTTTATTAAAAAATTAATATAAAATATTTATTTCCGGAGTTTGTGGACGCCTTTGAATTGTAAAATCCTTGTGTACAATACCTTGTGTACCAACGTCCTCTGTATAAAAAAGTAGTGATGCTTCAGTAAAGAAGAGTTTCCAGTAATTAACATGCTTTCTAAAAAGGCTGTAAACTAAATTTTAAATTCTTCACATTTTTGCAGTGTGCCGCTTCATGATAATTTGGTACTTTTATGGAATAGGATTTAAAAGTAGTAGCTCAATTTTGCAAACATATTTCTTTAGAAATATAGGGTGAACCTTTTTGAAAAAAGTCAAAACAGAAGCCTAGTTCGCCATGACTAAATTTCATCGCACTCTATTAGTCTATTACCATAATAGTTAGATGTCGAATTTACGATAAGACATGACTTGGGATTGAAAGGAGATTTTAATGCGTCTTTTAAAGTTTCTTTACGTGAGTTTTAATTCTTCCTTTAACGCGGTTGCAATGTAAACGGTTTACAAATTGCGGAAAGATCCGCTTAATGCAATTATAATTTCTATAATAGCGCGTTTTAAATTATCGCCTCTTACCTTTTTATTTTTTTAAATTGTTGCCATTTCAATTTTGATGAAACTTGGCTAACATTTTCTACATGGCAATATCTCGGATATGTTCATAAATGTGGTGAATCGGTCAAGGGGGAGTTTAGGATTCCTTTATGTAAAAATCATTTAGATCCGATATAGATATTTCTTGTATTCTTTCGTTGTTATCGATTGATCATTTTTGATACACATTTTAAATTAACAATCAGAAGAGTGGAAACATTTTAAATGGAAATTGGTGATATTCATGAAATTGAGGTGAATCTAACGAAACTCCCTTGACTTGGTCGAAAACAAGTGCTAAGAAAACGAAATCAAATACTCAAGGAAGCACATTCCCCATTACCTTGAAGAATGCCCCGATATACTTACCAAAAATTTGTTCGAAGTGAATTAACATGTGAATCGTGCCCCCAAAAAACTATGGGTGGTAACTATTATTAAAAAATTAAATTCTTTAAGAGAGTTTATAATAATATCTTTGGAAAAGTTTTCTATTGCTTAAAATTGTTATTCATATGAAGATAAGTTTGTTTTGTCGAATAAAAATTTACAATCGTTTAAAATTGAGCTTCCTTAAATCGTTGTAATCATCAGTGATAGTTATCAGGAGGTCTTAAGCTTTTGCCACTTTTGTGCAAAACTGGATGTGTACCTACATATTTCACACACAATCTTACTTACTATATGATGTACATCTCAACTTGGCTAACGATGCCTCAACAGTTTTGTAGCATGTACATACATACATATTTTATTTTGCATAGCGGAGGCTGTTACTGTGCATAATATTACCGTACAGAAACAGTACTATTATATAAGGCTATTAAATTGTTTAATATTTCAGCTTAGGGAGACAGTACTTAACCAAATTATTTCTTCTCATTCGTAATGTACTATAAACTTTTAATACAGGGATGGAAATTCTGTAATCAAAATAAATCTTCTCTTGAAGTGGGATTTAATGTTCGCCACTCTAACCCGGAAATTGAAGACAGCAAACTCGTTGCACCGGCTGGTTTAATTAAAATCACTTTACGTTAATGACCAAACTGAAAGCTTCGTCAAGTGGGTGAGACTTGCAACTTAATTAAATATTAAAATTTCAAATGTGTGTAAGCAATGTTATTGCTGGATTTTACTAAATTCAGAGTTGCGCAAATATTATTCGAATAACAAATAATAACGAAATAACGAATAATAGATTATTCATAACTGACGAATAAATTATGTAAGTTCATTCGTAACATTTATCTGAATAATCAAATAAATTTAATAGTACCTATGTACAATCTTACTCACGAAACAAATAGATAAAGGTTATTTTGAACTTAAAAATATTGCTATGAAAATTCATCGTCAGGGGATTTTAGGAATGTTGATTTTATAAATTTTCTTTTTGAACTTTTTTAAAATTATAATTCTTTTTAAACTTTCCCTAATTTCCCTCGCTTAATTTGTTGGATTCCGATAGCCAATTCTTGCAGAATGTTGTAGGTTGTAGTCAGCGAAAAATTCTTGATTCTGATCGACTGTAGTGCAATGTAATCGAAAATAAATTTTTTGAAGTGTTAAGAACAATTTTTTTTTACTGCTTTTGCAACTAATCAATTCTTAAAATGTTCTATGCGAAAACATAATTTTTTCATCCAAAAGGGAATTGTTTCTTTGATATTTGGATCCATGAATTGTCAAGTTCAACAAAGACATGCATTTATTAATGAGTATGATACTTTATCAATTAATCTAAAAACAATTAATTAATTAATTATAGCAAACACATAACTCTAGTAGTAACAAATTAATGGCAGTTGAGAAAATTATTCGACTATTCACAACTTTTCTCTACTTTATATTATCTAAAACGGGGCAAAATATATTATAGTATATGTACATATCGTTTCTACGGTATTAAACATAAGAACCATTAAGAGCTATAATTTCCTTCCAAGAATGCTCTACATATATATTTATATTGTGTTGTGCCCTGGAATTGGTAAAAGCAGGTGTCTTTGATGGAATCCAATTTTGTTTAATTTTCGTAAATTAATTAGGTACATCGAATAGCTTTTACTGAGTAATTTTCGGCTGTCGACACTGAATGAACAGTTTTGCTATCGCGACGTTACAAAACTGCTTTATTTACTTCTTATTAGATTTAGATAGAACATTATAGAAGAGAGGGAAATTGTCCTAGAAAGTGGCACTAAATTAGTATTTACTTAACCTTGTTGCCGAACGTAAGATATTTGCGTCATAAGCAAAGGACTGGAACGTTTTATTATAAAGCACATATTACTCATCAATTTATGATTTTTATTAGATTTTATAAATGTCAAATAATTCATTGGCGGAGGTTGATTCTGTTATAAAATTGCGTTTCCTATTAGAGTTCATAAAGGCAGTTTGATCCTGCCGAAGCTGCTAAAAATTACATAATTTCGTGCTACATTCTCATTAAGTAGTATGTAGTATGTTGGTGAGAATGCCAAGGGCTCTCTATTTGCTTTCGAACTCCAATTTTCTAGTGAAATTGATTTGATTTCTTAACTGCATTTAGGTACCTTTTATGGTGAAAACTGCTTTTAGAATAAGATCAATTAATTTTATCAAGCAAAAGTAATTAGTAATTTTCTTTTAAAATACATATAAAAAAAATATACGAAGAGGGTTATTAAATCAGGGAAGGGACCTTACCAGTTATGAGGTTTTGTTTTGAAAAAACTTATCTTTTATCTGTTGCTCCCGACCGAATAATAATTTTTGAGGAGACGAAACAGAGTAAGCACAACGACATATGAAATATTTAATTTATTTTTCTTAGTGCTTTTTCAATCAAATTTGAGACGGTAAAATCTGTAATACATGTAAATCTTCAGGCTACTATAGTGAGGTTTATATTTCAATGATGATCAACGGATTTGCATATGTACCTAGATATTATGTATGAAGATGTCGCACGTCGAACAGATTTTGTGACCACGAAAATTTTCATATGTATGTATGTGCAAGCAAAACGATGCTAAACATTTTTGCCGGCCCTGGAATAAAGTTATTCCCTTTCCTGTTTTGGTGTAAATGAAAGGGGCTTGTGGGCAACTAAGGCGAAATGTGAGAGGATTTATTTTAATTTTTCTAGCAATCCTCTGAGTAGCGTGTTTTTTTCAACTCAATGAATAAAATCTAAGGGAAAAAGGAACAATGGCAGATTCAATAAGCCCCCATATTCGAACATGAGGAGGCCGAACTGAACAGATTAAACTCAAAACAGATCCGCCCCAACGGATTGTGTGCCTGGCCAGTTCTATTGACCGGTTGCCGAGTAAAATCGTTTAAAACAAACGGGACAAGCTGCTTTGCCACGCAACAATGATGCCATTGTTGCTTAAGTGTTTGGTCTGATTGTATCCATACACCATCAAGCAAGTTCATCAGACCACGCAAAACTGATGTAATCGCTTCAATATGTTTTGCCTATTCTTACAAACGTTTTATGTAGCAGAAAACTACTATACACTAATAAAATTGTACTAATAATTACACAGACCTGCGAAATTTTATCTCTGGAAACTTTTTACAATTTTTAGAAAATTCTTGAATATCATTACGAAATCGTACGTATTTGAAAAACTTTATTGCATAAAGTGGCTTCAGAAAATCGTATTTGTAAAATGGATCAAATAACACAGTAAGTAGTCATTCCTTCTAAACATTTTTACGCTGTAATTCGAAAACCTATTAAAAATGTAATTAACTAATGTGTGGATAATAAGTCAACTTATACGAGTACATCATCTAAACACGATGAGTTTAAAAAGATGTTCATTAATCGAAAATGGTCTGGGTGAGACCACCTATTTTCACAAGATAATTGAAGCTGAAGTTCCTATAAGTTAAGAAGGATGAGCAAATATTAGCATTATCCACATATTTCCCTACAGATAAGTATTGATCGCGAATGGGGAAGTGTCATGAGAATAAGACGAAGTTAATTGGATCCTGAAGTTTTGGTGGAAAATCGACCTGGAATGCTTCGGGTGACACGCCATATATCAACATATATATATATATTATATACAAATATATCCATTCTTTAGCCCGAAGCCACCACGAATATGAATGTTGAGAAGTTTCTTGAATTCCCTACTCATTCGAGACAAATTCTGCTTGTGACATCGAATGTGATGATTGGTTGGAAGGTTCACAAAAGTACAAAGTGAGTCTCAAATACAAAATTTCGACTCAAAAGAATCTATGTTTAACCCAAAGTTTTTCAAAAACCTTATTGGCTAATTGTTCATTTGGATTCTTGCGTTGATGCAGCTATACAAAATGCATCGATAAACTATGAAATACAATAAATTAAAATTTGCATCACACACTTCAATTTCAGTTCTTAATCATTCATCCTTATTTAATTTAACTTTTTTCTTTTAATTAGCAACCTATTGTTATAATAAAACAAGAAAGCTGGATTAATATTTAAATAAGTTCAATTAAGGTAAGGATTAGGAAGAAATACCCGTAGTCTGTTCTAAATGCTAAATGCTTACCTGCTCCGAATAAGTAATGATGGGATATCTGACAAAATCTCTGGGTAAATCACAAGTCATAAGGCGGGCCAATTACTTTTCAGACTAAAAGATTTACAATTTTAACCTGCAGGCCTGCAGCTTTTAAATATAGAAGTAAATATAGATACATACATATGTATGTATGTGTGCAAATCATCTTTTCGGCTTTTTAAGGATGAAACTTTTAGCTGATATTCTTATGTCATCAGTTTTTACATAATTAATTTAAATCTCACATTACGCCACATTTTTGACGAGAAAGCCTGTAATTATAGGAAAAATGAAAAACCGGAGGGGAAAGCGCAGGATTTTCCTTGGGAAGCTTAATTACATTTCTTACTAGGCAAGACACCCGTTTCAGGGTTCCTTGACAAACGTGACGTGCTGGTTTCAGATGACCAATCCAGTTGAACATTAAGGGGACGATGAAAATCCTTCGTTAATTAAGAAATTATTTCCGGTAATCTTCCTAAACGCTACTTTGGGGAGTAAAACTTCAAAACAAGATATAATCCCTTGCGTAATCGAAAACTTTCCTGGATTCGTTCTTTAACATTTTCCTCACAGTTGGCGATTAGAGAAATCAGGCTTGATTACTGGTAAGAAATATGTATGTGATTAAGTAGATTTAAATTGTCTAAGCGCTGCTCAAGTTCAACCGTTTCATGAAATTGTAAAAGTTGGTTTATGGCGTAAAATTAAATTAATTCCCAATATTACCTGAGTTGGCTGTTCTGTTATTTAATGAAAGTGCACAACACAACCTAGTTGATTTATGATGAATTTTAGGTACATAAATAATATAATAGAATTGGGGCTCATGAGCATGAGCTTTTTCAAAAGCTTTTCTTTGTGAAATTAAATTGTCCTAAATATTTGCGAGGAACAGATTAAGAAGGTCTGCGCAAACATTTGAAAATTTAAAAAATTATTATTTTCCTAGTTTAATGGTATTATTTATTAGATAGTTCTGCACTTATAAACCGACTATATTTCCGGAATTGAAATTTGATGCACAAAAATTGTTTGAATACTTCTGAATGAGTATACATCCTACTTTTAATTACATACTAAAAGCGATTGCACCGGATATACATATAAAAGCAAAACACAAATTTTCAGCTATCAATATCATCTGAAGAAAGATTAACAATAACATTGGGTTGAATACCTTTATTTTGGATTTTAATGTAGGTTTAAAATTAACGTTCGTGTTCACCATTCTTATTCAAATACTTTTCATGAAAATTGAATTTAAAATTTAAATATTTATATTAAATTTTTGTGAATATTTTTTTATAGGTTATATACATACATATATGTTCACAAAATTCCACAAAGATAAAATTAAAAGTATGTTAGTAAGGTCTTTTATGCAGAAACCAATGTAGAGCACATGCAAATTTTCAAAATATACGGTTGGATAGTCTTTATCGTATGTAGGTTCGCATCACACGTATAGATTCCTTTTCCAAATTACACCCTGGGTGATATACTCTGCAGTGTTAAAAGCGTTAATCCTAATTTAGAAAGGAGAAATTTTCTTCCGGTAATTTGTAATAAATTTTTTTGGGAGAAGTTTTCCGCTCTAAGTGTGAAGTCTCACTTGTTTTCATCCCTGTGTTTTCAATCAATAAGCGCTTGCTATGATGGGGGTTTATTATTAAGTTTACTTTGATCATGCCGTTCATAAAGAGACCGTCACGTTCCTCGTATTGCGCCCGCTTCTTGTTAGCCTTCTAATTCTTTCATTTTCTCCTACAAATTAGAAACGGGCTCCATGGCGCAACGTTCAGTACATCGAACTGCTAAATTTACAATTTACGTAAATGGCAAATGGTACCTATAGGTAAACCAAGAAGTACTCTGTACTCATGCTGTACATAAAACATTGATTAAACAATTTGGGGTTTGTCTATATAATGTATTCGTTAGCTAGGGAATTTGTGCATTCCGTTTTTATATAAATATATCTTCTAAAGATTAAAGTCCTTTAGAGGCATTAAAAAGATTTGTGGCTTAATTAAGATACTGCTTAATTAATATAATCTACACCGCAGAACTTTTCTTGCCACAAGAGTAACACTGACATATTATATGGAGTTATCTCTAAAACAATTATTTTGAAATCTTTATTTATGAAAACTTTGTCTTTGTTCCGAAAAAGTAAACAGAGGCATAAGTTGCAAAACGTTGCGTAGAATTAAGGTGTCACGAAAACATTAAATTTGTCCAATCGCGGGAGATAGCCGCCATTCATGCAACGAAATGCTGCGTTGTTCAGTTAATAGCGTTACGATAAGAGTAAACAAATGTAAATTGTGTAAATTTTGTCTGGGTGTTACTTTAAGTCCTTATATTTTTTTTTTTGTATAGTTGTCCTTTTGCTTAGAACTTTTGAAAGTAATTTCACTTCTAATTTTATTTTGTCTTTTGGCCTTTTAAAATTGCATTTAAATATGATTATTATTTGTTTTGTTATAAAAACAAAATCCCATTTCATACGAATTCTCTTAAGCCAAACTCATGCATCCAATTGACTTTGTAAGTAAGTAAAAAATGAGAAATGTGTTAATTATGTTCTAACCCAACGCGTCTAGGTCGAAGCTCCGTAATCCACCTGGTCCATGGTCCTGAACATCTCTAGTACGGCTCTTAAACTGTAAATGCATAGGTAGCAAGAATTTCAATTATAAGTAGTATAGGTTAGAAATGAAAGTTTACTTCTCCATTCACTTGGATTCGCGCCGGTCGAGCTTTCATTTTTATTATTATTATAAATATATACATATGTAATTAGGGCGACCCATGAGTTGGGCATTGCGACCAGAAGGTCTTATGTTGTGTCAAAACGTCTAAACTTATACTACCTACATATGTATGTACATATTTATATTATAGGCAAAATAAAGAATGGAACGTATCTACTAAAAAAATCTTTTTAATTTTTTCTTACTATATGCACTGACACTGAGTGAAGCTGCTCATGTAAGTATCATAATATTCAAATTAATCAAATTTGTATGTTTACATCGATTCAAGAAACAAAATTTTCAAGTCATTTTCTAATCTAGAAATGCTACATATTGTTATTAATTTCAAATTGATTTTTCCTTCCCAAGACAAATATATGTGTGTAGGTCCCACCCAAATATATTTCCATATGATTTGCCTTCAGCAATCTTTTTCAATTTTCTACTTTCCAAAAGGTTCACTCATATAATATATTTGTACATTTGTGATAGTTACTATATAACCTATAATAAAGACTTTTAATAAAAGGAGCAACGATTTCGGTCCCAGACCCTACTGTTTCAACTTATGTAAGTATGATTCCATCTAAAACAGAGTCCAGAGCCGATAAGCTCATTTAGACCAATTTCAAAATGATAAAGCTGGAAAATTGGGATCTTTTAGTGGAACGTGTTGCATTCTCTACGCTACGTAAGTTCCCTTAAAAAATATTTCATTGGCTGTATTCCTTCTCAATTTTTACGAACGATGAGAAGGATTTTGGAGAAAGCAGTTTTTCCCAGATGGAAAAGACGGGGGGATACACTTCAGTTAAATGGAAAAGCTACATACATACATATAACATGCGCTATATGTAGATATGAAAAGATAAAATAGCTCAGATAGCGAAATGTAAACCACTCAGATCACGACAGTACAGGGAAAAAACCGTGAGGATTTTTGTCTCATTTACCTCAAACGATGTAATTTCTCCTGGTACATGGGAACAATTTGGATTACTCCAACGCAATTTTCCCCATCAGTTAGCCTGCCGGGGCTTCTGCTAATTGAATTCATTGAGTATGCTAATGCTTCGTATTTTCCATCTATTGCGGATACGGATTATCTTTCGAGGGTATGTCACATAATAAAATCCATCGAAATTTATTGTAAAATTGAGATTGCGTCTTTACAGCTTTTCTACGATTTCACTATAAAAAGGACGCTTTCAAATTCAACCGCTGTATCAATTTTCAGTAAAGCTTTCGGACTCAACTTGCTACAAACATTTTTATCTGCGAATTGAACTGCATTTATTATGGTTATTTATTTTGATTAACTTCCTATCGGAAGAAGTTTTCATAGCTCCCACGTTAAAACCGTAAAATAATAAGAATAATTCGTCCCGAATCTTTTGGAGATATTAACCCATTTTAATCCTTGCGGAAAATTGATTATTAAAGGGACGTTTATTTACATTTTATACCTACCATGGCTATTATTTGTACATTTTTAATGTGTACCATCTCACAAAATATCTGGTAAAAATATAAAGTTGAAATTCCAAGATCTTTTTATTTCCGATTCAAAGCTTAGAATTTCTTCGGTGCGTTCATGCGTTGTTCGATTATTTCATATGATATCAAGATGTTGAATAACAAACATGGTACCTAATCGATGTGCATTCATGAAAAATTTGTTCGCAAAGATGTATAAAAAGGGCTATAAAATAAGTTGTTTCGATTTTCTTGGATTAAATATCAGGCTTTCATGTAAGCCATAAGATTTTATGATTAAATTTTCTTTACGATTTTTTAAAAATGGTCAGGATACGGCTTTCTATATATTTTTGAACTTCAGTATAAATATACGTTTTCAGTTATGCAAAACCTCAATAAAATTGTTCCCACAGTTTCCTCACTAAATATTCTGACAATAAATGCTCCCTACATTTTGCTGATAGAAAAAAGAGATACCTTTTATAAAATTTTTTTTCAAATAGTTATTGTGTGATTGCATTTATTTTAAAAAAAATATGTATATTGCATAAAGGGGTCATTTTGGTCAAAATACGTGAAAAATGGATATTGCTTAGGATTTTTGTTTTTTTTCTTTAATGAAGGAAACTAAAATTTATTATCGATAATGTTACTACATGCATTGTTATTTATAAATATTATATGTATACTACAAGACACAATATTTTAAAAAGCGAATTTGAAGCAAATAGATACATATGTATTTATGTATGTACACATATTGCACAGGATCATTTGAAAGAAAAAACTAACAAATTTCTAAATCAGTATGGATGCCTCTTTGTCCCGTACTAGAATAAAATATTTTAATAGAAAATAACAAATAACTAACTGGCTTTTTTCAACTAAAACATACTTTTAAAGCGTTACGAAATCTGCGAATTTTCTTTCTGATTATTGGTTATAATTTCCTTGTTAACAGTTAAAAGATGGCATCCCGGACGATCGTATAGGTCATGCCATTTAATTAAATAAAGATATTCTCGTTTAGGTGCTTAAAGAGTCTTAACAAGGATATTCTCGATTAGAAATTTAA
Organism: Machimus atricapillus; assembly: GCA_933228815.1. NCBI lineage: Eukaryota > Metazoa > Arthropoda > Insecta > Diptera > Asilidae > Machimus > Machimus atricapillus. The sequence continues at coordinate 59,531,570 of OW121784.1, forward strand.
AGAGCCATAAAAGTTTCCAGCCCTCGAAGGTACGGCCTGACGGTGTCATATCTATTGAGCAATTCTCCTTATCCTAAGTTACCATACCACCCTTTTTGCATTGTTCAGTTGGCCGCCATATCCTTTTATAAAGACATCCCGCAAGTTTAAGTGGTCTGCACGTGAGATCCTTACGTTTATTCACAAATAACTCCGGTCAAGAGGACTCGACATATCGCACTTCCTTGGAAAACCACGGTTTTGTCCCCCATCCACTCAAGAGGCAGGTGGAATATGCCACATTTACATTTTCATTATCCCTCAATGTAGTTTAAGGTTAATGGGATTATAAAGGACAATTCCTTTATACGTAATTATGTTCTAAAAAGTTTTAAGACTCAAATCGTGACATAGATCTACTTTGCCCTAGCTTGGTGCTGTTTACAGGCATTTAACTTAATAGCAGTGTCCGCACTTGACGGTGGCTTGGGTGGGTGAGCAAATCAAGGAGGAAGGAACGCAACTAATGAAAAAGGGGAGCTTTTGCTTACGTTAGCAATAAATTGACTGTTTTCTGCCCAGAAAAAAGTTTTAAGCATTAATGACTAGTTCTTTGAGTGACAGCGAAAATGGTTTTAAAATTTTGGACATTTTTTGCTCATTTTTACGACAAGACAAATCGATTTTAAAGTTAACCCAAAAGACACTTAAGTTGCGTTCCTTTGCATGCATGGATGATTATTACTAACACCGTGAAAATAACATGGCGTTTATTGTACTATCAGTTATTTATTTAATAAAAAGTGTAATGAGTTTTCAAACTTTTAAATATGTATACCTGTACATGTGTTTAGTAATGCGCAAAAATATATTTCCCATCATCCAATCAATTGGATCAATGGATTATTGGACATATGCGCATTTATCCAAATTCAATTCGAAATTCGTTATATTAACGATATACATATTTGAAAATACTGAAATAGTTTGTTATTTTCTGTGTGTCATAATTTTTATTTTAACTCAGGCAAAGGATAATTCGGAAGACAAATGTTTTAAAATACTCAATTAATTCGTGATTATGAATTCAATTTTTTTTTAATTACTCAGGTATCTAATTCATAGATCAGAAACTAGAAAATACTCAACTAGCTACCAAATCTGACTGAATGAGTCCGAATCAGTTAGTCACAATTATTTTATTACTCAAGCAATAAGTGAGTCATGTACAAATTTGAAAATACTGATTGTCGGGATACATATTGTTGTATATTTATGTTGCATTTCGATGCAAAAATCACATATTGCTATAAGGATCCCTGATAGTGTAAAAGGACGGAGTACTTTTGTTTGGTGGAAGGGAAATTACTTAGTGGTATAAAATTTAAATAAAATGAGAAATACCGCAGAGTTTTAATATATTTATGTATGTAAGCTTAGTTTTTGTACTTTATAAATGTATGTTTCGTTACGTTTCTATTTTGGCTCTAGTTTAAATACGTATGATTCATTATAAAGTACACAGTATTGGTTTTGCCGTATCCTTATGAGAACAATTGCAATGAGGACGGCGAGAGGAAATTCGGAACAAGAGTGACAGGTGGACAAGTTCCTCATTTTGCCTTCTTGATTAGCGTCTAATTCCATATTCCTTAAAATTTGTTTATCATTGCATTGGAAAGGAAATAGATAGCGATATATGCGATATGAGTATCTTCTTCCCTGACTCCTGTAACAGCAATTCTACTATAACTCGAATAATTAGATTTGTTGACTTGTTGCTGTTTGTTTTATTAGTAGGAAAGATCGTTGCCAAACATTACATTAGTATTTCTGACGGTTATAAATCAAATAGAAATGTGTTATATATTTATAGTTTTGCAACTATACGGAATCTACTTATGCGAGTAATCATTGGCGATTCATATTAGAAATATTTGTTTGTATGTGTAACGGCATTTATTTATTTAAACAATTTAGTATGCGAACTAAAATCGCGGGCAGTTTAAAATTATTTGCTACTTTGTATTTTTAATATAATGTATTGACAAGTACATAATGTATTAACAAATTGAAAACAATTGGACAAGTGCGGCAAACATTATATTTTTTGATAACATTTATAAAACTTTAAAAAGAAAAAAAACGATTGTACTTAAATTAAAATGGCATTAAGTGAACAAAGGTCAGTTTAAAAACATTTATAAAACCCAAAACCGACCAGGCGTTAATGTTCTTTCAGAGTAACTTCACCCGAGACACCAATATGCGAGGGTGCTCGGCGAATTCAGTTTAATTGGAGAGGAAGAAATTTTCATATTTCTAACACTCCATCCACCCATATCCTATTCAAAGATACTCCCATTACAGAGCACATATGCTGAAATCGGGCTGCTTCCATCATCTGCTTCAACTTTTGTTTCGTCCCATTTAGAAATGGAAATACGCTCGCAAGGCAGGTTAGCAAGGTCCCAGCTTGCCATCAAAGTCCCATAAAATGTTTCGCACCTTCAGTTGCTGGGTTAACTCGTTGGTATGTTTCATGCATATGCTTTTTGTGTAATTTTAAATTCAAATGAGTTATGAGGGTTGCTATTAACATAGCCATCTCGGGCTGAGTGAATTTAAACTTGAAGCTAAAGTGAGAATATCGAAAAATTCCTAATCTTCTCAAATACTTCTGTAAATATTAACACGCATTTAGAAAAAAAACAGTAATTTTTGTCTCTAACAAGTGGCAGCTCATATCTATTGTGATTTTCTCTAAAATAGGAATCTATAGAAATGAAAACATTACATCACGTCATATTTTTTTATAAAGTTATTTATATTTCTTAGTAAAATTGTTTTAGGAAGAAGAATTTCATGATTCCTTAAGGGGATCCCTTAATAAATTTACGAAACCACCAAACTTTTGTGTCATGAAGGTATAAATAAAAATAATTGTATATAATTGTATTGCAAATTTACCTTTTACAGTGCTCTTCATAGTTTTTTCAAAGATTTTTATTTTAGAGTAGAAATAATATTTCATTACCAAATTTTTATTGAAAAAAAAAGAAAAAATATGTATTTCTGACTAGCAAAGGACTGCATGGTCGTTTGTCGTGCCAGCAGTCGTGTCAGAACGCAATTTAAAGTTGCAGCTCTTAAATGAAACAACTTCCACTCGAAACGGACAAACTAATTTCAAATTTCCCTGGGCATATTTTATATTAAGATTAAAATGATTGTGATGTGCTTGTCCTTTCATGCATTACGTATCGCTCACATGTATTTTTTATACATATTATACGTCAATGATGCGTAAACATATGCATTCCAAGCATTTCTTCTCGGGATACTTAATAAAAATTAATCGAAAAATCAAACAAGATTTGCTGCTCCTGACAAAAGCGAAACTTTGTCTTGCTCAAGTGCTCCGTTAACAGCAATAGATGCAGACATGTAAATACATACATATTATATACATATGTATATAAATCCCGGCTTTTCTTCTTAAGATGACCTTTGGGCTGTTTAGCGAAATAAAGCCCAGGATATCAAATTTTTTTGTAACGTTAAATACACGAAGAATACGTTTTATTTCGAAGGTGAAGTAATTTACTTGGAGTTCTTCCGGCACAGTGATACTTCGCCCAGCCAGTAACTAAAAACTGACTTGACATTACATTGCGAATTATGGCCTTCACCTATTGAAATTGTAATTAAGTATATAGGTACATCAATAGGCCAAATAAGCCCTTGGGCTGTCCTCTCACTAACAGCCATATGCAAAATATGCCTTCACGAAACAGATTATTGTGAGTTGTTCTCCTGCCTATGGGTGATGTTCCCCAAATTGTAAAGTTTTCCATGAAATGTCTGATAAATTAAACGCTGATAGCATTAAGTGATATGGGTTGCATGAAAGTTTAATCCTTTGTAAAATTTCTTTCATGGAAACATGAGATTCAGTTTGTAATCTTAGTAGTGTTGACACTGTTGTTAATTGTTTTCAGTTCATTTAGTGATTTCATTCGGCTGATTACACGGTGAGAGGAGGATATATTACTTTTCATTCCCATAAATATGTACATATGTACATACATAAAATAATATACATATATACATACATACATATATGCACATATAACACTTTATTTCTAAATATATGTTGCCAAGAGGAAAAGTGATAATCGTACGATATTTGGAAATGATCTTTTTTGTTGGGGAAGTGATTGTTTGGTATGCCCGTTTTTTAAGAGCTGTTTAATTACGATTACCCAGTCAATGAAAACCAGTTATTCTTTGATTCCTTCGTTTTAAAATAAACTACATATGTATATGTAGTTTGTAAAGTGATTGATTCCTGGAATCAATTTATAATGGATTATGGGATCAGTTTGAATTCAATTTAAATTTTTATAAAAAAAATGTTTATTATGTATGCATAAGAACTCGCCCGCCTCGGCATATTGCGTAAAAATAATAAAGTTATAATATATTTACTAGGACGGTTTTGTTTTAAAATTTTTTTGTTATAATCTCAAATGTTCAATTGTGAAACAAAAAGATAGACAAATTTTTATATTAATAATATGGGGTTATATTTTAAATTTAATTAGCGTAGAAACATTTTGAGATTATTGATTTTGAAGGAAAATGAATTCTATAAAAAATGTATTTCCTACCTTTTTTCATACATATACATATAATGCTTTCAGAATTACAGGCTTTCAAAGTTATATTAGAACAATTGTTAATTAAAATTAATATAAATTTCCCTTCCCTCAATTCAGTTTGTTTATTCATCGAGCAATATACAAAAGGATATCTAAGAAAATTTTCAGATCTTTTCTCCCGTTTAATATGATTTTATGGCCATAGAAACTAAAATTCTCTTATTCGTTATATAATTTGACTAATCACAATAAATGGGAAATGTCCGCCAGGTGCGTGATTGAGAAAATTTTCTTTACGGGAGTGTGCCTGTCTTATGTCAAAATTGAAAACTTATGCTCATAAGAAAAGAAATCTAGAATAAACACCCTAATATTTATGTCCTGAAATATTACAATTTATGTGTTCAAACTAATTTACGGAACTCTGTGGCCATCCATGTATATATGTACGTACTTTACGGAAAAACTCATTAGGTGTACCTATAAGTACCATTAGCCAAAGACATCACTTTTTATTAAGTTTAATTTTTTTCCTCTATAAAAAAGGCTCAATACTCAAATTGCTGACAAACGCCACAACGTCAGTTGGATTGGGTTGGTTTTTAAACTGCTGACAATAGAAAGGTAAATTCCTCTTTACAGAAAAAAAGATTTTGTTCTTGTTGCTTTTGCTTTTTGAGTCCTCGTTAAAAATCCCCTTCAGCAAGAACAAAAAAGTGTAAAAGGATTAAGGAACGAAATTCTACACCCCCAAAATTAAGTGAACTGTGTTAAGCTACGAGAGTTTATAGTCACTGTAGAAGCAAAAAGCTTAATTTGCCTAGCCTTGCAGCTTTGAAGTTATCGATTTTCTCTGGTGCAGAATTAACGGGGTCGTCTAGGTTAGATGGTAAAAAATAAAGGTAATTTTCATTACGTTTCAATAAAGCAAAGGACGTTTTTAAATATCAAATATACATATATTTGATGAACTAACATAATATGTAAAAAACATGTTATAGATAAAGTTTTCGCCATTTTATGAAAAAGTGTATTTTTTTAATGTTCAGCTCTTCTTTCTTTGAAGATAGTACTTGCAATCATCTTATCTTCAATTTTCTTGGTTTGGTGATTTTTACTCAATTGGCCAATCGGACTAATTAAACTCAAGTTTATTGTCTACGCCAATTACAAAAATGTAGTTTATTGAGAAAAAGGGGCTTAAAGTTTGTGTAGGTATAAAAAAGGTCCTCCTTCTCTTACTCTCGGGATTACACAAAACTATATGTATAAGAATTTGTTTAATAAGCAAAACCAGAATTGAAACCTCGGTGGCGGAAAAATTGTCTTGCTTTGTTCAATAAAATAAGAGGCCAGGAGTCGTTGATTTCTCTATTTATATGAAAATAATGTTATTTGAAAGCACACATGCCAAATGCTAGTTGTTGAAAAGTCCGTTGCAGTCACATTTCATTTTAATTGGATATCCACGTCAAATATTTGGATCACCAATTAGTTTTTCCGGGCTTATTCCCTCAAGTGGTGAAGTTTGTTTGATTCGACATTCATTCATATCTAAGTAGACAGCTTTGAATTTAAAGCTTGTTTAGCGTCTGATTCTAAACGAGCTCTACATATGTACATATAAGATAGAGTAGAATATTAAAGTCATAGTACATGTGTGGTCTCTTAAAGGATAAAAAATTATCTTTAACTTTATGCATTTACATACATACATACATATGTATACTTTAAATTCTTCAATTTTTGATACTGATTTATTTCGCTCCAAGTGATGGGGTCCAAAATTGTTTTTAAGACATTTTGTCATTGTTGATAGCTTATTGCTATGTACTGAAAACGGAAAACATATATACTACAGAATTTATCATATCATTTACAATACTAAATTGTGCATGAGAAATTAAATATTTTTGTTTATTATAGTTTTACAGGTTCACAAATATAGAAGTGACGTCAGCCTTTAGCGACGAAATAATATGTACATAAATATGTTCTTTTGTAATGGAATGAATTTTTCGAAAGTTTGCAGATATCATAGGATGAGGGTTAGGGAATCCAGACTTTCACCGCAAAATTTAAAATGTTTTTTTGACAAGGTGTTTCGTGAAAATGAAAAGTGGTGATGAACAATTTCGAAGGGGTGTAAAAAATGAAGAGTGAAATGCTAGACATGCTGTATAATTTAATGTGAGAGGTTGTCTCGCAAAGCATTGCAGAGAAAGCCAATTCGAGTCAAGTGCAAATTGTTCTTTACTTTACTATTACTATTTTGTGAGGAAGAAAACATCAAAGAAATTGATTTATTTTCGTCTATTCTACTGTTGTCACATTTTTTTCCTGTATTTATTTAATTCGGCCAACTTTAAAAGCTATATTTACAAATTAACCGGGTCATGAAGTATGTATTTTACTTATTCATTGATTTCCAATTTGTTTACGAAGTCTACGTACAGCATAGCTACAGTAGATAGTTGTAAACCCTACAAAGATGAGCACAGTTACCTGTATGTTGGATTGGAAGAGCTTACAAACTAATTTAATTTAATACAATTCTCTACTTTTTTTGTAACTTGATTGTAATATTTTTAAAAATTCGGCTAATATCCATTTTTTTAATTTGAGTTTCTTAACTTATAATTCGTATAGATCCTTTGATTGAAGAGAATGAACCTTTTTTTAAAACTTTCTGATATGAAACTTAGTGGAAGTGTACATATGTATATATAAAAAAGGCATACTGAACTTCGAGGACTAGCAGTAAACTTCACTGTAACACCGCTTAAAAAACTCCTTTTAGTTGAATCCACACGGCCGTAGCCTGATTAAGCAACATAAATTCAATGGCGAATTATATAGAACCATAGCTTGAAGCTGTGCGCCTTTTGAGATTTTTATTTGCAGGTGTCCAGAAAACAAAAAGGTGGATTCACCAACAACTGCCAAGGACGTAAAAACAAAGCACAATTTTTGTTGAATAGAATTTCCACGGGACGTTACTGCAAGATGCTGGTGAGGGCGTCACCGAATCTCGTCAAGGGTTTGGTTTGAAAATTACTTTTGAGGATAGGATGAATCCGATTCTATTATATTGTTGAGTAGCAATTTTTGTCGCGACAAATTTCTTAAACAGGGATGGCTTAATTAAAAAGTTTTACCATCTTTCTCTTGATGCCCGCTAAAGCAGCTCGTATTTGTAATTAAAGGATTTTCCCAGTCCGCGGGAGCCGCCACTTGGGCAGCAGACATAAAGGATTCTCCCAAGTGCCTCATAATATCCTCGTCGTAATTGCCCAATAGAGAAAGCAGCCCTTCCTGGAAACGGCTCTTAATTATGGGACAGATATTTATTGTGCTCCGCCTCCTTTCGAAAGTGAGAAAAGAGTTTTTGTTCATGGTTTATCACTCCTTCCGTATTGTGATGAGGGCAAAAGTTTTTAGATTTTCTTCTATCTTTAGATTTATTGTATGATTCTTTGACGTGCCACGTAACACTTACAGATGCAAGTTGGCCCAAGGTTGCAAACTACTGCTCCACTTGTTAGGCCATTGATGATGAATTGGAATAATATTTAAGAGGCTGTACCAGGGTGGCGGTGGTAAAATGAGAGGTATCTTTGGGAACATTTTAAAAAAACTATTAAATCGAATGTTTCCAAACTTGGGAAATGCATTCATATATGAATGGAGTAAAAGTGTCATCTGCCGACCGTTGTTTTTCCGATGCCAAATTCACATTTTTCATTCGAACAAAGAAATCCTAGCTCAGTGTATAACAAAACATGTGTAGAACATGCTGTTAAAATTTCAATCAGCGATGCGTTTTTGTGTTTCACCTATGGCAAATACGGAAAACACGGTTTTGAGAAAAACGCGTTTAAAGTTTTAATAAACCTTGAAACAGCTGCTCTTTAGAAGCCTACCATTCTCAAATTATTTGAGGTACGACCTTAAAATATCCTCGAAGGTAAAAACTTTCGAAAAAAAATACCCATTTTCCAAACCTCTCGCATTGGTACCTACAGACGCTTAAAATTTGACCCACTCGGCGCAAGTTTCAATAGCTATTGTTTTCGTTTCATTCACCTGTGATGCTTAAGGGTATCACACCAGATCATCACCAGATATTCATATCTGGATATTTCAAATACCTATGTAGATATAGTACCCATGACACACATGATCTACTCGTTGCATAAAAATACTTATACCAAAATTGTGCACCTTTCGTTCCCTCGAATGAATTTTGAGCAAAAAGTTTTCAATTTTTGTCAAATGTCAATAAAAACCGGCCAAGTGCGAGTCGGACTCGCGCACGAAGGGTTCCGTACCATTATCTATAAAAAACGGCAAAAAAAATCACGTTTGTTGTATGGGAGCCCCCCTTAAATATTAATTTTATTTTAATTTAATTATTTATTTTTAAAGTGAATATAAGTATATCTAAATATTCTGTGAATATTTCAAGCGTCTACCTGTTGCCGTTATCAATATCGAGCAAAAACGAGCAAAGAAATCACGTTTGTTATATGGGAGCCCCCTTAAATATTTATTTTATTCTGTTTTTTAGTATTTGTTGTTATAGCGGCAATAGAAATACATCATCTGCGAAAATTTCAACTGTCTAACTATCACGGTTCATGAGATACAGCCTGGTGACAGACGGACGGACAGCGGAGTCTTAGTAATAGGGTCCCGTTTTACCCTTTGGGTACGGAACCCTAAAAACAAATAAAAACAACACTCCTCTCTTGAATTAAGGATCTTTCTTTTCTTGATTCGATTCATTTTGAATTTAATTCATTTTACCTGAATATTATGCATACGATTCTTATTAATTTTTAAGCAATTCAGGCTATTTGAGACCGTTTCGACTATGGTGCAAGACTGACCCTTATAGGATTTGTCACCAACGTAAAAACTAAATGAAATCGGTTTTAAGGTTCTGAAAGTACATATGTACATATGTACAAGTCATACTTTGGTTAAAGTCTCCCAGGCTCATTACCGTGTTTAGGCTTTGAAATTTCACATGCGATTATTTGAGCTAGTAAAAAATGTTGATTTTCTCAAAGTTTATAATACTTACTTGATCTTTTATATACTTGTTAATACTTAAACATTTGATCCTCTTTAATACTGATTTGAATGAGTAAGACCCTCGTTTATACATACATATATTTATTTGAATTTTTAGGCCAGGCACGCACTACAACGTCGCGTTTTTTTTGTCTCATTGCTGAGCATAGTTCATAAACTCCAATTAAGTCCTAAATGACCCGAACCTTTAAATGGGGTCAATGTATATAGCATCGTTGATTCTTAATTTCTCCTTTCTATGTCTTTCGTGAAATGTGGTGAAATTGAATAAGAAGGCATATTACTTTTAAATTTAAATTTATTCAAATCATACAACGCAAGACTTTCTAAAATTGAAAATATTGCTTCACAGTTATAACATAGCTAGTATCCACATGAGTACTCGTAATAATTTATGAAAAATATCTCTAAACAAGTTAGTTATACTTGCTCGAATCATAAGACGATCTGCAGGACTCGATAGACGAGTCGCTATTAAGAAATTTTCACTTTGAGGAAAGGTAGGTACATCACATTCACGTATAGAACTAACGGGTTACGTTATTATTGCTTTGAAAACCTTTTAGTAAATTTTGATAGAACATCTAATGATTGCCAGAAGTTTTTTGAGCAGTCAGCCCCAGTGGAAATGTTATGTGAGTGTTTCAGAGAACCCGGTTAGGGTCTCTCTGTGGCACTCCTGATGTCCACTGACAATGGGTAACTTGTCCTCGAGGGAGAACGTCGATGCTATATTTGTCGCTTCCATCGATTTCCAATTGGTTGGGGCGGATATTTGATTGAATTTTCCCTTCGAGGTCGAGGGATCCTGGGCCTCTCGCTTCTCCTCCAGAGCACTGAGGCTGCATGTAGGGACAATGCGATGTGGAAATCTCGGAGAACCTCTTATCCGTTCCCTAAGTGTAGGTTGATTGATAATTGAAGGGCGACGGTTCATGGGGAGTTGAAAATTCACCCTTGTTTCAGTTGCTTTCACAAATCTTCCCACTCCGGATTCTAATGATATAGAGTTTTTCCTATCTGGAATTATCGAGATGTCGGCTATTGTTTGATTAATATTGCCTCCGCTCACGGCAAACACAGTTTGGTCAAGCGGTCGCGCTGTCGAGCTGGTCCCATATAACGCGTTGCAGGAGGATGTTTCACCCGAAGGTATTAACCTGCTAAATACACCTATTTGGCTCCTTAATGCTTCTTTCAATCCAGTTTTGCCACTTAGGCTATTTGTAGAACCCTTGTTGCTGGATCGGAAAATACCACGAATTTTATTAATAATTCCCACTTTTGTTTCAGTCGCTTGTTGGTGTGCTAGACGTAGGTTAAGTAGATCGGCGGCCGGTAAACAAACATCTCCAATGGATCTCGAGTCCTCTAATTGAGGATGGGAGGCGAATGTCACTGACCTCCTCATCGGAACGTGCATGTATTGGGCGGAGGGCCAACTCGCTCTTGGTATGACTGGTGGTAAAACCGATAGTAGTAGGTAAGGAAGTCCTCCACTTATACTTGGTGTTCGCGATTTAGACGGAGGGCTAGGTATCGGTAGAGTCTCTGTAATAATTGAGACTTCCGGCTACGAATGAAAATTTTGTTGGTTTTTCATTATTTATACAAACTTTCGCTTTTACCTTCTGTGGTCCCATAAGTGATGGATTAGATGATGATGTCGATGAGCTAGAATCAAGTATCTTTTCCAGACGACGAATTTCGGCATCCAAGGCAGCTATCTCCTTTTTATACACACGATTCTGAACCTCGACCCGATATTGTAATTCACGTCTGTCATCAATTACGAAGCGTCGTGTATTACACTCCATCTTTAGTCCCATGCTGTGTATTACAGGGTCCACAATGTCACCTGCAAATATCCGGAATACATAGCATTAATAAATTACTGTGTCGACCGAACAGCGACGAGCACGAAGGAGACGTTCTGAGATTTGCTCTGACGCAAATTGTCCCGGTGCGGTTCAAATGGCTTAATATTCAGTCTTTTGTGCTCGTAGCTCTTGTAGGTTGTTGGAAGGGAACTAAAATACACAAATCTATGCGCACTATGGAAGTAATTAGTGGGCCTGACGTGGCCTTACCTCTACCCCAAATGTCGTTCAATTTTGGCAAAAAGAGAAGACATAAGGTTGCTGTTGTGGAGGCCAAAATGAGGGCTGTTATTGTGATGAAAGCTAGCGTCACCCGTTCCGAGATTAAATTGGCTAATACGACCACAATAGCGCTCGTTATGACAACGCTGTACACGGACACCCCGATATACTGCGAATCGTTAAGAGCCGGTATTTTAACATGTCTTGTCTCCCAAGCCATGTAAACTCCAACTATTAGTAGGAGACCTTTATACGCATAGAGCGCTCCTAACCAACTTTGCGTATGATGAGACCTGCAGACTTCCACCTGTTAATTACAAAATAATATTTCTTATTCGGAGAAGCAGTTAAGCATTTTGTTCTTAATACTTAAAGTAAAAGCGAGCTTATTGTATATTAATATATTAATTTCTTCTTAAAAAACACAAAAGAGTTTTGTATGTGTATATCTAAATAGTGGTTCAAAATTTAAACAGTTAGAGTTGGAAGATTCTCAATAAATATTGAAAACTACCAAATGAACTACAAGGATAATTAAAAACGCGACCTCTTCGTAGAATCGGTTCATCACATTTATACAAATTCTCAGAATTTCACTAGTGGAAAATATCGCTTTTAGCGAATTAGGTGTTATCAAATTTTCCTCAAATTTACAAAGGTGCGGCTGCTGATACATATAACAAATAAATTTTTGGCAGAAACGATGAAACGAATAAGCTCATCGAGAAATTTAAAAATAGCTATATGCAATAAAATGCTCATGTTAAAATACCAATCCCTGTTTTCATGACGCCCCGTAATAAATACACTGTTTATGATACATATAAAACTTACCTGTGGCTGATAAACGACGCTGCGATCTGTAGCGCTAATCTCAAGCGTTAAATTATTTAAATGGCGCTCAATGGGGTCGGTCACAACCCACAGCGTCACAACGAGCCCGTCGAGCAGGAGGAGCGCACAAACAAGCGATATTAATTGAGTATCCTGTAGCATTTTATCTTTACATACTCCGCTTCCTGTCCGGGTGAAAATGCGGTGCACTCTGTATGTTTTAGCAAACATCGAACCGAACGCCAGTGAAAACCCAGCCGATAGGAGGTAAACACGAGCCTGTGGGAACGAGTAATTTATTCTTATTTTTTACCATCCACAACATAAATTGAAGTATTGAAGTGTGGTACTAAAGCTATATTTGCATAGCAGGTGTTGTGAAAAAGGTAAAAATGCATATATTTATTTTAATATGCCATTATTCAGCCGACAATGTTACAACACGTAGTCTTTGTTACTTTAAAAACAGCTCACGTGTTCTACTACTGAATTGTCTTAGGTTAGGGCCTTGATAGAACAAACTAAATGTTAATGGTTGGTGGGCGAACAGGACGAAATAAAAATCTCGGTCAAATCATAAAAATTTAGTGACTATAAAGATTTCGTCCAAACGGGAGTAAAACTTATTTTATTTATTTTTATCATAACGTAAACCTAAAAGAAAACGAGCAAAACCTTTTCCCCACTGTATGTATGTATAGTTAAATGAAAAGTGCAGTAATAATATATTCATGTTTCACATTATGCCGCAGTAGTATAATAATTAAGGAGCTGGCAAACAAAACGATCTAATTACACTTACTACATACATATATGGTGTTCCATAAAATTGGCAAAATTTGGAAATTTTAAATATGTTTTGAAATTTATGCACGAATTACGGTTTCCGATCCGACTGCATAATGCTTTCTTTTATTCATCTGCCGTTAGGTCTATTCGATGTTTTATTTGGTTCAAAAGTTTACATCACGTTATCTCAAAAACTATTTGTCGTGCGTAAAATTTGATTATAACGAACAGTTTATTCAATTTGAATAACAGATGAAGTTTCAAAAGTATTTATACCTGTGCACATATGATATACAAGAAAGTATTCAAAAATGTTAAAGTAAAAGTTTATTTGAAAAGATTGCTTTATATTCAAAAATTTTCAATGCATATGAAATGAGAAATTTTGTGGTATGAAACAAATTCACCTTGACTAGTGCGTATTGTTTGCGCGAAAATGGTAATCTGTGAATACTCAATTAACAATTCTAATCACAGAAATCCAAAATTATTTTTGATAATGCATTTCTTCATGCCTCCAGAAGTTTATTGTTTCTGCCAAAGTTATTCATACTATCGAACTGAACTGTTAACCAAACTAGCGTGAAATTCAATTTAAAGTGCATAAAGCAAGCCGTAGAGTAGAGCTTCCAATAAATGGAAATCAAGTTGGGATATTTGATTGGACTCGTCTATAGAAGGATATGGTCGATATTTGTATTAAGCTGCAGAGTGCACTCAATCACGCTTACCTCCAAGCTCAAAAAAAAAACAAGTCAACGCTGACACTGAAGAACATAATTTGATTGCTTGCCTTCGCAGGAAGGGAGTCTATTTTATTCATGCGAATGTAAAGGGTTCTGTGCAATTTGCAACTCGAATTTAAATAATAAAGCTTTGATACATACGAGTATTTGCTTAATTAGAAAAAATGGTTTGCATTTTTCAGAATATAAAGCAATGTTACATTATTTTTCTCGTAGTGAAAAAGAAAATGTACGGCATATGGATTTTACTTAAGCCGTTAATGAAAAAGTAATTTAACTCGTTGAAGAAATTATTGGGGTTTCTTAAAAAGCAGGGGCGGATTTGGAGTTTCCACATCAGGGTGGAAACAGAGTGTTCAGTATCTGGGGGATTGGATTTAGTAAATTCAGCAAGGGTTAACATTTTTCCGCCAATCGACATGTAATTCATGCCTGGAAATAAAGAAAAATAGCAATTTTTTAAAACAACGATAACTTCTTTCCTTCTCGTCGAATCAAGACCTTCTCCAGACAAAATGTGTTGTGAAAGACTCAAACTTTACGAATCCCTTCATTATGAAAAAGCGCGTAGAAAATTCAACACGGACAGTACACCATTGCAAACATGACACTTTTTTTTTATATTTTCCAATGACCTTAAACTTCCGGTTGTCCCGACGACACTTTCGCTCAAAAGGATATTAGACCAGCGGCATCTTTAAGTTCATCCCTTAAGGAAAATTATCTTTTTTCCGTTAAAAAAATATGGCACGAATTTTTTTTTTTTTTAGTACAATGTAGTTAAATACAATATCAAAATTTGTAAGGAGAATACAAACTCAATACTTTTTTTAAATTGGAATTTTAAAACATAAAGACCTTTGAAGAGTAAACTATGTATGTACCTACCTATTTTTTTTCGTTTTTTCAAGAGTATCTAAGCAGTCTATGTACCTGAGCGTTTTGAAATTATAAGTTGATTATTTTCGCAAAATTTATTTATCACACGCATTCATAAATATTCAGGAACTCGTAATGAGTTCCGCTGGCAGCTTTCTCGTCCTTCTGCTATCTCAGTATAAAATCTGTTAGAATCACAAGGGTAACTGCAAAATTGAACCATAACGTCGAGCCATTTCATGTTTTACGTTTGTGCTTGCGAAAGTTGGGGAACCTTCATTTGAGCGCGAATCACCGCAACCGTGGTTACAGAAGTAATGAGAATGTTGAGCAGTACCACACTATGACTTATTCAGCCCACATCAAATTAGGGGTGTCATATGGGGAATCATGGAGAGAACTGCCCTCTTTGAAAAAGTAAATAATCAAAAATGTGGTTAGGTGTTGCCGTTCCGACGCCGCCGTTAACCGACACCTTCCCAACTCAATTTCCCTAAAGCACCCCTCAAGAGACTTTCGCCTTTGTACCTTCAATTTTCTACAAATCTCTGCTGACACGTTGTAAATGTGAAACGCGCGCACACAGCGAACAATATTATTTATGAACTATGGCGGCAGTGGTGGCATTTCCTGACACATTACTCGTCAAAACAAGATGAATAAGTAATTTGTGTGGATAAGCAATTTTGGACATAAAAAGGCTTACTTACCGTACAAACAGCTGCAAATGAGGTCTCGGCCGAGGGCAGGGTTGAGTAGTCTAGACCCAGGAGCACGACAGCGGCATAAACCAGGATACAGCCCACGGCCGTGATGTTGCTCAACTTGGGACTGGAAAGTTTGATCGCCCTGTTTGTGCAGAGCAAATGTTATAAGTGTATTTTGAAAATTTTTTAGGTACGGTCTCGGGCGGACATACTCACTTCAATTTCCGGAAATGTAAGTTAAACGCCAGAAAAGCAATTGCCAAGGCAATTCCGACTGAGGATAGCGTCGCAATTGTATAGAAAGCCGCAGGAGCGATAGTTGCAACTTTCAACTTAAATATCCTCTTTGCGATAGGAACTTGACCACTTGCCCATTTAATGGCCCTGCAATTGGGGCAGTCGAAGTCTAGATTATGTTCAGCTGGATAGAAGAGGGCTACGGGTTCTAACTCGCCCTCCTGGACCTGATAAAATGCACTGGTCCCGACTCGATCTGGTCCACTGAACGATACTGGACCCTATTGCAATTAAATTTTTGCTTTTCAAACTTTAGTTATTCAAAGCAACTTACAGAAACTCCCAGGAAATTGAGTCGGCCCAACTGGTGCAGAAACTCGACCGCCATATCGTACCTTGTGTAATCGAACCGGTCAAGCTTCGATTGCATTTCCTCCTTTCGCCAGTGCTCCTCAGCTCCTTTTAGGGCTAAAGCAATTGCCCAAACTGCGTCGTAAGTTTGTGGTGCGTATCTCGATAGTGGCTCTGGTACCTTTAGTTGGCTCAACTGGCGCACAAACATTTCATTGTCCTGAAGATTACTATTCAGTTTATATATATATGAAACAAAAGTCGTATGTAAGCTGAAATTACCAGACCACTTAAGCTGATATCATTTCCCACTATGCTGTTGTGACTAGAGACAATAATTAGATTCTCCACTGCTTTCTTGAGCTGAGACTGTAGGCAATCCGAGGGCTCGACGTGCCACCAAGGCGCACCCATGCTCTCGTGCAGGATCCAGGCATAGTCAGCACCAAACATTCCTAATTTGAAGGCCTCACAAAATATTTTGGGCGCTAGCTCTTGGGAGAAGCTACCAATTATAATCCTTGTGTCCAGCTCCTTAGGGTTTCATACATTTTCAATGACCTCCTACTAACATTCTAATTGACCACCTTACCCTAAGAAGAAGGAGCTGCTCTTTGAAATCAGTTTCTGCGAATGTTATCGTCGCCGCACAGGATATGTTTGCCGATTCCAATTCCGTGACCAAATCGTTGACAGCCAAAGAATGGACCTCTTCGTTTTGGGAGAATGTGGTCACTGTGTCCCAGCCAAACTTTCTTATAAAAGCTATTCGAGCAGGATTATGCGAGGAGTCAGGTGCGACTGTTCGATAGAAAAAAGGAAACTCATGCCGGTCACTTAGAGCCGGAGAAGTCGAACCGAATGATACCTGAGAAAGGGAATGGAGGTGATTTTATTTACCATTCAATGATTTTGCAGAAAGACCATGATGCATGGTTTGTTTAGCTTCCCCGGTGGGGCCTTATTATGAATTCAAAAAAGGACTTATGAGAAAATCCTTCTATGCGTTTAAACTTCCACCAGGTCTCCTAAGATTACATGGGTATTTGGACTCCTTGTGGCCCTTCTTGTCGTAACTTTGCTTTTGAGGATTATTATTTATTGTCTAAAGTAAGATATTCCAAATATACCTGGACTATGTTCCAGTATGGAACCACTTTTGCTAAACTTTCGGTAACTTCAGAACATGCGGATCCTAATAACATAACCATTCGTGTGGAATGTTGTGTATACAATGCATGAAAGAAGCGGTCGATTCCGACTCCCGGGTCGCACTGAAAAGGAAGGCACTTCTTTGAATTTTCGGTAATTTATCAAATTTAATTATGTTATCAATTTTCATTAATATAAAAGCAATATGGCGGGCTTATCAACCTGTTTATTTTAGGAAATTACAACAAATTTTGGAAATATTACACTGTAAACCGTTGATACAAAGTTATTATATTATTGCTCTATTGCCACTTTTATCACAAAATAAATTGACAAGTATAGGGAAAAGATTTTCTGTCCATAATTAAAACATTTGGCTTGTTCAAATCTTTTAAGTTCACTATTTAGGCAGTCCGGTTTTATGATTTTTAAAGTAGGTAGGTACATAGTTATTTTTGTTAGTTTAATTTTTTTTTTTTTTCAAATAAAATAGTTGCTTTGGGATATCGTAAAAACAACAGATAAAAACGTCCTAATCGAATAGTATGAAGAATGAGCTGAATACGACCATAATAAAATACAGAACATCAAATTAGAGTATTCTTAAACAAGTTTACATCGACTTAAGTAAACTGCAGTTGCAGATGTATCAACTTAGCAATAAATGTTATTACTGACAATGCAAACTGAATCTTTACACTGTGTTTACTTGAATCACTATTAGATGCAAACTGAAGGAGGAAACCATGATTCGTTTTCTATGTACATTGTACATACATATACATATATGTTCCCTCAAATATCCTAAATTCACGATGCACTCGGCACACAGATAATAAACAACTTGACTAACGTTGAATAAACTACAGAATTTTATTAGACAAACTAAACAAAGTGGCTCTTAATGGGTAACGAGATTAAATTGGATGGGGGTCTTCTTTTGAGGTATGTACAATGAGACCACATCGTCTACTATGTAAATGCGGAGTACTTCTGCTCGCCTCAAGAAATCTGCAATAACCCCTACCAATAAGGGGAGAAGCAATATAAATCAATTGCCTGTTTTGAGAAAGATTTCAAATTGGGTTTTAAAATATATCAAATATACTACTATATATATTGGGAACATACGTAGATACCTATATGAGATCGATATGCAACTAGCTTACCTGCGTGTCGTTTGTGAGTAGCTCTAGAGTGTATCCAGGTAAAAGTTGCTTTTGGTTGATATGTCGTACTGCCATCTGAGCAGCACCCAACTCGCTTAATCCTTCTGGTCTGGTGCCCCATTTTGTACTCAACTCAAAGAGCCCCAGAAGGACAATTTTCCCATCGAGATTGTTCCCAGTACTAAATTTACGTTCATTCTCAAAAACCTCGTTCACTTTGAAGCGATTCACTAAAACTAACGAGAAGCTTTTGTTGCTAATCGATTTCTTTTTAGTCCTAGTGAGGCTTAACGCTTTAAAACTCGAATTGTGATCAGTCTTCACTGGTGTAGACAAAGTTGTCAAATTTTTAATTATTTTCACTAAAATATTTCCTGACTCTAGCGGTGCAGGAATTGTAGTTTCACTTAATGTTGGAGGACGGTGGAATATGTTAACACTTTGATTAGATAAATTTCTATGGTCCAGATGGTCTCTCAAAATTAGGTTCACGGCATTTTTTTCGCAATTCTCGGTGGATGCCAGTCGCCCTTGGTTGGGTCCTGAAACTGTTAGCGTCATTAGGTGTACAGTCACTAAATGCAGTATGAGTAGGTAATTCATTCTCAGTGGTGTGAATACACCATGAGCGCTGATTCCCAACATAATTGGCAACAGGCATGGGGCGCAATTTTGTCTTCACCCTAATGAGGATGTTTCGCCATTCTGTTGATTCTACGTAAGCCCTACGGCAACTCTTCTCTTATTTGGCAATCGTATTTTGATTGCGTCCTCATTCCCATTTTGTGGATTTTTCCCCTGACAGAGGCTTTTCATCAGTTTTCCTTTTGTTAGTCGGGCGATTTGGTGGAGGTTGAAGGGGTCATCAGAAGTCGATGGTTCTTTGTTGATGACACCAATAAGTGGCCTCCAGCCGGTCGGGCTGCTTTTTCGGTCAATCTGGACCCTAATTCCTCATCATTAAGCTGCAAAATTTTTCGATTCCCACCTATCTGGGGATTACTGTTCTGCTGTTTATAGATCTAGGAGGAAATAAATGACAAATTAGTTCTAGTATTGCACTCAGGCCTCTGTAAGGTAAACTTTAGTTTCTATGTAGGTAATTGTAATGTAAAATAAATTGAATAGGTAAATGATCTAAAAAACTGCCTTTTTCGCTAACGTATTTTAATAGAACACGGGAGACTCTATAGTTTGAATTTATTACAATTGGGATTAACGACAAAAATTCAATCAACACTATTATTGTCAAACAGATTTTGCATGCTGAAATTTTAACTATTCAAAACCGCTAACAGTTAAAGATTAACTTTCTTTCTCAGGAAAAAATTTATCATATATGTATTTGTTATAATATAAAAATTATCAAGTCTTTTTGCGCAATCTGGTTTGTCACAACTATAAAGCAAAATTATTACAAGCTTTAAAGCTTGTTATTTTTGGTTCGGAAAAAATAGAACTACAAACTATGTTTTCATTTTTACCAGAAACAAATTTGAACTTTAAAACTTCTTAGTTTTGGCTCAAAAAATACATATGTTTACACCTACTATATATATTGAACAAATAGTGATAGAATTTATATAGAACCATTGATGGATTTTAAAAATGCGATAATCTGAATTCCATGAGATTGGAGAACGAATATAGGTAATTGTTAAAAATGATGTGAAAGTTGAATGAAACCGCACATACATATGTAGTACCTAAGATAAGCCGTGTGGCTTCGGCTTGCTTGCCAATATCAATTTGCTGGAGCTGATTAAGAAAGAAGCCCATATAACAAGGGAAAATCCTTGAAAAATTGTACTTCCCGTTTACTGCCAGGAGCAGGGCATGATATAATACTTTTGCCGGGAGGGAGAGATGAATGACGATATGGAACGGCAGATATAGAATTGATTACTCGATTATCCGTTTCCCATATTACTCGAGCTGACCAGTTATAAATGAGATGGGCGCAGAATAATCCTATTATGAAGAATAGGAATGGGTCCGTGGGATTTCGTGGGGCATTATCAATAGATTGCAAGAACTCTTCAAAGCTGCGGTCATTAATCAAACTGGGTTCTTGGTTCAAGAAGAATAGTAGCTCCGATCCCAAATAATGAATGGAATAATGAAAACCCCGGTGCTTTTTACAATTTCGCAACTTTTTGTGATCATCCTTAGACTTGAACGCTTCTAATACTTGAAGTTTTTTTTTGTTTTTTTTTTGAGATATTAATAATACAATAAATTACGCTAGCTCAAAGCTCCTATAGATACTGAAATCAATATAAATGTGTGCTACTTTTAGAGAGTTTCCTTTTATTCAATTCGTTAATTTTTAAGGGGTGCAACGTGAAAATATTCTTAAAAGTTCACATCCTAATAAAGTAGTGCTTAATTTTCACTCATTTGAATAACAAAGATTTGAATGCCACTGCAAAATATATATAATAAATGAATAATTTTATTCTATACTATGGAATTAATCTATACATAGTATAGATTGTAGAGGCTACCAATATTATGAAAAATTATGAAATTTCTGAAATAAAATGCGTCACTTTAACTTTTATACTTTTTATATCTGTTTAATATGAAGCCAAACGTAATTCCGGTTATTTGCCATGAAAATTATTTTGTAACTTGTCCCACCTGAGAATCTCAACTGTAAATACAATATACATATGTATATTAAAATTAATTACTATAGGTATGTATACTTTACTTTATTAAGATGTCAACCTTGTGAGAAAATTTTACTCCTTAAAAGCATTTATCCATCAAAAGTAACGTATGTTAATGTTTTAAATTTTAATGAAGGAAAAGGAAATGGAAGGGTGACACCTTGAACAATTTCTTCCTAGCATAAGTTAAGGTAATGCTGCAAACGTAACTAAAGGTACGAAGAACTTTATTGTAAAACAAATTTATCATATCTTCTTTGATTAATTAATCAAAACCCTTCTTGAACTGCCAGATTTGAATTAACAACGAGGTTTGCCTTACTTGAATTTGCGTTTTATTAATTACTAAAATACCACACTAGCACAATTCAGTTTCTGATTTATGACTATATAAGACATTCCGAGCATTCTTTGTTTTCAACAATATGAACCTTAGAATTTGCAAAAGATATGCATTTTAGAGCGATTTAGATATTTGATATAATATTGAGCTAAGTGATGAATCTCGTCACTACCGCTGGAAGTAAATTATACGAATAAGATTGCTAAAGTTTCGTCCATGGAAATGTTTTCATTATTTCAATAGACCGAGAAAATCCCAACACCCTTCAGATTCTGGGAAAACGTAATAGCTCTTCCAGGAGTGGCATATTTTAGTAACTTTAATGGAACAATTTAGCCAAACAAGAGATTTCTCTGGGGGTTGGACGATTAGGCATAGTGCAAAAATAACAGGATGGAACAAAATATAAAGAAAGAAGGAACAACGAAAAACCATAAAATGTACGGATAATATTTCTGTAGGACGAGCGAGAAACATAACAATAAAGTATCATAGAAAAAGGGGTACAGCAACGGATAAGGCATAAGAGAAGTCCCGAAAAGTGGATCTTTTACCTCCAGGCAGAGGATGTAATGACTTCCTGCAAACAAACTGTGTCAATATAACCGTGCACTTGCCGTGAATGCTAAATAATCCACATGATAAAGGTTAAAGAAAGCATTTTGAGGGTAGCCGAAAGAACGGAGGACGCTCCCCAAACACGAATTTATCATACTGATGTTGTACTGGGTGCTGTAGAACGAAGTTAAGTCAAGGACATAATTAAACTGAAAAAAATGTCGTAGCATACATCTGTTTAGTCTATTAGGTCTGTGTCGCATTTTTGATGAAAATCCATTGCCAGTTCGGCAATTTAATAGAGCAAGGTTAGTTAAGCGATTAACAAAACTACAGCAAATGAACTCTTTCGAAACACTAGTCCCTGAATACTGTCATGAGCCCTTGACAACTGAAATTCAAGTGTTCCACTACATATGAGTACATAGCAAGTGGAGTGGTGATGTTGTGCAATCTCCATATTTTGAGCTAAGAGTACGTCTCTGTAGAATCCATTTTGCCATCCAGAGAATTCTACTTCTACATTTGGCTACAGTTAAGTAATGCATTTTCTGTGTGCTTAACGAAGGGTTAATCGAAATTTTTTGTGAATACCAAATTTAAACACACTTTTGAAGTTTTTTAGCTTTAGCTCAAGCAAATGTTGGTTAAGAAGTAAAATCCACTACTAAGGAGACTAGGGTTAAAAATGTTCAGTACCCCACAGCATTTCGCGACTCCGCCTCCCATTGACTATTTCTCAACTCACGTAGGGAGAATGGCTTGAAAAATCCCTTCAGCACCTATATATGCATGTATGGGAAACGCTAGTATTTCAAAAAGAGATTGGACATTTAGAAATATTTCATATAAGTTTAAAGAATTTTCTAGGTCCGAAAAATATTCAAAATTTCCGAAAACCCAGTATCTCTACGAAATTTTATTAGAAAGAGAGTCCACCAAATTCGGTACACTTGAGTATTCCAATGGAAGACTTAAAAAGGTACTCCAATAAGACAGACATTAAGATATTCTTCCGAAAATCACAGGTTACACCGAAATACTCTGAGTCGAACTGGAACATTATGAGGGTCGATGGATTACGCGGGGATATGTTCGGATACTTGAGGGATACCGAAAAATTTATCTCTGGAAAATGTGAACAAGTCTGCAATATGTGGAGTTTCCATAAAAAAAACACTAAATACTAAGAACAAATCTATAAAAGTGAAACATTTGAGTACAAGGTCATATAAAGGGCGTCCCAATAAGAGTGCACTTTTTCATTTTAAAATAAAAATACTTATTTTTTGAGCGAGTTGTGATATTTTTATTGCATTGTAAAGTAGACATATTCCGATCAAGTATGGAATAAAATATTCGGCAAATGACCCCCGCGGCTCTGATGACAGGACATTGCTCTTTTTATAAAATTTTCGATGACTTTTTGACAAAGATGTGACTGTATCTCACCGATGACGCGTTGGATCTCGGCTTTGAGCTCAGGAATTGTTTGTGGCTTATTCGCATAAACCCGAGATTTCACAAAACCCCAAAGAAAGAAATCGCACGGCGTTAAATCGCATGATCTTGGTGGCCTCAACTGGCCAGAATTTCGTGAGAATCAGAATTTCGCGAAGTTTGCGAGCGGTCTCAGCGTAACTTTCCCCATTTTGTAATGGGTTTTCACAATGATAACGCGTTCTTCTTTTGTGTAGCGATCCATTTTTAATAATCGGAACAACCATAGGTGACTGTTGTTAAATTTCAGAGTTGCCACTTGCACTAAAAAAAAATGACACAAAATTTAAATAGTGCCCTCTTATTGGGACACCCTATATAATGTGTCATACAAAAAAAACATTGAAACAAAATTTCTTCGCGTTCTACTTGACTACATTATTATTATCTTTTTTTTTTTTATTTCTAATATATTTATTTTGTTAAGATCCCAAAACAGAAAAATTTTGTCGATCTTTGTTTATAAATTAATGTTGGGCTCTCAATTACTCGGCTTCTTTTTCAAGGTATACCATGATTTTCGCGGGTGGTTTTTGGATAATGGTAGTAGATTTTACTCTTAAATCTCTTGAGATTTTATACCCCCATCATCAAACATAGACGTTTGATGCATTTTTGTAGAAATTTGTTAGGTAATTTTTATTTTCGGGGACGATTTCTCCATTCTGTATATACATATGTATGTACCTATTATGTATGAGCTATAATTTCTTCAGTCCACTATCACTTCATTATCATTGAATATTTAAACAGTTGTAAACAACTAAAACTCGCAATTATCGAATATTCAAGGAAAAATCAACGAAATAAATAAATAAATAAATTAAAAATGGTTAAATATAGTTGAACGCAAAATGGCAAAATCACTATTGTGTTATTTTACTCTCTGGATCAAAACATTATTGAAATCCAATCCACCAATCCGTTTGAATACATCGAGGGAACATAAACCTTTTTTTGCAGTGGGGCAAAAACGTTAAGGCAAAAGAAATGTCAACGATATCGTTCTCAAAGGTTTATTCCAAATTATTAATCAAATAAAACCTTATAAAGGATTTTATAATATACTTTTTAAATGTAAAACGCAATTTATAGCTCGTATATCAGCTATGTTATTTACAAATTTACATGAATGCCTATGTATATGAAACATACATATGTATCTAAATCTCTTGAGATATTCATTAGAAAATTTCTTAGGATTTTCACAAAATAGCCTAGATTAAGATAAGAACTTCATTTCTTGGTAAATTCCAATTCTTTTTGTAAAGGGGAAAAATCTACAATTTGCCCTCCACAGCCTTAATACTTTTATCCCCTCTAGTCTCGGACAAAATCCCTTTTCATTACTTTTCTTCACGATTCCACGCCGTGGTTCTATTGCGGCATAAGATGGACAAAAAGACTGCTTTATTTCTTAACTTAAATTTGCATTACTTTGAAGAACATCCAGAATATTTTTCAAGTTTTGAGTAGAGATCCCCTTGATCACGAAAGCAATATTTTATGGAGACGATTACGTCACTGATTCACAAAAAACGTTTCTATTACTCCGATGACCAGCTCTGGAGAGCTCTTCATTTATCATATTTTGTTGCAAACAAAGCTATGATTCTTCGGAGGGTAATTGAGTTTTTCCATTAAAGATGAAAAATTACATTTTTTACTCTTCTTTTGCTTGGAAATTAATATTTTGTTTGTGCCTTCAACAAACGCAACTGAAGCGATAAGACTACTGAAGTCAGGAGAAATTTAATCCATTAAAAGGTGTTATTTAAGAACAGGAACTCTAATAATTGAGGCATTTCCATTCCTTCTTATTAACTTCGGTACTTTTCGCTACTTTTCTTTTGGTGGAAACTTTATCCTTTGTAATTCAATTAAGCAGCTAAGAAAGCTTATTTAATTCGACGGATAGCAAACAGGCTGATGGTTTCCGGTATTATAATTTAAATAGGAGACTAGTCAACGGTTAAATAATGGCTAGCAAAATTTTGATTATATTTTGTCTTGGATTTGGTTGTATTGTTTCTAAATGAAACCATTGTAGTTTAACTATTAAAGTAAATTGTCTAATTTGCTAGAAATGTCGTTTTAATTCAGTCGCAAACACGATACTTTGTCCTACACAATAAACGCCTTTTTCGCAATTCTTGTATGTGTATTAACAAGAGAAAATGAAGAAATAAGCATTAGGACGTTTGATTTTAGCTGTCGGAAAAATTTGCGTTTTTCAAGGAATACCTCCCACAGCTCTAAAAGGTTCTTTCAGAATTTTTAACATGCTAGAATTTTCAAAGAGCAGGCAAATAAGAATTGATAGAAATTTATTTTCTCTCTCGAGTATTGGCGAAAATGGAAATATATAATTCTCCGGATACCAAGATTTGTTGTGGCAGCTTTTCCCGGATTGTCGCTGACTGTCGCGGCGCTTATTGATTTTTGATGAGTGCTTCAAGATATCGCGACTACAATATAAAGAACGCTTCTCAATAAAATAAGCTTTTCGAAAATCTATTTTAAACTTTGTAAGAATCATTTTGTGTTCAGTTGAGTAACTGCTTTTGATGCAAATCTTTATACTTACTTTTGTTTTTATAGAAAAAAATATGCAAATAAGAAGTATATGTATAAATAAATGAAAAATAATATACATATGTACATATTATTTGCTTTAGTTGGTGGGTATGCGGTGAGTACATGTATAAAAAATTTAATGAATACATACATATTTACATACATATGTACAATGTTTACTAATAAAACAAAAGTGCATATTAAAGGACGCACGACAGAAATGAAACACCTGCTAGGAGGGCAACTCAACCGCAAATCAAAAAAGAAGCAAAAGGAAGCAAACTACTATATCTACTACTAAAAAAATATTGTAGCTCATTTACTAAATCGTTTAATCCCACAAACAGTCCGCTAGTGAATCAAATTGCTTTTAGAAAAAACTATTCCAGGCATGTATGTAAATATTTTTTTAAAGAATGGGCAGTTTCGAAGGCAAAAAATTGGTCAGAATCAGGAAAAAATGTAGTGAGTGTAGGAGTGAGTGCCCCTGAAAACTGTCGAACTTTTGATTTTTGTTTACCTTGACTAATTTCGAGATTTTATTGCTCACAGAAAGCATTAAATAGAAATTTTAGTGAGGTACATGCACCAAACATTTTAATGTTATTCAAATATTAAATAAATTACTATTCTAATCCCGGACGATTTACAAGAAGACCGATTAGAATAAAATATTGTATATAAGAATTACGATGAAATTTAGATATAAGTATGTTCATACATATAAATGTAAATTGCGTTGCGGTGTACTCTCTTTAAATTTACTTTTTTTTATGCCTATACTGAAATATCTTATATTTAAAAGTGTGGTAAATCATACATGTATACGTACATTAACAATAATCGATTGCTTTTAGTACCCCAAAAATTACATAAGACAATAAATTACAACAAATTTAAAAAGAGTTTTGATCAGCGAAATTTCTAACTTTGAAATACAGGGTAGGTACATGGTGTTTTGTGAAGGCCTTAACGTTTGTTCAGAGACCTCCTTAAAATCACAATCGAAAACTAGGAAGTAGTCAACTCAAATCGTCCTTTTAGAGACATTGTAGGATTTTTGTTGATAGCGTATTATAAGTTTTAATATTAAGTTAAATTCGATATTTGGCATCACTTTGAAAGAATTTATTATTTTATATATTTAGAAATCATTAGAGGTTGGGAAATATTTTCCTAAAGTATTTAAATGGCAAAGAAAAAAAGTTATCTAATTTAAAATATTTTAATTTAATATGCGGAAATAAATCTTTTTGCCAAAATGTTTCCTTTAGTAAGAATTTGGTTTCTTTTACCAAATTTTAATTCACAACACACAACTCCTAGTAAAAATCGAAGTTTTTTAAAGTCGGTTAAATATTTAATATCAAAAACGACACACTATTTTGCAAAAGATGTGAAATAAAAGTTAAAGTTTAGTTATAAAAATTATTGCTTCCGAACAATGAACAAATGTATTTCTTAAAAAATATCTATCTATCCAATTGGTTTGACCTAAACTAAAATTGTCTGGAATGTTCAAAAATCTATTTATGAAGTCCCTTATTCTACTGAAGAAATACGTAAGTGCCAATTCAAAATTTATATCGCTTTATGCATTAAATTCTTCATCGATTTTAAAGAATCTCGATTTTTTACTATAGTGCTTATAATTTTACGTATACCGATATTGTAAGTTGATAGGTGCGGTTTCAATTTATAATAAAATATCTTTTAAGACTACCTCCTCTTTGAATGTTTTTGGAAAAACTCGGAAGGAAATAACAATATTATTTTATTATTATATTTTTTCGCTTAATCCGATAAAACATTATTGTTTTATTACTATTTATTATTATTCTTTTTTCGCCCAGTCTGATCATTTAAAATAACCTTTTTTGTTTTTATTTTTTTATTTTCAAGCGAATACTGCATCTACCTTTAATTGGATCCATTGAACTGCTGCCCACACAACATTTGTGGAGGTGACATTCTTGCAGTCACTTTAATTTTGGAAAAATGCACTCGTGAATAACTAATCACAGTTTGCGTAATACACTTTTATAGGTCCTGTTTCCTATATCAATTAATTTTCATTCGCATCTTTACGTACATATAATGATTTGCAATAAAATTTTAAAACTGCACAGCTACACGAACGTGATATGATTGACTCAAAAAACTAAAATTTTATCACTTCATAGGTGTATCACCTGTTCAAAGTTTGATAATAAAGGATTGAACTCCTTCTCTGCCAAGGTTCAAACTTCCGTTTAGTTCGAATTTTTAACGCGAACTAATTCTGCCTTAGTTGAAAGTAAATCTGGGTAGTCTCTAGTATCTACAATAATTTACTGGCTGACTAAGAGATTTCTGTTGAGACGATTTGCGCAGGGTTCTTGGAGCTTCTCTTAGCAATTCTCTGTACCCCAGCATCCTTGGAGCACATGGCAATGCAATGCACATGGTTTTAACTTCAGTCGCCTTTTACATTCGTTCAAGCTCGGTTTTGCTAGCTGTTTTTAAAACATGCAGTGGCTCAGAAGGCTCGTTTGACGTCAAAAATGATTTCTTCGTCGTATTGAATCTAGGTAAAATTCAGCCTATTTTTATGTGAGTTGAAAACAAGCGAAATTTTTATTGTAATTAAAGGAGAATATCTAAAAAGTTTAAAGACATTAAAAGCGACGATATAGTTGGAAGTCAGAAAATTTTAAAAACTTTTAGGAAACCCAAATAAATCATTAATTCAAAAACATTTACATGTACCTACATATAAAATATATTGTTTTCGATTGAATGCATTAAAATATACAAAACAATTTGAACCAATGGAAGAACAACTAAACAACTCTACGATGTTATCCTACAAATTCAAAAGCTTCTTTAGAAGGTATAGAAACTTTCATGAAGCAATTTTAAAAATAATAAATTCTAGCTA
This sequence comes from Machimus atricapillus, assembly GCA_933228815.1. Lineage (NCBI taxonomy): Eukaryota > Metazoa > Arthropoda > Insecta > Diptera > Asilidae > Machimus > Machimus atricapillus. Next base: position 59,560,852 of record OW121784.1, read on the forward strand.
ATTTTCAAATTGGCTTCTAATTTAAACAGAACAGGCCCTTTACTTTTAACACGTTCCATGTGACGTGCACCAAAAAAGGTTCACTACTTAGCTTTCTCTCATCTCATCAATCAGCTTACATGTGTTGCTCTCAAAATTATAATAATAAAGAGTTGTATCAAAATATTTCTTTCATCTTAGAAACTTAAAGAGGACATTGTTTCTACAGAATGTTTTCCGTAAGTTACATATTTGTAAATGAAAATGCCCTATCAGCTCCCATTTTCGGGCAAAAATGAAGTTCAAAAATACAGGAGACCATATTATGGCCATTTTTAAAAATTCATTAAAAATTAAATGTCGTCCATTGTCCCTAAATGAAAGCCTGAGTCCTAATCGACGAATATAAAATAAACCTACATATCTCTGCAGCCCATTTAAAAAAAATCAAATTCACGGATTATTTCAAAGTATTTTAAAGCATTTATTTTTATATAATAGCTTAAGGTTTCAGCTCTCATTTAAGTAACATTAGAAGTTCGTGGGTTAAACTAACCGTAACTTGTAATGCTTTTTCATAAATGGTCAAAATATAATCTTTTGTAAGATTTTATTTAGGAAATCAAAAATACAAAGAAATATTAAAGTCGATTAAAGTATAAAGTATTTAAATTAAATTAATGCTGATCAAATATACTGGCTGTTTCGTTAGTCTTCGTTTGGAGAATGGCTTTTCGGACACCCTATATGCAAGTAAACACCGTTCACTTCAAGGTTTAAATAAAAACTATAAAGCTTCTCCAAAGCTGCCAGCAGCATTGGCTGAAACCTGTCATCCTTAAAAGCCCTTAAACACTTAACACAGGGATGTGCAAAATCAATTCAGAAAATGAGGTTTACATCGTTCAAAAACTGTTTTAAGAACTCAAAAGTCATAATTACAGTACAATTTTGTTTTTGCTGCAATCCTTACTCAATTTTAGTGATAATAAAAAGGCATTATTGCAAACCGTCGGATTTTTGGTCTTTGAATCATTTTAATCGATAAATCACCATAAAGGGAATTTGCAATGAGAAATTCTGAAAGACGAATTCTCATAATTTAACAACATTTCTGCAAACTTAAGAAATTATGTGAAATTAAAATGTATCTGAAAGAGGGGTAATTACATCGCATTCCTTATAAGATGTAAAACGTATTATTTAATAATTTTCGATAACTTGAAGGTATCCATATGTAATTAAAAGTGAGAGATACTCCAATAATGTTTTTGATAGTAATTTAAACCCACATCTGACTACTCCAAATCAAATTAATGGTGTGAGCAAGAGGAAACGAAAAATGTACCATTTTAATATAGGCAGTGGGGTATTTTGAGGCCACTAATTTTGAATATACTATATCAAAATTTGTAAATTCAAAATAACGGACCCATATTTGAAATTTCAATATGGTGACCGAGTTTTTGGAAATTAAAAGGATGTGTAAAGGAAAGCCGCTAACATTTATTTACTTAACTATCAAAATTTAAAAATGTGGATCTAATACGGCGACAAGATTTTTTAAAATTATTTTAATGAAAACTGGTCTAAGGAAAATTCGGTAGCACCTGTGTCAAATCTATTATAAATATTTGAAAATTACATTAATACGACGCAAAAAACAAAATAAAAAGTGTTCCCAACAGTTGTGTCGTGCGTATAAAACACGAAAAAAGAAGTTTCATTTCAACCGCGTGGCGCTCGCACACTATTTTTTTACCCTTCCCATCCCACGCGATCGCCTGCTTCGAATCATTCGTTTTCGTAGAAATTCTCTTCTTTCAATTTTAAGTTCACCTCATAACCTGAGATGAAAATGAACATTCCGTAAACGTGAACGATCTGTGAGCGTCAAAAGCTAGATACAGTTAGATAATTGATACGGTATGGTTTATTGTATAGCAACAGAATTTGTTTGCACAGCTTTATTTTATAGTAGAATATAAATGGCCGTCGATCAGCGCTCCATTTTATTTGTATTTCAGTTACAGCCGAATAAGCGTTGTCATGGACGTTAAACTTATTTTGATTTGCATTGCTGTCCTTTATGCAATAACGGCTGAAGGGTCACCTAACAGTTGCGCATTTTTACCCGAACCGCGCTTATGTATTGTAGCCTGGTACAGGTATTGGTACTACCATGCCTTAAAAAATAAATGCATACAATGGGATGCGGAAGGATGTTCTGGCGGCTACAATAATTTTGGTACAGAGGAAGAATGTGTAAATAGTTGTAAGAACTGTAAGTACGCACACAAGTCGTTTATTGTTTTTTAATTGCTCACAATAATTTTCTACTTTATATAGTTGATCGTGCTCAATTATGTGGACTAAAACCAGACAAAGGTCCATGCGAAACTAATGAATGGCGTTTTTATTATAATCCTGACACAAAAAAATGTGAGACTTTTATGTACGGAGGCTGTGGTGGGAACCAAAATAATTTTGGATCCAGGAAAACATGTTATCAAGCTTGTAATTGTAATTATACGTTTCCACTAACTGGTCATGAGTCAGGGAAACAGTTCGCGAGTTGGACTAAATTTGGGGATACATAAATATGTTAGGATTTTAAGTTTTCGGCACAATGCTCATCAAATAAATTCGAATACAAATGATTATCGATATTTAATTTGTTCAACATCGGTATTTCATCAACTGAATTTCAAGAGAGTTAGTCAGGGAGGCGAGGCGATGGAATAAAAGGTCGACCACCTGGTAGCGATCGGTTTCACTATGTACATACACATGTATACCAAAAAAAGGTCTCATAATTCTTTTTAGTTATGAGAGCTTTCAATTAAAGGCGAAATTACTTTCTTCAGTATTTAATTTTACAAGTTTTTTAATTAAGAATCAAAAGAGAAAAAAAATGAAAAAAACATAGCTGGTTGCTTGGCACTTCCCAAGATATTTAACTCTAAAATTTCGAGATATAAAATTTTCCCGGAGCAATTTTGAACATCATTGCTATACATTATGAATTCCACGCAATATCTCACACAGACCTTCCCATAAAAAAAATGTATCATTCAATTTGTAAACGATTTCGAAACGACTTTTAAAAAAAAACAACTGAAACACCAGTAATCAGTATGACCTGGTCATATTCGAACATCGGGTTGAAATCCAGGAGGAGGCAAAGTAATGATTTAGGGAAAATTTCCGACTATGGTTTTAAACATTTAGTAATCATAAACGGTTCTGTAAACAATACCAGAAACAACAGAACAGACTTTGATATTTACCTTTGAAACATCTTTTAATTCTTTGGAGGAAACAAGTGCTACTTAACTGATTGATGCAACCGATTAGCAGCAATCGGCAAGAGCGATCAGTGTTTGATCACCTGTAATAATAACATAGATATTGTTTGCCACAACTTCCATTTCATTTTGAAAATTCGCAGCTTTCACGAGTAGAAAAATTTTAAATCGACCAACAAGAACAAGCACTTTGACGCAATATAAACGTATGTAGCGGTCAAAATTAAAATTCGATGCACTTTTTTACACTTTTTAAAAATAAAGTTTCTTCAAACAAGAGTGGTCTAATCGTTGTATGCAAATGTCCTAAAATAAATCTTCAAATTATTTTAGTTCAACGAACAATTATTTTCATTTCTTACAGTTTATATAGAAATTACAAGGCTTTTATCAATAACAGAAAGTTCAAAAATTAAAAGTCGTCTATGAACATGCATATATCAAGATAAATCGGGTTTTTTTCGAATTATTTGCATTTATTAGAGATTTCGCCCGCATCTAATTCACAGCTCTCTTGAAAGGCAGTTTCGTGATTAACACCCTTCCTTATTGATCCCCTCATAAGTTAAATTTCGTGAATGGATAAAACAAGAGTTTGACTATTTCTTCTTTTCTCTATACAGGGTGTTTGGATTCTACGCAGGAAAAGCTACAAGATAAGGTGAATTTTGCTATCATTCATTTTTCGATTTTGCGTTATGAGGACACGCCTGCAATAACTAAGTAGTATTTCTATAAAATCTATCTAAAAAATAACATGTGGACACAGCTGCAGGGAATTAAAAAATAATGTTTTTTCATCGAAACCTTATTTACAAAACTTTATTATTCGTTTAATAATCAATGTTTATACTTTTTGTTTTAGTGTAGTGTTAACAATCTTTTATTAATGACAGCACTCTTTGCCTAGAATTGCTTATCAAAGATTAGACAACCGAACAAAGTTTATATAAAAATATCGTCTTCGTTATAAAAAACATAATTTAAACTAAAAGTAGCGATGTTGTCTTTATCATTAATTATATAAATATATAAAAACACATAACTATTAACATTTTGTTCAAAGAGGGATGTATGTGTGTTCATGTATTACATGTGTGTGTTTTGTTTGAGAATCTTTGGATTTGTTTTAGTACGATGAATAATTCCTTTCGCGCTTCAATTCGTTGTCCAAATCAGCCAATTGTTGAAGGAATCCATCATTTGGGCGGACATCACGACGCATTCGTACTGTTCGTATTGCTTCTACAGCAGTCATTTTTCTACAAATCATTAAATATGCTAAGACACAAGTTGCTGAACGTGACATGCCCACTAAACAGTGAACAAGCACTTTGCCTGCAAAGAAAATAAGTTTTGATTTATTACAAATCCTTTGATATGTTTATAAAATAAATTGAGTTCGTAAAACAAGGGGCTGCAAACACCTAGATATTCTTTCATGGAAAACAAAGCAGCTGATTCAGCTGTGTGTTCTGGTGAAAATCCCCTCAAAATTGACGTCAATTTGTTTTAGGAGGGGCGCCGCTCACTTAAATCCTTACAGATCTTCGTGAGGATAAAGGGGTTAAAGACTAAAAACACAATTTGCTCAAGACAGCCCAATTTCAAATTTACAGATTAAAATTCTAATGTGGCTTAATTTGGTGTTATATACTGATCATAAAACTCGATGCTTGAGTCTTGCAATGTTACTCTACTCTCTAAATATGGGTAAAGATATTAGATATAAAAGCCTAATTTTGACGAATTTTGATGAATTAAACCTTTTAGCTTTTACAGTTCTTGTACTATCACTATTATTTTTTTTCAAAAAAAGAAAAAAATCGAAGTTGTACATTAATTAAATCATTACTTACCGCCACCATTAACAGCATTTTCGATAAACTTTGAAGCTATATAAAAATATCGTGAAATATCTGTTGTAGGCTGATCCATCATGGGAAATCCCATGTATCTAAAAATATTTGGTCTTTAACTCATTCAATTGAAAAAGCAAACAAAATTACCTAATTGTAGGCATATCGCGGTAGTATATATGACCTGTATCCACTTGGCCAAGTCTTGAGCCTTCTGCTGTATTTAGGACATGTGTGATACCCATCATTCGCAAGAATACTTTACTTTTAGCAGACGCTCTGAGAAATAAAAAGTGAATTTTAAAACCGAATGTACCTTCGTAAGTAGGATAGGTACTCACGCATCTCCAATGTATATCCCTGGATAAACTTCATCACAGTCTACATCATGAATGGCACATTCTGCCCGTCTTAAAGCTGGAATTGACCGACAAGGTGTTACTGAATAATGTAATATTCTTTGTAATTGTCTTCCTGTCGTTTTTTCTGGAACCTCCATTCTGCTGGGTTGCTGGAATATAATATTATAGGTACCATAAGTAAAAAGTCTTGTCTTAAGTCATTCATTTTATATTACACTTAGTTCTAATTGTTATAGTCATGCAACGAATCTTTTGATTTAAATTTCATATCCTAAGTGAAATAACCACTAAAATCTTCATTATTACATTGTCAAGCCTTTATGTTTTTTTTATTATTTGATTTTAGCATCTGAACAGGTTTTTAAATATTTTGGTTGAAAGTAAGTAGTAATTCATTTTCCAAAATATATACAAAACTACACAGTTCAAATTCATCTAATCATATAATATCAATATTAATCGTCGCAATATTTTAGATTTGGGCGACGACTTAAAATTTCTAAAACTAATACAAGCCTAATTTTCTGAAATTATGTACCAATTTAATTCCATTAAGTATTTCGATTTAGTAGTATCAAAAAAAAGGAATATTTGTATGTATTTACTTATAGATTAGAACATTATTATTATTCTTAAAAAAAATATTACCAGCACTTTAATTCCTTAATAAAGTTACTACAATTTCGAAAAAATTATTTTAGTAACCTTTGATTTCAATTACTTTTGTTGTTCAAAGTATTAAAATAATTTGATAGAAAGATCTAATCAAATTATTTGTACGTTGTGCACTTATAAGCTAACTAAAATCATTTAAATTGCAAATATTTTTGCACGATCGCATTTATATATGTATGTATAGGTAGGTATCAACAAAGACAATGAAGTAATTTTCAAAAAAATGGGACTTATTAATTAACAATTTTCTGAGTATAGTCATATTAGTCGCTACACTAATTTACCAGCTGATCTCATATACTATGTGTTTGAATCATCCTTTGATTTATTTTCGTTAATACTTTTTCCTCTAAAAGGAAGTTTAGTAACGAAACTTTTTATTCAAAAAGTGTATTTTAGCGTTAAAAAATCATTTCTTGTGTGAAACGAAAATTGTCATTAAAAGCCCACGTATGATCGAGTCCAAAAACCATATAAATCGGGCAAGTGCACCTTTCACCTTCCTCACCAAGATTTTGATTGTAAAAGCGGGAAGCTTCCACAATTCATGGAATATTACCAATATTATCTTGAAAATTGTCAAATCTGGCAACCAATACTTCATCTTAATGTATTTTACCTTTTTTAATTAGAAAACAGGCACTGCACACTCGGAAAATATTCGGAGAAAAGTTTTATTTATTCTCTCGCGGACACCGCTTGCTTACAACTGATTCTGTGAAATGACTAAAATTTCGACTGTGCAAAATGTGCATATGAGGTTTGCAATTTCGGGCGAGTGCCAACAAAATTGTAAATATCAGTGTTCTTAATGGCTAATATTCTGTTTACCATGACATTTTCAAAAAGAAATTGCGATTTTCACTTAGGTAGTTGTAAGTTGCCAAAAAAAAATATTGTATCGCTTTTGTAAAATTTAGAACTTCATCTGTTTTAAGCTTCGCTTCATTCTAAGAATTTTGTTTCCCTTTTTAAATCTCTTAATTGTATTTCGCAGATAATTTAGAAATAATAAGCTTAAAATAGAAAAATAGATATTTAAACTACATTTTTATTAAAAGATTTATTACTGCACTATTTAAATTTATTTAAAGCGGCGTGTATTGAAAATGTTAATAGCCAGTACAATTTGCATCATATACGACATCACAATGATTCTTGTGCAATTTGCATCACACTACGTCATACTATTCTGCTTAATGACATGCCAGTCCACTTAGTTAGATCGTTAGATCTACTTTTATATGTATTATATTAAATAAAGTTGACGACCTCTCACTTTTTTCCCAACATCCAGTTTTTTTTAATTTGAGAAGAAAGAAATCAATCCCCGTGTAAGTGCAAGTATAGGCTAAGTTTGATCAATAGAAATGGAGAAATACGAAAATTGTAGGGTACAAATGATTTTTACACAATAAGGAAAAGTAGCCCTTTTCCTACTTTCTTGACCGATTCATTCTATTTGCGTAATTAACTGAGATATTTCGATAAAAAATTATTAAATAAAGAACAAAATCAATTAAGTAAAAGATTGTACCGTGGTAACAAAATCATTTCCACAAATCGTTATCATTCTCTACCTCCTTGACTAAGTCTCCAGCATTTTGGTACTAGAATTAGAACTAAATCTTTCGAATACATATGTATGTATATAGACTAAGTTTGGTTGATAACGCTTAAGAAAGTACGATACGATACGAAGATATGATATCTAAACGAATATGTATATAATACCATTCGTTCTATAGATATATTAATATACATACAAAGGTGCTATTAACATAATAAATGCATATGTAGAGTTTTTCCCAAAATATATTAAGAAATACGATTTCTCTTGTTCACAAGGATGCAATAACTGATAAATTAATTACTGATTATAGTGAAATATATCAAATCTTTCTATGACTTTTATTTATAAATAAAATTAATAGAGCAATTCGTGAAAATTAAAAATATCATACAAATGATTTCGTTTAAATTAAACACCTACAAAACTGAAATAAAGACAGAATGAAAGTAGGGCATCCGTGCAGTTCATCAACCCGGTGTTACTCAATCGATAAAAAAGGATGGCACAGAAACGTTATATAAACTCTTTTTAAAACGAATGCAATGAATGTTTCCATGCGTCTAAGAGTTTATCCTGCTCATATTGCAGCAACCATAAAAGGAGGAGCTTCAGACCCCCTCATGTTGTAGATGCTATCGGGCACCATAATAAGTAACTGGAGAAATGTTTATGAAACTTTTCTAATCTGAAATCAAATTTAAATAGGCGAAGCTCATTCATTCGAAATCCGCGAGTTCCAGTTTTAAAAAACATACTTCGTTTAAATTGGTTGATTCGTGCCGTGTGTAACACTTCCATGTAAAGAAATATTTACGTTCAGTTGTCAAAAATTTAGCAATAATAGAATTTTACATAATACATTCTTACACAAAGAGCTGTGAGACTTTTCGTTTTTGCATTTGCTTCTTTTGAAAAAATGTTTTGTCTCGAATTGTTTTACTCAACTTCTATCATACATATAACTATTACTTTCATAAGAGATTGTTGAGAAAATTAAATATTTATCTGAATAGAAATGAATAATTCTAAGTAAAAGCACAGTGATTAAACAAACAGTTAAAATTTGCTCTTTTAATAAAGGCAATACATACTTTCCATACTAAATCTTGTGTGCTTTTAATTAGCCATTCGTCTCCTTTTCGCTGAATTGAGTGAATTGAACTTTTTTTTTACTTTATTATTGTGCGTTTTATCACGTTACAGAATTTAGAAAACAGACAAATAAATCTTAAATTCTTCGTACCAAAATAACCCATTAAGGTGTTGGTTGCATTTCAATTGTATTTTTTAATTAATAAATTAATAAATTCAATTTGAAGCCAGAATTAAATAAATTGAAATAAAACTTCTAGATTCAATCAAATCAAGTTTTGTTACATATTGAATGCAAAAAATTCTTTCATCATCATTTAAGTTCTTCCGGTTTAATGGATGAATTTAAAAGCAAACCAAATTGAATTCCGTCCTTAGAAAAGATAAGATGTAATACTCGCCATAAAGGAGCTTATATATAGTAAGCCTCTTAAAAGCTCTTCAAAGAAGGCAAACTTAAAAGACATTTAAAGACCGTTGCTTTTCGTTTTTGAACACCACTCTAAGGACCGCTTCAGGATAATGCTAAAAATAATCATAAACTCAAGGACACTCATTAGGTGGCCCCTTCATCTGAAATGTAAACACAATTTCCAGATTAGGTGCAGTCGCCAGCAGTAGGCATTGTGCAGTAAAGAAAGCTCACAACAAAAGATAAGAAGCTTTGCAAATTACAGAAAGAAGGTTACAAGACACACTTTGCATATAACGATAACTGAAGTGGGTCAAGGAACCTATGTGGGTCATTGTTAAGCCGCTGAGATGTTCTCTTCCCCCCGCTTTTGTAATTTTAATCCATACTTGGTACATACATATGTACATTATATTCATATTATTTAAAACATGTCTACCCAAGTATTTCGTAAACTTGAACATTTTGATTTGATGAGAACAAATTTTACAGAAGAGTTTGCAAATAAATAAATATGATGAGAACCAAATTAATTTCAAACTGATTGTAGAAATTTATGTACAAGGGCAGGGCTATTAATGATTTATTGGATACAATTTACACTAGAAAGGTAGAGAAAACTGATCTTGAAATTGATCATTTGTTATCTTAGTTTACTTATAATAATTCTATACATACAGAAATAAAATATTACCTGTTGTCTAGTTACCATAAACCTTAACGCTATCGCTTAGTACCTAAAACAAGTAAACTCAAAACCAATTCTTTTCTTATGTTATCTTGTCTCAACATGTTCAACAACTCGTGCTGTTAACGATAAACAAGTAAATTAGATAGATCTTTAATTCACGTTGTCCAACAAATCATTAGTAATAATCATTTGTACGTTATACTAGCCATCATTTGCTGAAGTTTAAGAATTTGTATAATCATAGAACATTACGTTTTAGTAGCTATAATTTATGTATAGTATCTGCCACAAAAGTATGTTTCCAGCATGTGGTGCAGTACGCGTGTAGTGTGTACATGTATGTTATAGCCATATTTATAAGAAAAATTACCCGCAGTTTTCACAAAAACGATTTCGAGGCATTAATCTAAACGGACCTCAGTATAGGACTTAAGAATCAAAGGCAGCACGCAACCAAGGTCATTAACAGAGTTCGCAAGACGAAGGATATTTACTTTACTAAATATATCTACCAAGCCACAAGTCACCGACCCAACTATATCGATTTTTAGTGGGACAAGAGATAAAATCTAAAAGGGACTTGATAACTCGTGCCCTTGGGTCATTTATAAATAAAGGTGATGGTAGAACAAAGCAGAATTTTTGTGTGCCCTTTTATTAGTCGTATATTTTGGGAATTGTAGAATTTTTAATACTCCATAATGTCTACTAAAGTTAATGAATATGCTATTTCTGAAGAATTTCTAAAGGTTAAGTTGAGCCAAGTGTGGTCATAGTGTGCACAAGAACGTAAACTTAAGCAACAGAAAATATAAGGCAGCACACATGACAGAAAACCTTACGATAAGTACATATATAATTTGTTTTGCTTTATGCCTTTTTTAATTATGTACATATAGTTATCTTTAAATCATTAGAAATAATTAAACAATTAATTATATCTTAGTCTTTAATCGAACCAACTACAATTACTTGCCTTTTTAGTGTCCCTGATTTTGAATTTGTTAACCATCTATTCAAATTCAACAAATTTTGATAAGCAGACCAAGTAGAATCGATTGGCCATACCCCTCCGATTTAGTCGCAATACAACTATTGCGTAGTAATTAATCCAACATCGATTAATCGATCATTCTAAAATTTTTGACATCTCTAATGAAAGATTGTGGCGCTTATGTAATTGTTGCTGTTAAACATTTTTTATATATTACAGAATATAGTAAAACTTCTTCGTTTTTACGACAAATTAATTGGTTATATCAGTAACAATGAAAGTCCTCAAATTTAATTTTTGGTGAGAAACAAAATAACTGTGCAATTATTAACATAATGCGTAATGATTTCTGTTAATATGTTTTATAAAGGTCATAACTGTGATCAATGTACTAAAATTACAGGATGACTTGGAAATGATTTTCAGAAAAATGTGTGTATTTGATTTAGAATGAAATTTTTTCAATCTCACACATATGTATATGCGTTTTGTTACCTTCTATACAAAATATTTTAAATTTAAATATTTCTAGGTTGTAATTAGTTCTGAATCTCTTACTAGAAGTACCACTAACCATCATCTGAAAATTAAAATAAAAATAGGTTAATACATTAATCGTAATTATATAAAAATTGTGAGAGATATTGCGGTGGTCGACCCCCATAAAAAAATACAGCCCCATAACGAAGGTGTCTTGATTATTATCCGGAAAATGCTACACGGTGCCGATGATCTTGACCTTAAAATACTTTGTTAAGGACTAAGTCGAGTAGTGGGGGTTCTGCTCATGTTTTACCGGCGGGCGGTGGAAAGAAGAAAAAACGGTAATTATATTGCTAACTCAAAAAACTCTGACGGCCTTTAAATTTAATATTGAAAGTTATTTGGAAATTGTTAGCCGAAGGAGGTGTATCCAAAATTTGGACAAGCATTTTCCACACCTCCTCCTCCCGATAAACACACACATGAATACATGAACACATATAAACAACAATGAATACACATTATTATTACCTATATATTGTGAAATTAATCCAGATGTAATAACAACCGAATATTATTTTGCGATTATTATTATTTATTAGACGTACACAAAGTTAATATAATATTAATATAATATTAATATAATATAATTAATATTAATTAATATAATTAACAATATTTCTTTCATTGATTTCTCCTAAATGTTAAAAGAATATAAAAAGACCTTGGGTCTTCGAAAACAAAGAAATTTTATCAAAAATGTACATCGGTTTTATGGGCGCACGTGTACCCTTCCAATCCAGTAAACATGTGCGCATACATATGTTTCACATATCTTTAAAAATGTATACTTGCACTCTCAACATAATGTTCCACACATCATACCATAAATCAAGAAGTTGTATGTTGGTATTATTAAGAAATAATAAGAACTGCCTTTTGATGCCCACAATTCACAGACAAGGGTACAGAAAGCCTGGGGGAGTACAAACACTCTGCCGTAAAAAATTCATTTTTATGTTCGCATTCCACTCGAATGAAGCATGAATTGTTGGCCTGCCACAAAATTTCTGTTTCACTTATTTCCACGATCCAAGGTCAGTGTTAGAGGAGGAGAACAGGCTAGTGGTAGTAGTAATTTAATTTATTTTTAGAAAACTTATTTAACGCACTTTCGTCATACGTGGTCGTCGACAAGTCCAACCGTTCAGAAATTCCTGCAACGTGTCTCAGAAGTATTCGCATGCATGCATGCGTTTATATTAAAATGGTGCCATCGAAACTTTTTCGTAGGGGATGCTATTATTGGAAACGGCTCCAAGTTTACTACTCACTGCTGATTCAAAATACTTGAGTTTGGTGTATCGCGCCAACGTTTACCTGTTGCGATCCTCGCGTGTTAGGTCGGCTGACATCTCAACTCCTCGTCTATCTTGGATGAGCTTAAAAATAGCCTCCCACAACCGCATGAGTTTTTGTGTGGGTCTTCGAAATATTCCAAATGGGCCCTTAGTCTGAGAATGTCGTTGACATAAAATAAACAAACAATTAACTACCACAAATCGCATTAAGCCCAAATCCACCAAATACGTAAAAGTTTATGATCATTTGACCAAATAGGTATCAATTTAGTAGCAGAAAGCAAAATTTGTTCAATCATTTAGAATGAAACTCTTTAGATCTTCTATAATCTGTTTATTATCCATTTCATGGTTCAATATTTCCCAGCTGATTGTTTGAACTCTGAATTATATCAATAACAGTTTATTCGTCTAGTTACCTTGACGAAAATAGCGTAATGGATAATGCCAAGGAGAAATTCCACATTTTGAGATTAAAATTTAATATGTGCGTTCAACTCTCAGCTGGCACTCCGACCGTAGGATACCTAACCTAAAATGTAACATTTATTGCTAATTGGTGGGGATGAAAAAAGTTTAGACCTTTTACTAAAACTAGGCAGTCTTTATTAGCTTGGAAATAGTTTTGGAGTTAAAAATCAGTGGCAAAGAAACTTTGATTCTTTAAGAGATACTATACTTAAAGTATCCTTTTTCTCTCTCTCTTTCCCTCTATACTACAACAATATCCTTATTACTCTCCCACATGCTCTTACGAGAACATCGGAGATTCTAAGAAACTCCAAGGAGTCCAAAGAGCCTAGTTTGCTCAGCAGTGTTATAAAGTTAACATTTTTCCGGGGCATCGCATACTTAGTGTGTGAAATGGTCATTCAATTTTCGCACATTATTTTTATCTTCAATTTACAATGGCAGCTATAAACGTTTTTGGACATTGATATACATATGTATTATTAATTTCCTTCACTCCTTATATTAAGCGAATAAAAAAGAATATAACCGAAATTACAAATTATTGCAAATCGCTTGTGAATGCTATATGTATACTCGAAACCTCCTATAATCAAGCCACGTAATAAGGGGTAATTTAGAAATAGAGCAAATTTTATGATAATAACTAGAAGATATATTCGCAATCTGATTGATGAATTTCAAATTCACAGTGTTTCTACTTTACCTGCTTTTTTCATGAAAGTTATATTATTAACTAAAATATAATTAGCAAACCCATTAATTTAAATAACTGAACGTGATTTATGCAAGTAGGTATACCAATCCTGATAGGTATGAGTTTCTCATGCACATGTTTCTATAATACATATTTTAATTTAATGCAGCAAGAAACGTTTACTTTTTTCCGTTGCCACATATTGTATGTAAATTATTATTTACGGTTATTCAATATTAATAACATTTTGTTGTACTTATAGAAATTTTCTCTGCGAAATTAATGGAGCCCTTCAAGAAATATTCGTGACAAAGGACATTTTTCCAGTTTGATTGCACGTGATTTCAGAAAGGTAATCCCTGTTTGAGCTTATGGAGCATATAGGCAGAATGTCACGTCATCAGCTGAATATATCGAGGACATTTCCAAGCTATTTCACCACGATTATTTTATTTGTCGGTTTCTTTCGCCGAAATGAGACAAAAAGTTTTTTTTATCCCTAGCTTGCCCTTGAGCCATCTCTATCAACAAGGAAGAAAAATAGTTTGCAGCTTGCTTGCTTTTGAAGATATTGAAAAAACATCTCAATTTAGGGGTGCCCCTAGAAGTCTCACAAAGCATAATTTAATTTTTAGGTCGAACACAAAAAGTTGGGCTATGAATCAACCCTCTTCTGTAGTTTCTGACCTATTTCTACAAAATGTTTTGCTATTTTTAGATATTAGTCGTGCGTTTAATAGTGACAGGTAACGTACGAATTGAGGCAGGTAACCTACATAGAACTAGTCCTGGATAGGATAAATAGGGATTTGGAACTTTCGAGAAAATATATCGTAAAATGTTTCTCGAAATGCTTTTAATTTTATATTTTTGGAAACTAACGTATTCATCCATATTAATCGCGGCAGAGAAATAATTCATTTAAATACACTTTCGCTACACTGAAGTGTTTTATTATGACAAATAATTAAATAAATATAAATACTTGGAGACATGTACAATGTACATATATCTGTACCAAAATAAAACTTGACCACGAGTTCACAGAATAAAGAATAGAAATAAGTCTTATCTCGCCCGGCCACACTTAATCAAGGGAATCTGCGGCGATTCACACAGAGATTTAATTTTAGGAAGATTCTGTAGAAAGTTTGGATACAATTGGCTTATTGCCCTCCTAAACTCGCTCGCATTGCCGAGAATTCTGAGCGGAATGCGGTCTTTATTGCTGGCTGTAGAAGTAGACATAATAATCAATCTTCGCAAATTTTTCTTAATACATAATTATAAATGAAAATAAAGCGTCTCAAATTATTTGGCGAACTGAGAGCTCAATTGCTTTTCGTTACCTTGCATGTTTGTTTAGTTTGCCGAAAGGAAAGTAATTGTAGTTGGGGTGACTGTACTTTTTCGTAATCATATTCACGTGTCGGCTTAGGCAAAACACTTTTGCGCTCATATTCCGGGTACATTAAACCATATGAACGTGTTTCCATTTTGGTTGATTTATTGAGGAACAAAACGAATTTATTAATGTTCACGCAACCTGAAAGAGTTTACACACATGCTAGAATTTGAACCTTATCCTGAACCTTTTATTTATAGATATACATATGGAATTTGAATAGCTAATATGACGTCACACAAATCTTACACATTAATGCATGAATAATTCACCACGAGAATTAAGGAAGTTTATATGTAAATACGAAATTAGAACTCCTTTTTCGTTTAAAGTTCCAAAATCAACAACAAGCCCGAAATCTGCTGAGTGTTAATCTTCTTGAAATTTAAAACCCTCAGTCAACAATACTGGATGAGCATTGTTGTCTGCCGTAAATATGGCCTAAATCCTATGTAGCTGCGGCATTTTCAAGCTATTTATCATCATGAAAACCCCATCAAAATACAGCCAGAATTGTTTACACGATTAGCGGCTAAAACGGCCACTTCTTTAGTGTATAAGGTATTCCCAAAGAACGTATGTAATTTGATAACTTTGAATGGTTAGAGCTATTTATTTCGCTTATATAAAGCTACAATAAAAAAAGGCTTGTAAATAAACTAAATTACAAAAGTACATAACTTAATTATGATTAGTTTAAAACAATGAAGGGGAGACAGCATGGGTTATTGTAAGATGAGTGAAAAATGTACATACATACAGCGGATAAAAAGAGTTCCGAGATGGTCGAATATCCCTCGAAATTCACATCGGTTCGAAAAAAGGAAAAAACACGTGCCAAATATTATTTGAAAATCTATCCAATGACATCAAACTTGACCCCCCACTTTACCTCAATCAAAGTTTATAACTTAAAGACAGCTTGACAACTAAAGATAACAACAATAGTCATACAATAGAATTAAATACTACCCGAAGTAAATTGAATTTAAAAGAATCTCTACTAGTATAACGAATTTTTCTGACATTTATTTTGATAAATTGAGGCTTAGTTTAAAATTCGTTTGCCATCAATTTATTCATATTTAAAAATCTCACTCACGAAAACTTTGTGATTAATAAATCGTTGGGACAAAATTTAAATTGCACACACTATCATCACAAGCAATTTAAATTTATTGGAGCTCGCCTAATTATAACGTGACAAATTAATTTCGACAGTAACGAACATCAAACGTTCTGTCCGTTCACTGGAATTAGCATGAATTTTAAGCAGCTATAACTAGTAGCATAATCATTAATGCCTTAGTTTGGAAATAAAGTCGTTAACAATTTGCGCTAAACGTAAATAAACAGCAGCATTTTCTTTATGGACTTCCGTTGATTGAACAAAATGAACAATGCAAGTTAAACCGAAAATTATGACTTCATGCTCATTAAAAGCAAATTTTCACGTTTGCGGAGTCAAATTCAATGTCAGCGCGCAAAACATTAATAAAAATAAATTGGCGATTATATCTCCTGGTCCATTCATCTTCACTAAATTCTAAGATACGAACAGAAATCGAGAAGATATACGCAATTTCATCAAATGAGGAAGCTAAAAGAGAAGCGTGCAGAGCACGTGTGGCCATTCGGGTCGTTGAGAAATCTGCAGATACCAAATAAAATGCACCAGAGGAGTCCGAAACTGGGTCACTGGAACACCAGACTCCAAAATCCCCGGCTGCGAGGCTAAATCATGCATCAATTAGGAACATACCGCGTATCGCCACGACATCTTGTGATTGGGGATTTTATTCTCTTTTCTCCTCAAACGAAAGTGTCCTTAACTATTGTCTTGCAGCGCACCCGCGGAATTTGTCTAAAATCTCAAAACAAATTAACTCCAACTGAAAATCGTGAAACTGTCTGCACAAAACTCGCGAAAAGCGCTCCCCCGTAACGGTCGATCCGGTCGGTAGACAATCAACTACTGTGTAGGGGAGACCTCGTCTCCACTATAGGGGCGAAAGCAAAACTTTTGTAGCGCGTAACTGCACTTGTGTTTTTCCTCTACAATAACAGCGCCTGTAGGTGTACTAAGGTGACACCAATTCGGCAAAGCTCCCTCGCGAACTTAGCATTAGCGATTTTATGAAAATACGCTACCAACGCCAACCAACATTGACTTTGGCAACCCCAAGCCCCATCGGAAAAGCTCCTATAGGAAGAGATCCAATCGCGCCAAAAATCTTCTATGGAAATTCTTCAATGTTTGTAAACTGGGCATGAAACCGATCCCGCAGTAGCAAACACAGTTTCTTTAATTTTTCTTTTCAAACATCTTTTATATTCTTAACGCGGATTTCTCGCGCGCGTGGATCCCAACTATGCCGTCCCACACCCACGAGAAAGCCGAACTATTATTACTCTAGTATGTATAGACGAGCTTTGGAAGCTCGCAATAGCGTCGACTATTTGAGCTTCTGGAAAGGAAAAACTAAACAGGAAGGTGTTATCGTGCTATGCCGTGATTTATGGCGAAAGTATTACTGAACAGCTTCCCCAATCCCAATTTAATTTGTTAGCAGTAAAATTACACAAATCGGTTCGATGAAAGAAGTTGATGTGGTTTAATTTCCAATTTTTAATTCAGCCTGATTTAAGTTTTCTCTGAGCATCCAAAAATTACCAAAATTTTGTTTGTAAAAAACTCGATTGTATAATTTCAAAAATATATTCAGTGGCAAAAATCAATCTTAAAGCTACTCCAAAGGCAGGATACACTGTGAAAAATGAAAAGCCTGGTCAAGAGTAAGTTCGGCACAATATGTTTCTTCTCGGAAACTATAAATGTCAGACATCGCTAAAGCTGTTGTATAGTAGGTATTTTGCCAATTTTTGTTATATAATAATAATTAAACTTATGTCACAAATCATTTTCAAAACCCATAGAATTCTATTCTGATAACTTTTGATTCGATAGAAAATCAAATCAATCAAGAATTGTAACTTGTAGCGTGCAATCATACGTACGTACCTACGTATGTATACATACGTAAAGACCAACGATTTAGATCATAATTCAAACTTTAAACAATTTGAAACACGAAACACTTTTTTGAAAATATAATGTGCTCTTTCCAAAAAGCTTAAAATTTACTTTCTTGTAATATTAACACATACATATGTACATACATACATTGGTCCATATTTTATTAATTAGAATAATACATATATTTCAATGAACCATATAAAGGGTATTTTGGTAAACTCTGAACAGGGGTATGGCAATCGATTCTACATGGTCTCCTGATCGACGTTTGTTCGGATGATGTGCATGCCAAGTAAATTGAATTTTACGAATAACTCTGTAACTCCCAAACGGTTGACAAGCCACCCATGCCATACAATTTTCTATTTGGCTAGGTCAGATCTTTCATCCCAAACATTTTACATACGCTATAAGAAACACCTTGTATAAATAAGGAATAACTCGCGTATATAATTCTACATACATCCACACTCTTTCAATACAAAAATATCTCCCAGTTTGAACTTTTAAAAGTTGAGCTATCAGTCAAAGTATTCATTTATACAAAACAAATAAATCCTTGATTGACGCTTCTATTCAAGAACATACATACCTACGTAAAGAAAATACCTGATTTGATTTGTTAATTATTTTTATTCTCTGACATTGCACATATGGCTGCCAAGTCGCGCTTTAAATACTTTCCATTTCGCTAGAGTCAGAATGCCATCGGAATGTAATCAAGAACAAAAAATGTGAAGTATTTCGCCTTTTTTAGCCTTCAAGTTTATGTCTATCATCATTAATAATTTCTACAATGTTGTGCATAGTAGTGTGAAATAAAGTATCTTACACAGGCAAGTCAATAATTTAGTAATAATAGTTTGGAGTTGCTCATTATTATTCTTATAAACATTAGGTAAGTAATGTCATAGATAAATAAAGTATTTCATACGTAGATGGGACAGCTTGAACACGGGAAGGGAACGCATTTTCGACTTGAGATTGCCTCCCAAAGCAAGCAAAGGATGATGCCAGTAAATGTATAGACTCTGGTACCCGGTCCAATAGCTATGTGTAATACATCGTTGGATAGCTCTTTTTGAGCTGAATAGAAGTCACTATGGCGCCAAGTTCGAAATCCTTGTATGTTCAGAGTTATTCTGTATTATACATGTCAGTTTTAACAATAGACAAATAACGTTTTTTTTTTGTTAATTCATAATTCACGGCCATTTTTAGCTATGTGTAATACATCGTTGGATACGGTTTATATACAATAGAGGTATATCGAGAAAATGCACTGGAGGATTTATCTGATTACGGCATTGATGAAGATGCTTGGCTATTACGTGGTCGCATCCAGTCACGACATGTAAGAGTTAGAAAGTATTATTGTTACTTATTAATTAGTAATGATAACAATACTCTAAGACTATATTATTGTACATGCCTAACTGGACGACGCACTGTAGGTACCTGTGCTCATATAATCTCCATTGTTTGGTACTTAGGGTACGCCAGACATGCGGGATTTACAGCCCCTGCCTTATTCCTTAACGACGTCATAGTAGACGATGAATAAGAAATGTTTTATTTTAATGAATATATAACAACTGAAAATACCTTGTCATTTTGTTTTGTTTACATTTTATTATAATGATTAACTTTTAACAAAATCAATATTCAAGGGAGCGTTGTAACGTAAAAAAATGCATACTACTTGAGGCTATATTACTCCGATCGGACAAGGAATCAAGACAAGCGCTATCAGAATTCTTGATTTAACCGCTAATACTTTTCTAATAATATATATATATAACGGACAAGGATTTGAAACTAGGCGCCATAGTGACTTCTATTCAGCTCTAAAAGAGCTATCCAACGATGTATTACACATAGCTATTGGACCGGGTACCAGAGTCTATACATTTACTGGCATCATCCTTTGCTTGCTTTGGGAGGCAATCTCAAGTCGAAAATGCGTTCCCTTCCCGTGTTCAAGCTGTCCCATCTACGTATGAAATACTTTATTTATCTATGGTAATGTTTTTTTAAAATTAATTATATGTATATTTCTCTGACTTTTTTCATTGTAAACATTTTTTAATAAAATTTGTGCTATCACACATTTTAAGTGCAGAAAACGATTAAAATGCTTATAATTAATTTTATCGGTATAGCGTCAACGCCATCTTAAATGAAAGTCTTAATCGTGCTGCAATGCAATATGCAATATGCAATATGTATGTATATGTACATACATATATATCGGATGAAAATAAATTCTGAAAGGTTTAATGAATTTAAATCTTATCTAATTTTAATACTATTTTGAATAGCTGTTTACACTTAGCTAAGGGGGGCAATGAGTGTTCATAATCTCAGTATCAAGCACTAGGATAATATTCCACTCTTGGTATCAAATATAATAGTTAAAAAAATGTATAGCATTATTAAGTTCTATGACCACGACTTGGGACTTGTGCAAAGCACCTGCCTCTTTAACTGAATATATTTTTACTTTAAGTAGTTAACCACGACTAAGAAAAGGAATATATAGGAAAAGTTCACATACAGTGAATAAAATTGCTTCGATTCCACAAACAAACAATTAAATATTTATTAATCATTACTGAGAACAAAATTAAATCGTTTCAACACCAACATAAATCAATTTATAACACAGTATTGCTTTTAATTAAATTACATATATTGAAAATTTGTTTCGAAATTCACTGAAGAAAAAACTATAAATATCATGATAAGCCTAAATATGTATATAAATTTTTAAATAATTAATATTGCCTTCTAAACAGGCCCGTTACATTTTGCACTTTTCAGCACGATATCATTTACATATCAAGAACAACTTATTTCGCATTTCTTATTCATATCTACTGTTAAATCTCTTTAATCTTTTGAAACAGTACACCAAAATTGATGACGTAAACTTAATTAAAATTCCGTAGTCTTCGTGCTAACCAAACGGACCAAAGCAACCATCGTTTGACTCAGATATACGAGGTGTAATTCAAAAGTTCCAGGAATTGTTATTTATTTAAAAAAATGTTTATTTTCTAGTCACATTTATATGGTACCCTTTAAAGTAAGTAATCCCCTTTGGATATAACTCAGCAACTTGAATCTTCAATTTACTTTCTTTTTTTTTTACTTTTAAAAAGAAGCACAAAAAAATAGTAATGGATTGAAAAAATGCCCAACAAGCTGGATTTTTGCGGAAACCTTCATTTCGATATCCAAACAAGCATATCGCAAAAGATACGCCTAATTTGAACCAGTGCCTTTTTTCCCCTAAGAGAAAACGGTCATATGTACATACATACATATGTACATAAAAGTGTCAGGCTCCTGCATCAAAACTGTGAGCAGCGCAAGCAGAGTTTAATTTCCCATACAATTTATATAACAAAAAATATTTTTACGCCATTCATAATGTAAAAATTCCATTACACTTGAAACTTACAATCTTTTAATTAATTTCAATTACTCGTAAGATTGAATGAGTTCGTAGAAACAACTAAAATTAAAATAATTGTTTTTCGAAGAGAAATTTTTAAGTGCGTTGAAAGAATTTTTCCGATAAAAAAGTCGACGATTTTTATTACTTTAGTCATTTTTTATTAGCTATATTATAGCTATTTTTAAGTCATATCTTCAGGGTGAAAATAAAGATATCAGTAGGACAGGCAGTCAAAGAAAACTTCCTAGAAGATCTATTTGTTATTCTGAAAGTCTTAAAACATACTATTTTTACCTATATTTATGCTGCGCTTTTTATATTGCGATATTGATTTATGACATATCTTTTTACGCGGTCAATTTTTCATGGAACTTTACTATTATTCTTAAGCTAATTTTAATAAATAGAGAGAAGATAGACAGACAAAGGCTTCAAACTTATAACACCCCTATTTTACAAAATCCAATTCTTGAAACTATGTAATTACCATCTGCTGGTGAAATCAAGAATAAATCGAACCTCACCTAATTTTGTAAGACTCCACTTGACTAAATAAACGTAGTAAAGACAAAGTACCACGGTGTTTTAGTGCTCGGGAATCAACCTAACATCATTAACTACAGTATAGAAATTGTTTTGTGACTTGATAGTCTTCTATAATGGTTGTTTTCTTTAAATTCTGATTATAGGTTGATATGTACTTAAATCATTATTGTACGACACATGGCTTATTTCGAAACAAGGAACCTACCTAAAACTTGCAACTAAAACCGAAATTGTAAAAACAAATTGTATTACAGTACTACATATGTATGTACATCAGTACATATGTACATTACATATGCATGTAGGTTAAGGCCTCAAGTTGTTCCAAAAAGTGCAGGTGATAAATGAAAGAAAAAATAGGTCAGCAGGCGCACTTTTCCTGACAAAAATAAAGCCCTTTCTATTCTAAGGCTTCTACATATGCATTTATTTCAAGACCCTTCGTCGCATGACGTCCAAGTAAAGTTCAAGAGCACCGCGGAAGCAAAAAGGGCGCCGGTGAATACACACAACGTGCGACTAACTGAAGCAAAATATGTCGCTGCCCATTAAAATTCCAATCAACCAAAATGATATACCGAGAGTAAGTCCAATGCCGAAACGATCCGTGCCTCGCGAACTTCTAATCTAATCACTAATCCAATTATAGCCTCCACTGGTTGCTTAGCCAAAGTGGAGGTACCGAAATAATGATAGCCCCCAAAGTGTGCATTTTAAGACGGTATAAAATATGCAAAAGCGCCCGAGTGGCATGCAACAGTCCACAGACGGGGCTGAACTGCACCTCGAAGGGCATCGACGGGTATTTAGGGCACCTGGACATGAACTTGTCGAGGCTATCGATTACACAATTGTCCGGTCAAAGTGTCACAATGGACCAATTTATATCAATTAATTGAACAACGGATGCCCGATTCACTGCAGTTGGCTGCAGCGGGGCGCGCTTTTTCCCGCAAATGCTGTCATCGTGTATTAAGAATCAAAATTACGGGCGCAAGCTCACCGTGTCTCGCTCCGTGCGCCGGCACCCGCAGCAGCCGGAGGTATTGAGTTTCATGAATGAATCATCAGAAGCTGATCAGCTTGCGGACAGAATCATCGGGTCCCCCGGTTTATTTGCGTCTCCGAAACAAGAAAACTTAAAGCACACTTAAAGTAATTTAGGTAAAGTACATCTTGCAGTAAAATTACCATGAAAGATTCTGGGAAGAGTCGAGATGGCCTGGCACCTATTGTTTTTTGCGTCGTAACTTTTGCACTTTAAAACTCGATGAAAATCGAAAACCACAGCACGAGCATATCACGGACCACGGCTATTTAGTGGGGCATCAAATGAAATGTCGCAGTACGAGTGTCACAAAACAAATTCTCAGTCTCGTGAACGGGCACCGGAAGCGCGAATATTCGCCAAAGACGAAGCCAAAAAGCCTGATAAAATTACTTAAATGTGGCGCAAGAAAAAATACAGGTAAAGGCGCGGTGACGTACTTTCAAAAATAATGCGCGACATCCACACGGACTGTAACTAAATTGTTGCTTTGCAGCTAGTTGCACTGATGCTACTGTGGTGCTTCGCAGTTACAGAGGCTCCTCGTCTGACGCTTTTCCAACGTTTTTCCAATTTTCTACGTAAATGTGTGGGCTTTACGGTGGGGATGGGAAACTCGCCATTTGTTGAGCTCACCCCCTGTACGTAAACCCGGAAAGGATGAACATTACCGTCGAGATAAACGGTACCACAGCGCATGAGAAATTAGGAACCCCCATCCTCTGTGCCGAATACAAAGAACATATCTGTGATCTGATTCATTAAAGCGCCGATTCAGGCAACCATTGTGCCTGAAACGCGCAACCCCCTAAACCTACAAACCCGGTTTTCCCAATTGTTTGCTCATTTATACAAACTTTGAAGCGCTCTTTTTCCTAAGTTACAGAAAGCTTTCTTCAGTAGCGCCCGCATTCATTTTTATAGAGCGAGAAAACATCGTAATATTGGGTTTGCCGTTTACACTATACCAAATTCTGTTATAAAAGAAATTAACACTACTTTTAAATTTTTTTGTAGTCTAAAATACCGTAAAACATATACATACTGGGCTCAATTGGCCAATTATCTTAAAAGTTGGCGCATCCAACCTAGACTAGACTGTAAGAATTCGTTTAATTAGCTTTTATTAGATTAGATAAACAGATATTGGTATTCAAGTAATGAGAGCTTTCGGCGGCATCCAGAAGGAAAAGGTACACAGTAAAAAATATTTTAATTTTTACTTATAAAAAATAGTAGTAAAAATCTACACATCTTAAAAATACATGCGTAAAGTTAAAGAAATTCTGAATTTTACTAATTATAATAAGTAAATTTCAAGTGAACTATCAAAAATTACACACAATGTGTATAAATTTACAATTTGTTTTGCAAAACATTTTTCATAAAAACTAAAATTTTGTTCTTTACTTTAATATTTGCATATTCAGTGAAGTAAAATTTAGGCTCACATCCCGGATATGTATGCATATTGTTCATCGGAATTGTCACTGTGTCATACCACAACAATAGCCCAAGTGGTAGAGAGCCAAGGACAAGGACCATCCAGATTAGATGGTCCGAAGACCAAAGATTTATCCAGAATAAGAGACTCTTGCGATTGGGCCTTTTGATTGAATTCCATTTACAAAAGCCAGTTTGTAATTTTACGAACTCATGCAGAATTCGTTTACAGCTCAGATTATTAAAATTACAATCAATCTGTAATTTTTTCAACTGGTTGAAAAATACTACATACAATACGAGTAGATATTTTGTTGCCTACTTTTAAAGTAGTAAAAATTTTGTACTGTCTAGATTTCAATGTGGTAAAAACGATTTTTACATAAGAGATTGAGATTGCAATGTTAAATTCCCCACTCCCTTGACCGACTCGTGCCATTTGTGAACATAACGAAGATTTTTATTGAGAATATATTAGCCAAGTTTACATGGAAATAAATTAAAATATAAAGCGAGGTGAAGGTGCCCTTATCCGTTCCCCGAAAGCCGCATTTTTTTTAACATGACCTAGATATCGAACCAATAAATGCATACGCATGCATATGGATTCAAATCCATTTAAAAATGCGGCAAATATCGCGTTATTAAAATCACTTTTAGAAACCCCTTTGACCGAAGACAACCATTTTGATACACGACTTAAAACTACAGGTTCTCAATGTGTTAGATATATGATTAAGGGGTATTCCGTTTTTTTATACCTGTTATTGGACCTGTGCGATATGCGAATATTTACATCGAATTAAATAATTTTAAGGGGTAGTATAAAAATGTATAAGGTGTAAACTAAATTATATATCTAAGATATGCTTGAATTGAATTTTAAAATTTGTTAGTGAGACCCTATATACATACATATGTATGTATACAATTGTAATGTAGGACTGTACTAAAGGTTTCCTCTGGAGATATGATCTCAACTTTTAAAACTACTATTAATTATAATTAATATTAACCTGATTAACGTAGATCCCAGAGGAGTTCTGTATGTGTGTTCAACATGTTTACATACGGTCAAGATTGCAGAGCTTAGGAAAAGACAATTTTAAGTTAATAAGGTTGCACAAAAAGATTGGTCTCTGCATAGAGCGAGTAAGCGACCTGGAAGTCGAGAATGGTCAAAACATAAAACATGGCAATAATCTAAGGCGACCAAATTATTGAAGCATTATTCGAAATGTGATGACATTTTGATAATAAAGTAATGAATATTTCTTGCAAAATGCCCTTAGTATCAACTTAACTTCACTTAAATTCGTCGAATGTGAAAAATTATCAGAAATTTAAAATCTTGATATTTGAGGTACATACATAGTATGTATATCAAATAAGTTTTATTTTTCGATTGTTCGATGATAATTAAGAATTAATTTTTATTTTTTGATTTCACTGTTAAAAAGCAAAATTAGTTTTGCTGATTAAGTCTTATTTATATCATCACTACCTCTAATGTATGTAACTACAATTCCAATTTAAACGTTTGCTGAAATATTATTTTTTAGAAGAACCCTTTAACTACCCCGATAATGTTTTAAAATGTCAATCAAATCATTTTCCGTATTATTATCTGTTTAATCTTACAATATTTTTTTGTTTATATTAACATAATTAACATTTGACTGCGCAATTGGCTGATCGAAACCCTTTTTAGTTTTAACAATTGTCTTATGCAAATTTTTGGGTGCTAAATAATGTTCCATCATATGCATCATATTGCGTTATCTAGAAAAATAGCGTTAAAAAATAAGAAAAGACATATTTTGTCGGTTTCTATAAAGCTTTTTACAAAATATCAGAACGTAATAGGAGGTTTCTACGTTGCTTAATAAAATCTTTGACATTACCACATAAAAATATGAAAAACTTTTTCATAAACGATGTACAATTAATAGTGATTTAATAGCCGTGTTCTTTTGTGGTCGCTATTCGTAGCAGAACAAGCGCACCACAAAAAAACGCTCTAGAGAACACAATCCGAGGCATTAACCACAAAACTCCGAGAACACAAACCGAGGCATTAACCACAACTAAAACGCTCTAGCTAGGGTACGTTCAATATCTCGACATCCAAGACATTAACCTCCCTAAAAATTTACACATAGCGCCACTTGTATTCAATAGAACAACTAAGTGAACAGAACAAGAAATTTCTGTTCAACGTAGAGAGCACAGAAGAACAGCCAAATGTATGGGCTGTTCTGCTCAAAAACCACAAAAGAACGCAGCTAATAATCAATAATCAATTGCAAATTCCTGAAAACATTAGTAATCCTACAAGGATAAAAACTTACATGCATGTTTATGCCATTAATTATGATTCATTGAATTTAAAGCAAATAATTTTTAAACTTTTGTTCAACAAATATTTAAATTCAATTATGTTTTTAGAAATTGCGCATTCAAAAACCCCGCGGAATCGGCGTCGCTTAAATTTTTATATATCTTATCTCGTCCCTTTGGCAGTAGGTAGTTAAATTACTCGTACGTCAGTGGGAAAAATCTCTAAAAAAGGGATTTTTTGCAAATTATGCAAATTTTCCCATTCTTACATTGTTTTTAGATCATTGATGGAAAACACAATTAACTAGTTCCGAAATTTAATAACGTTTATAAAGTTGTGCTCCTACCCTTAAACTGTCTTGCTTTCTGAACCCGTCAAATAGCGTTTTGACGTTATAAACAGGAATGGCGGTTTGACGTATATTCATTTGGAAGAAAATAAGGACGTGAATTGTTATGTTCACTGATTTAGAGATTTTAAATAATAGTCGGAGAAAAGGAATTCATTATGTATCCAACTACTTTAAATATGACGCGAGATGAGTGTCGCGGTATCTTGAGGCGTTTGGGTAACAGATGAAATCTTTCTTCATACTGAAGCGTTTCTAAAAAGATGCTTTTAATCTTTTTCAGAATTAGAGACTTATTCTAGTGTTATAAGCACTTTCCGCGCTCAGGGTGGGCTCAGTGATGTTAAATTAAAATTACTCGATGATCTTCGTGGTATCTTCCACATCTCAGCAGACAGACACCGTGCAGAGGCCAGAAGAGTTGCTAACGACGAACGTCTAGGGACAATAGCAGAGGCGTAAGTTTATATTATTAAAATTATGTGTTTAAATCACCTTTATGTCGCAATTGCAGGATATCTGGTCCAAACACATATCAAGAGTGGTGCAGGGAAGGCAGGCGATCCTTCCCTCTTCTGCCGCGGTCTGCTCCACTAACTGCTTTTTCTAGTGTAGCTAACGCTGTTTTAGAACGCACGACAGATGAAAACACAAAAATGCCATATCCATCAGAAACTTTTAATATGCGACCTACTGAAGATTACAAGTTTGAAGATGCAAATCGAGTGGTTCAAGAAGACCCGGTGAGTACATGCTTCAAATTGAAAAGAAAAGCTTTATTTCCAACGCATTGTTATAAGAAAACATATGTTAACACTTTCTATTCCTTAGAGAAAAAAAGGGTTTTTAGTTCCGTTATGTAGATCATATTCCAAGCATCATTTCATGGTGTAGGCTTAGTAATCATTAACTAGATGAAGGGGCTAGCCGAAATGTCTTACAAAAAGCATTGAAGAAGCTATGTTCAGAAGCATACATTTTCTTTCTCTCCACATACTCATTGATGAAATTTCCTGGGAATATTCGTGAATTTACTAGCGTCGTTTAAAATGCTATATATACAACAATTACTATGGTCGGACAAGTGAGAAATTGTATATACATATTTCGTACTTTTCAAAACAGAAAAACTGCCGAAATAAAATGCTATACCAGAGAATATTACAACTCAATGGCCTGATTAAACCGCGTCTTATTTCTTACATAAAATTTGCCTTTGTATCGGCAAAGAATGTTTTGAAGAATTTTTTCATTCGCAAAATGCGGAATAGGTAAACGCTGTTCCCATTTTTACCTGATTTTTTTTTTATGTGATAAAAGGTTTGTTTTTAATGCCTAATCTCCATAAAACACCAGACCAAACCAAAACCAAAAAACCAACTGCTGACAAATCAAACCTGTACACATATTAGCATTGTAGTTGTGAAATGTCAGTCAGCCACTGCGTCACTTACCGGTCCAATAAAAGGGCATTTTGTAATAAAAATATAATTATTATGACACAAATATTTGGCACTCTTTACCGGCAAACCACCACAACCGATTTAACGTCAATTTATTTTTGACTTTGCAACTTTTCGAGTACTAACCTGTACTAAATGCGCTGAATTGCATGTGGCAACGCCAAATGATTTTAAAATGGTTTAACTCACACAGAGGAAAAAGCTAGCGGCTGTTAACCAAAATGAGCGAGATAGGTGATGGAATTGCAATAATGCGTATGACAGAGCTGCAGATGTTTTTGGTTTGGTTAGTTGGTCTGATTTTGTATGGAGATTAGGCTAAGCATACATTGAACTTATTTGATTTAATTTTTATATTAAAAATAATTTAAAATTGACCAAGTTATACTGATATGAATGATCTGTATGAAAAATGTGATTCAAAGGCCGCACCTTCACTTCAAAAGGGTTGGTGTGAAAATTTAAAATAAAATTGTTTTATAATATAAAAGTAATACTCGTTGCACGTAAGATTTTCACAAAATGGTGGATGTTATAAAAATAAAAAAGTTGAATTTTGATGAAGTTTTTGCCCACATTAAGAGGCTTAAAAAATGCTAAATTGAAAACAGTTACATGCAATGATAGATACTACTATACGAAGGATTTTAAAACAAAAAAAAAATATTTAGGTTTTATAAGGTTACTCGCTAATAAAATAAAAATTAAAAATAGCATTTTCACCCAAATTTGATTATTCAATCTGGAGGGTAGTCAGTCAAATAAGTTGTTTCTACCTAAGTCAACCTTAAGTTCCTTTAGGAATCATATACACGATATTCAGCTATTAAGGGCAATTTCGTCTCAAATTACATAACACCACCTCTGATAAGTTAATTTGTATTACTTCATGGTTCATGGTTTTTGTTTTCCATCTGAATTCCTTACTACCGATAAGGAAAGTCTTTGCATAATAATATGAAATATATTTATTAATTAAATGACACATTTCCAGGCATTGGCGGCAGCAGATGAAAGGAGAAATTTAAAAAGGTCATCATTGTCTCTTGCCGATCATTTAGCTGCAAATGTCCCGGTATGCAAAAGAAAAACTACAACTGGCGAAGGTTTACAGTTGAATTCACAACCTCATGTTCATACCAACACAAAAATTCAGCAATTGTATCATAATCACAGCAAAACCCAGTCACGTCATAAAAAAATATTTTCCAAAAGAAACCTCTCAGCTAATACGAAAAAAATTAACTCTCCATCGGGGAAAAGTCTACAATCCAGAGTTATTAAACCTCCTGACTTTCAGACTTTAGACAACAAAACACTTGTGGGCAATCCTAGAATATTACATACTTATGCTAGCGTGCCACAGCATAAAGTTATCGTGGGAAATTTTATTTCGGACATTGATCCTTACGGAATTAACAAACTGCCACAAATTGCAACATCTAAGAAGGATATAACAAAGAATTTGTCGAAACTAAATCTTTCCCAAATGCCTCAATCATTACATACTCAAAAAAGGTACGCTAAAGAAAATGACTTAAAACCAGAAATGTCCGGTGTACATTTGCAACAATTTCCAGTGGAAGAACATTCTTTCACTGGAAATCCGTATTCAGCTGAGATACCGATCTCTGGAAAAAAAGGATTAACGCTTCAAACTGGTCGCGGTAATATAAAGCAAGGTTCATTAATAGGGACCAAGTATCATGTCAAATCAAAAATACTTGAAAATTTAGTTGCAGAAAGCTCGTCCACTGTAAATGTGTCATCTGAAGAATCAATGACGAATAACAACATGAAGCAAAATAATTCACTTCCATTGCAGCCTGGTGCTCAAATTTTCAAATCAGATGATGAACACCATTACATGCAGCTAATAACACCGTCGGAGCACAAAATGTCTCCAACTTCTGATTTAGTACCAACTGTTGAAACAAAAAGGATTTCTAATGATTCTGGTGTTATGATAGATAATGGTCAACAAGTACAAAACTCTGCTAAGATTAATGTGCAGCCGAACGCTAACAAACCCAAAATTCAAATAACTAGCCAGCAAATATTAAGTCCAATAATTAGTAATATTAAATTTCCTTTGGGAATGCAATTGAAAGGTGTTCCAAATAGAAAAGCGGTTAAAATATTAACGTCTACTGGAAAAATGTTTTTTCAGTCTTTAGATGGTTCTAAAATTGGAAAATTGAATTCAGTAACTCCGCAAAAAAATATAAACCCATCGTCAGTAATGAGGACACCAGTAATTTCTTCGGCACGACCTCTAACAGTACAGAAAGTGCAACTAGTTCCATCATCAAGCAGTAGGCAAGTTACGGTGAACAAACCGAATATGGTACTTATGTCTACGTCTATTACACCCACGTCTGGTTCAGGCACGGTCATCAAAGGTGTACCTGTGGCAAAAAGCAAGAAAGGGCATGACTTTGATAAATCTTTAGATGATGTGCAAAATTCAAGCTCGTCTAAAGTACAAAATAATGTTGTTGTCATTGGTACTGTTCCTATTGGAAAACCTGCAATCAAAAATGAAAATATGTTTCCAAATAATTCTTGCATAATTACTGAAGATACTCCCGTTGATATTTTGACCAGTCCGATTGGAAATACTGAAAGTTCTGGGTCAAACGAGGAAAAATGTTTCGAAATAAAACGATCAATGATAAATCTGAATACTTTAAGTAAAGATTCATACATGGCAATGACTTCAAATCCAACGATAGAATCCAGTAATTCAAGTGCGGAAAGAATGAAAACAACTGAAATTACTCATAATGAAGTAATAGGTACCACGACAGATTGGGAGATGGAGCTTGACCAGGAAGTAAACAAAATGCGAAATTCATGTAAAAGATTAATATTAACAAATAAATTGGAGGGCGAACAGGAGTATGAAGATCAAAACAGTGATGATAACTTTCATGAGGTTATAGAGGAAACTGTTGGTGATGATGAGGAAGTTTTATGTGAAAGTGGAGATCTTGAAGAGCGTATTGAGTTTGATGTTTCATGTGGTAAGTTTTTTTTATATTTAAATGTTATTTCATTGTTTGTTTATCGTTTTGGTCAATATTTAACCTTTTAATCGCTGAGCGTTGCGCGAAATTGATGTGTGCTGTGGGCTGTTCACTTTTAACGACAAAATAAAAATTATCATATATGTGCTCATTGCCCACGGTAAACGATTTTGCCGAGCGCATGTTCATAGTTTTCAAAGGGTTAAATATGTAAGATTTGCATCCGATCATTCCTTTTTGACGTGGAACTACGCCTTTCTCGACGGTATACATAGATGGCTAAATGGTGCAATGAAAGCACTAAACAGTAAAAAGTCGTAGAATAATGTATCAACTGCTGATAGAAAAATCATGTGGTATGATGTATTGCAAAACTAGTTTCAATTCTTAAATATTGCAGGATTAAAACAAAAAAAGTAGATGAGAAACGTTTGCACAAGATCTAGACAAATTTTGATTCATATGACGATCTTATAAGATTGTAAACCACAGAGTCCAAACATTTGTTCCTAAAAAAACTAGCTCAAAATTATTGTTAGAAAGAAATCAAAATAACATGTCTTTTGAAAATTCAATTTTACTTTTAAGAGTTTCTATCAAGAGTGCAGTCTCCGCAAATTAATAATAGACCTTGTTCTACGTCTAGCAGCTAGACTACTGCAATCATGCAAAATTATTTATTGACTAATCTTATAAATTAAAAGTACAATTAAAATATTAAGTTCAAATAGTTATAGAAGGAGGAGTCGCATACAAATGAAAACGACTAATGCTCTCTCTGTAAATATTTATGTTTTTTATTTATTTAAATGTACCATGCATTTCTTTAAAACATGAAGAGCAGAAGAAAAACGAGATAGTGAAATTCTACAATTTTGCAAAACTGAAAAGTTTCCAAGAAATTACGCAGCGATAAGCAAGGCTTAGTAAATTTTTAGAATTATTTATTTTGTTACTCCGTAGGATCTCCAACGGACGAAGTCGACGAGAATGTGGCAATTGAGTACGTCGAAGAGACAACAGCTAATTCTTTTGAGGAAGCAGAAGAAGTATATGTGCACAAAGGAGGAGAACTTTATCTAACTACTAGAAATATCAGAAATCGACGTGAAGGGGACGCCGATGAGTTGGAAAACTTTAATAACAATGCGGACAATGTACAATTCAAACCATCAGGGAGTGTGTCTAATGGCAAGCTCAATGTGAAAAAAAGCTTGGACTCTCCATCCTTTATGTATGAAATAAGGCAGCTTGAGGACAATGCAGTCAGACAAGGAATATATGTTAATAAACCAACTGAAGATTATGGTAAGTTTTTACAAAATATATGTAACTATTACATAAAAATAAATGAGCAAAGTGGTATGGATTGCATTTTTATCTTTACTTTTAGTCATAATTAATTAATTCTTGTAAGAAACATAAGATTTCTTATTTTCTAGGTTCTGGTTCTACTCCAATTTCTGGTTCTAAAAGGGGCATATCAAACTAATCTGAGGTCAACCCAGTGCAATTAGTAGGCTTGTGCCACAATGCTGTAAAATGTAAATAATTGCATCGCTAAAATAAGTACAGCCTAAGGTATACTTCTTGGTAATATGTACGTATTTATATATAAATAAGTAATTTCAGTTGTTATATAAATAAAACGGCGGAAAAGTATGTAAGGGCAAAACAGATTTTACTATAAAGTGCATACTTTTTTTATGTTTAAGCTAAGTAACGGATTTGTAAGCGTACCTTTAACGAATTATTCGCGCTGTTTGTTTCTTAGCAATAAGAAATGTTTATATTAATCTCTACTTCAGTACCATTAAGTTTTCTGTAGTGTGTGTTTTCGAAAGTTTAATAAATTCGTTATTTGACTTGGAAGATAAATTTTTAGTAAAAATGTAATTTGTAAATATATATTTGTATGGATTTAAATGATACTCCAATTATTTTGAAAGAGTCGTGGTTGGTCCATACACCACAGACATAATCAGTGCGAATAAACATTATGGTGGGCGGGATTTCAAATATCTGTTATTACTGTAAATAAATTAACATAATAATTAAAATACAATTTTTATGCATTCTTAACAAATTTTGTAACTTTTTTGTTGAGGTGTGATACAATTGATTAAATTTATTATCTTTTAAATGTAGAACGGGTATTCACTCTTCGATATACTCAAAGTATTTAAAAATTCCGAAACAAGTTTTGTCCAATTACTTTATAAGTTTCATTTTATGCTCAGCAAGCAACTGTAGGAAATTGCAACGTAGGCGAAGAGTTTATTAAACAAATATTTTTAGCTTTGAAGCAAATTGTCTTTTCAAAGCGAAAAAAAGTTACAATATATAATTTATATTATATTAGTGTGTAATTCCCAAATATTGACAAAACATTAAAATATAATTTAATATGGGAAAAGATGGCGAAGCCGACGACCCAAGCGATATTGTTAGAGATTTGCAAAGAGTGTTTAACGTTTGCAAAAACATTAGGATGCTCTCACAAAAAAGATACAGCCCCACAAGATTGGCACAAGAAGAAACCGAAAAAGAAATAGTAAATTTGGCAAAAGAACTGAGGCAATCTCGTGCCCTGCGTGTCGGTACAAATCATAGACATATTCTTGAATTCGTTGCAGACTTTTACGAAGTAGAACCTGATGAAATTGTCGCTGGCATTATAGACATTGACCAGCAAGTTTCAATGATGGACTCATTATTTCAAGCCGACGGACTGTCTTCGGTTCTTTTTTACTATGGGCCAAAAATTGGGTATCCATTGACTTCTGGGCGATTTATGAGCAAATATAAGCACCAAGAAGTTATAAGGGCAATTTGTAGAACTAGTCGTCTGGTGGAAGTGAATGGAAAATGGATGATTGCGTATCGCAATTCAAATAAAAAGGATATTGATACCCGTACTGTGAATGATAATATAGGAGTATTCGGTTTAAACGGTCAGAAGACAGAGAGTGCCTTAACGCAGATATCTGAACATATGATAAAAGTTATTTCACCCGCTTTGGAACATTTAGAAAGCTTTGGTCTTAGTACGGAAAGTCAAAAAAATGAGTTTTTACAAGGGATAGACATGTTTACAAAGTTCATTGAATCTTCCAATAACACTGTTTGTACCCGAGTTCATTTCGAAGTAAGTCACGCACTTTTCAAAGGATTTTTATTAGCAAAACACCAAATCGAAAGAACTGCATTGGATATCGAAAAAGTCAAAATGGTCGAAAAGTATTTTTTAAATTGGTTAAAGCAAATTCAAATAGTTTTAAATGAAGGTAAAATTTTTATTACTTAAAGTTCCAAAAACATCTTAAATCATTAAAGGTACACAAATCCAAAAGGACGGACCTAATGTAGGACCACTGCAAATTTTACAATATTGGCGCGAAACGTTGTCTCGTTATAATGCCGTCGTTGAATTTGTAACATCTCAGCCATTCCAAAATCATTACAAATGTTTGGAGTTATCGCGTTCATCGAAGCTAATAAAGGTAAGATAATTTTTACTTCCAATCTTGTCTCATATACATACATATAATATTTGAAGGAATTTATATTATTCTGTTTTGACCAAAATAATAATTCTTTCTAATTTTATGACTATTAACTCTATAAACCGTAAAATTGCGAGCGTAATAAATATCTAAATTATCATATTGCCTTGAAATTAAAGCATAATTTACATATTTATATAGCAAAGCTTGGATTTTCTTAATAAACGCAAAGAAAACATACTAATTTTAAGTTTGAGCACACCTATTGGAAGTAAAAAAACCCCAGAGGAATAAAAAACACATAAAATAAACTTTTTTATTATAGCATTCATAAAATTAGTTTCAAAATAAACGGCTCATTTACATCCATATGTATTTAGATCGTAAACTTCAAAAATATATTAATGTTTTTTATATGTAAATTTTTGTAGAGGATGGTTTGTTAAGGTCTAAACAGGGTTTTGCCAATTGCTTCTACATGCTCTCCTTATCCACGTCTGTTCGGAGACCCCTTCTCATTGAAAGACATTGCAGCATAGTGGTTAAAATAAGTCAATCGAACGTCAAAATAATTCGATTGGATTTCTCTAATCGAATTATTTTAATACTTTGAACGAAAAAATTAACTGAAGTTTGAATTTATGAGAATTTTGAAGCTTTATTACGGAATTTTGAAACAAAAGGGGCTTTCGTAAGTTCTTTTCGAAACAGAAATGACGATATTCGCAATAGGGAAAATTTTGTAAAAAATAAAAATTAATTATTAAAAAAATAATAAATCGTATTAGAAATTAAAAAACCCCAGTCACAACAACTATTGATGGGGGAGCAAATGGACTTAGGGGAAAAGGGGGTCTTGGCATTATAAATATTTGTGCTCAAAATCAAAGTTCTGAGAGAAAACTTCATACAATAAAAATGTCTATCCCCACAGCTATGGCTCAAAGTTGAGTACTACGTAACTCTTGCGCTGAATGAAGCTAAAGATAATGTCCGTTATCACATTTCTCTGCACAAGTTTTGGGATCCATTATATAGGTATGTCAGTTTTGAAAAATTTCACAGAAAAATTATGTCTGATAATATTTTTAGAGGTTCTCCTAAGGAAATAATGTTTAGTTTACCTGGATTATTGGTTGCTATAAGAAATGTATCAAAAACTGCGCATTATTTCAATACCTGTCAAAATGTTACTGGATTTTTAGTAAAAATAACAAATCAACTTACAATATCCTGCCAAAAATTTCTTACTCAATCTGGAAAAACGACAGTTTGGAGTATATCTCCTAAAACTCTTATGAAAAATATTGAAATTTGTAAAGAAGTTTTATTTTTATATAAGTCATTATTCTTTAAAACCGTCGAAGACATGAAAGCTGCTGATGAGACACCGTGGACAGTATCACCGGTGTATATATTCTGTAATTTAGAAAAATTTGTCAAGCGTCTCGACAAGGTAATAAAATATCTTGTAATTAAAAATAATTGGAACAAATGTTAATTATAATGCATGTAATTTTTATTTTTAACAGTTGAAAAACATTGCGAATACCGCTATTGTATATACAATACTTGATCGGATAAAAATCAGTGGTATGGATGTGTTTGCCGATCAAATAAAAGCAGCTCGGGTGAAAATCAGTACAAAACGTTATAATCCGTTAGATTATCGATTGAATACATTCGATTCGGATTACAATATATTTGTGTCTGAGGTTGAAGTAGCTGAAGTGAATATGCAACAGTTCCTTAAAAAACAGATTCAAGAAATACCAAATGCAGATTCCATTATATTAGTTTTGAAACGCTTTGAAAAACTCAATTTGGAATGCTTATGTATGGATAGAAGGTATTTAGATGTTGCCGAATTGTTACAGAAGGAAATTTTGCTTTTAAAAGATTAGTGAGTACAATTCTATTTATTTTAAACAATTTTTAAAGCCAATTCGTTTAACAATGCTATTGTTTTTTTGTTTGTTTTTTGTTTCTATATCTTAATTTTGAAGTGTTATAGAGCAATTTATTACCTTTTTAAACATACTTATTTAGTGGGGTTGAAAATAAATGTTTTTTTATTTGGAACGTAAAAAAATACAAAGTGAGGGTCACCATGGCCAAGAACTCTAGAATGTGTTAACAAAAATTTCTTTTTTGAGTGATGTAGTGCTGGGGTCGTCCTAGTGATCCGAATTATTAATATAAACAAATTTTTTTTTTGTTTAGATCATAATCCACTTTTTATTTATTTATTTACATATTTATTAGACTTAAAATTAATTTTTAACGCCCTATCAAAGTTCTGTGTTTAGGCATATTTGGTTGTTACCATGTCTACAACGAACATTGTTCTTAGCACTTTGTTGATAGGTCACGAGTTAACTCGTGTTTTCATACCCAAACATTGTTGACTGATCATGAGCTCGTGTTTGCACTTGCATTATCTATTTCAATTTATGAAACCCAGGGCGATATAGAATATTGCAAAGCTTTTTTCATCATGTTTAGTTGAATTCGCTTTATTTCTCAAGAATAAATAAAGTTACATGGAAGTAGTTTCTGTGTAAAGTTGGTGGGCAACAATGTGTTAACGAGCTGTAAGTTATGTTTGCACACACACTCTATAATTAAATTAGAAATACTTAAAATTACATATACATATGTAGAGGCTTGAAAAATGATCTAATAAGTCTAACAAATTTTCTAAGTAGAAACGATTTCGGAGCTCCCAGTATGTCTACGGAAGATTTGAATCTCCCCATAAGATATGTATTTGTTTAAGGGTTATAAATGTGAAATTTTCTTAGTCCTCTAAATTCGGAAGATTTCAGTATTGCGAAATTAGAGTATTCTTTTGATAAACTCAAGCTTACCTGGGAGACGCCGGAATACGCTGAAAGATGCTCTGAATCTCTGGAATCCGCTGGGATACTCGACGGATACTGAAAAATATTATCTCGGGAAAATATGTACATTGTTTGATTCTAAATATACACGTATTTATTTTATTGGAATAGGTAGATGTCAGATATGTTAGATGTTATTAAAATAATTGCAATTGGTATTTCGGGCAACGCAACATATACGTATTTTTATCTATGTCGTTAATTTTTCTATATTATATCATTAAATCATTTATGTAGCTATAATGAACGGCGAAGTCAACCTCCAATTCCAAGAAATAGTCCTCCTTTAGCAGGACGAATAATGTGGATAAGAATGCTGCACAAACGCATTGATGTTCCTATGCAGGTAAATGAAGAACTGCTATTAGTAAAGAATATAATATCAAAAGCTATGATTTCTCAAAGGTTATAAAAACCCGTCCATGTGTTTTGGGTCATGAAAAAGCACAAAGTACAGTGAGGTATTACAACTTTATGAGTGGGGTAATTACTCATTATGAAATGATGCATCATAAAGCTTGGTACGATTTTGCTGATGAGGTAAGAAACGTTTTATACTTGCCCGTTTTTGTCCGACCTGGAAAAGAAGCTTTATACAAATTAAATTTTCGTGATGATATATATACATTAATAAGAGAAACAGAATGTATGTGGAAACTCAAGCTGGGTATAACGTTTTACAATGATTAGTTCATTTAGATTTACTCTATTTCTCTTGCAGCTGTTCCTGATTTTGCTGCAGTTATCACATTTTGTAAAGATAGGATTTTAGATGCAGTGGATTCGCTTAGATTCATAATTAAAAGATATGAAAAGTTCAGAAACTCAATAGCAGCAGTTTATATCAGTATTATGCGATTTCGATTGCAAGAACTAGAAAGCGTTTTTTCAGTAGGACTTTGTTTAATAACATGGACATCCGAGCAATTGGACGATTTTATTAAAACTGTAGATTCAGTAAGACATAAATACATACGTTAAAAATAATACCAAATATATATGCCTGTTTTCATTAGGCTATGAAAGAAATGGAGTCGTTTTATACTGCTATCTTAGACTGTCAAAATTTCCGAATGCAGGAAGCAATGGACTTCATAGCTAATATTGCTGTAGCTTATATCCCAACAACACCCGTATCTGTATCGGAATTTTTAGAAAAAACTTATAAGTTCCGAAGTGATTTAGGTAACAATATAAAACATTTTGCAACTTAAATTTAATTTGAAAGTATGACTTTACTTATTTTAGAAAAAGAAATGGAGCTTAAGAATTTATCTGCTGAACGAGCAACTATTGATTTAATTAATATGTTCGCAGCTTTATTAGATTTTCCATATTTCGACGCGAAGAACAGGAGACAATTTCAGCTACCAGCTAACAAGATAACCGAAAAAAATTGGAGAGTGGAATCTGCGCTACCAATAGACAAATACGATTGGATACAATTTGACAAAATCTTTCGGACAATATATCTCCCATCGGAGGCTGCCAGAAAATCTTTATGCCTCA
This sequence comes from Machimus atricapillus, assembly GCA_933228815.1. NCBI lineage: Eukaryota > Metazoa > Arthropoda > Insecta > Diptera > Asilidae > Machimus > Machimus atricapillus. The sequence continues at coordinate 59,600,851 of OW121784.1, forward strand.
AAGTTTATGAAAATATAAAATATGAACTTCCTCACCTTCGAACCGATTGTATGGACTTGTTTTCACACTTCAATAACAGAATGATATTGGCTTTAGTCAGTTGCTCCAAGAAATCCATGGCCGCATTGAAGAATAAAGTATTAAAGTAATTAATTATAATCACATTTATAGTTTACTACATCACTTTTCGTCACGTGATAGCTGATAGCTTATGAATGAGATGTTTGTTTTGATTCTTTATAAGAAAACGTATTTTGCAATTCAAATTTAAGATGTCTCCTCGCGAAAGTGACTGGATAACCAGAAGCAGGCCCATGATTTTACATAAAAACAACGTTTAAGATATTTTTCTGTTTAAGAGCCAATATATGTATGTATGAGTTTAATTTAATTTTTTAGGTCAATCTCATTATTCATTTTCCTATATAATACAAAGTAAACTACGAGGTCTTGAGTAACCATTTTCTGTAAGCACCTATAACAGAAGTCTGCGAAATTTTGAGTCAGGATAAATTTGCGAAACTACTTAAACTATATTTTGAACACCGCATACATACATTCATATATAGATGAATATTTTCGTGACTTGGTGAACCTTGGTGAGATAAATTTCAAATTCGAAATACCGCCTTTATCTAACATGACTTACTTCACAAATCAGGGGTCCATATTACTTCCTGATTTTTAAATTTATTTATTCTCCTGTTGATACTCTTCAAATAAACACTCCAATTCAATCAAACCTAAATTAAAAACTACCTAAAACATTTACCAAAAGGATAGATGCCTCAAGGGTATTTATATTCTCCAAAAACTTTACAATTATCTTTTTGATACAGGATATTCATATTAATATTTGATTGAAAAAATTATTAAATAATAATTTCATCTAAAATCCGGTCGTAAAAGAATACTAAACCTAGTAGTAAAAGCTTAGTTGTGACAACAAAGTTATACATGAATTCGAAAATGACTTGTGAATTCTCAAATATGTAATTCCGAACTAATGAATAAATGGGGTTATATCAATTAATGAGGCATGATATCTCCCTGCTTCGGTTGATACACCGTGAATAATACATGTGTACACCCTGTACATTAAAACTGAATTGTCGACCTTTTACGCTTTGTTTTCTTATTTATATTTTTAGCCCAAATTGGAAAATCGTGCCTTTGAAACCCGTTATCAAAACTGACATGGAACTTCTAATTCCTGTATGCAAATTAAATCCTTCACTGGAGGATATACAAAGCTGTTTTCAATTAGGAATTCAAAATACGATAGAAGTTCACTATTTTGTTTCTTCTTGGGGAAAGCAAGCAAAATCCTTCGAACGGAAAAAAAGACGAATTACTTCAGGTAAGTGCTCATTTTTTAAATTCAATTTTAATCTAAATTTGAGAACTGTGGTCTCGGGAAGAAGTAAAATGAAAGTACCTATTCAAAGATAGAAATTATGGAGAATTAAAATATAATTTTGAGTCAAAATTTGTGGTTTGTTGAGAACTTGACTTTAAACATGTTTGAATACATTACTTTTCAGATTTTTGTTTCAAACAATGGACAATATTGACAAACTCTAGTAATAAACAAAAATTAGAAATTTTAATTCAAGTAATTGCATTTTGAAAATATTATCCGTAATGTTTTTGGTAAGTCAATTCGCTCCTTCACAAAGCTACGACATTTGTCGTGTTGTGATTTGTAAACTACATATTAATCCTACAATAAAGACTAAGATAAAATTCAGAGCGTACGAAGAGTAAGAGTGATAATTTGTTTCATAAAATCAACAATTATGTGAAATATTTTGGAAAAACCATTAAAAAAACGTTATAATTCTATAATTAAAAAACTATTGATTTTACAATGTTCAGTAAAAAAATAGGAAATTTCACTAAACCGAAAATTTTAAAATAACCCATGTTCAATAAATATCGTTTACAGATGAAACCCGGCATGAACGAAGTTTCTTCAAAATGGTTTCTGAACATAAAGACATTCTTCGTTACCAAGTGAATTTGAATAGTGGTATTTCAATATTTCGCACCGATATAGACATATTACTTAAGGTTAGTAACAAATCATTCTTATTTATAGCGTAATTTAAAAATGCATAATGTTCAAGGAAACTTATGACAAATATAAATACTTGTGGGCGGAAGATAAAGACGAGAAAATTCAAAAGTTTGTCGAGTCAAACCCTTTAATGACAGATATTCGAGAAAGGTTTTTAAGTTATGAGAAAACCACTGCTGATTTATTGAACACACCTACTGCAATATACGTAGGACCAATTGAAATCAGAATGGGTAAGATTAAAAAGTTTCAATTAACGTACTTTTGTTTAATTTTATTACGTTTAGAAAAAATAATTCAGTCTGTAGTCCAAGAATCTAAGAAAAGTAAAGTAACATTAGGACAATTGCTAATGGCAAAGCATAAGAAAAAGTTGGACGAAATAGTTGAATTCATTACTGAGATGGAACTTATTTTAGCGAAAAAAATTAAGGATTTGGATGACGTTCGAATGGCTATGAATTGTCTTGATAAAATTAGAGAAAATTTTATAGAGTTAAGTTAAAAAATATAAGCAATAACAAAATAATAAATTATATAACTTTCAGAATGGATATGGACCTCGTTGAAGTAAGCGACATTTATGGGATGTTTTCACAGTTTCAGATATATGTACCCAAAGATGACTTCGACAAAGTAAATGGTCTACAATTGTCATTTAATCGAATGCTTGACAATGTAAGTTAAAATTATACCGCTTGTGTGTATACTCGATAATATTTCGTTTATTTATAACAAAAGTTAGTACATACTTGCAAACTGCGAAATCGCTATCAACAGTTCTTTCGGAAGGTTTGGAAATATCTCTGTAACTTTTCTTTTGCTAAAGGGCCAATTTTTCAACGGTCGTATTTTATTCGTAAAATAACATCGTCTCTGCATACATACATATGTAGTTGTTTTGTATATGTGTAATTTACCTTGGCTGTGGTTCAAAATAGTTTTTTTTTTCAATTTATCTGATTGTATTTCATTTAAAAAGGAACCCTTATAGAATTACTTCGTTGTCTGTCTGTCTGTCAAGATCCTTTTTCTCAGGAACGCGTGGAGGTATCAAGTTGAAATCACTAAGTTACTAAAGACAAAATATTCAAGAAGAACGACATTTTTCAAGTCCTTCACAGTGATGTTCCCCTTCCCACTTAAGTTGTACAACTCCAAAAAAATTGAAGGAAGTTTAACATTTACATATTATGACCAGTGTCATTTAGAGCCTGAACCAAAATATGTAGAAATGTAACGAAAAATGAGATAACATACTTCACTACTTGACTCTGCTCAATATTAAGTTTGCAAATACATACACATATTTAAGTTTGCTTATGGCCATTAAAGATAGCCCTTAATTTCCAATTTCAAAGCTAGGCCCCATTTATTTTTACTCGGGCAAGGCCGATTACGAGTCAGCAAGTTTTAAATAAATGTATTTGATTAATTACAGGCAAAGCAGGTTGCCCAAACAATTGTGGATATGCAAGCACCATTACTCAAAGAATTAGAGGAAGGTATTTCTACGTTTAATCAAGATTTGGACAAATTCAACATCGACTTTGAAGCAAACGGTCCTATGGTTGAGGGAATATCGGCGAAAGAGGCTAGTGATAGGGTGTTTGTATTTCAAAACAGATTTGATGAGCTTTGGAGAAGGTTCGAAATGTATAGTAGTGGAGAAAAGTTGTTTGGATTGCCTATTACGGATTATCCAATTTTGCAACAGAGGAAACGAGAATTTAATTATCTAAACAGACTTTATTCTTTGTACATACAAGTACTAAAAACTATAGATGATTACTACGACCTACCGTGGAATGAAGTAGATATAGAAGTAATGTCAGCAGAGCTCATAGATTTTCAAACGAGGTAAGAAATGTTTATGCATATATTTCACCGTATTATATGAAATGGTTTCGAAAGGTGCCGAAAATTGCCAAAAGGGATGCAAGCATGGCCAGCGTTTATTGATTTGAAACAGAAAATAGATGATTTCAATGAAATCTGTCCATTGCTGGAATTAATGACTAACAAAGCGATGAAAGAGCGTCACTGGGACAGACTAAACGCCTTGTTTCACACTGATTTTGATGTGACTAGTCCCAAATTTACATTAGGAACTTTATTAGAAGCGCCAATTTTAAAAAATAAAGAAGATGTAGAAGACATTTGCGTTGGTGCAGTAAAAGAACTAGATATCGAAGCCAAACTTAAAACCGTTATTAGCGATTGGTCTCAAGTAAATCTGCATTTGGCTAATTTTAAAACTAGGGGAGAATTGCTTTTAAAAGGCTCAGATACTTTGGAAGTTATTACTGCTTTAGAAGACAGTTTAATGATTGTAAACTCCTTAGCAACTAATAGATATAATGCCCCATTTAAAAAAGAAATCTTGTTGTGGCTGAGCAAATTGAACAACACAGGGGAAATATTAGAAAAATGGTTAATTGTTCAGAATTTGTGGATGTATTTAGAGGCAGTTTTTGTTGGTGGTGATATAGCAAAACAATTGCCAATGGAGGCCAAAAGATTTACAAATATTGACAAAAATTATGTCAAGATTATGTACCGAGCTAGAGAGATTCCTAATGCAGTTGAATGCTGTACGGGTGATGAAACTTTGGCGACAGTACTCCCATTTCTTTTGGAACAACTAGAAATATGTCAGAAATCTCTAACAGGTATGTACTGTACATATGTATGTTCTATTATTGTATTGTAATTTTATATGGTTCTAATAGATGATTTTTTTTACAAATGGCAATATTATTAATTATATCGTTATAATTTGTCTCAATAAAAGTAAAATTGTGTTGATTGGAAGAAAGAGATAAAAACATTGCATGCAAGGCTGCACAATTTTGCACAAAAACCTATCAGTTTTCTGTTTAATTTCTGGCATTCAAAGAATTTTTTGTAATATAAAGATTTTGCTATTTTTCAAAAAAATAATGTTTTAAAACTAATATTTAATGTTCTGTTATTAAGTTTTGTTCTCATCTCTAAATTTTGAAATTCAACCAACTTTAGACAATAACAAAAATTGGAGTTAAGTATATCTCCAAGTCAACAGTTTCCGATATTATGAAAATTTAATTTTCTAAAAATTATTTTTAGTACTTTTATTACACTAAACGAAAGGATAAAACTTATTATGATTATGATTTTATAGGTACGTTTTTTTCACAATGGGATCTGGATCGGATTAAGTAGGAAATTTTGCATTGAATTGAAATTTATGAACAGTTACCCGTATCAAAAAATTTTTATTTCGTGAAAATAAAATTGAATTGCTTTAATTTATATCCATTTTGCGTCAAAAAGCTAATTCAAAAATTTGAAGTAGTACTAATAAAACTCACGATAAATTGATGTGCTTTTCGCAAATTTTAAAATTTTTACATATGTATATAGAATGAATGAAAAATTTCCTAACTAATCTGATTTAGATCCGATTGTGAAAAAAATGCACCTATTGAATCAAAAATAAGTCACGAAAGTATAAAAGACTTAACCATAGAGTTTAATCCCTAAATCTACATATGCAGGCCGGCAAAAAATTTCCGGGTAGTTTACTTCTTTTGCACTTGCGTAGTGCCATAAAAAACCCAATTTACTGCGATTTTTTCAATTATTTCAATGCGCACCAATGAACTATTTTATTTATTTGGTTACCTGCGAAGTTATCTTATTTATAACTATTTTATTTATTAGGTTATCTGGAGTCTAAACGTTTATTGTTCCCACGATTTTTCTTTGTATCGGATCCTGTACTTCTGGAAATTTTAGGACAATCTTCAAATCCAGCATCAATTCAGCCTCATCTCTTAAGTGTTTTTGATGCAGTGGCATTTGTACATCTTTTCTACTTTATAAGTGTGTTTTTATTACTAAATTTCATATTTAGGTGGACTTTAAAGAAAAGACGACTGACACAATATTAGCGCTAAATTCTTCTAACGGAGAAAAGGTATCAATTATTTTTTGGTTTAAAACACATTTATGATTTTGTTCATTTAGGTGCCATTAAATCAAGAAGTTGTATGTACTGGAGGAGTTGAAATTTGGCTCGGAAGACTACAAAAAGTCCATCAAGACACCATAAAGGATTTACTAGCAAGTTTAGCTGTTAGCTTGCTAGATCCAGAATTCAATTTTCTTGCCGAGTTTCCATCACATTGTGGCCAGGTATGATAATAAGATATTACTTGACACAGAACTTACACTTGGATATTTAGGCTGCTCTAGTAGGCATACAAATTTTATGGACTCGTGATTCTGAAATTGCATTGCGAAAAAGTAAAGTGGATCGAACCATAATGAAAAGAACCAACCAGAAATTTTTAAGTATTCTTAATTATCTTATTGATTTAACTGTCAAGGACTTAACTGCCCTTGAAAGAATTCGTTTTGAGACAATGGTAACGATTCATGTGCATCAAAGGTAGAACTAACATTCGTTTTCAAATTGGTTGCATTATCATTTAAATTTTAGAGATATTTTTGACGATCTTTGCCGTTTGAAAATTAAATCAACAGCAGATTTCGAGTGGCAAAAGCAAAGTCGATTTTATTACATTGAAAGTAACGACGACATAATTGTATCGATAACTGATGTCGACTTCATATATCAAAATGAATACTTGGGCGTAACAGAGAGATTGGCTATAACTCCTCTGACTGACCGATGTTACATAACTTTAGCTCAAGCAATAGGTAAGTTGTGTTGAAGATTTAGATTTTCTCACACTAAGTATTGTACCTATTATAAAAATTTTTAAAGTGTGTTTTGGATGTTCATGTCACCCCTAACATGAATTCCGCTGGAATCGAAATCAAATCAATTTAAAAAAGCCATTCTTGGATAAAAATACTTTAACGAACTTCCTAAATTTTTAAGAATTTCATTTCAATTACCTTTGATTCTGAACACATGCCTATTAATCATAAATTTTACTTGCTTATGTTGCAAATTAAGTAATTTTATGAAGAAGACATTTTACACTTAATTAGTGTATGATTAATTCAAATAAATGGTACCACAACAATTTCTTTCTTGTTTCTTAGGCATGAATATGGGAGGAGCACCCGCTGGTCCTGCTGGAACGGGAAAAACGGAAACAACGAAAGATATGGGGCGTGCTTTGGGAAAATTAGTAATAGTTTTTAACTGTTCTGATCAAATGGACTTTAGGGGACTTGCAAGAATATTCAAAGGTCTAGCCCAGTCTGGTTCATGGGGGTGTTTTGATGAATTTAATCGAATTGAACTACCTGTGCTTTCAGTTGCTGCTCAACAAATTTAGTAAATATATACATACACTATATAATTTAGTTTCAGGTTAACTAAAATAGACATTTTAATTATTTTAGCATTGTTTTAACAGCTAGAAAAGAGAAAAAAGCAATTTTTATATTTAGTGATGGTGATGTAGTCACAATGAACCCTGAGTTCGGAATTTTTCTTACTATGAATCCAGGCTATGCTGGAAGGCAGGAGTTGCCTGAAAATTTAAAAATAATGTTTAGAACTGTTGCAATGATGGTTCCAGACCGACAAATTATTATTAGAGTAAAATTAGCAAGTTGTGGATTCAAAGAAAATATTATTCTCGCTAGAAAATTTTACACATTATATAAGCTTTGCGAAGAACAACTCTCTAAGCAAGTACACTATGATTTTGGACTAAGAAATATTTTATCTGTCCTACGAACTTTGGGAGCTCAGAAGCGAGCTAATCCAAGTGATACTGAAGAAACTATCGTCATGAGGGTGCTCAGAGACATGAATGTGTCGAAACTAATTGACGAAGACGAATCCCTGTTTATGTCATTAATTGAAGATATGTTTCCGAGCGTAAAACTTACTACATCAGTTTACAAGGATTTGCAGAGGGCAATAACCCAATGTGCTGCGGCAGCTGGTTATGTTAATAATCCTGAATGGAATTTAAAAATAGTGCAACTTTATGAAACTTCTTTGGTTCGGCACGGTTTAATGATTATGGGACCGACAGGCGCAGGCAAAACAACGTGCACCGAAATTCTACTTAAATGTTTTACAGAAATGGGCAGACCACATAAAGAAATGCGCATGAATCCAAAGGTAATTTTAAAAATGCACTTGGAATATATCTATATTCATTTTATTTTTAAGGCTATTACCGCGCCTCAAATGTTCGGACGCTTGGATGTCGCTACTAATGACTGGACCGATGGCATATTTTCAACTTTATGGAGAAGAACATTAAAAATTAAGAAAACTGAATTTTTGTGGTTGGTGCTAGATGGGCCTGTTGATGCCGTATGGATAGAAAACTTAAATTCCGTATTAGACGACAATAAAACGCTTACACTTGCTAATGGTGATCGTATTAAAATGGCAGAGAATAGCAAACTTGTTTTTGAACCAGACAACGTTGATAACGCTTCACCTGCAACAGTAAGCCGAGTTGGAATGGTTTTCATGAGTTCATCTGTACTTTCATGGAAAGTGTACATGGAAGGTAATGTTTGATCATGAATCATATAAACAAAAAATCTACATTTTTTTTCGCTACACGCTGAGAAAAAGTGGTGGTTTCTATCACTATTTTCATTAGTGAAAACTAAAAATAGTTGGAAAAATAATTATTTGAGTTATTTTACTATAAAGAGAAAATTTTTTTGGTGGAATACCTACTTTAAAACAGTTTGTTTCGCTATGAACAAGATAAAATTAAAAAAACCGTACATACATATATGTATTATTGATGTTCTTAGGAATACCTAGAGCTATTTAAATGTAATCGCAAAAACTCCCAGTCACCAGTAAAAATAACAAGTGTTTTTTATTTTCTTACTATTTTTCAAAGTTGATGAAATATTACCATGCGATTCTTATTCATGAAGATTTGAGAGACCTATATTGTAGAACATTGTATATTTATATAGGGTGGTCGGATTCTACTTAATGAACCAATTCGATTCTTTGGGGAGGCCTGAGCAATCTTTTTTCTTGAGTCCTTCAGAAACGACGTAAAATTTTTTTAGTAGTGGCGCTCATTTAAGTCCTTGCAGATCGTCATTCAAAAGAGGATAGAAATACCTTTTCAATGATGTTTTACTTGTTAGGATCCGTTTTCAAATGTAAGAGTTATGGAGGTACAAATTCAAAATTTATCGAAATTCCTGGTCCAAAACCTGCTTATGTTTATGTATTTATTGATACACCTCTTCTCATAAATGAAAACACATAAAATTAAAAAATGCCAAAATGGTTTTACATGAAAAATTGATGACAGTTTTTGTAGTGGTGGATGCATTAATCAAATCCGCTTTAGCTGGGATACTGTGTACATGCTTTTTAAAATAACCAATTTTAGAATAGTACTAACACGCAATTTATGTTAACAGGCTGGCTTAAAAAACGGCCTCTAAATGAAGCTGAAGTATTTCGAAGGTGTTTTGAGCAAATTTATGACGAAGCTAATACATTTCTTCAAACGAAATTAATGGCAAAAATGAAGTTGTTAGAAGCAATTTATATAAAACAATTTTTTGTCATCATGGACGGTTTATTAGAAGGACGTTGGTACACTTATATTTTATGTGTTCAGTTTAAAATTTATATTCTTACATAGCACCAATGACCGAAAGGTATTGGGAGAGATGTTTCATTTTTTGCTTGATGTGGGCATTAGGAGCTGTTTTGGAATTACCGGAAAGAGAGAAACTTGAAGAGTTCTTGTTAAAGCAGCCAACAAAATTGAGTACATATACATTTTATTGTCTAGATATTGACTCTTTATAATTATATGCTTTCAGAGTGGCCGAAAAAACAACCAGAAGAAACAATTTTTGAGTACTTGGTAGAAAAGCCAGGTCAATGGGCTCATTGGTCCACTAAAGTCGATGCATTTTTATATCCAGAAGATAGTGTACCCGAATTTGCTAGTATTCTGGTACCAAATGTAGACAATGTTCGAACAGCTTTTCTTATTCACACTATTGCGAAACAAAATGCCTGTGTTCTTTTAATAGGAGAACAAGGAACAGCAAAAACTGTTATGATTAAAGGTTATATGGCCAATTATAATCCAGAAGAGCATCTTTCAAAGGCGTTCAACTTTTCATCGGCTACCACTCCTAATATGTATCAGGTAAATGTTGTTTGCCTCCAAAAATGTTGAGAACTTTTATCTATTATCACAGGTTTATTTACTTATTTTTTATGTTTACTACCTATTAAGTTTAATACTTTGGTGCACAAGATAAGATATGTTATAAATGTACAGTCTAAGCGGAAAGGTGGAAATTAAAAAAGATATACATATAATAACATAAAAATATAATGTTAATATTCACCATTACGTATTCACTAAAGATATAAATTATATTGCAACCTATTAATTAAACAATTATTTCATTTCCAGCGAATTATTGAGTCATATGTAGAGAAGCGAGTAGGGTTAACTTATGGACCTCCAGGTCAACGTAAAATGACTATATTTATTGATGATATTAATATGCCCGTCATAAATGAATGGGGAGATCAAATTACAAATGAGATAGTGAGACAAATGATTGAACAAGTTGGATTTTATTCTTTGGAAAGACCAGGTATAGTTTGGCAATGTTAAAAAAGTTAATTGTCTGCAATACTCGATTTATAGGTGACTTTGTCACAATTTTGGATATACAATTATTGGCTGCAATGATACACCCTGGTGGAGGTCGTAATGATATTCCAAATAGACTAAAAAGACATTTTTGCATTTTTAATTGTACTCTACCAAGCACCACGTCTATGGATCAGATTTTCAGGCAAATAGGTGAAGGATATTTTTGTTTAAGTCGATTCAATAAAAAAATTGTGGAAGTTATACCGTACCTCATACCACTGACTCGAATATTTTGGCAAAATGTTAAGGTATTATTTTTTTATCTTATATTTTTTGTCTTTCTTATTTAGAAATTTACTCTTCATTTCAGGCGAGAATGCTACCAACCCCCGCTAATTTCCATTATGTTTTTAACTTAAGAGATTTATCTCGTATATGGGAGGGAATACTAACTATTGCTGGTCCAGAGTGCAGCGAAGTGGAAATTCTTTTAAAGGTATTAATTGTTTTTAATTCAACGGCCAATTAAAAATTTTAAATTAGCTTTGGAGGCATGAATGTACCCGCGTTATAGCTGACCGATTCACAGATGAAAAACATAAAACATGGTTTTTTAATCAAATGAACAAAGACGCAGAAAAGCATTTAGGGCAATTTTTCCAAAATTATAACGACGAAGAAACTTATTTCGTTGATTTTCTAAGAGACCCTCCAGAAGCTGCAGAAAACGATGACGAAGAAATATCTTTAGAGCCTCCTAAGATTTATGAAGAAATTCCAAGGTATATTTATGTTTTACTTTAAAAAAAAAAAACATTACCGCTATGTTTTCATAGTCTTGAATTTGTGAGACAAAAAGTTGTATTTTATATGGGTCAATTTAATGAATATGTTAGAGGATATCATTTGGATCTCGTATTTTTTAAGGACGCTCTCGTGCATTTAATTATAATATCTCGAATAGTGAGAACACCGAGGTAACTTCCTTCAATACTATGTATGCAGTTTCCTTAACTTCTGTTATTTTTGCTTTTTACAGAGGCAATGCACTCTTAGTAGGAGTGGGTGGAAGCGGTAAACAAAGCTTAACAAGATTAGCGTCATTTATAGCGGGATATAAATTTTATCAAATAACTCTTACAAGGGCATATAACCAACAAAATCTTGCTGACGATTTTAAATATTTGTACAGAACCGCTGGTTTAGATGGATTAGGAATCACATTTATTTTCACCGACAACGACATAAAAGAAGAAGGCTTCTTGGAATATATTAACAATGTGCTAAGCTCTGGAGAAATAGCTAATTTATTTGCGAAAGACGAAATAGGTATGTATACAACATATTTTACTAAACACAGTGATGTTGTACTGAATTTGGCTAAAATAACTTGGAAATTTGAAGAAAAAGAAAATAGGTCTTTTCATCCGATTTCCGCCCTGGATAAGTACCAAGTAAAAAACTCGATCGTAATCAATTACCGGCTTGGAAATTTAGAGTGGATAAGCTATTATTCTATTTGAACCTTTTCATAAATCCGTCCATATACTAATTAATATTTTATTCTGTGGCACTAATAATAAACGGGGTCGCTCAATCACATAAATATATTTTGAGTTACATACATACATATGTATGTATTTTGGCAACGAGAATGATACGTTTGAGAAAAGATATATTAGTTTCGAGATAATCGCGTTTAAAGTTTAAGTTTAGTTAGTTCAGCTATAAAGAGAAAGAGATCTTTAAGGATTTTTCAAAATAAAATTGTTTAAAATATTAAGGGTATTTCATCTGAATCTCGAAGGACTGCCGTGGAAATTTTTGTAGCCAAATTCAATACCATTGTGTAAACTGAATTTCTCTTAACTTATTTTTTTTTTAATTTTATCTTTTAAGAGGAGATATACGGGGAAATAACTCCTGTTATGAAAAAAATTCAGCCCAGAAGACCACCCACTTTTGATAATCTATACGATTTTTTCATTACCAGAGCTCGAGCTAACTTGCATATTGCCCTTTGTTTCTCTCCAGTAAGTATATTAGTGTTTGACTTTCCTATTTTCTAATGTTTTACTTACATAATTTAGGTTGGAGAAAAATTTCGAAGTAGAGCACTTAAATTCCCGGGATTAATATCGGGTTGTACCATTGATTGGATTACAAGATGGCCCGAAGATGGTCGTGTAGCTGTTTCTCGGCACTATTTAAAAGATTTCCCCATCGTATGCTCAGATGCAGTTAAAGAAAATGTAATATGCATAAAAAGCTTTATTCATGAAACAGTAACAATAGCAAGCGCATTATATTTTGATAAATACCGGAGAACAACTCACGTAACTCCAAAGACTCTCATATCCTTCTTAGAAAGCTATAAAAAATTGTACAAAGAAAAGCGGGAAACGATTATTATATTGGCCGGCCGTATGAGCGGCGGCTTGTATAAACTTGATGAAGCCGCCGCCTCTGTGGAATTGCTTAGAGTTGATTTGCTGGAGATGAACAAGGTTCTAGCGGTCGCTACTAAAGAAGCTGAAAAAGTATTAGAAGAAGTTGCTAAGTCTACTGAAGCTGCTGAAGCTGTAAAAGCGGAAGTGGCTCTAATAAAAGCCAGCGCCGAAGAGCTAGTTGTTAGTATATCGGCAGATAAGGCTGTTGCTGAAGAAAAACTAGAAAAAGCCCGACCAGCACTTGAAGAAGCCGAGGCTGCTCTTAAAGTAATTAATATAATTATCCGCTCGTGGTTTATCTATAATATGGAGACGAAGAACGTTTTCGAAAATTCATCATGGTAAATTCACCATGATGGACAATGGACATGGTGTACCAAAGCGATGAATTTTCGAAAACGCCAGAAATATCTGCATTGCATCAAAACTACAAACCTGCATTTTCTGTTTTCACCTAGATATAAGTACATACTTATATATTGCACATGCACAGCTACATATGTATGTACATACATAGTAGCGATATTATAGTTTAAATATCACAATATTAGCTATATTTTTTTTCAAATCGGTTCCGCTTCTAGGTTTAACAGCACTGAATTGAAATTTATGAAAAGTTGCCCGTATCAAACATTTTTCCTTTCGCGAAAATACAATTAGACTTAATCCAAAAATTTATCTGGTTCAAGGTTTGAAGTTTAGATGGAAAAATATCATGGCAATTTGATGGCTGCACTTTTCACAAATTTTAAAATCTTGCACTAATAATATTTTTTTCAGACAATTAAAGGTAGCGACATAGCAACTGTGAGGAAATTGGGGAAGCCACCATATTTAATTACCTTAATTATGGATTGCGTGCTTATATACTTTCGAAGAAAATTAGAATATGTGAAACCAGATCCAGATAAAAATTTTCTTGTTTCCTCATGGGCAGAATCTCTGAAAATGATGGCTGACACACGATTTTTAGCGAGAATTCTAGAATATCCAAAAGACATTATTAATGCAGAAATGTTGGATTTACTTGTTCCATATTTTAACTACCAGTAAGACACTGTTATTAATAAAACATAAAAAGGGTTTACAAAAATTTGTGTTTATAGGCAATACACTTTCGAAGCGGCAAAGATTGCTTGCGGTAACGTAGCTGGATTGTTATCGTGGACAATAGCAATGTCTAAGTATTACGATGTGAACAAAGAAGTCTTACCTCTCAAAGCAAATTTGGCTATACAGGAAGCAAAATATAATAAAGCTACCACTGAGCTTCAAGCAGCTGAAGCACTTTTTAAAGAAAAAGAGGCCGAGGTGGCTGCCGTTCAAAAACAATTTGACGAAGCGCAAGCAAAGAAAGCTGCAGTTTTTGAAGAAGCTAATAAAATACAAGTAAAAATGGATACAGCAACTTCATTGATTGAAGGATTGGGTGATGAGAAAATCCGTTGGACTGAGCAATTGGCGCAATTTAAAAGCGAAACTGAAAGATTGGTTGGTGATGTTGTTTACTTGACAGCATTTCTTTCATATACTGGTCCTTTCAATCAAGAGTTCAGAGTAAATTTACAGCAACAGTGGTTTAACGAATTACTAAACAAGAAAATACCTATTTCTACAAACATTAATATCATCGATAGCTTAACAGACAGATCACAAATTAGCGAATGGAATTTACAAGGGCTTCCTACTGACGACCTTTCAATACAAAATGGAATAATTTCAACAAAAGCAATGCGTTTCCCTTTATTAATAGATCCTCAGTCACAGGGAAAGTATTGGGTCAAAAATAAAGAAAAGGGAGACAATTTTATAGTTACGACGTTAAACCACAAATATTTCAGAAACTTTCTAGAGGATTGTGTTTCCATGGGTTATCCAATTTTGATTGAAGACATCGGTGAAGAACTGGATCCGGTACTAGATAATGTTCTGGATAAAAACCTTATTAAAGTGGGTAAGTATACAAAATTATTACAAAAAAAGGATCTATTTACTGTTTTCCTACGAATTATTAAACATCAATAGAATAGATCGTAGATTATGCTTACAATCTAAAAAAGCGTTTCAAATACGCTTTGTCTAAGTCTAAGGTGACGTAGAAAAAGTGCATATGATGTAGAAATAAAATTACAAAATTTTTGGTAGCGGGATCGATGAGGACTTTTGATACATATTTAATTTGTAAAGATGTAATGTGCATATTTAAGGTCTGCACTACTTAATCTACACTTCAATGCGAATTATCTATTTTAACTGGAAAATAGCTAAAATTAAGATATCCTTAAGACAATAAGACTTAAATTTTTAATTTGAATAGAGTCCTAAAAGCTTTCTTATTCCCAAGCATATTTTAGTAACCATTATTATTATGTGCAGGTACTACTTACAAAGTTAAAGTTGGAGACAAAGAAGTCGATTTCAACGACAATTTTCGCCTATACCTTACAACAAAATTGCCAAATCCTTCATATACACCAGAAATTTGTGCAAGGTGCTCCATTATTGATTTTACAGTTACCATGAAAGGATTAGAAGATCAACTGTTAGGAAGAGTTATACTGTCCGAAAAAAGAGAACTTGAAACGGAGCGTACCAGTTTAATAGAAACAGTAACAAGAAATCTAAAAAATATGAAGGAGCTGGAAGCCAATTTACTTCATAAATTGTCCACGGTTCAGGGCAGTTTATTAGAAGATGAAACAGTACTACAGGTGCTAAACACAAGTAAAAACACTGCGATTGAGGTGAAGGAAAAGTTAACTATAGCGAAAGTTACGGAGATAAAAATAAATGCCGCTCGAGAAGAATATAGATCAGTTGCGACCCGCGGTAGTGTTCTTTACTTTCTGATCTGTACCATGGCTATGGTGAATTGCATGTATCAAACATCTTTAGTTCAGTTTCTAGAACGATTTGATATTTCTATGCAAAATTCAAAAAAAACCCACATAACTTCCCAAAGGATAAAACACATAATAGAGTACCTCACTTATGAAATATATAGATATAAATCAAGGGGATTGTATGAGGAACATAAATACCTGTTTGTGATGCTTATGTGTCTAAATATTGACCAACAGTTAGGAAATATTACCTATGAAGAATTTCAGGTTTTTATAAAAGGAGGCGCTGCTTTGAATCTGAAAGACTGTCCTCCGAAGCTTTTTCGATGGATTACTGACGAAACCTGGCTTAATTTGGTGCAATTGGCAAATTTAAGACAGTTTAACAAGATTTTGGATCAACTCGCCCAAAATGAACGGGCTTGGCGAATTTGGTTTCAGAAAGAGTGTCCTGAAAATGAAATTATTCCTGACGGTTACCAATCGTTGGATCCATTTAGAAGATTACTTTTGATAAGAGCTTGGTGTCCAGATAGGACTATATCTCAATGCCGAAAATACATATCAAGTTCTCTTGGAGAACGTTTTGCTGAGCCTGTTGTACTTAATTTTGATACACTATTTTTGGAAAGCACTCCTCTAAAGCCAATGGTTTGCTTCTTGTCAATGGGTTCTGATCCTTCGCCGAATATTGAAGCGTTAGCAAAAAAATACGAAGTGAAATGTTATGCTATGTCGATGGGCCAGGGTCAGGAAGTCCACGCAAGAAAATTAGTTCAACTTTGTTTAGAAGAGGGAGGATGGCCTCTCTTGCAAAATTGCCACTTGGGATTAGATTACATGGAGGAGCTTACTGCTCAATTTCTTGAGCTAGAAAGAAATAATACTGGTTTTCACGAAGATTTCAGAGTATGGATGACGACGGAAGTATCGCCGCATTTTCCCATTACTCTTTTACAGCTGTCCATCAAATTCACCAACGAACCACCTGCAGGCCTAAAGGCTGGTATTACACGGACCTATACAAACCTAACTCAAGACTTTTTAGACTACAGTGAATCCCCACTTTATCATCCAGTGGTTTACGCAATTTCATTTTTACATTCAGTTGTGCAAGAAAGGAGAAAATATGGTCCCTTAGGATGGAATATTCCTTATGAATTTAATTCAGCGGATTGGCTCGCTAGCTGCATGTTTGTGCAAAATCATTTAGACGATATTGATCCAAAAAAAGGAATCAGTTGGGTTACCGTTCGATACATGCTTGGTGAAGTCCAATATGGTGGAAGAGTAACTGATGACTATGACAAAAAATTACTTAACACGTTGGCAAAGGTTTGGTTCTCTGACGCGCTGTTTGACGAAAACTTCCAATTTCATGCAGGATATAAGATATACAAATTTAAAGTACAAGAAGATTACTTAGCTGCGATTCAAGATTTGCCACCTATAGATCCACCAGAAGTATACGGATTTCATTCGAATGCCAACATAACATTTCAAACACTAACAATCAAGAATATTTTAGATACGATTGTATCTATTCAACCCAAAGGTAATTTATTGTGCAATCGACGCACTCGTACTTCTTTAAGAAAAAACAAAGATTAATAATTATTATTTGTAATTACCCAAAAGAAGTCCTTCGAAAACATATGTATGCGTACAAGTGAGATTTGCACAAAGTAAATGACTCAAACCACAGACTGTATAACTAGTTATACATAGTTATACAGTCTGTGCTCAAACTGAGTTCTATTTTATATGTAATATTTCTTCATGCTATATTTTAGTTGTATGTAAACAATGAAATTGGTAAAATTATTAATTGCAGGTGTAATAATTTCCTTTTTGCAAATCGCACATATATACATACATATGAATAATTAGGGAACTACCGAAAGGAAGTATCTTGCCATTATCTAATCTAATATAATACTTCCATAATGAAGTATGTAGTGTGTCGATGGTTTAGGCGTATATCTTTTTTTTATCGATTTCTGTGAAACTACGATTTAAACATGAGGATGATAAAATTTTCAAGCATATCATTAACTACTGGTCGTAAAACAACAAAATTAAATGAAGGAGCTGGTATAATTCTTGAATTACAAAAAAAAAAGGAAAGAAAAATACTAAAACCCTTAAACAATTATTTTTATTTAGTATTTCCTAAAATTCTCATAAAATCATGCTCAAATCGAAGATTCGTGGGAATCGTAATATTTCCGATCCTTTTTCTATTATAAATTTATCACATAGAATCAAGTGGAGGTGGAGGTATGACTAGGGAAGACAAAGTTGCTTATTTGGCTAAAGATATGTTAAGTAAACTTCCATCTCCTTATGACCTTTACGAAGTAAAGCAACGTCTGATTCAAATGGGTTTTCAAAAATCTATGACAATATTTTTGCGTCAAGAAATCGATCGCATGCAGAAAGTATGTAACTCCTTTAAGCTACAAGACTATGTAACATAAATTTTATTTTTCAGATCTTAATTAACGTAAGAGCTACTTTAAAAGATTTACTACTTGCCATTGAAGGGACAATTGTGATGAGTGAGGCGTTACGTGACGCTTTAGATAATATTTTTAATGCTAGAGTACCTACTTCTTGGTTGCGTGGAAGTTGGATCTCTGCTAGTTTAGGATTTTGGTTTACAGAACTACTCGAGCGCAATATGCAACTTAATGCGTGGTGTTTTACCGTAAGTGTGATTCAATTATTAAAACTTTTATATCAATTGTTTATTCCAGGCTCGACCCGTGGTGTTTTGGATGACTGGGTTTTTCAATCCTCAAGGTTTCTTAACAGCAATGAAACAGGAAGTTGCCCGAGCTCATAAAGGCTGGGCGCTAGATCAAATAACAATGGTCAATGAAGTATTGAAGTTAGGCGTTGAAGAGTACAAGAAACCTCCAAACGAGGGTATTTATATTCATGGACTGTACCTTGATGGAGCTGGCTGGGATCGCAAAACTGCTAAATTAGTGGAATCAACGAATAAAGTCTTATATGTGTTGATGCCAGTTATCTATCTAACGGCCTCCCAAACGGTTATGCGTAAACCGTCACTCTATGAGGTATTATTGACTTTTTGCTGTTTTTAGCATGCATAACATAATCGTTATATTTCAGTGTCCTGTATACAAAATAGTTAGGCGCACGGATTTAAATTACATAGTTGCACTACTTCTAGATTCCGCTAAATCACCAGATCACTGGACAATCCGTGGAACTGCATTACTGGGTGACATAAAATAGAGAAGATATTTATTACTTTTTATTTAAATTCATGTGCTGATTGCATCATTATATTTTATACATATGTAATTGTTGAAATGGAAATTCGGAAATTCGTTGCTATTTAAATGTGTAAAATAAACGGAGTATTTGGTTTAAATAAACATTCATATTATTATCTAACCATGAAAGCTGAGGAGGGTACTACATACATATATATTTTCATCGTACATGTATGTTTTAATGAGTGTTAACAAAAAAAAGACCTTATCAAAAATTTTTTATATTTATTTAGCCAACCAACTGACACTGATAAAATGTCTTCAGGAGAGATTACTTAAAACGATTTATTTAAATCCATATTATCTTATGCTTTATGAACTATTACATACAATTTATTTTTTTCTCAACACGCTTTTTCACAACATATCATCTTGGAATAAAACAGAATCTTCATGGCATAAATAATTAACCTAAATTTTTCTATTAAGAAAAATAGTTTTATTCCCTTAAATAAAAATAATCATTGGGCCTAGCAAAGTACTTGTAAGTGCAAGGTTAAACAACTCTTTACGTCATACGATCCTCTCAATAACATTAGCGGATACCGATATTCCTGACCTTTTGCTTTGACACTTTATAATCTCTAAAACGTGATCACGATGTCACAAAGTCCAACATTTACGTTTTCAGCCATTGGGCTGTACCCCCTTTTCCATTTGTTTTGTGCGGAGTCTTCCTTTTGTACCTACAGACTAGAGACAATTTCAGTTTTGAGGACATTATTAGATTACTTTTTGAAAAGAATTTTTCACTAGTACGTATTTTTATTCGAAAATAAAAGTATTCTGGTATACAATATAAAATTTCGTGTGTAATATGTACAACTTTAATTTACAACTGAAATGAATTTAATTATTGCCTAAAACATTTCCCCTACCCCAAGCATCGCCGAACAGTCGATTTCCTGCCGGTCTTTGGTTTGGAGCTGTTCTAACATTAACAGGTGGTACACCAAAACCATGTACGCCCCCTGTTACATTGGGGAAATATGATTTCCTGTAAAGAAAAATTAGCATACTACATTTAAAAAAATGATTGTACAGTTTTACAGAAATCCTGGAGTTTCAAGTAAGGAAGGTCCTCCTAAATCCTGAGGGTATTTAAATTTTAAGAAGAAGTAGAGATGTCCAATGAGAATTCCTAGCAAGGAATCGAATCCTCTGTAAAAAAATGCAATGCAATTAAATATAGTTTGTATTATATCCCTAATATTAATATTAATTTAATTCGCCGAAATGCATTTACACAAAATATTCATCTAAAATTTCCTCGTGAATTATCTATCTAATCGTGAAAACTGGAAGGAAATCCTTTTAGTGGTTACGGAGAAAATTGTGAACAGATAGCCAGACAGCTTACAAAAGCAATTTTTTTAATTAACTTTGACTTAATTTGTAAGTTCTTTTCGATTCGATTCGAATAGATTCAAGTATAAGGCACAAATAGAGTGGAGAAGCATAATTATTGTTCTACTAAAATATACAAATCCCAGATATGATTTTGAAACAGGCTCTTCTGTCGAGGCCTTTCAAACTAAGCTATCCAATCCACAAACACTTTTTATTCTTATCAACAAATAAACCTGCCATGAAATAGGAGAGACGACTGTGCTCTAAGAAAGTTTCGGATTATAAATAATTTATCTTACCCTGCTGAGAGAATTAAATTAATTCCTAACAGAACCCAGGGAAGGTACATCGCCTTAAATCTGGTGCCAAACCAAAAATTAATAATGACTTCCTTATTCAGCTGGCACCATACATAGAGAACTGATAACACCATGGGGTCCATTAGGATCTGAAAGTAGAAAGTTTAGAAGATAATCCTAGAGGAAGTATGTGACATTACCGGCAGACTGAACACAATTCCACTGATGACGCAACATATCCAGTGGAACAGCAGGAGGAACAAGTAGTCCGAAGGGACCCCTTTGAAGTGATCCTCTTCCAGGCGCAGAGAGTAGCTGTACAGAAAGTAACAATTTAGCATGAAGTGGAAGCCTGTCTGAGGTGACAGGGGGTAAAAGAACAAAGCTGTTGCGGCGCGCCATATCTGAAAAGAACTGTTCCTGCACTGGCCCAGCCATATGGAATTTATTTCCTTACTTGAAATTTGTAGAGAAACGAGTCGGCATCCAGAATGAGAAAGCTGTAGGGCACAATGCCAAACCTCGCTAGTACACTTACTATCAGAGTTGCTGATAGCCAAAATTTCGTAAAGCGAGGAATACTTTTATACCACTGCCCGATATCAGTCATCTTACAGCAGTTTCTAGTAAAGCTTGGGCTAAAAACAAAATCTTGTTTTCATCACGTCGTGACTGTTTTTGATTATGACGTGTACATCTAGTACAATTTCTGTCAAACAGGTTTCAGTTCATTGGCTGTTTCTAGAATCAAAGGAGCATTTGCCTTTTTGCTACAGTGCTGCCAATTATGAAACAAGTAAACCACTGAAATACTGAACTTAATTTTAGAATTTAAAAGAGTCATTTTAACAACTAGTCTAATTAAATCTTATCGTTAATTGAAATTTCCCCGTAACCTGGGTATATAATCAGATAAAACCTGGTTTTGCAATCTGTATAGTTCATTAAAAAAGCTAGTGATGGAAACTACAATTACTATGCCTTTAAGTGTAAAATGAATTTGTGAGAATTGTATGAACTTTATTAGGTATTTTCAACCAAAAAGGGCTATAATAAACTCCTTAGATTTTATTGAAACGAAGTATATAATCGGGGCTTTATATTTTTATGGCATTGCATATATTGGCTGACCCCGCTGATTTTTTGAATGTGAAATTGTTGAATGCTTACACAAATATTTGAGTTTAAATATACATAGTATGCTTTTAAATTTGTATCACTGCCAGATTACGAATATTTTTAAGACTTTGTGATTGATAAATTTTAAGTTATGAAAACGATGTATACCATACAGTGTGTACGGATTCTACGTATCAAACGCTGTAGCAATCTCAATTCCTTGGGATGTCCGCAGCAAACTTTTTTTCTTGACCCGTCCTCCTAAAATCATTCCTTCCCCGTGAAAATTGACGTAAAAGTTTTTTAAAAGCGCTCACTTAAATCTTTATAGATCATTGTGAGGATATTGATCAAAAGAGTTGATAAAGGTACCTTTCCATCGATACCTCCATTGGGATGTAGAACGGGCGTCTTTACTTCGTCCATATCTGTTTCGAGCTACGTTGAAACAGATCAGTTAAATTTAAATTATTACTTGAGTGGTCAGCGCCTGATATACTTTCTATTTTGTATTCTTATTGGAAATAATTTAATTTGTTTTTATCGCATGTATGCATTTCCTAAGCCAGGTTTTTATCTCTATTTATATCCGTCAATCGGCAGTCCGGAGGTCAATAGTAAAATATGTATTTCATTACCCATAAATGTTTATTCAGAATATTTGGAGACAATCCGCCACAGTAAAAATGTTACTATATGTATAGTAAAAGCCCTTTCCAATCAAATTTAGGTAATAACTATAGGTGGTCGAACCAGAAATCATTTTTTTCAACCGATTGTAGCACATAAACATTAAAGCGATTTACTCAAATTACATCCGATTATAAAAATATAAAATAACCTTATACCCTTCAGAATATATATACATATACATATATTTTGTTCTTCAACATGAGAAATAAGACAAGTTATGATATTTAATAAAATAAAAAAGCATGCACTCATAAAAAGAATTGTTGATATGCATATGGTATACATTTGTGAACATTTCTCCTCAAATATATTTTTCAAGTATGAAGTCCTTCAAATATATTTATATCTTTTTCGGTATTAAGCAGATCATTCGATATTGAATTGCTGCTCCCTTGGTCTATATACAACGGATGTGGATTTGCTAATGTGCACTCAGTCGTAAAATGAGTGTCCACTTGATCGAAAAGGTGAAGGTAGAAACATGTTTAGTAATTTTAAAATTGTTTACGGACGACTTGTTCTTGGAAAATATTAATCCGTATACCTGAATTTTCAATTGAAACATATTTTCTAATTTAAGTGCATTTTTGCATTTATAATATTTGGTCAAGAGGTGTACGAAATTATAGATATAAGGGTGAAAATGATTTTAGATATAATTGATTATCTCTTAGCATGTACTGGAATAGCATAATTAATATATCCAAGGCAGATTCCAAAATGGTTTTTTCGCTATTTATAATGACTGTAATTAATACAAACTACATATTGTGTCTTTTCAGTCTACATACACAAGATTTTTTTACACATTGTATTCAAGATTTTAAGGAATATCTATGTATGTACGTACATTGGTATACAGCTGAAAATAACGAAAATGTAAATTTAATTTGAAAGCTTACACCTATTTATTTTCACAGCGCTCTATCGGCCGGGGTTAAACCAAAATGAGATGTTCCGTACAAATTGTGGTTACATATTTTTAAAACTCAAATAACCGAGTAAAATACTGAATTATCTCCGGAAGCCAAATTGTGATATAACAGCCAATACTATTAAGATCTTTTTTGTATGATTCGCTCATTTACTGAATCTCATTTAAATTCTAGTTGAACTGATTTAACGGGATTTGTATCGAATCCCAATTCCTTAATAAAGGCTGACTATAAAATTAATTCAAATTTTGATTTTTAGAAAAACAAAAAACGAACTCTGATTACGGTGTATTGATAGGTAGGTACTGGGCGTACTTTGCCGTTTTGTAGAGTCTACTATCTTAAGGTTTAAAAATTTGATTGTTGGTTTGAAATAAATAGTCCCAAAACAACCTTTACCTTATATAAGTACAAGTTTTATTGAACTCAATTTCGATAACAGATTAAAAATTAGCGTTCTAAAAACCACTAACTATGAATTTCAACAGTAGCTGTGTTTTTTTCATGATCTGATCTGGATTTTGAATTTAGCCTTGAATTGAATATTTTAAACTGTAATCTAGAGCAAAATTTTTAACTTGGCAAAAAATTCATCACATTGCAATGATTTTAGCCCATCCAAACTTCAAGTCATGAACTGAAAAATTTATTGGATCTAGTATTTGACGCAAATTGGTTTATAAGTCAATGCAATTTGATGCTCTTTTCACAAAAGTAAAAAGTTTTGTTAGGAGTCATTATTTGCAAATTCCAATTCAATACAAAATTTACTGCGAAATCTGATCCGGATCAGATCATGAAAAAAACACAGCTAGTGCAAACGAACTTTAAATTAAAAATAATTAAAACTTTAACATAGCAAAAATCGAAAAATATAGTGCGCACTTCTAAATGTATCGTTCTAGGTACATAGCTCTTTAAATCGTTAATTTTTGGCTATAACACTAGTAGCTTTGAAATGGATACTGTATATGTATTTTGAAAAAGGTATAGTTTTAACGACAACACCAACTTTATGATTTTGTCATAAGGACAAGAAATCATTTTTAATTTAATTGCTATTAAGAGGTTACATACCCTTGGAATTTTCAAAATTTAAATTATTTTTTACAGATTTGTAAATATTATCTACTTACTTTAAAGAAAAAAAAAATTAAGAAAATTCCCTTTCATTACAAAGTTAGCAGTAAATGTAACCGCGCGTCGGATTGGAACACTTACTACCCACAACTTTAAATGCGTTTTCCTCGAAACTACCATTTTTTTAGGAAAAATTTAGCTTGACTAATGATTGAAAAATACAATTAACATATGTATAATCAGGACTAAATGACTAATGATTAATTAATTTCAGTCAACTAACTTAGTTTCATTCTTAGTCAATTAGTCATAACTATAGATACAGTTTTTATTAATACCTCGTCCTAAACAGAGAAACAAAATAGTTTTTTGAAAATAAAATAGGTAGGTAGGTAAGTATACAGTATTTTAAGACCTGTTTAGACAACTTTTGCAGTTTTTTTTTGAAGTGCTAATAAACACGATAAAAAAATGCCATAAAAGAGACAACTCCTTGAAGAAAAAACATATAAATACAATAAAAATTTATAAAAATTAACACTTTAAACAAATTCTGAGTACAAGATATAAGTCCAAATTGTTTCTTAAAAAAGTTGGTGGACGTTGGAAACTTTTATAAAATCAAAAAATATCCATATTTTGTTTTCTCCAAGCATGACAAAATATGCTATTTGCTACTGTACTTGTCAAGAACTCACATCGAGAATTTTTACTTCATTCCATTGTCGAGCTTGAACAATAGTTTCGATTTCTTTGATTTTTTAATTTTTATCACTTGCGTGTTGGGTTCATGTCTAGTACATATGTTGTCGAAGAATTTTCTTCAAATATCCGAGATAAGAATTAAACTTATTTCCGCATTATACCTATAGGACTTGAATTGTCTTTCTTTTGCTTCTTTAGACTTACAGAGATTTTTCTTTTCTTTTGCTTCTTTAGACTTACAGAGATTTTTCTTTGTGTAAAATGGATTTTTGTTAAAATATTTTAATTTTTTATTTGTATGAATACTTACATTATTTTTTTATGTTATTAAAGGTATTAGTTTGAATGTTTTTATATTCATCGAAAATCTGCTAAAAGTTTGTTTGGATTGTCCTTTACGATTTCGGCTGAAATTTATGTAAGTCTTTAAATTTTTACCTCTGATTATCTTCACTTTCAAGTAAATGTGACTAACTTTGTTCTTTCCCTGTACCCTTCATATGTACATATACATATCTCTTATGAATTCTTCCCATCACAAACTATTAAATTTGTTGTTTTATAAAATTTGTAAGGTTTGTTTCAGTACTTTACCAAATAAATATTATTTTTAGGCATTATGTACAAACATATATCATACTAATGTTGCAGTTCTTTAGTTTTTAAATTTCAGGTAAGATCTTTCATGTTTTTAGGGTATTCGTTTCTTTGTATGTAGTTATAAGAACTCGGGTATTTAAGAATATTTCGTAAAAACAGAAAAATTTATTAATCAACTTAAATCTCGCAAAAGTACAATATATAGAAATTTATTAACTCTATTTAAACGCGGAATAACTTTAAATCTAAAGAGACTCCGTTGTAATGATATTTGATAAGCATTTGGCAACCGTTTCATTGATTTTCACCTTTTCCATATTTCAATTGGCCGCAGTTCAAATGCAATACATACAAAGTTCAGCTTGCTTAACGGGGCCAGTGGCTTAAAAGTTTAGTTGGAAAAATTTGCTCTCTTTTGTGAGAGCCTGGAGCTGGAAAGCAAAGGAAAAATGTTTCATCTCATCTCGTTCCCTCAATCCCCTGATGTTTGGGATTTGAGAGAACCAAAATGGTCGGAGTCTGACCGAGACTGGGAAAACGAGAAAGAGGCGGAGCCACTCGGGAGGGGAGTTCTTTTTAGCCAGCAGTGTACATAGGCGCAACAATGAGCTGGATTACCGGCAGCTGGGGTTACCAACAAAATGGCAACATTTGTTTGCTTGGACCCTTATGATGAATTGCAAACAGAGTTTTGGATTTTATCAAAAAAAAAAAAGAAAAAAAGGAAGAAAGTTTACACATGAAGTGAACGAGTCATGATTTCTTGGACTTTTTGAACAACTCGCCGTATAGAAGTAGCACTTGACTCGTGTTTCGGGCTTTGCCTTCCTCCGCTTTTGAATTTTCGCCAGGATATATTTCGAGGTAGAGATAGCACTTCTTTTATTTCTGCGAGAAAATCGCTTCCAGTTTTCTCTACTCCGATGCCACAGGACACATTTGGGCAAATAAAAATGACTGGCTGACTGCTGTATGAAAAACTTACGGTTGTGAATGTATTCGCGGAGACACTCACACCGCCTAACTGCCATTTGCAGTATATTTTCATTTAAACAAATGCAGTATGGCAAAATATTGGGACTATACACATTACACACACCCCACAGTGAGCGCCGAACGACGAGTCCTACCAGGGGAAGTAACTATCGACTTTAGGCGACCGTGGCATATTTCCCTCGAGATCAGCTTTGATTGCGTGTTTTAGCGTTAAGGGTGCCATTTCAGTGTTGAATTTTCGTCATTTGCCGGGCGTATGGCTTCCCCGTACAACTAATAAATAATTGACAAAAAACTTTAAATTCAATGATAATAAGCGTCTGTCGCGTCAGTGGTGTCCATTAGTTTGATGAAATAAATATTTGAGTTTAATTAGTAAAGGCTCTGGAAGTGCAAGTTTAAATAACCTTGAGCCAAGGCGACATGCCATAGATGTGATTTAGTTACCGACTTGCAGCAGAATTCAATGGAATTACTAGAAAAAGTGAGTACCTGAAGCCTTACTTTGCGAGTCACTCACAACATCATCATGGAAATTATTAATTTAATGTGCAAGATGTTATGCTGTAAGTTCAAATTGGTCTTTAATATAATTTGTGTGGGCTGGAATCAAAAGTTCGCCCTTCCCCCTATAAGACATTTTGCATAAAATCATAAAAATTATTTTGATTGAATTGTCGATTTTCTTTTCCTTTCCTGATCGAATTTCCTTTTGCAATCATTTACAACTGTATAAATATTTTATAAAAGACGCTTAAATATGATATGATTTTTGGAATTGGCTTGTTTTAAAACAGATTATGAGCAAATGAAAAAACAAATTTTCAAATCTACGGTTAAAATTGTGAAGAAAAAAGAATTTTTGTTAACTTTAGGAAAAATGTTTGCAATATAGGTATACCTATAAAAATATCGTTTTAAATATTGTTTATTAAGTTAACCTCAAAAAAGTTTTCTTATGAAAACTCGTAAGCACCTACTATACCTAAAACTTCACTGAAAGTTTTTTCAGCAAGAATACAAATAGAGTTCAATTAAAGTTTCCATAGCAATTAGTCATCTACAGAAACTATAAATATACTTTACCATAAAGTCGATCGATAAATTTTAACTAGAGTAATATCAAAGAACTTCTAAAGTTAGAAGTTCTTTGGTATCTAACTAAGGTTTGCAAAAATCATTGGAGTTTCAATTATCTTTCCATTAATTAGATTTATATTTAAATTCACTCGATTTCTAAATACAATCGCCATGTTGGTTTCTTTCATCTGATATGACAAAATTCACTTTATTTGGAAGGTATATTTATTAAAATACATATCTCTAGTATATACACTTTATAGAGGAAATTTAGTTCAACAAATGCGAGTCGATTTTTTCTTCGCAGAAGATATTTTTTAATTAATTTCCATAAATGTTTTAAAAAGACTCCTAAAAACGAAACATCATTTTGTTCATAATTTTAGTAAGCTGTGGTCATCAAAAAAAAAAAAAACAATGGTCGAGTGGGATTAACGTTACGTCTATTTTATCTCATGTGTCTTATTGTCTTATCATTTTTCCACATATTGCACTTAAGTCTTCAGAACGCTCATAGAAACGTAAAACATTTTTCATAAATATATTAGGTTTTCACTGGCAAAAATTTGTATTTGAGAGCAATAAAATGTTTATGATATCAATAATTTTTGCTATATAGTAAAAGACTCAATGTTATACCTACATATATAATAGTTCTGGCATCCATTAGATAGATGAGAGAATATAGTTTTACAGTTCTGGCAACATAAGATATAGTCCGTCGGGTTTTGTTCATGATAATATAGTTTTTTGAATTACATAGTTGGTATACTTATAAAAAGACAAGAAATTTTTTTCACTTTTAAAGTAGTTAACTTGAACTATACGAACATAGCTAAAATGACACACTCTCACTTTAAAATCCCATTTAATAAAAATATCCAATAAATCTAATATTAAGAATTTATTTTTAAGCTTATTATGTATACATACATAGTATTTATATTTTACACAATTAACATCTGAAAAAATATTTTGTTTTACCTATCATCTCTATATTGTTTTCTTTTTAAGTGTTAAAATATTTAAGGGGTATTGATGTTCTTTTTTGCAATTGCTATTGTATCTTTGGATTATAAGAGGCATTAAAGTTAAAAACCCTATGTTAGCAAAGAAATTATTGTTTGCCTAAACATTTCACTACACATTTATATGTATTCTGAATATTAAGATATTCATAGGATGTTAAATCAATAACCGAATTTCCAGTATACAGTATTTTTTAAGACCTATTACTTTAAATCGTGAAAAGTTATTCACTTCATTTAATTAATAACTTAATTTAGATCGCGACAACATTTTCAAGTAGACTATAACGTTTACCACTGCTACTTACATATATAAAATATACTTATATCAATAAACTAATCCGCATCTAAACTGGATTAATATATGATACCTAATGAAGGTTGAGTATTTGAAAATCCTTTAATTAAGTAGTACCGTAGTACTTATGTAACACCTTGAGAAACCAGGTAGCTCAGATAGTGCATTATTAATATGAGAAGGAAGGACAATTGATCTTTACCGTTGAAATGGCAATTGAAAATATTATTCTTTGAATGGTGGCGTGCAAAATAAGAACACCGAAATTTTTTAAAAAACTGAGTAAAAATATATAGATCCAAAACAATCCCGCAACACGCCCGAAATTGAAGAAGCGCCCGATATATGCCCGAATCGGGCCCGCAATATTTTTTAAGGAAAATAAGATCTGTAATCTGTAACACGCGAGGTCGCGAGGTTAAAATATGTAAAAATAAAAATTTAAAATATTTTATAAAAATTTGGTCCTGTTGCAAGCGAGTTTTGGGCCTTGCGGTCGTTTTTTAGGAAACGCGGGTGCGTTGCAGGCACAATGCAGGCGTGTTTGTTCAACAATCGAGCCTGTTGAGGGCTTGAAAAATGGAAAATGGGTGAACACCTTGAGACCATGGCTAAGAATTTAAATATTGTTACTCGCGAAGATACAACATTTCGAATTCTTCTCGTTGTCTGAATAATTTTTCAGCCCAGGGCAGTTGTTGATCAAAATACGACCTACAAAGTCCTTCCTTTTAAACAAAAGATTTGGTAACATTTGGTATAAGGTCTCAGCTATTTTACGTGTATCGAGTCAATATTATAAAATGCATGTCGAATATTTTCCTTTAGAAATACCTATTTATGCATGTGATATGCCATAGAAAATGAGTAGTAATGTATTTTTTATTTAAATTACATAAATTAAGTATATCTACATATGTATATAGATACTGCTTGACAAAAAATCGAATCCATAACTTTCCATAGCAGTAATTAAAATAATAATGTATTATTTGCATGTTGTATAATTTTCCTAAAAAGGCCAAAACGTGCTCAGTTTATAACAATTATGAAAATAATAAAAGATACTATCAGTTATATTAAGCATTCGAAAGTTGCTTGAGAAATAACACGAAAATTGATTTGGGAATTTGTAGAATCCGTACTCATCGACTGGAATTTTTATTAAATATACTAATATAAATGTAACAGTGTCTGTTTACTCCTCAGTTTGTATCCCTTCCACGAAAAATACATCTTTATTAATTTTACAGCGTTGCAAGGGGAATGAAGCAAAAGATAAGCATAATGCATGCACTTTTATTGAAATAGTTGAGAAGATTAATGTTCGGTTGATTTCATCTGTGGGGTATTCCTGGCATAATACTTTTTTATTATTCAGGTGAGTAGCCAAATAAATTAAATCTATTTTCTAATTATTTAATTCAGAATCTGTTGTAGATTAGGTAAGTTATCTGTGAAGTATTTAGGGATTTTCTAACTCGTTGGTCTTTGAATCACGCCGAAAAAAAATAATGAAAGAAATGATATGCATATGTATGTAGGTATATGTTGTTAAAAATCGTATTTTATCCAACTGAAAAAGTAGTGATATGGTTTTGAAAACATAAGTATGGAAATGAAGAAAAAAGTAAAAATGTCCCAATGTTCCGTAGTTTTGGTAACTTATACTTCGTTTAGGGAAACAAAAGTTAATTTTAAAAATATGTATGTTTAATGATAATATTATTATATACACATTCAAAATACGAATTGAAAACATAAATAAATAAAACAAGTAATATCATGTTGAAAAATTATATTTTGTGGAGTAAAGAATAGCTAAATACGATTCTTTCCGCATTATTCCTTTTATTTTTACACAAAAAGATGGAACCGCCTCCATTCTTCATGGTTTGCTTAACTTTTTGAGTTTGGAGCGTGGCGCTTGGTTTGTCCTAGTAGGTAACATGATCTCCCTTCAGATTCAAAGCGGTGAAATAACGAATTTTTTTTGCTAGCTTATTTTTAAAATTAAAACCTGATTATAATAAGCAATAAGTCCAATTTTCATGGCTTAAAGCAAATTCTTTGATAGCCCGGAAATTTTCCTTAGACAAAACAGGCTTTTTTTTCCCACAGCATAAATGCCATTTCTGTGCAGAATCTTCGCGCAGACCATTTGCTGATATTTTTCCTCAGTTCTATCGCTCACTGTTTTGGGGTTTTCGCTTTTCCATGTACTTAACAAGTACTCGTAATCTTAATATTTGTCGTGTTTCCCTTTCGGTTCATATAGTTTTTTTCTGGGAGGTCTTCTATAGATTTCCATATCCGTCCTACAGCTGGTCTGCTAATTTCACAAATTTTTCCAGTATCGCGAGCAAATTTCCCCTCACGTAACAATAAAATAGTCCTTGCTTCTTTTGAAATAGCTTTAATTTTGTAAATCTTATGTTAACAAATCGTGGAATTGTCCGTCCTTACTCAGATCACAATACAGAAAGCGTAAATTATCATAATTTGTATGTACCCTGATACAAAAGGATACAAAAATATCTCAATTTACTTCTATAAAAATCTTTTCGTTGTATATTTTTATGTTTCACATGTAAACATAATATGTACGTATGTATGTTTTCAAATTCTTATTATTAATGTTTAAAAAAAAAATTAATGAAATGGTATGATGTTTATTTTTAATAACTTTCCCATTTCATTAAAACAAGTAGATATACGAGTATCTTATCAAACTTTAGCAACATTAGGATGTTTTAGATCTTCACTGTATAATTTTTTTCTTAAACGTAACAAAAAAATCCAATATGGTGGACATCAAGATCAAAGTCATTATACATAGGTAAGTCGTAATATCAGAAAAAGAAAAAAATAAATTGAATTAACATATATGTATATAAAGGACCTCAATAGGATTTTTCCATAATACTTATTTTAATTAATTATTTTTATTCATTCATACTGCAATCAATTAAATAATCAGATAAATATTTTACTTCAAATTTGATCATAAATCACTGAATATTGCATTAAATTTGTTTATAATTTATAGTATGTATATGTTTTACAAGAACGAAGTATTTGATTATACCAATTATGTAGTTGGGTTATTTAACGCTTGGTGGGGTTTGCCTTAACATAACTATTTTAAATATTATATTTTGATTAAAACGAATCCCTGTTATTTGCACATTATGTGAACCAATACCAGTATACCTTTCGAGACCTGGCCAGGGGGCGTAAAATGTTTCAGTTTAAAGAAGTGGCAGCGATGAGGGTCGAATCGGGTCACACACTTACCACTCCATTCTCCAATCGGTGTGTCTCGGATTAGTTGTCGGGGAGACGAGGACTGGCAGGGGCTGATCAATTCAGAGGAAACCCTCAATTCATACCGCCGGTGTTTATTCCGTTAAACTTCAAATTTGATACTTGAAAAAGGCCCTCGAATGGACTGCAGGGGGAATCCGTAATTGCTGTTGAGTAAATCACAGCTGTGAGAACTTAAGAACTCCGGGCAGCTTAGCGGGTAAAAGGTACCACGGCTCCGTCAATTTGACGCATATGCGCTGCGTTTTTTGCGAATCGACTGCCCGCTTGTTTTCTGTTATGTGTGCAAGTACGCGCTCGCCCTCATTACTCATTATGTTGGGACCGATTCGGTTTTATGTTGTAGAGGTTTTGTTTGGTTATTTTAATAAATACTCAATGCTCTCTTGCTGCTGATTCTCTGCAGAGTTAATTTGCATTTTGCTTATACATTCCAATTTTTGCGATTTGTCAACTTACCTAATTATAATCATGCAAAACTTATTTCCACTAAGAGAAAAACTTACGAAAAATTTAGGTTTTCTAAGGTTTCCATCATATACAAATTTAACGACGTAGAACAATCCGAGTGAAGCAAGATGCACACCGTGCTTGGGTCCATAAATCTATTAGACACATAAAAAACACTCTGTTTAATCATTTTTGTTAGTTTCGTAGAAACGGTCGTGCAGTGAATACACCAGCGTCCCGAGTGCCAGAAAGGGGTGTATTTTTCAATGTATGTGCCAACTTTGAACACGTATGTGTTTGCAAAAGGACGCATTTTTAAATTTTTGTGTCTGCTTTGGGTATTTTCATTCTTGATTCGGACGTATTTGTTGATTATATGCGGGTTTATGCTTCCGAGTCTGTCCTTTATTATGTTCAGGAACTTAAAGCCGTCGGAAAAGTGCATAATTGAAAACCTTGGCAAAACACGTAGAAACAGGAAGCTTTTGTAATTTAGGTACCTAAGACCTTAAATCATTAGAATGAATTCTTGGTTTGCTATTTTCTTTTCACGCACTAGGAAACTAAGCTCGTTAATCTATGCTTTCTATGCAACCTATTTTTATTTTATGTCTTCCAAGGTTTTTTTTCACATTGTTTAAACAAAAATTATGTAAAAAATTACGTCAAAAATATTCACCGGAACACTGTTTTTTCCAGTTTTGTAAATTGTTCATTGTATTATAGCCGTTTTGACATTTTTGCTTCATTTTTAAAACATGTAGAGAGCGATATGATAGCTCAAGGTTTTTTTTTTTTAAATAAATCAAAACCAAATTTTTATCTTTAACAATTTTCGATATATTGAAAAGGGCAAAAAAATCAGCAAAACTTAATTTGTTGAAAAAATTTAAAATTGTTTTTCCAAAATCTTTTGGTGGAATACCATTTAATGATAATTTATTATTATAAGTACATATTTTAATAAATATATACTGGTAAAAGAACAAAAATTATATGTACTTCAGACAAATAGAAATGTTAACAACAGTCAATACATTTTAAAGAAAAACATATTTTTGAAGGCTTTTTAAAGTGTTTATAAATCATAAGAAACTTTTTATAGTTATAGAAGACACTTCTCTTCTCAGTATTTTGTATAGGTATGCCTTTATTTTTAATCACCTCAGAGCATGTTCGTAAATTGTGGCATTGATGTTATTAAATTGGTAACTGTGCTCTGAGGTGTTTGTAATCCATTCTTTTTCGATGTGTTATTTCGTAAACTTTGACCTGCGACCTGACGTTGCAAGTACTTAATCGAAAAGTTTCTCAATGTAATAGGCCAATCAAGTTCTTGAATCCCATTCTTATTAATCCAGTCCTTAATCAGCTTCGATGTGTGTTTCGAATCATTGTTGTGTTGAAATACCCTTCAAAGCGGCATTTCTAACTCTGCATGGGGCAACATAACCGTTTCTAAAATCTCTTTGTATTGGAAACGATCCATTATTATTTTTTCTTTTGTACCCCTACCCTGTTAGCAGAAAAGTGCGTCCACACATTTACCAACCGACCCCACCCCCGTGCTTTGTTGAGACCTTGCAATTTTAAAGGACGCCTACGCACAGTTCATATGACATCGGAATAAATCAAATTAAATTTATACTTGTCACTGAACAATACCGTTTTCCAACTTAAAAATATGTGTTTATGTAATTTGTGCTAAGTAAAAGTTCACTATATAAAAATTCACCTTTTTTTGTATATGTTTTCTTATAAATAATCGTTTTTTGGCCGGTCTGTAACTTTTTAAATTGTTTTCTCTAGTGCGCCTCCGGTTTCCGGCCCTTTTAAACTTTTTAATTAGACGCGGAATTATAAATTTATAATTATCTTGTATTTTTTAACAATATACTTTTAGGAAGCTCCGTTACAATATTGGTGCATTATTCTTGATTTAAAACTATTGGAAAATTTATAACGCGCTATAATGAAACAACTCGTTTGCTGCCCAAAGTATTTATTTGCACTAAAATTGGCAATGATCTTGCACAGATATGCAACTATTGTTAATCAAAACACACAGTTTTCTTTTTGTTATAGTTTTTTACCATTGTTGCTGGGAGTTGCTTTTTTTGTTGCACACAGACAAATGAAAAATCTAATATTTTTCTAATGTTTTGTACTCCTGCATTGTTTTTTACGAGGGTCGTGTATTAGTTCTTGCTTGATTAGTGCAAAATATACAAGATATAAATTTATATTTTTATTGAAGTTGCTATTGTTTTGTATATGAATCCAGCAAACATTTTTGGTGTCATTGGCTTGTGAGTGTTATACTTGACTCCATTCAGCAGGGTTGCTAATCTTTAGCACTTATGGTTAAATTGGTATGCCAACCTAACCGGCTTTGTCCCCTACCCACTTTTATACAACGCTCCCCCATACTTGAATTTGGAGTTTCATCGTAATTAATTTTTAATGGTACCTTTCAAAAAAGATTTTATGAATAAAATTATAAATATTTTCCTTAATTTTCAACGTATTTTGCAACACATGCATTTTGAGTAGGTAGGTATGCCCGATTCGGCTATCATAGAAAGAGGTTTCCTCTGTAACCAACAGATCCAAAAGTATTGTATATATACTGTAGATTTCCTTTAGAGAACTAAACTCTCTTCTATCACTTCTAATAATAACGTTTATTACGTAACAATAATAAAAACTTGAATAGCCCGAAGAAACAAAAAATTTTGAAATGTCATATTGCTTTATTTTCCAATTATTCCGAAATGGTACAATAGTTTTTTTATAGAACGTTAGTATAGTGAACAGTTTCGGTTGTTTTCGGTTACGTTTCTAAAATTTGTATACATTTTGATTTTAAAGTGCTTTAAAACGGCCAAGCCCTATAATAATATATAATACCATGTTTCCATCTCCCTAAAATCTCGGGATTTTGTGAGATTTCGCGAAATCCATATGAAAATCTATTGGATTTCCCATACAAGTAGCCGATTTTGAAATCTTGAGATTTCGAGAGAATCTCAATCAAAATCTCCTAAATTCGTTGTGGCATCCCCAAAAAGTTATTCACCACTATTCAACAGGCGTCAAAATTGACAAATTTATGACTGTCGATTTCTTTTACTTTTATTACACACAAATTAAAATTTATTCACTATGTCCAAATGTTGGCTAACAAGAGTTTGTTGATATTTAATCACTTTAACATTCACTTTTTTAGCACAAAAACTTTTTGGAAATAATGAAAACATGACACTTGACATATCAAATATCAAATGAAATCACGTTACTAGATGGAAACACTTTTAAATCTCTTATTCAAAATCTCGAGATTTTGGGGAGATGGAAACATGGCATAATGCACTTTTTTGACAAAAAGTGTGCATAATTTCTATTTGAAAAATATTTAACTTTTTCATGATTATATCCTAAATTCTCATACTATTACAATGCATTACACAGCGATATCGAACATTTTTTTTACTAACAGTTGGATTTTAGCATGTTTTGTCTTTCAAAACCTGAATTGGTTGACAACGAGGAAAGGGTCAACCGGAGGGACTACCATAAAATCTGTCTGGGTCTGCCTATAATTATTTGATAAACTTTCGTTTCAATGCATCCAGAGAATGTGGCAATAATAATGAACAAAAAACTAAATTAAGTCAGGAGGTCTTACAATTACATTTTTACAAGCTTTTTGGCAAAACGCATGAGGAATGGTTTGGTTAGGAAAGAAAGGTAGTCTTATACAATTTCATAGAAAATATTGGTAACTGTGATATTAGATTAGATGTATTCAGTTGAATCTTTTCTAATATATGATATGTATATTTCGGTTTGTATACCACTGGTTCCGTCTTTTTTTTTGTTATAAATGGTGACATCTTATGTCGTCAGCCAACGTAGATACCCTTTTAGGAGCTAAATAATAAGGCGAAAAGGAGTCTTGAGTGCCCTGGAAAAGCTCAAATACTTACACTTAGAGTGGAATATCCTTTGAATAAAGAAACGTAGAAACGAAAAATACCATCGACGATAAAAACAAACAAGGGATATTCACGAGTATACCGCGCGCACCACCCTCTGGCTAAGCATGTTCCATTATTTGTCCACATCACTCAGCTGGGATAATGTTGAAAAAGCAAAAAGCACGTACGAGTACGTACGGCCAACGATTGTGGAGCGTATGAATAACAAATGAATTTGCTTTTGTCGTCTTGTAATAAAAGAGGCAACCACGCGACAATCAACAAAATTACACAAATGCTGAGTATGGCTCCGGGTGCACAGGCTCAGTGGTTACCGTGCTGCAACCAAAACCACCCCCAAGGGTTTGCCTTTGGGAACAGAAAAAAAGAGATAAATAAAGACCACGCCAAGTTTCCAATGAATTGAAGTCATATGAAAAAATCAGGTTAGCGCAATGATTTGATGAGGAACAAGTGTGCCCTCGGGATACCTACTATTAATTTACTTTTGATATAACTACATATTCGAATTTTACATGCCTGCATATGTATGTATGTACATCAAATTAGCCGGTAACATAATTAAAATACTATTTTGTTTCGACTTTCCGTTAAAATAGCTACATATATATAAAATTAAAACACCTTAATTCATTGCAGAAAACCGATATTTGTGCAATTTTACAGATGGTTTGGGTTGGATGCAGTGGTTATTTGGATCCACTATATAGGTTCGAATCCAAGTATCGAGTAGCATGCAGTTTTAATAAAAATAATAATATAAACACCTCTATTATTTAAAAAACAAACGTTCTCTAAGAAAATTTAAATATACATGTACCTATACATATTTGTTGTGTTATGGGGATGCTCGCATGATTCGTTTACTAATTACTTGGAGTCAAATTGTAGTATATAAAAGCAAAACACATCTGAA
Source organism: Machimus atricapillus (assembly GCA_933228815.1). NCBI lineage: Eukaryota > Metazoa > Arthropoda > Insecta > Diptera > Asilidae > Machimus > Machimus atricapillus. Next base: position 59,639,003 of record OW121784.1, read on the forward strand.
GGTTATGAAAATGACGCACGAAGCACTTTGCTTTTAGGTAAGAATTAGCATATGTTATAATATTAACATTATATTATATACTAAAAAGTATTGTAATTTAGAGAATTCTGTATACCCTCGTGGAGCAGATGGTTATTTACACCATTTAGAACAACAGAAGAGGACTCTGGGGAAAGTGCGCTTGATTCCATTTATGCAAAAACTAGGATCTTCATTGATTTCATTATAGACATACATTAAAGTTCTAAAAAGGCATCTTAAATTACCAACGAGTGCCGCGCTCTACACAAACACAATATATGCATTGCAATATATCTATTTTTTCCAAGGGAAAAAAATAAATACACATTACACACACACCAAAACGATACGATCATTAACGCTGACGAAAATTCCTGTGGCAGTAAATACACGCCTTCAAATTCTTAATTATACAATATTTTAAAGATAAGTCTTAATAAACATTACTTGTTTTACTTTGAAGTCTTTTATTTAATTTATTTCTTTTTATTTCATAAATATACATAAATGTAGCTATAAAATAAATACCTTAAATTATCAACTGTTTTTTTTATATAGGAAAATAAAAACAAAAGCAAAAAATATAGTATGTACAGTATGTATTTATATGAGCAGTGTACTAGGGTTTTACACGAAAAAAATAATTGAAGTCAAACTAAACTAAACTAAAATGAATATATTACCAAATTAGGAACTTCATTAAGGAATTTCAGTTCATATAAGTTGCATTTCTAAGCTCTTTTCGGTTCGATTCGAACAGATTCGAAAATATCTTCGTTTAAGGAATTTTTCGATGTGGAGCGGAGAATCTCAAGCTGCATTGAAATGAAGACTTATCGATCCGGTGTGAAAGTCTCGATCCATTTCGAAAAAACTTTCTTGGAAGTGGTTCGAACCTATCCATATACACTGGAACCGTCTTAAAAGACTTCGTAAACGAGGTAGATAACTATAATTATAATATTTTCTTAGGTTCAATAAATTTATTCTTCCGATAAAAAATCAACTTGGTTTTCAAAAAAAATTGTATTAGCCTTTACCGAATTTTTAATCGGTATTTTGGGACCGTTGGTTTGCTTTTAGATGAAACTTTTTCACATTATTTCTATGGTTATGCCCCTCTTAAATATATGTAGATACTATATAGGAATATTTTACACAAAGCGACGTTTTCAGTTCCAGGTTAAATTATTTGTAAGTCACTTTTAGGTAACTAGGTTTTTACTTGTGGCTTGTGGTATACCTACATAATGTGCTCATATGTAAGAGCTATTTTTATGGGAAGAAATCCTGTTTGCGTTTGTTCCCACACTTATGCAGTTTTTGGTTGTTATTTGAACAGACAGTTGGCACGAGCCCAACTAATTATGATTCTGTCCTTAAAAGGCGGACTGTGACTGAGTGGTGTGCCTCTTATCATAATTAACCGGAAGTTGAGCACGCGCCGTGTGTTGTGCTGAGACTAACTTTGCAGCCGAACCTCTTGTGCAAGGACAATGGTCGCGAATAACATCGTTTCCGGCTGATTCAATTTAAATTCTGTAGGAAAGATGTTCTCTTTATGAAGCCGTCTTAAAGAAAAAGGATCAAATCTCAACCCGCCCCTACCGATTGGGGTTTGTCGGCGCATGTCATTGTTCAACACGAACGCGCACATATTTGTGAGTCCATATTGCGGAACTTACCAGGGGCATTTCGTTTTCGAGTACTATAGACCTTAGCAGCTGGAACATTTCTGGAGTAATTGCGGGTCTGCTGATCATCCAGTTTCCTGTCCTGGGGCAATACGAAAAGATCCAACTTGTTTTCGAATAAAATAAAGGTTACACAGCGATTTTATACCCTCATCAGAGGACGTGTGATTTTTCTCTTTATCACTTCACGTTTTTTGTTTCAATTTTTTTTTCGTTTACTCCTTATAATTACTGATATTCGTTAGTTTACCAAAAGGCTCACAGCATGCTCTTTAGCCCATTTCTACATCACTGATTCGAGCATGATTGAAGCATTGTCAAATTAATTCTCGAACTCAAATATTGATTTTTGAGCACGTTTGTACTTTTTTGCTATCCCTCTTAGAAAACGGATGGACTTAGATTGGTTAAAGAGATTTGTTCGCGCGCATCAATGGCAGTATTGAACATCTGATAAAAGTTGATGGGATGCGAATGACGACATCAAAGAGGCACATTTCTATGGCCATTTGTTTTGGTTGTTTGCTGATGGTTAATTTCGGATCTTTCACATTCCCTTCCAAAACTATAGATGTAAAATACTGCGGCACATATCAAGTCAGCTGCGCCCAACACAATATGTCGTATAGAACAAATAAACGTCTGAGTACTTTTTTGGATACCTCTTATTTAATGCACTGGGGTCCTGCCGCTTACACCTTTAACTTTTTTATGCGCTTTTCCAAATTGGGCCTATATAAATTTTAAATTTTCGGAACAAAGTTAAAGGTGCGCAATTTATATATTATTTGGTTACGGGTAGTCCTTACCTAGAAATATTATACAAAATATGTTAGGTATATGCAATTTGGATTTAGTTTTCTAATTTAATAGTAGTATTTTAATCACAAAATAAATTTAAGATTAAAGTTTTATTTTATTTTATTTTTGTCAATAAAATAAAATTGATATAAAGAAATTTTGTTATAATAGGTACCTATACTTAGAAAGAGAGTTTATTGGATTTGCATATTTTTAGCGTGAGTTCATGCCCGTTAGATTTAATATCAAATTAATAAATTAACATCGCAATATTAAATTTATTTTATTCAACTTTGCAACGTTTCATAACAATTTAGAAGTTTATCAAAGTTTTTAAAGAAAGAAACAGCCGCTCATTGGATAGCAGAATTAACACTCAAATATTAATACGGATACACACACACACCCACACACAATCACACATGCCTGCATATGTCGCGATAGTTTGTAATTATTCATGACCAAAAAATGCAGAATACATTACACTATATGGGCCTTTTGTTATGCTCCTGACTAAAAGATTAATCATTTTAGGATTTGTATGCTACTTTTGTAAATAGTCAAACACAACTATTTTGTTTATAAAGTAGCCATTTTATTTTTTTTATCCTTGCATCTTTATTTTCAAAATTAACATTAAAACATGTATGTACTTTGTTTGTGCAATAATATATTTGTATGTATATATATGTACGTAATATCTAGTGCAAATTATTTTTTTCCTGAGAGCTAAAATGTCGCTATATGCATGTGCCCAAGCAAAAGACAATTCGGCAACTTTAGAAAATTCTTCCCTATTCGACTGGGCATCTACTTATATTATTAATATGTGCTATAACTTGGAAACTGTTCATTTTTAAAACTTGTGCCCATTAAAACATTTGATCAGCAGAACATTACATACCTTGTATCACAGACTGTATATAGTTATACAGTCTGTGCTTGTATCCAATTTCCAGTCGATTTCGAAGAGATCGTTTTCCCATATGAAGTTAATAGATTATATATAGTTTTGTTTTTAATATTACCCATACCGAATTGCTATGATCTACACATTTGAGCAGAATTAGCTTATCCTCCACTGTTCTGATTTGTGGCAGTTCTGCGTCGTCGAGAAGTAATCCATATTAAACAAAAAAAACTTCTAAAGCCTAAAACTCATCCCAAATATTAAATAGATATAACACCATCATTACCATAGTACAATATTTAATACATAAGTAATTAGTACCTACATGTAATAAAACATAACATATGTAGCTAATTATGCATGTTGTCGTCCGCTAACATTGCTTCTGCATCTAATTCAAAATCAGCAAAACCCTGTGGACAAAACGTTGACTTGTTGAGTGGAAGTATTAAATAAATTGTCCTCTTATAAACTAATATGCTGTATCCGCTAATAAATTCTCAGCTGGTAGAAGTATGCCCTAAGTTACCTTTTCGGTAATAAGGAATAAAATCTTTTTTCAGAAAGATTGATTACAAATAAACATGCAAACTACGTAATCGCGCGTAATTTATCACGCAATAAAAACCGTCGACTATCATTATCACTATCTGCTGTAAAGCACATTTCACCCTCAAATTCAAGTAGCGTTCAAAGTAACCCTCTAACAAGTTTGCGAGAAATTGATATGTCACGGTTACGCCTTTTATCTGAAATTGAGATCAGGCTGCATGGCATGCACAGAAATTATAAAAACGCTCAGCTTTTAACTGTCTAATCGGGCGTTGGTAAGTCCACTTTGTGTAAGGTTGTGACTGCATAAGTGCAAGAACATTAGCATAATTGTCCAAGACGATCAAAGATAAAGCGGACATTTTGGACTCTGGTAACAACTGAGTTTATTTTTTATTTTTTTTTATTTATATTTCCACAATTAGAAAATCAATCAACAAATTTTATATGAAATACAATAAATAGATCTTATACAAGTTCCAGACTGAAATTTATGCCAAATCGAATGTAAACGGGTTCTCTGTTTTGGAAACGTGCCTGATGGTGGAATACTTTACTTCAATAAAATATCAAATTCCAGCAATATGAAGTACCTTTTTTTAAGAATTAATCCTCACTTGGCTAAGGTTTTGGATGATGAGATAAGGCATGATGCCTTGATTAAACTGTGCTACTGTGGCTGCGCTACATTTCATACTTCAGATTTTGTACGATAACGATGCATGTGACTTAAGGATGCCATTAAATTATTATGCTAAGTGCTGAATTAGCAGCTACTGTATAGTGCTATATCGCAAAAAATTATGGAATTATGTAGTAATTAGTGCTCTAGTATTTTTATAGTGTACGTAGGTATACATCTACATACATATATCGAGGAAAGAAAGAAAAAATGATGTATGTATTCGTAGGGGACAATGTACATATATGTTTGAGTTTGCTTGAGTGCAAAATGTTGAGCTTTTGTTTAAAAGTAGTATAAGTATTGCACGAATATTTTAAAAAGTGTTTTATTTCATTTCATTGTGTATGTTAAAGAGGAATTGATGGGAAGTTAATTTGATTCCATCAATTCTAACCAGAAACAAGTCACATAAAAAACCGGAAATGGTTGTTTAATAAACTGTTGAAGAATTGATCGTATCGCCCTTCTGAAGGTGCTTGGACTCCCTCAAAAAATCAATCGACCACAAATTATCAGGACGCGTGTCAGAAGCGACGCTCAGCCTGTCATTTAATCATTCCGAAGGGGGCTTGTAGGCGCGGCCGTGACATCCGAGGGCATTGGTTAACCAGCAGTCGCTCCTCATGATTCCATCTGCTATTCTGCCGATTTTATTTCCTGTCATAGTCAATGCTTCGATATTTCCTGCAAGTGTCCTACTGGAGCCTTATTATCCCTCTGTCAAACGCCAACTAGAAACAGGGATGGCTCGAAATAGGATAATAATTTTGTCTTCCGATACCGGAGGGCGTTTAATGTTGACATTGATTATGATACGAAGATTTCAGATGTCCGGAAATATATCAGGCGCTCAAGAGCCAATTACTTAGAAAATCTGTTTTCAGAAATCTGTATTGCACATTCGCACCCCGCAGAAACCGGCATTTGTACCCGACCACGATGATTACATCCTCCCCTATTATTATGCTGTGAAGGGTTCTTCCTCGGTCTCTTTAAGAGAGATCCTGTAAGTACAAATGTCACAAACAAGCGGATTAGAACTAATAGACAGTTTTGCAGCTTGGGGAGATTAAGCTTGCTTAAAGTGCTTGCATATTATTAGCATTTTCAAATTTTAAACTCACCTCTTTGTGGGCTGAAAGTGGCAGATGAATAATTAAAACAAGTAGTATAAATCTTCGTAAATTCTTTTTAAGTTAGTGTTTTTATTGTCCTAAATAAACATAAACTTGCATGAGAAACAAAGTGAAAAGTTTAAAGGATTGTACTGCGATTTCAGCCCAACTTAATTAAAAGACCCCCTTAAAAGACTGGAACTCTAGCTGTATGTCAATGAAAAATTTAATAATTCTCTTTTTTTCCATTAAACGGAGATTTCAATAAATTAGTAGTTCTATTTGTTTAATTTCAATTATTAGCTTCTTCGAGAACATAAACATTTCATAAATTATTGGCTATCGCTATATGTATTTATACTTGCGCCTGGAATTACAAAAAGAGATTTGAAAATTAAAGAAATGAAAAAGAAGTACCAGAAAAATTATATGCGTATACCGACCGCATAACATACATAAACATACATATGTTGAATGTCGAAGAGAAGGAACATTTGGAATACATTTATTATAATGTTATATGAGAGGTATTTATGTATGTACGTACATATATTGTCATAGTCATGGAAACAGTCGGTTTGCTATATGGCAAGCCCCTTAAAGATGAAAAAGTTATTGCAGGATGAAGCTAACTTGATAGTATAGATAGAATGTACCTCTAACAAACAATTCAAGTAATTCTCTTCTTGGGTATTCATTTTTTTTTGTGTTATTATTTGCACAGCGTTTGAAAGGGTATTACCAGTATTACTAATGGGAGAGGTCAACTGTAATTCATTGAACGCAAGAATTATAATTGAAATTTGTCAATCTCGATAATTTCGAACATTTTCTTCGAATTCAAACAGTCGTAGCATCGTTCATTTACTTTTAAGCTTTTAACTGTTTACCAGCTCGATTTTCTTTCTTTTTACTTAAACAAAAAATTTTATTAATCAAATATTTAGTCAATTCTATGAATCCTCTTCGCCCGAAAAAATAATCAACAAATAAACAGTTTTAAATAAATTACCTTTTGTTTTAAATATTTTTGGTAAAGTATTTTCATTCAAAAAATATTTATTTATATAAGGAACAAATCTTTATGGAACCTATCACCATTACTTGGCTTGGCTTTAACCCATGGTAAAAATAAGCTTTTCTTTTGTATTCTTAAGAAAATCAAATGAAGTTTTGGAGTTTGTTTCTTAACTTTCAAGTCTCGAGATTTCAAAAAGTGAGTGGTACGAGGAACGTTGATGTCTCAGCGAGTGAATTAGTCTGTCATGAAAATACACCGTGAAAGGTCGTATCATTTTACTACATTGAGTTAGAACTTAAATTTGTTCACAATATTATGAGGCCGTAGATTTTAGTATCAGTAGATATTATGTATTATTATCAAACAAATCTTGCAATTTAGTGCCAGGTGTGCGATTCCCGGAGATCTTTTAGCCAAACACAACCCCACAAACAATATTTTAGCACAACGCCAAAAAAGACTAGACAATCACAAAATGTCACAAAAACACATTGAACAATTTACTCAGTGGGTCCACGGTCCTCCTCTTCTGTTTCGCTTATTCAATGTAGTAGTACCCTCCAAGCAGAGATAAGATATTGTATATAAGATATCTTATCTGTGCTCCAAGTTTATAAACGTATATAGAAAGCGTAGTGTGTTAAACGATATTTTCTCTACCGACTTAAAACGCTTGGTTTGTGAATTTATGTTACTTGTATTCTTCACGCCAAAAGCTGTTTCATGTTATACTTTAAACTATAACAATTCATTTGATTTCAAAATGTTTTCTTCGGTCCCTGAAATAAAAAAAACTTGTCTTCAGAAACATAAATACATATGTATATCTTGGTACCCAATATTCCTATGTGTCATATAATAATTGAAATTAATTATAATTAGGTATACCTCAACATTTTATAGCTAACATTGTTATAATTAATTTCAGCAGCTGTTTATTAGATAAACCAAACTTCAGCAAGGCCGAAGCAAGGGGTGATAATTAGCATTTGATTACCAATTTTTTCAAACTTAATAGGGTTTAATGTTTTTTGACACTTCATTTAGTATATATAATGACGATGCGAAAGCGTATGAAAAAATTCAATTTGCTGGTTGCTTAAATAATTGGATTTAAAGTGCATATAAATTTGAGTTACTATAATTGAGGCAAACGAAAACTAAATCATTATATTAATTAATGACTGGTTTGGTTTAATAGTTCAAAATAATTTATAGAAAACACTTAAAAACCACACAACAAGCAAAATTTCCCTGACTATTTGCAGTATAGGTAGATAAAACTAGGGCTATTAGATAAATTAAATCTGCTGCATTCTTAGTGAATTACATAGGTACATAGGTATTATAACAATTCAAAATGTTATTCGGCTTCGAAGAAAACATCTGGCTTGTTGAATTACTACATTTGCGAGAAACGTATATGATGCTGACGAAGGCCAGTAAGGTCCTGATTAGGGCACAAAATTACACCTACGTTTTCATCTGCTCTTTCATATCCGATTCGGTCCAGGACACAATTGCGGTGTTTTCTTCTTTACAAATGTAATCTTCAAATAAGGACATTAATCTGATTTAAAGGGACATAAAGGCAGCGCAATGTAATAAGTGTTCATACATGAGTAAACAACATGATTCCATAATGATCTTCAAGTTCTAGTTCAAAGATTTAAAAGATTACCGCCACAGATTAGGGTGAAACAATTTTTTTCTATCGCTGGTCGGTGCTTTTCGGCCAAGTAGCCTTTATTCCCAAGGCATAAACAGATTATCTGCCCACCGATTTACTTTAGTATTTCGGGAGAGCAATCCCAGAAAATTGTTTTATTAAAAGGTTACGGTTTTGCTCACACTCTATTGTGTTGTGCTCTTCAATCTTTCTGAAAAAAAAAAATTTCGACAAGGGAAAATACAAATATATAGAATTAGCGATAAGTCGGTAACAATATGGATTGAGTCGCACAGAGAAAACCTACTCGTGTTTTACAGAGCAAGAAATTTCTGGTAATTTGTGATAATCCTACATTATATGTTTAAATGATTGATTTTGTAATTTAAGTCTTTGTCTTGTTTTTTATTCCCTTTCTAAATGTTAATCTGAATTAATAAATTTATTGTACCTATGTATATTTTTAGAAACATCCAAACTTATCAATAGTTCAAGTTTAGTACTTTTATCCTGTTTAGAGAAGTAGATTGGAATGTTACTAAAATATGTGAATACGGTATAGAACCATATAGTTCAAAAATAATCTCACAAGTAAAATTTCTGACAATGTGATTAAAGATTTAAAAAATGTTATTCTTTTTTCCCTCCTTGAGTGAGTATATTTTTATTATTAAGTGTTGGCTGACTCAGTGTGCATACACTGGCCACATTATTCTCCCCAAAAAAAATTCAAACAAAAATATAAATTGATATGGTTTCATTTTCTGTTAACCAAATTCTGCTAGGAAATAAAATCATTTAAATAATCGTTGTGTTCGTGGTGCAAATTGAGCTCCAAGATAAATCAAATTTACTATTTCTGTATGTAAAAATAAAAATCTTCCTAAACTAGGTCAGTTCATAAAACAAAAATGTAGCTCAATTTTCATAAAATGAGAAATATCTTATCTTTACATCTATAGTTTCTTCATTTTTCTTTACAAGCTGGATTATGAATTCGATCGTGGGTTCGAATTCAATCATAAAAAAATCTTACTTGGTAAGAGTTAATATTATAAACATATTTTATTACCTAAATAGTGGCAAAATATTCTTTAATTTATTCAAACTCAAACTATTAAATAACTTGAAACAAAAATAACAAAATAGTTTAAAAAACTAAAACAATACACTTTTATAAGTATACATACTGCACTAAAAGGCTCAACATTTATTACCTTGAATCGTAGCAGATGTTGAAATTCAGCTCCTTAGATTCCATTTCTTACAATAAATCAGTATTGCAAGGTGTCTTCCCCGTAAGTTTTTACCATTTTCTTCCCACGAGTAGCAGACAATTAAATAAAACTTATGTATTATTGTATTGTTCTCAGTATTACACGCAATGGTTAAATTTCATGATGATACAACAATTAGAAGTGGTTGAAATTCGGTTCCTTAGATTCCATTACATACATAGTTACATCCAGGTCGACCTAATAAAAGCGTATTAAAAAAAAACGTGTCATTGTCAGAAAAAATTCAATTTCGATCTATTTTTTTACATTTAACAAATTGATGGAACTTCTAAGGTTAATTATCACAATGATGAATATTTCTTTCAAATTCATGAATCCTCTAGGATCATATTGATAAAAAAGTTTTAATTTAATAAAATTATTTTGTTAAATTTTGAGAAAAAATGTTTGTCAATATTATCAACGGTTTTTTTTTCAGTGGCAGTTTATAGTTAATGAACAGACTGAAAAGAAAAAGATTGTTAATATGAATGCGATTGAGTTGTTAAACGAGGATAAACGAATACTTATATTCTGTTAAAACATCATTAAATTAACTTATTTAATGCTCCTTCAAATATGTGAACAAAATGCTAGGAGTAGAGGTTTTCAGACCACTTTTTCCGTCTTGTTACCGTCTTCTAGTAAAACACCTAGCGACACAAACTATACAATTCTAAAAATACAAAAATATTTTCAAATAACAATACACAATATGACAATGTTGCCGATCTACGAAAATAGCGCGAAACTTAACACACCTTAATTATCTCGTATTGTATTTTAGAAGGTTTTATTCACCCCGCTATTTTTATTCACCCCATTTATGATGTTTTAGAAATTATTATATTATATATGTATATGTATATAAGGATTTATGGATTTAGTTTCAGAATACTTGCTTAAGAAATTAATTCAATTCATTTTCGTACCGTGCTGGAAGTAGGTCAAACATATTTTCTCGTTGCTCTTCTATTCTGCATGCCTAATGCATCCTTGCAGTACCAGCGGCAACTATAATGCAGTTCGTAATTTAGGCCAATATGAAAAGTAAAAAAAAATAGAAAAATGTATTTATCTTTTCGACTTTCTGCTAACCGGTTTTATGTATAAGTGCAGTGTTTGAAGCTCTTCTAATAATTTTTCTCCCGGCATTCGCCATTCCGTCTGCACGAGGTCCTCAGATAAGAATAAATTTATGAGTAAGTGGGCATTTACACCAGAGTCACAGGTTATATATTAAAAATTTGTGCTAGACGGCGAATCATCGTTCACTGCATGTCTCAGCCCAACACACAAACAAAGCCAGGACATCGGGGCGGGAATAAGGACTTCGTAAAGGGACCTGCCCTCGTCTGCGGCTCTTCAGAAGATTACAGCCATATCCAGACCGGGGCCTTCCACTCCTGCTCATGGTTGAGGTGCGTCCCCCATTCGAAGTCGGAGATAACAACTCCAACTCGAGCTCATTCCGGTAGTCGTCGCGGCGGTGTGACGGTCGGGATTTATGCTGCTGTCCTGGCTTGAGCCATACTTGCCATTTTCAGTGCTTCCAATCTTTCAGTGACGCTTGAGTGCTCAAGAGACTTTTACTTCTCACTTTTGGTACTGTGATTACTTGTTGTATGTGTATGGTGTTCGTGACTTTGTTTTGCTCCTTCGGAAAATTTTGATTTCACACAAAAAGGACAAGGGATACAATGGTCTACTTTGTACGTATTTCCAAAAATGATTCTCTGTAAGTGCTTATTTTGTTGCCAACTTTTTTCAGATACTACATGGGTTGTTGGCATATTTTTACCTATTTCTTGTAATGAGCAAATAAAACCGATACAAAGAGAATTATACATATCCATATCTTGCATACTAAGGATTGAAGATTCTTTTTTTATACATATCTCTTAGGTGCTAAAACTAGAATTTTGAAATTATGAACAGGTGATTACTAAACTTCCAATTATATTTGGACTTTTAAAATTACTCCCTATATTTGCTCCACTTCCATCCGAAAAAAATAGCCTATAAACAAACAGGCTGTTATAGTGAAACTTTAGTTCCAAAGGAATTGCGTGTAATATCAATTCGGCTTTAAAGTTACATACATATGTATGTAGGTATGTATGTATGTATGTATAAACAGACGAAGATTTTATTGAAAAGTAGAAAACGCGTTTCGTGGTTCAAAATTAACATGTATTGCTTCTTAATATAAGCACAAGTTTGGGCCTATTGTGTAAACACATTGGAAGTTTAAAATCGAAGTGAAAATCCGGAATAAAACTTCCGTTCATAAACGCAATGTAGGAAATGTTGTGCGAAAATGGTGCGGGAATGTTCTTTTAATTTTTGATGTATTCAAATTCAACTATGTATCTCTTTTAAATACCTCAACATAGTGGCATATCATACATATACATATATCTAATTATCTTCACTAATTTTGTTCTCTAACAAATATATGTATGTATATTTGGAAGGCAAATCATTTTAATTCTTAATCACCCTTTTTTAATTGATGAAAAGTACCTACTTCTGTTCATATTTCATCCATTAACTATACATATTAATTTAAATCGAATGTGTGGACATATGGATAGCGTTTTGAGTTATGTAGTAAATGTTTAGCTTTTCTTAAATCCGTGCATTTAAATAAATGGTTATCCTTTTACACTTAGTTGAAAAAATTATATTACCTTACTTAATACAAGGTGTCTCAAAAGTAAGTTCACATTTGCTTATCTTATTACGCGAAAGCAACTATTCTGAGGGGCGCGGGGGGTATGTCAGTCGGTAGTCTGGCTCTTGGGAATTTAGTCGCTATGGAGCGTTTCTCTGGTGCGGACCGTGCGTTGTGCGTACGTGAGTTTTACAAAAACGGCAAAATGGGTTGAGAAGTTTGAAGAGACTGGGTCAACTCTGGAGAAACCAAAATCTGGGCGGCCAAGAACATCAAGAACAGCCGAAAACGTGGACAGTGTTACTCAGTCTATTCGAGATGATCCAAACCTCTCGATTCGGAAGCGTGCTGTTGCTTTAAATGTGCACAGATCTTCATTATGCCGCACGGAGACTACCTGCCGAGCTGTCATAGGCAATTTTAGTGCCCGACTAAATGAATGCCGAGAGCGCAACGGTTTACATTTGGACGATGTTATTTTTAAAAAATAAATTCCCAAACAGTGTACTTCAATATAAAATAAACATTTTTTCAATAAAGCTAAGACTTTTCTTTTAAAAAAAGATTTAAATGTGAACTTTCTTTTGAGACACCCTGTAATTCAAGCAAAATGCGGAAATGATAAACATTTGCATAAGTGAAGATAATTTATTTCTAATGCCCAGAAAAAAACCTATGCTGCAGATGGACATTTCCCAATTATAATGACATAAACTTAAAAGTAATCAGACCGAAAATTTTTAAATAATTCTTTTTACGTCTTAAGTAATTTAAAAAAAATGTAAACTTGTAATTATCTGAATATTACCTACACAATTATGTACTTAAATTTTCGGCATACGCATTCCATATGGCGAAGTCTTGTTATTTTATGCCTGATTCAAGGATGGAAATAAAAACCAAAAAAATCTATGGTGTGTGACGAATTAGTTTTGATTTATTTGCAATGAAAATTAAATGAGGTTTATAGCAAAACTATAAAAGTGTTTTAGTTTCCCACTTTTGACATTATAACTATTATTTAGCGATGTAAACCGTATTTCTAGAAATGGATATTAAGCCTGGGAATTTTGTAGCAATTAAAATTAAATATACAGTTTTTAAGCTTCCTACCTTTGAAGGCAAAACCTTATTGAAAAATAAGTCTTCGAAATTTTAAAGTTCAATATTTCAAAAAGTAATAGGTAGCGTTTCCTACATAGGTATACCTATATATGTATGTATATTTCAATATTTGTAAATATTTATTTTGATAAGTATAGAGCATTCGCACATTTACTTAACTCAAGAAGAAATCATGGTGATCCTCTGACAAATGCGTTTAAACTAACAAAAATATATTTGATTCATTAACGAATAAATTTGATCGATACCCAAATATATGCGTAAATAGGAAACTAAAACAAAGTATTTAACCCATCCAAAATGGAAATATACATATTTAACTCATACACAAACAATTTAGCCTTCAACGCAAATAAATTTTATCATTTCACAAATTTGTTGAAATCTTAGAATTTATTTTAATTTTGAAATGAAAAACATCAATTGATATACATATATGTAAAAGCTATTGGCAAAACTCGCATTACGAAGCTAGATATAAAAACATGTTTGTAGCATCTTTAGCATTAGTATACATATATGAGGGACTATTATTTAATACCTATACCTACTTTTAAAAGGCATTAACCTTATGGCTAAGAAAAGAATTTATCAGGCAAACCGTACCAACTATTTCTCTTCGCGACCGTAGTTGAGTTGATTTTGTTTTCGAAAATATTTATGCTTCAATGCAAAACATTTATTAAAATCATGTGGAATTAAAGGGTGTGTACATGCTCAAGAAGAACAATAATATACTCTTAAGTAAGAATAAAAGCAATCAAATCCATTCCAAGGACAAGGGTGAAATCCTCAAATTATTGTGCCGGCATATATCAAAAACCTCAATTACTTCGCGTCCTGCATAGGCAGAATAAATCTGTTCGGAAAAAAAGGGTGTGATTTTATTATAGTAGTGCTTGCAACCGAATGATGAAAGCGACCACAAAAGGTTGCTCGCTTATTCTCAAAAATCTCTCCTTTTTATCATCGCGCTGCTAGCACGAAACGACAAAATATGCTCAGCTCGATAGAGTTGAGGTGACGGTAAAAAGGGGTTAATGCTTTTCATTTCGTTTAATCAAAGTTAATTACTTACATTTGACTGCATCTGAATTTCATCGAGCGGAAACAAAAACCGTTCAATATTATTTTAATTGGAGATCACATTGAGTTTATTTAAATGTTTTGGAAAACCACCAGTGGAGCTATTATGTTAACAACACTTTTTTTTTCTCATTTACAGAGTCCCCGTGGTATGCAACCGTGCAGTCCAGCTGGTGTACTCGCAACAGTGCCTCCATCGAAAAGTCCTAGAATGGAATCGGCTGCAAATGAAACTACAACAAGTATTATATCTAATCCCCTGGAATCTTTAAAATCGTTAAATCAACGAGCTTGTCCACTGAAATTTTCAATTGCAAAAATTATGGAGCCTGATGAAAAAAGTTCTGATAGACCATTTAGTCCAAGTGTTACAAGTAAAAGTCAAAATGATGAGAGAAGTTGCTCACCAGACACTGAACGTGAAACCGGCTCGTATGATTCCGCCTTTAAGAAATATGTTCCAACAGGCACCTCGATGCAGCAGTTCGTTAATAATCGCCACCAGGAATTGCTCACTCAGTACCCTCTACTTTATTATCCTGGTCAGTTGATGTGTGCGGCAGCTGCGGCACAATACGCAGCACTTACGCAACATCCGAATGCAGCAACTTTACTGGGAGCCTCTAGTACAGCGAGTGCATTGCATTTGTCTAGCTTAAATGTATCACTAAATCATCATCTTCAAAGTCCACAAATTAGAAGAAGTTTAACATCTTCACTGGAAAAGAATTCGACACATAATAGCACTGTTTCTCTTGATAAGACATCAACCGAAGATGCAAAACGAAACCCTTGTACTATTTCACCTTCCATAACTAACTCATCCACCAATGCGGCAACAAAACAGAAGACTTTTTCTTGTTTAGAATGCGGAAAAGTATTTAATGCTCATTACAACTTAACAAGACACATGCCAGTACATACAGGAGCTCGTCCTTTTGTTTGTAAAATTTGTGGGAAAGGTTTTCGACAGGCTTCTACACTCTGTAGGCATAAAATAATTCATACTTCAGAAAAACCTCACAAATGTCATACATGCGGGAAGGCATTTAACCGATCATCAACCCTTAATACGCATACTAGAATACACGCTGGATACAAACCCTTTGTGTGCGAATATTGCGGAAAAGGGTTTCACCAAAAGGGCAACTATAAGAACCATAAGCTTACTCATAGTGGGGAGAAGGCCTACAAATGTAACATTTGTAATAAGGCATTCCATCAAATATATAATTTAACATTTCATATGCATACGCATAATGATAAAAAACCATTCACTTGCAAAATATGCGCAAAAGGATTTTGTAGAAATTTCGACTTAAAGAAGCACATGCGTAAGCTCCATGAAATAAGCCCAAACGCTTCAGGGCACAGACAATCCCTGCAAGGAACTAACCCTTCAGCAACTCCGTCAATTTCTTCTACCGGAAATGTTTCATCTGACCCCAGTGCTTGGCATGCTACAACCGTATCTAGTTTCCATCAGAGCACTATAAGTTCACTCCGTTCTGAGTACTCCAGTTCTTTCATGCAGTTAAATGCCGGGAGCCAGAGAATCGACAGTACTCCATTTATTGCTAAAGTTTTTTGACATCGATACTACTCGGATCCAATACCAAATCAGAAGAGCATCTTAATCGATTGATTGTCGTCTCTCAGTTTGCCGGGAAAATTTGTGGTCTTTGTCAGTAAAAATATCACCGATTTCAGACCTCTAAACACTCTTTGCTGTTATATCTTCTATCATATAATATAATATTGTATATAAAGAGAGTGTTAGTGCGTGTGCAATAAGCAACTTTGCTATCTTTGCAATTGGTTGCATATAGAGCGGGTATCAACAGCTATGCTACCAGAACCATCATCAATTTATGTTTAAACGCAGAAATGTTTTGCTCTATATACCCTTTGCCAAAGAAACATGGCTTTCGTGGGATTCGTTCATGTTTAATAGGATTAAACTTTTGTCGGTTCTATACCTACACTTAGAATTGTAGTAATATATTCTGTAAATAATGCCGGCCATTGTGTCCATTGCTGTTGTATATTCGAAAAGTTGTTTGAATATGAAGTAACAAAAGAATTGAAGTAGTTTTAGGTTAAATAAATAACTTATTCTGATTAAAACCTGTCTTTTCCTTCCTCGGACCTTTTTAAACTTCCCATTTGGATCAAGCAAAATTGCATAATCAACAACTGATAAGGCTTGGAAAAATTTGAATTGGCGGTTTTTTTTTTTATAACGAAAAAAAAAATACTAAAAAGTTGTTGTAAAATGTTGTTCGTTCAATACATGCGAAATAAAAGAACCTATTTAATAGAAGCGTCTTAAGTAGATTAGCCTCTAAGTTTTAAAGACCGCCAAATTTAAAGAAACAGTGTGGGCAGACCAGTCACAATCAGTCACTTTTTTTTTGTTAGTGGTGAAATTTAAACTAGTTTTATTGAATCTAACCCAGTAGGAAATGTAAGCATTACCGAAGTGATTGAGTGATGTCAATTTGTAATGTGGATAGCTTACGTTATCAACTACTATTAATTATTATTAATTAAGATGCCCTAGTGCGGTAAGTATTAACAAGTGACAGTACACGAAAGGACTTATTTCATTATTAAAATTAATATTTTCAGTGATTACAATTCCACTTGCTTTTAAGAAAGTTAGTAGGTTGTTCCATTTTAAGAAACGCTTTATAAAATCGTCACCAAAAATTAATACTTTTGTTTTATTTTATTTTGGAGGTTTTGAGTTTACTAAATAAGAAAAAAATCACTAGTTTAATGAAAATTCATTGCTGGACTGATTTATGTACTCGGCGCCAAGTCACAAGAAAACAAAACATGTGAAAAAATTAATTCTTTACTTATTACGGCTACACTTACCAGGTATTACACTTGTAAAAGGCGCGTTTAGCTAGGTCAGACGTGTTTACGTTCTCGACGGACTAAAGTTTAGTTATTATACCTATTTGCTTCTAACAATTAAATATTACAAATAGAAGAACTTCATTTTCATACATGAATACCCTAATTACCAGATAAGCGTTTGCACTATTTCTTTCTGGGAAATTAACATACAAACATATTCATATAACAAAAACCCCGTATTGCATAACCATCCATTGAAGGTACATGCACCGCTGAAAAATAACAAATGAATAAATAATATTTAGAACTAAATAGAAAGAAGATTAAAAAATGGTAAGTATATATAGACGTAATTTGTGTTTGTTTACATATCTATTATGCGTACTAAAATAATTAACCATTCTTTGACGAATTTCTAAGCCATAGTTTAGAACTTTTGTTGCGACTTTCAATAAATTGTTTAAATCATTGCTGCTGATTTTGGAGCATGAAGAGTAATTTCTAAACTACATATAGTAAATAAGTAAAACCCTCGGACTTTTTGATATGGAAAACTACACACCCAACTTTCGCAATAATTAACTTTCGAATTTTTCTTTTAACGGTCTGATGACTTTATTAAAATATTTTTTCTAAGGTCTTAACGTGAATGCGAAATAATCCTGGACAAATTGACACACAAATTCAAATAAATTAGTTATTGCAAAATGAAAAATTCAACTTTAGGCTGCTGAATGTGTATTGCTATAGTATCCTCTTCAAGATAAAGCGAATTAATTAAACTAAATCTTTTGCTACAGTGCTTGACAGAACAAGTTAGTCAAATTTTCATTCAATCAAATCCACATATATGTAAAGCTTGAAGTGGAGTTTATAAACAATATATGTATTTTGTCAACTCCATTCCTAGATGTAGATGTAGATTTCCGGAGGTGGGCGTAATAACCCAGTACTTAGACCATTTGGCCCTTTGTACGTTCCTCAGTTGAAGGTCTGTCATCAATTTTAATCTAATCCCCATTCCTAAGTCGAGCAATTAACTGTAGTTAGCTGTACATAGTTACATAGTAATTATAACATAAAATGTTTGGTAATTTTACTTATTGTTACCACAACTGTTTTTCCAAAATGTGTCTTTTACAAATTAGTATATTACCTTGACCTACCTATAAAGACAAATATATTTTATTGCTTAATAATTCTTTTAGTGACGTGCACTAATCAATTTTTTTCAGTGTGGAAATATGATCCTACAACCGTTTTTGTGTAAATGGTATGAATAAAATAATAACTCCCAACAATTGTCAATCAGTAAAGACACCAGAAGACATTGATAAATTGAATTAATAATATACAACATTTAATAAGGCTAAACTACAAGGTTTTAAATCTGTGGAGGGTATATCTCATCAAGTCCAAAGGTGAATTTGGAGGAAACTCAGATATTTTGAGACAATAATTTGGTCAAAGTAAGTCAAGATCCTTAGTTAAGATCGCTGCACACTTACCGGCACGGCACGACCCGGCACGAAACTACAAAATATTCTTCTGTGAAAACAAATGGCTTCATGCACACATACCGACAACAGCACGACACCGGCCCGACCCGGCAACCGCACTGCCGATAGGTATCGTTGGCAAGAATTCCGACTGGCAGTAGCCGTTCGCTTACGCCCTTACGGACTGCTATGGCACTATCAGAACAATAGAAACAGCTCAGATAGTGCCGGTATAGGGTGCATGAAATTTGCCGGTGCGGGTCGGTTACGTGTCGTGCCGGCAAGTGTGCAGCGACCTTTAGAGTCTATATAGTTGTAGATCTGGATGGAAGTTTATACAAATCATAAGAGCTAAAATGATCACACCTCAGATAAGTAAAAGTAGTACCTACTAAAAACTCTATCGAAAGAATTCCAAATAGACAAAGGATCACTATTAATTTCTCCAATAAAAAAAAAAGCAGGGAAACCGTCGGTATTTCTTTGAGAATTAACGAAATTCTGCTGTAACTAATTTTTAATATGTTCATGCATATGCATGCTTATAATTTGGTTAGGCAAAACAAAAGGGCAACCTCAAATCTTGCAATGAACTTCATGAAAATTAGTAGTCCTAATCCGGGCACCTAAGTAATTTGGAAGATAATTAAAAATCTAATTAGAGAATGAAATCCTGCTTTTCAAACTTTTGGTCAACCAAGAATTCAAATTAAATTAAATTATATACATAAACAAAAATTGATTTTCAAGATTCCTTCTCTTCCAAAGTCTAACACTTTTTGAAAACACATTAAAGCACGATGACAGAGAATGTACCCTTCTTAACACCTATAAATGCTTACTATGAGTATAGACAAACTAAGTATGTTATGAGTAAGCTCTTATTTTTTAATTTGCAAAACTTGCCAGACATTATAATAGTACTCTATAAGCTGACAAGATAGTTTTCAGAAAAGTATAATACTGAATAAGAATAAAATATTAAAAGCTGTCGGAAAATCACAAAAATGATTATTTTTGCTAAAAAAAAAATCAATAATGGTAGGTGGGATGTCTGATACACCAGTGTGCCAGCTAAAAGTTAAATCTATTTCTGTCTTTAGCTGTTTAAAAATTTTCGTTTCAATTGATCTATAAAATGAAGCAATAAAGTAAAAGAAAACGAAGTATCTGAACCAAATAAAAAAAAGGTCACAGGAGAAAGGTCGCATCATTTTGAAGCTTTTAAAAGATGAGGACGAGTTTGATTTAAAGTAAATATTTTGAAGAGTGTATTTATGCCCTGCTACTTAGGTGTTCACTCGTTGATGCAAGAAAATACATATAATAACGCAGCAACATTGAACAAAGTGCATCGAAGAGTCAATATACCCTTTATTATTAAAATAGTTAGCCAGAAAAAAAGATCGATCCGTTTATAAGTTTCTAATGCATTTCAATTGACACAAATAAAAAAAAATATTATTTTTAACAAAAAAACATGTAAATGTGATTGAGAGCATTTTCTACTTGCTTTGCGACTTTTTTGAGAAGTTGCTGTGAAAATGAATGATGGTACAAAAATTAACGATGTTTAAATTTTAATTTTTAATGAAAATGATGAGTGCACTCGAAACCTTTACAGTTTTCAAGGAAAATCCAGAGATCTGTCAAGATAAAAACACTTGAATTAACACGGCTATTTGCATTTAACTTTGATGTCAAAGTCAACACACGCGCAAACGCATAAAAGGGCACTTGCGTTGTTCTCCTCGCATCCCCTATCCTATTCAATTGCAAATCCGAAGGAACCAAAGTATCTTAGAAAAACAAACCCAGCGGTTAATAAAGCAGAGAAAGGGGGATGACATCGGCCTGCAATTAATCTGAAGAACAATGTCCTCAACAAAGAAATGACATCGTTATAGAAATTAATAAAACTCTTGACTATCGCATAGCGTTGTAACGCGAATATTTACCGAAAATGATTTAGCAAATGTTCGCCTGTGATCGACGAACCGAATTAAGGACGTACTCTGTGTGGATATAACGTAAGTATGACGAGTGAGATCAAACTCAAAATTATAAGTGGCTGTGTGATTTTCGGATTGTCATTAAATCTGTTCAATATTCCGTGCATGCCAGTGTCACGAGTAGGATGCTGCTTCTCAATGGGTATCACGTGATAACACTTACGTGAGAAGAAAGTAATTCCAGTTTTTGATGCTTCCGCCAAGAACCTTTGAGTATAAAAGGAGTAAACAGTAAACAAATGCTTTTCTAGTTTCATATCACAAGTTTTAGGTTTACTGCGGAGCATCAGCAGCACCTCCCTCAGCAAAAAATAATATACAGAATAATAGGTAGACAAAATGTATGGCTAAATATTATGCTATATAATTAGATATTTTTGTCAGAGAGTATCTAGCTAACTTTTGTTGCATAAGAACTATACATAATATATAGTATATATTTACTTTAGGATTTCTCAAATGCTTACGTTTTTATTTCACCCATTTTATGATTGGATTAGCATGTGCTAAAAATCTGTGATTTTGATATGGAAGATGGCGAACTGAGAAGAGAGCAACAGTCCCATCGATGGGGAAAGGGAGATAGCCCCATAGGTTAAACTAAATTCATCCAACTGGGAAAAAGTTAGCGGCAGCTACCACTGTTACGAACATACATATGTAAAAGGTCAGTTCACGGCTTGTAATGTATACATTATATATTATATTAAATTATATTATAATATACATAGATGGTTTTTCGCAAAATTACATTATTCAATAACAAAATGTCTGTTGAAGTATTTGTAGAATGTGAAACGTTATCCCAAAGTGGATTAATTACAATTTTAGGGACATTCCACGCCAAATCGAAAACTAACGACCTTTTAGTGATTTGTTTTGAAAAAATAAAAATAAAAATGGCATGTAATTAATTGTTCATTGGTGAAAAAATGAGTGGTTTCTAGAACTTTTTTGTCAGTTAAAACTGAAGTACCTACATAGTTCCAAATTTAACTATTTTAGTAAAATTTACTATAAAAATTCAAAAACAAATATAATATGGAATATTTCAGAATTATTTGCTTTACGATGAACCTAAGTAAAATAAAAAGGAAGAAGAAACGTACCCTATTTTTCTATACCGCGGGTAAAACTTTCTCACTCCAGTTTAAATCACAGTAGAGGATGTTTTTTTTTTTTTTTTTGGATGTATGTAAGTAAATATATTGCATATACTATAGGTACTCTTTACCGAGATGCCCGTGATGAAAATTGCCAGTATCCCAGAACAGAGTGTTCCAACAAAAAATGTATGTTTCCGTCTCCCAAGCAGTATTCCGGAAGTAACACAGGAAGACG
The DNA here is from genome assembly GCA_933228815.1 of Machimus atricapillus. Lineage (NCBI taxonomy): Eukaryota > Metazoa > Arthropoda > Insecta > Diptera > Asilidae > Machimus > Machimus atricapillus. The sequence continues at coordinate 59,661,356 of OW121784.1, forward strand.
TTAGAAAAATCCCTGCAGCATCTCTGCATGAGCGATGCTAGGCTCCGTACCAGAGACGCTACTAAATAATCCGAGTTCTATTACTGAATGAAATTAAATGACGTATTATTAATATACATACATTTATTTTTAAATTTTGTAATAGGTATTCCTAAAAAACTAAATAAAAATGTAGAAGTTTTTAAAAAATGGTCTAATTCCTAAAAATGTTCTAAGTGCGAAACGATTTCTGAGATTTTAGTATTTCTACGGAAGATTTGAATTTCCTCACAAGACACTTTTTTTACGGGCAATGTGAAATTTCCACAAGTTTCGGAAGATTTAAATATTCCGAGAAGGGAGAGATCCTTTTTTAAAAACTTAAGCATAAACGGGAAACGCTGAAAAACGCTCTAGAATACATGCTATAAATGTCGTAGGAATACAATGGGAGACACTGGGATACTAAACAATTTTATCTCCAGTGTTATTTGAATAAAACTTTATTAAAAAATAATGAGCAAACTTAGTACACCCAAATGCATAACACAACGAAAATTCCCATCCTTGAACAAACAATTTCCGGGAAGCACTGATAAGCGATCTAATAAAACAAAAACATGTGTCTTTCCAAAAAATTCAATATTGAAATTTGAAAATCTTGCAACACAAAACTTTTTATCTTACCAAAAGTAATAGAATTGTGCACACGCGTTTAACTTCGGGGACAATAAAATGTGGGTGGTGATTGTAGGATTTCACTCATGCATTAAAAGAGTTTCCTAAAAAAATCTTTATATTGAATTTATCATGATCATGATGCACTTCATTTATGATCTTGAGGGTGGAGGGATGATTGGAAGGGGATCAAACAGTATCCACAATATTGGTTGGTAGATATTACCATACTCAGCGTATATATTGTTATGGGAATTGCAATTTTATATACATATGTGTACATAAGTAGGTATCTATTACTCACTATTCATACTAATGAGGCGCTGAATTATTTAAAATTTGTACACAATATGTTCTCTCTTGCACTTGTTTCCTTCCAGATTTAGGTATGCATTTAGATTTATTTATAAAAAAGTGCATATCAAAAAATCTAAAATATGTTCGTACATACATATATTCAATAATCATACGAAAAGCCCGACTGTTTAATAAATTTTCCGCTATTTTGTCAATGCTTTAATGAAATCGATTAATTCTAGTTTCTTAGTTTTTTTCTGATTTTTCCGAACTCAGAAAGCACCACCGCCAGGGGGAGTATTATTATTTCGATATCCCTCATTTCTGCTGTAATTATTATTATTATTTTTTATTTCAATAATATTACAATCAAGTAATTGGACTAACTAGCAATTTTATTTTAACTTAATTTATTTGTTGCTTATCTAAGAGTCCGCCCAATAGCTCCTTCAGATTCAAATTTTTTCTTGTGCCTTTATATCGACTTAATCTCTACTTTCACGGTTACACAATTAATTAATTAATTAATAGTTAAAATTTCCTTTGAATTATGTTAATTTTGTTTAGTTAAAAACCAGTTAACTTACAACCAACGGCAAATGAGCTACCATTTCGGTGCGATTCAATAAATGCACATCTAATCTACTCCAAGCGAACACACGAGCTATAAAATGAAGCGGATGAGTCTGAAACAAGTTAAGGCGGGTAACTATAGGAGCATCTCCTTAATTGAATTAAATGTAAGTTAGGCCTTGAAGACACTCAATAAAGCAAATTTGAATCAAGTGGTTTATGAGGTGTTCTCATAAGCCGACTAGCTAAGTATTTTCGGAACAACTGACTTCTTGAAGTATGTAAGTAAGTGTATGCGTACGTATACATATAACGTACTTAAGCGTTAAATTCCCTGTTACACCCACATTTATATCAAACCTAATTTAAAATTCTGAAATCCCGTGTTTACTGAACATTTCGTGCCTGGACTTGAGTTTACATTATTTTGTCATAATAGATTCGGGGTGTCAAACGAAATGTCATCAGATAACCGAACTGAGCATTAGGGGTGCAGTTAAAGAGATTTATTCGATTCTCCCCCAATTACACTTTTGATATGATTCTTATTCGAAACGACAAGGTTATCTGAGCTGAATAAATCGGCCGGAATCACTACGTGAGAAGTGTTCCCATCTGTTTTAGACTTTATGGCTCGTTATTCAGTTTATGGGCAAATTTTAAGCTACTCATTATTACTTACTAATAAAAGATAAAAGCTTATTATATAAGTATACATATACAAATTAAAGGAAAAAATATTTGCAGGCTGTATACTCCTTTTAGGTCATTTATGTCCTCAACGTCGTCGTTCCCAAATGGGATAAGAAAAGGAAAGGAAAGCAATTGCTTCAATACGTCAATATGTTGCGTGTTTTCTTTGCAGAACCAATTGTATCATGCTAAGAAGCACTTAAAAGCAAAGTTGTACCAATGTTTTGTTGAATTATAGTCTTTCATAAGACATAAAATTTACTTACATCGGTTATTTAGGCCATAAAAGAAAAGAATGTGAGCTGACTAATTTTGAAATATTTGAATCTTTACATACACCATTTTCAGATAAGTTAAGTATAAATATATAAATAAAGAGTCAAAAGAGTCAAAAGTCCGCTGAAAGTTTAATTAATATTAGACTATAAAGTGTTACATCATATTAAAGTGAGCGCCGCAGTACGCTTTGTATTGCGATTCGAAACTAAACGCGTTTACATATTTCAGAACAGTGCTTTTGTTTCGGGGAAATCTCTGAAACGATTTTCAATTTTTTATTTATTTCTTTTGCTAAATATTCTTACAGGCACTGAATCAAAATAAACGCTATCGCACAAATTTTAATATGTATACATACAGGGTGTCCGGTAAATGAAGGATAATCCTGCAACTGCGATGAGGGTAGACCATGTCCTACTATATGCTAGAATTTTAGTTTAGTAAAAGTCCTACGGTTTTCGAGATATTAATTTTTTTATTTTTTTTTTTTGAAAAAACCATCCACATTCAGTTTTTGTCACGCCATTTCCACAAATTATAATTTTTTACAGTCAATTTTTTTTACAGTATTAACGGATAATATGTGTCATCTAAAACAGTATTTCGTTTTTACCTTAAATGTTGCAAAATACTCCAAAAAAAATTGTAATGAAAAATTTCCATACAAAAAAAAATGTACTATGTAAGTGAACCGCACCAATCACTTTAAAAAGTTGCTTGATAAATGCCAATTTTAAAATGCTAAATTGTTTCACATTTCTCTTTTAATTTTTTTTTATGTTAATTTAAATTGATGAAGGTAACCATTTCAAGGACAACCATTTCAAGGACGAAAAAATAGACTAAATAAACTGAATGTGGATGGTTTTTTCAAAAAAAAATAAAAAAATTAATATCTCGAAAACCGTAGGACTTTTACTAAACTAAAATTCTAGCATATAGTAGGACATGGTCTACCCTCATCGCAGTTGCAGGATTATCCTTCATTTACCGGACACCCTGTATATAAAAACAAAGAAATATGTTATGCAAAAAAGTATTACTTACCTCGTGCTAGATATTTAAGTATGCGGTACGCGTAAAGCGATGCGAAAGAATATAAGATGTGATAAATGCTTCTTTAACGAAAACTATACATTTTGAAATAAATTTTATTCTAAAGAAAGAAATGAGGTTAAAGCTTTTAGTAAATGTGAAATCTTATTTATGTAACAGTTCTAAGCTTACATTAAAAGTTGTGTTATTCAAAATATGCTATCTTATTACTTCTTCAGTTTTCTATAATCAAAGAACCTAATGAGCACATTTCTTACGCTCCATTGCAAAAATATATAAGAATTAAGAGCAGCTGTAAATCTGCGCCGTACTTGTGCCTCTTTCTTTTATTGCAACTGACGTATTCAGGTTGAAAGTGTCTTTCATTAAAAAGTGCATTTTCAACAGAAACAAACATATAAATAATATCCTGTAGTCGTTATTTCTGAAGAGATACATTTACGCGAATAAAGCGATCATACACATTCTCATTTATAAAAAAAAAAAAAAGTGATGCGTACATATGTCGCACTTGTACTTGTAAGCGTTGCAATGCTGTAATTTAGTAAAATGGGGAGGTCGATACATGGCAAAAGTCCCCTATGCATGTTCGGAATTCCCGAGATCTTTCAATTGTTCTCAGGTGTGAATAAGATGCGACGTCCTTATAAGAAGGCCATGCATGGCATATTTTCGTCATTCATACTTGCTGAACTATAATAATTGATCCTTGTTATGCAGACATGGATGACTTTGAATAGGTCATTTCTTCGTGATGTTGCGCAAGTGTGGGATCCACAGAAATACAACCCCGTAGCGATTATATCCCGCCTTCCGAAAAGATTTCATTTTTCCTTTATGTCTAATAAATTCTTAAAAGGCTTTATTTCAATGGAAAAAACGGAGGTTTACTACACTCAGAGAGTGCTAACAACTACGTATTGTGCAAATAATTTAATCCGACGAATTAAATATCACACTAGCTTCTATGTGACTGTCACTTCCGGCTTACAGTCTTTTCATTATCCCTTATGGGTGTCAAGGAAATTAAAAAGCTATTAAATATATTTGATTTTAATGCCTGATACACTTGTATACATATCCGCAAATAATGCAGCTCTTCATGTTTTGAGTAGTTTTACTTATCATTTTTACAGGGTACAAAGATGAAAGCGTAGAAAAAAAGGTGAAACAACAAAAATATTGGACACATAAAGAGAAATAATTATTTAACAGTTTACAAATCGAAGCATTATATAAATAAATACATTTTTGCTGTTGCTATGACCTATGGTGCTTAACCACTCTAGCAGGAATAACTTCAGAATGCGACGTCGTCGGATTCGAATTCGGTTTTTTTCTGATAGAAGGAAAGCTTTTTCTCAGAAAAACTTTTGATCTTCAATTTTTATATCAATTTTTTTTTACTATAATCTTAAGTTTAATAAAGTCGTTCTATCGATATTTTTTTATGTTTTCAAAACTATACACTTTTCAAAGCGCCCAAATGTATAACCCGTTAAGTTTATCGTGATAATTGTGGGAAATCCTGCAGTATATTTACATATATATTACTACTAAAGTATATACACTGTCATATTCTACATTCTCATTGATCTCTGCGGATGTGTTTTTATAAAAATGTTGTGTTGCAAGATTGGACCTGTAGAACCCAAGTTAAATAAAAGCGTTTAAAAAAGGCCAATCTGCGAAAAAAAAATCTATGTGAAATTTTTTTCTTCATTTTGGTAGTAGAAATATTACATATGTCGAAAGTCCATTGCGAAATGAATTGCGTAAAAAAAAATAATTATTCAGCATTAGGTAATAGGTCGCGAAAATCAGTTTTTTTGGAAATACATATTTGGTAAACTATTGCTTTTATGCCAATTTAGGGTAATATCAAACCTTACCTAATTCTGCATAAAAAATGTTAAAATATGTAGGCGCATATCCACTACTTTTGTACATGTGTATGTGTTCGAAGTTGCGAACACGAATACATCGTTACGTCCAACTTTTCTCAGACGTACATCTCGAAAACTATTGGTCCTACGTAAATTTTGTACAGACCTTTTTAATGCAGAATTAATTAGGTAAGGAATAAGTTTGATAATAATCTAAATTGGCGTAAAACTAATAGTTTACGAGATATTCACGAAATATACTCTTTCGTGACTTTTAATCCTATATAATTTTCTTTACAAAACAAAAGTCCGCGACTTTCGAGATATTGTTTCTTCCTATAAATATGTAGTTCCAAAATAAATTGAAAAATCTTCATCTTTTTCGCACAAAAAGTCTTATTTTGCTGGGTTACTACACGCAGACATAGGAGCCTTTGTTGGAGCTGTTGGTGAAAGTCTTCGCAGACCTAAATCGGTAAAAGTCTGCATCATGTGGGCCCGGCTTTTAATATTCTTATTCATGTATAACTATCAAAAAGTCTAATTAAATAAGCATGCCTTTTTGAACCCTATTTATTTGAATTAGTTACCTCTCAGGAAAGAATACCAATCAATAAATAATTCTAAAAGAGAGCTAGGGTAAACTTTGAACTTAGTAACGCATTAATAATTGATAAAGTTAAGATTTTTATAAGCAATAGTTAAACTATCTACATACAATAGGTAATATGCATTCAAGGGTTATTTTGTGTTAAGTCCTTTTTCTTTTCTTCACTATGTACTGTGAAAAAGTGAGAATTCAGAGACTTTCTAATTATTGTTAACTTGTTACTCAAGAAAGATTAAAAATGAATTGTATGAACATGAAGATTGGTCGAATTCCTTAATTATTGCTTATTTTAAGCAGCGTCAGTTCTGCTTTTGAAGTTGAAAAAGTGGACATTGTCGATGCTCATGTTCAGCGATAGTCATCTGTTATACCTTCCTGTTTTAATTAATTCTAAAAGCACATTTTCGCCCATTGAAGGATTTTCACAGAAGTAACAAGGAGCTCCAGCAGAATATAAAGCAAACCAAACAATCTTTTTCTTTACTTATATATGTATGCTCTAAAAGTGCGACTATGTTTACATAAAACTAAGTGAACAAAGTGCGCATATTCACCCCTCCAGCAGGGGTGTCTATTATGTACGTATTTAGAATTCGTGAAACGGGTGTGTGCCAGATCTATTAACACCAACCCCTGGGAAGAAGGCGCTCCCTGTCAGGATCAGAGCGCGCAATCGGAGAGCAAAAAGTTCTCGCAACAAAAATAGCTCCCCTTTAGGTTCTGCAACAACAACAGCCCTGCCTATAGATGCTCATCACCAAAAATATTGCTCCAATAGGAAATATGAGGGCGTGTCAACAAAATGATACAAATAATATCAAACCTCGAATGCTCCATGAATCCTAATATCGGCTGCAGAAAGTGGGTATACGATTCTCATTTGAAGCAGCCACACCCGGCGGGGGTGAGTTAACCTGGAAATTCGTAGGAAATTTGAAATGGGCTATTGCCGGGGCACTATATGCAAATATGTACTCTTAATAATGTGCTCATATTCATACTGCCGCTGTCCACCAAATGATATTGATATAGGAAAGTAATAAATAGGATTCGGTTCTATTAGATGGGTATTGGCGCAGAGTTGCGACGATGTGTATATAAACATGTACGTTAAAATGTTTATGACATATGCTTTCTGAATAATTTCTTTTGAACATTTCAACCATGTTTAAGTATTTTAATTTGCTTTTTCTATCTTGTTATATCATATAAATATAAATTGAGTTTGAAATATTAGTCGATTGCATGTTTTTATCATATTACATTGTAAAATTGTCTGTTAAGTTTCATTAAGGAGTTTGACATAATGGCCATTACTTACAATTGGCAAAATACAAAAACTTCAATGCAAAATAAAACATTTCATTTGATTTTTGCCTGTACACGTATAACGAAAACTATCTTTTCCACCGCACCATTACTGGAGACAATTCTTCATGGAAATAAATTCGTGCGTCACACGTTTGATTCGTTATTAGCCCATTGATTATAATACAAACTATTTTTTGAAATAAGTCGGATACAATAATAAAATGGTAAGTGTATTTTTTATTTAGAAAACTAAAGTTTTACTTTTTCTTAATTATAATTTGAACATACATATTTACCAAAGACCGAAAATAATCATTATTTCTGAAATTGAAAACTATACAATTATAATTTTATATTAACTTAAAATCAATTACTTCATTTGTTCCCTGAGTTAGATTCAATAAATACATATACTTTGCTTGAAATGTTGAAATTTTTTTTTTCGTTCGGTCGATAATGATTACGAAGTAGTTTTTACTTTTCGATCGGTCGACTTTATTTAATTTCCACTCCAAAACGGAAGGAAAATAGTGAAATGAGTTCTATTTTGTAAAATTAAAAATTATTTCGTAATCATCGAGCGACGAAATATAAAAATTACTTCGCAATCATTTAACAAATGATCGAAAAATAAAAACTAATTCGTATCGTAATCATTATTAACTAACGAAAAATAAAAATTCTTCGTAATCATTTCTTTTTCACAATCTAGGTTTTGTTAGAAAATATTTATTTTTGCGAGACCAGTTTGAAAAAAATAACCAATCAAATTTTCGGAGTAAAATTGGCCTTAATTTACTGAGAAACCGTGTATACTTTAGTTTTAGTAGATTATATATCTAAGAGGCTGCAGTTACAATTTTAAGGCAATCATATCAACATTTGGTACTTGGGTTCCACTACTCGCCGATTTTGAAATCATAAACTCTAGTCAAATGCATTGAAAGTTTGAAATTATGTAAGCATCATGAAATTTTCAAAATAGAGGTTTGTTGGCTTATAAACATATGTATGTATCTTAGGAGATTTATTATACGAAAAACACACACTCATTTTGTCAAATAAGTAGATAATTAATCAATTTTCTTTCAATACTTAGGCTGCCCTAATGGAAAAACACCGAGGGATTTTTGTCGATAGCGTGTGACAAAAAATGAGAATTTAAGCTTTTTAAGGACACAATCGATCAGCGAACAAGCGATGGATGCGGCGTAAAATTTACACAATGTCAAAATCAATGCCCAAAATCTAACTTTGGTTCTTCGTCCGAAAAAAAAAATATTTGAACCTTTCTATGAAAAAAAACCACTCGAATTCAACAAAGCGTTCTGCAGCTAATGCATATAGTATAATACCACAGATAAATAATTATTTATCTCTGATAATACGTAATCATAAAAATCTTCGATATTACCTGTTATGAATGCGGTATTTAAGAATTAATTGCATCTATTTAACTTTTACAAATATACTTACCTATGTACATAAGCAGCAGTAGGCATTTAAAAGATAAAAATTCTTTTTTTACAAATACATACATATTAATCTTTTTTTTACATCATAGCCCCCCGTTTTCTAAAGTATGTATTTTATTTAACTTCTTCTGTCCGTGTGTCATGAAGTCTTGTTAGTTGGTTTTGACCCAATTTTTTTGAATTTAGCTGAAATTTTGACTACCTATACGTAAACCTCATAACAATAATGCTATATGTATTATCAAGGTATAAATAAATTGATTTGATGATGGAACTACAAGGTGATTACATTACATACAAGAGTTATAATACAACAAAGTGTTAACCCCTTAAGTTTGAGAACGAGCTCCAAAATAAAATACATTTTTTTTTTGCTTTTCGATAAGCTTAGAAAAAAATTTGTATTTAAACAAAAACAATTTTTTTACTTTTTTGTTTACCAATCAATTATATTTTTGCCTAAATTAATACGAACTAAATATGAATCCTATTAATGGAAATTATGTCTTTACAAAACGCATTATAGTTGGGTTTTTTCCATTTTCCTACCTAGATCAGGTTATATAGCAAATTTTGCATTGATTTGAATTTTGAAAGCCCTCAGACTTTGAATCAAGTTTTTGACGCAAAGTAGGTATAAATCCATAAAAAATGTTTGATATGGGTAAATTTTCATAAATTTTAAATCAGTGCAAAATTTCCTGCTAAACCTACATATGTATGTATGTAGAACCGGAACTGATTTGAAAGAAAAAACAGTTATTATTATAAATTCAACTAAAAGGGCGGGCGCGAAATTAATTAAGAAATCGTCCTGACACTTAATTTATGGTGTGCGATAGACCACATATTCATGAAAGAAAGACCCCGTGTGATATGCCGATGTTTCTGACAGAAATATTCAATTGGTATGCTTTCTTTATAAAAAAAAATGCACAAGCAGCATGTCTGTCTCCCCTTTAAGTCAGTTCTAAAATCACTACCTAAAAATACATAAGCTGGAAAAGGGATAAAAGCTACAGGAGCACCAGTAATTCGGCCCCGCAACAACCCTCCCGTAAATTGTTGAATAGCTTCTCAGGCGATGGGGCGAAGGAAGAGGTGTGCATGTGCTAAATGTGAGCTGTTGATCTGATGATCTCTACACGTTCTACTTCTACTCGAGCGTGTCAAGCTGTGAAGGGTGCGGCGAGTGGCAGCAATTTTACGGCAGTCGCAGCGATGGGGGAGGAAGTTTTGAGGTACTTTCAACAAGGTGTAGCCACGATTCAACTGAAAAGGCCTCTGGTCTTCCAGGAGTTGTTTGATTAATCTGTAAAATAAATGCGAAGTTGTATGGGTCCTGTCAGTGTGCGTTGTCCAGCGTTCGAACGGAAATCGACTGGACATGGATAGGGTCCTGCACCTGGTTGGCCCACAACTTGGAAGTATCCCTTTTCGAAACATGTTTCCTCATTTTGCCAATTTACTCAATTAACCTCTGGTTACATTGGGTGGTTCCTTTAGGGCTTGTAATACAAGGGCACGTGCAAAGTGCCATATATCCGGTAATAAAAACAAAACAGTATTTTCTCACATTTAGGGTAAGTTTTATTGTGGGAGTGAAAATTTATTGACGAGTAATTTATGATGATTCATTAAAATTTATTATAATTCAATTAATTTTATGAAGAATCATTAAAATATAAATTGTTAATATATTATCTACACGCATATGACAGTAAATGCTTTCTACTGTTAGTATCATACTTAAACGGGAACAGAGATAAATTATAGTAAGTAATAAAGTATTATAATCCGCTGGAATCTCTTGTCAGTATTCAGATTTTCTTAGCTTTGGTTACAATGGACCGTAATTAAAAAACTTTTAAAAATAAAACCTCGAGTTTCCCATAAGAGAGCAGGGTAAAGTATTTAGAAATAAATGTAAGTCAAATTGTGGGGTTGTTCCTTTATTAATTGGAAAGTGGGAAAGGACATACATTTTCAGTTTTAATAATCCATAAAAAAAAGTTCATGTCGAATGACTTATTTCGACCCTTTTATTATTATGAGTTTCTAAAATTTTCTACTAAGGCCACGTGCCAGTTTTCCTTCACTAGCTTTACAAATTATAGTAGTTATAGTAGTGGCTTAAATTTTTCAGTGAAAGAACAAGATTTTATTTAAATAATACATATTATGTATTCATTAATGAAAACATATTGCATTACTTATATGATAATTTTGTTTATAGTGCTTTATGTTTTCGGCGGATAGTGAATAGTGTTTTTTTAATAACAATAACAACTGCTACTATTATTATTATTTCAATACCAACAAACATTATTACATCAAATACATATGGGTGATGCCATTTCAAATTCACACAGTGTTGGTCTCGTACATTTTTCATTTGGATGAAATTTTGCAGATTTATTTGTTATATCATTAAATTAGATTCCAGTAAAGGATTTTTAGAAAACAAATTTCAACATTTATTAAAATAATTTAATTATGTTGATTTTTCAATATTCTTCTTTAAATATGTATGTTGAAAACAGTTGAAAAAATTTGTTTTTGGACACACATGAACTTTTAAATTTTATAGAAAAATATCAAAATGACACAATGAAAAATTTAAAAAATTGGAATCTCTTATATAATTTAGGTGTAGGTACTCAATCTGACAATACCTTGAAATTATCACGCGAGTGTTTATTAAAAACAAAAGAAAATATTTTCAATTTTATAGGATTTCGTTCAGGAGTTATTCTGGCCGCCGGCAAGTGATGACGAAAATGAAAAAGGGTCGTCGCCGAAGATTTACTATCTACATATACAATGTATACTGTATATTTCAGCAAATTTGGAATATTTTTCAATATACAATTTTTACAAACTTTCGATAACGATTATTGGACTTTTATCAATTATTATTATATGCTCCAAAAGAATCATGCAAATCATATCAATTTTACCAGGCCGGCCGCATTGTGAAATTTTTGAATGCGACATAACGAATTGGAGTTGCAGGAATTTTTAAAATTGGTACAACATGAAATCTGCATTTAAGCAAAATGTAAACCAGAAAGCGTTGTGGCTAGCTTTAGTTTTGGTCAGTGAGAGTTATAACATCATTAAATTATGTAGTTAAATTCGTAAGATTCAGCGAGAGGACCAGGCACAAAATTAAAACTGATAAATAATTTATTTTCAAACTATGCACATAACAAATTTTATGCTAGTCAAATGTAAAAATGTAAATAAAAACTGATTATACCTTTTACAAATATTTGCAAAGATAATTGATTCCACACCCCAAAACATCTACCCATCTTTGCCCTGAAGCAATTCCCGCCCTAAATATTTTGCTGTTGGTTTAGGATAACAAACAGTTACATTATATTTTGAATAGTCTTACAGCGATAAGCGGGAAAAAATATTTTCTGCTATTTGCAGTGTTCCTATTTACGTAATGAAGAACGGAATGGACGCAATCACGATAGAATAGCGTATTCATTTCAAATACCATTTTACACACTTAATTCCTTTTTAATATTCTCAATTATCTCACATAGTACACATGAAGAACATAAACTCGTCGAACAATTCAGCCAAACTAATCAATAGATGCATAATATCTGAAATTAAAACCCTTTTATCGCTCAGTCAACTTCAAATGCCTTATACCATAAAATCAATTCTGGCATGAATCTAACCTATATATGTATGTACCTAAGTATATAAAATATATTTATTAAAATTGTTTTAGTTAATTATGCTGCATTATTAGATATGTAGCTTTTTATATATGTATATCAAAATGTACCATAAGAAAAAAATACCTAAGTGCTCCAAAAACGTTTTCCAGAAAGTTTTAGATTATTCTAAAAGACCTTCAGAGTTCCCGTTGAGGGTACTCAAGATCATATCCTATCTTATTAGTATTTTTCCGCTCTTTCCCAGTTCCGAGGTAATTTGGGATCAGATTTAAGATTTGCCTGCAGCTTATTAAACCTACAGCAGTTTTAACTAAGGTCTAAAAATTGCAAGCGTGATTTATTAAACACAATCACCCATTGCCATTTCGCTCTGGCAGATATGGTAATGTAATCTGGATCGATCGATCTGCCGTTTTTAAGCGACGGGCTGACATTTTCCTTTTTCTTATATGTACATATATCATATATAAATATGTACATAATATACTTGAATAAAAAATAACTTACCTTCTTTCCTCTAGTGAATCTTCCATTGTTGCAGTTCTTACACCATCTATGGAATATTTGATAGATTTAATTCTTGGTCTTGATTACGCACGTGCTGCATGCGATTTAAAATGGATTTATAGTTGCCAATCAATCTGTAATTAAAGTTGCATTCATGAAAAACTGATTTTTTCAGGGATGATTTTGTATGAATTAGTCTTTAGCGACCATAAATTATTAGAATTATAAAATAATTCATAATTGTCATATTTAAAAATTATTCCTTATTTCTTAGATAGTTAATATAAACAATTTGTTTTGTTGGTTTTTTTAAAAATTGTTTTATTCTCAATAATTGAAACCTAATACAAAATAGACGGAATATGTTATAATTTATCATCATTATTTTGCATAGTTTCAACTAGCTCACATTAGTGATCATATTCATTTACTGCATTAATTTATTTAAAATAAACGTTTAAAATGTACACTTATAAACATGTATTACATTATTAAACTACGTTAGCAACTTTTACCAAAACGACGCGTTTACCAAATTGCAAATTTATATTTAATAGAGCATCATTCCAAAGCAGTGCATATTAAAGTTTTCAGTTTTATTTGGCACATTGCATCTACTAGTACTAACATGGAACATTAAAATGAATACAGGGGCTTTGTGGACGGCTGATTAGCTTTAAAGCACATTACACTGACTGATACGTGCTCCAATAGTGTTTTGTTTTAAAATGTAGACAAATTTCAAATTAAAAGTATCCATATGGTCAGGCAGCCATATGCTCTTAGTTTTAGAGAAGTTAAGTCGTTCGTTGAATATTTCTTTAAGATTAATTTAATTTTATACTGCAATTGAGTTGATTTTACATTTTTCTTTATGAGGTTTACATTTTAATTCATATTCCTTCATTTTATGTTTCAATTACATACTTATACGTTTAAAATATTAATATATGATTTTTATAAATTCAAGGCAAAATTGTAGTATTTTTGGATTACTGCCGAAGACAAGTACGGATTTTCTATTTGGTTTATTTTTATAAATATCACTTTTATAAAGATATTATTAGTTTTACGGTAAATGCCGACATTTTGTTTTGATGTTTGTACGTACAACACACGATTAACTCTTATGAACCAGACCCGGTTCAACCTAACTCTGGTTCCGGTCCAACTAAATCTCGCTTTATTCACATAATTGACTCTTTTCGATTACGTTCCAGCACGGTCTGATTTGAAATGATATAAGTATATTTCAAAACATTAAAGGAAGAATTTCTGTGCAGTGCTAAGATCGGTCGAGTAAAATAAGAAATTCTTGCTGATTGAAAGCGGTTTGTCTGGCCGTCGTAGTCTTTCTTAGACCCTCCATCATACCAAAAGCTTAGTAAATACTTATATGTATGATTTCTTCGATCTTCGATTGGTAGACGGTAATCCTTGATCGACAAATTATCACGCTATTTTCTCAACTGCTAGCCCAGACTCAACAATATAAATACAATTTTAAATTATTTTTCGATTCGGTTCCATAACTATTAATATCATCCCCTAACTTAGCTAGATTCCTCTAATTTGATTCTTGCATTTGCCGGCAAAAAGAACTTAAAAGCGAACTTGTATTATATATAGCTTTCGTTTTGTAATCAAAAACCTAAAAAAATAATAAAAATATAAATAAAGGTTCTACTAAAACTATCGCTTTCATTACCTTTTCACCAACCAGTATTTTCATTCTCAAGAGTTTTTGTGTTAGCTATTTGTATTTCTATAAAATTATCTTTTTTACATTTCTTTTTGTGTTAAATAATACCCTTTTTTAGCGCGGTAATGGAAATCGTGCCACCCAAAATGACAAAAATAGAGGTTTTCTGTACTTTAGGGCCCATATTTAAACTTTAATTTCAGCGCTGCAATATTTTTGAAATGTTTAACATTCGTTAAAATATGCTTTTATATTTCACATTTACATTGGCATTTTTTTGACGAAAACGCGACGTAATAGAACATTTTCTTACATTTGCCAGAAGGGACTAGACGTTTGAGTTATTAATTTTAAATATCGAATTATTACCGATGTTATGAAAACATTGACAGTTTGAATATTTTACTCTTAGTTGCTGCCTTTCCGATTTTTTTTTTATCTCTGATGCATGCTATCCTTATTCGAAAAATAAGTTCTGATTTCGTGTTGCTTCATTATTAAATACTGATTCGTTTCTGTTAAACAAGATGAAATGTTTATCCAGGAAATTAAAATTAAATTCAGTCGACATTTACCGCAGAAAACTATACACTTAATTTCAGAATATAAACATACACACTTATGAAATATTCATGAAAAAAATTTAACTACTATCATGAAAAAAAACGGACTTGCTAATGAATGTTGGCAATATGATTGATGTGAAATTTATTTTCAACTTATTCGATGCAAAGTGGTATAAGTATGTTTTTCACGTTGTCGGACACAATATTTAATATGCAAGTTTTTTAGACCAAACTCGTTTAGTCATTTACCCCCTCGATTCTTAGGAAGCAAGGATTTCAAGGGTACCCGCAGAGCCTTGCTAGAGAGAATATTGAAAATTCTTCGAAGTAGTTATATCAGGCCTTTTTAGAGGAAGCTCTTGCTACATTTCCTACTGGGTTCCCATTACCTACCCTCTTTTTAATTTTGCTTAGTTTGAATAACTTTTTGTTAGTTTTAAACAAAGAAAGTAAAGATAGAAGAAATATAAAGAACTTTCAAGGCCCACAAGAAATTTAGTACGAAAAATTTCCACTGGGGTCGCTATATTAGAACCGCAGAGAGGCAACTCAGCATTTAGCATATCGTGCAGCTTCTTTATGTTTATACTTTTAAGTCAAATTGTTTTTGTTTTTGTTGTTATCTTTCTCAACCTTTGATTATGTGACGCAGCATTATGTTGGGCATAGTTATACACCAAGAAGAAATGCAAGAATCAATGATACTACTTTTTTGGAGAATGAAGCTATGCAGCTCGCGTAAGAGGAAAATGAACGACGACTTATGTAGTCGAAAAACATATTTAACCCTCAGTGGGCGCACTATCAGAACCAATCAATCGTATAGTTAATAAATGAATTTTAGATATTTTTATATAGTCGATACGTTGAACCGTATAGAAAATTTTAATAAAAATATCGAAAAATTAGAGCTATTTGAGGTATTGAAGGTTTGAACGAGAAAAGAAGACGAAAATTTAATCTTTATACAATTTACGATTTTTAATACTCACATCGGATCTTTGGGACCCAGTAAGTACACTGAGGGTTAAATAATAGCACTATTAACCAAATAAAAAATTTGTATTTTGTTTAAAATAGATAATGACAATTATTTTTCATATCTTTGCCTACCCCCCGTTTTGGCCTGTTATTCCTACTAATAAGTGTGAACAACAAAACAAGATGCACAGGAGCAAAAAGAAAAATTTGAATAGATCAATGAGTGTGAGATGTTTCTGAAGAAATCTCATAAGCGTGCGTTTATATACCCTGCCTTGAATAATTATTGATCAATTTAAGACTACCTGGATGTTAACTGAGCCTTAAATTATAGGTGAATAGGAATGTTTCGGAAAAAATTATACAGGTTATAGAAACTACGAATATGTTGCTTCAAGAAATATTACCTTAGTCCTGAACTTAATACTAAACATAAATAATGTATTCAAATATGATTTTACACGTATAAAACTCGCGTCGAGCTTACTTTAAGTGTGCTGTTTTTCTATTTTAGCCAATATTGTTGTTCGATACCCTACATTTGTGAGGAGTTATGTATATATTTGATACCAAAAGTTATCATTTTTACAGGTAGCAAGTGTAGGCGGAGATTAAAGTTCAAATTCCTTAAAATTAGCTTTATAAGATTTCTTAAGAGATAATTTCATTGGTAGAGTGATGGACATTAAAAGGATGGGATTTCATCGCAAATCCGGAATAGCGCAGTTAAATCATCCGCCACAATAAATTGACACTAATTCGTACTTGCACATAAAGAGGTTAAAATAAATTTGCTTTTCATACTACTTCTAGGTTTCGTCTTGGAAGTCATCTGATTTATGTTTACTCCTTACTTTGTTTAACATGTCGGCGCATCTATTCATCATTATTAGGAGGTCTCCATTTTCCAAGCCACTTTGGTCTGGTGCAAAAGACACATGCGCGTTATTTTCTGCTCTAAAATTGATTAATGATTGCTTAGTTTTATTTTTTCCGCTGTTCATTGAAAATTGAAAGAATTAAAAATAGTAAAATTTACACTCACTTGTTTGTTATCCTAGTTAGCATATTTTGGGTCATAATCACAGCATTTTCTAATTCCTTGAGCATTAAATTGTTATTCCTTGTGCCAGAGGACTCTTCAGAGTATTTAAGCCTGGTGTGTAGTTGTAAAACCGCATTTGTGGTTGTATTTAGCATACTTATTATATTTGAACAGTGTGATGCTACTAAAACACAAAACAATTTTTAGCACTAATTTAAAAAGAATGCAGAATTTCTTACAATCAGAGCCCAATGTCTCATTTTCTCTAGAACAAATATCGACCAGAGGTTCAAAAGAGCTGCCTCTACCTTTTGCCACGTTTGAGCTGCTTAAAATAGATTTTTTATGATCTGCAACCATGCTACGCGGTCGAGGAGGAACGGCTGGCTTGCTGCTATGTATGTTTGAACTGGGTGGAGCTTCTTCAGAGCTAGAATCATCTTGTAGGTTAGTTGACAAATTAACTAAAACAGAGATTTATCGTTTACGTCATTATTTAGAATTCAGCTAATATCACTTACCACTGCTATAAGAACTTTGCAAACCCTTTCTTCGTACGGAAGTTGATGATGCATTTTTAGATGAGTGCGACCTTGCTCCACCTTTGTAAAATATTTAATATATTACATAGTTGTACAATATAATTAACTACATAAAAGATATACATTTAACTCTTTGATTGTTAAACGCAATCTAACAACGAAAGATCCTTATGATTATGAAAGATGAACAAAATCATTAATCAGTACAATTCCAAACAAAACATTTGCAACTAGATCACGAATTTGAGAGCGGTTTATATATTTGAGGAAGTAAATCTTGGGTAATAAAATGAGTTAAGATTTTTGAATTATTACCCAAAAAAATGCCTTAAGCAATTACTGTTTCTGGCCTTGCACAAGACCTACAAAATACTTATTTCCATGAGGAAGTTTAACATTTAAGAGGATCAAAATAATAGATAATTCAAGTCCGTTGAATATGCTGGATATATTTTCAAAATTATGCATCAGTTTAAAAACAGTTATTTATTTTTAGGTTTGTCATATTTTAGAGTTTTTAAGCAAGGAAAAGGGAAACTCTTAATATATCAAATAATAAACCAAGGCCTGTTGCAAGATACTTTGGCGTAACTTTTCGTAGCAAGGCGTAATAAAAAGTGAACTAAGAACGATTTCAACAATGTCGAAACAAACGTTGGCTAGGACATTTCAAAGAATCGATTGACATTACGTAAACTCTGATATAATAAAATAACAAATGGTTATATAAAATATGGTTACACATATTTATATACATATAAATAATACCTCCATGGCCAGTCGACCTGTTTTGTGAAGAAATTGTAGGCCGCAGAATGCCTCCTCTTGAATTGATAGTATCTGTTTCTGAGTCACTCTGAAAAGCACGAAAATTAAATTAAGGAAAAATACTTGAAATATTTTATTAACTTGATTTAGTACGCCAACAGAAACGCTGCGAGTTCCCATGCCTATCGCATTTTTAACATTTGGTGTGCTATTTCTCTTGTTATTTTGGCGTGCGGGAATGTAGGATCGGCTTGGTGTAGTCATTTTCTGAGAAGACGAAATTATTTTCGACCCTATAAGGAAATATTTATAATTTACTCCGCAGAACACAAGAGTTTTTTATCAAATTTAAAGGACATATTAAACAGAAAAAAGAGACAAATGGAACAACATAATAGGGAAACATTTCAGAAAGAATATTAAAAAAAACATCACGTTGTTTTACCTTTTCCCACACTTAAATCACTAAGCGAACAAGCGCGTCTAATAGAAGAATCATCAATATGCACGGACAATAAGCTTTTTGGGTTTCCTATAAAAAAAAGTAACCAAAGGTAAACAAAAATTAAATTTAAAAAATTTCGTGAATTTAAAAGCAAGCATAAAACATTCGAAAAAGTAGAATTATCTACTTTAAACTCAATATCATGCAGCTAAAAAGCGATGGTTAAAAATATACATGTGTGTTTAATATAATATGAAGCAAATATTAGGTGCTCAACGAAAATAATTATAAAAAATATTTTTCCGACTGTAACAATACATGCTAGAATTTGATTTCGAAAACAACACCACGATCATAATTGGAATAAAATACATCATTATGTGTAACTTAGAATCACACCTTTATCCTTTTCTGAAAAATCATGTTTAATTTTCTCGCTATCTGCATCGTCAACTAGCTGGAATGCTTGAAATTTTGCGCCCTCTAAGACATCTGGAAGACTGTAGTTGCGCTTGATTCGAGAAGCACACTTTCGTTCGTATTCGATTTCGTCTTCGATACTCTTTGCTAATTTATCAAAATTCATAGTTAGGCTTTTAACATAACCTCGCTGATTAGAGTTGCATTCAAAGGGCTTCATTCTGTTCTCTTTTAGAAGCCGCTCCTGCTCTAGTTTCCTTTCCTCCATTTCAACTAATTTGTTGATTACATCTATTTTTTTCTCAATATCTCTGAATTTTGAATACTCAGAATCATCTATGAATGCCAATGGAAGACAGGTCTTTTCATTCTGAGAGTTTTTTAACTGTTTATCGTATGGTTCATCGAGCGAATCGACGGAATTATCTTTATGTAATAATGGTTTACAATAAGGTTCCAAGCTATCCATGTCATCATCATGATTTCCTTTTTCTGTAATGTACATTTCAAACGACTTTTCCTCAGCTTTTGATTTGGTTTTTCGGGCAACGTCTTTGTTAACGAAATCTCTCGTTTCAGTTTGTGGACGTTTCTCAGATTGAGTATATTGAATTTGGTCCACTGTATTGTACCTCTCCTTTGTTCGAGAATTACTCCTAGAACGCATACTGGAAGAACGTCTAGCAGCCACAGGCGGTTTATGTGGAACGTAGTTCATTTCCAATGTACCTCCCAAATTAAGTGACTTGGATTCTTGATCTTTCTCGAATTTCTGTAAATTTTTTTCAAAACGCTTGGTATTTGAACAAAACCGATTTGCATTTTCTTTCATATCAATTTCAAAAGAGCAAGACTTCTTCATAATATAAACCTTATTTTTTTCGCTTTGCTCCTCTGCACAATTTGGATTGAGAAGTTTTGCGGTAAGAGCAGACTTAGGATTTGAATTAGAAAATAAATTACTAGAATCTATTTTATCATACAATGGATTAGAATTGTTTACTTGACGTTGATTCGCAAATTCCTTACTGAGACTCTTGTTAACGCTTGCTGTATATTGCGCGTTTTTATAGCTCATAGTTGGAATATCGTCATTGCAATACGAAGTATCTGGAAAACGAGGAAATGTTTCAGAGTTGGGAAGACAATTCTTTCTGCTTGCCATAGGCTTAGGCGATTTAGGTTTATGTTGATGCTTATCGTAAAATCCGTCCAAATTATATCCAGTTACATCAAACTGATAGTCCCTATTATGAAGTTTTTGCTGCATATAGCAATCAAAGTTGCTGGTTGAATTAGGACTGGATCCATACGATTTAGAAGTATTATCTACTTTTTCAAAACACAGGCTATTTTGTGCAGAACGATCTCGTTTTGGTTTATTAAATAAAACTTCCAATGGAGCACTCTTACAATCTGATTCATCTGACAAAATGCTTTCCATGCTATTGTAATAGCTTGCACCACTATAATCATCTGATAAAATGCTTTCTTGACTTTTAATTTCAGGATATTGTATTAGGAAAAAACTGGCGCTTGAATGTCGTTGAGTTTCTAGGAACTGATTTTCCTTATTGTTGTCGTTTTCATTTAGAATATCGGAAAGTGATACATTTCGATATTTTGTTTGATAAAATTCCTCATATATAAAGTAGTCGGATGCTGACCGCTTAGGTGGAACCTTGGAACTAATTCCCTGACTGCGCTGATGTTTTTTGCAGGAAGTTCTCGCTTTTTTTAAAGGATTTCGGTGATTCTCTAAGTCAATGCCTATACTGCAATCTTCTAATGAATCTGAACTAAAATTCCCATCGTCTTCTTTTAATTGTACTGAATTTACCAGAAGAGGCTTTTGAGACTCAACTTTGGTAGGCATGTGATAAGTTTCTCTTTCCGAACTTACAGTTTCAGACTGGTAACTATCTAAATCGCCATACTTTTTGGTAATTTCCTCTATCATTTTTTCAGTGTCCGAATGTATCATATCTAAAATAGTTTTAGCATCATCGCTGTAGACCGAATGTCTCTTTGGTTCATTGAATACAATATTATTAGATTGCATTGGTAAATTACTCCATTCTAGCTCTTCACGAACTGGGGAAACAGGACAAGATTTATAATTTTTAAGAATACTTAAGCTCCGTTTTGCTTTTGATGTAGCTCCTGTGCCTTTGCTTTGATCAGATGTAGGAATATCTAATGTTCCTGGTCTCTGTTTTGGAACATCGCCGCCACTATCGTCGTCATTGGATACATTTTTTTGAAATTTATAAACTCCGAGGTCACGGGGATACGGAGGATAATTTCGGTGTAAATTTCGAATAGCATTACAATTTTGTGTTAATACTGATCTAGGTGCCGCACAGTTAAAGTAACAACAATGAGTATTAGTGTTAGTAGCTCTAAAGCTTTCTCCTGTTTAGTTCACAAGCAGCAATAAGACAAAGTTATGTCGTCAATTAGATTTTAAACCACTAGATCGAGTAAGGCAACACATGATGGTTGGATAACTTACCTGATTTAGATATTCTATTAAGAGCTCCACTTCCTGCGTTGCTTAAATCACTAATACTTTGGCTGCCCCGAAGATTTGAGCGATATCCTACCTGAAAATACAAAGCATAATTATGAGATCTAATAATGAAATTCAAAGCATAAAATATAAATAAATATTAAAAAAATTTTATATCTATTGCTATTGCAAATCAGGTTTTTTGACTTGGCATTTACTATTTAAACGGAAAATGAAGGAAGTAAAAATCGAGAAGCAAAAAATTCCTATGGTTTAAGGATTAAAGGATTTAAAACTAGTGAATATTATTTATTAAAACATTTTCTATTTTCTTTGGTTTACATTTCATTGTCTATTCTATTTATATTACACTTACATTTTCAAGTTTTTGCTTGGCTTCATTAATTACTTTCATCAGTTCTTCTTTTTTGCTATTTGTGTAAGATTTTGAGAACGATGTTCCTTTACTTTCAGTGTTATGCTTAGCACTTATACTACGTCTATCTGCAAAGGAAATCGTTAAGTACTTGGAAAACATTTTTAAATTTAACCAATTACTTTTGTCTCCTCGTTCAGGCACATTTCCAGGGCCATCTAATGCAGCCTGAAGAAAACTTGAAGACGTCTGTTGTGGTATACTTTCGAAACTTCCTCCAAGCGTTGATGCTAGTGATCTTTCTGCATTCTCGCCACTTGGTGTAGAGCCTTCATCCTCAGTATCCGAAGTCCCAGTTCCAGTAGATGCCGCACTATGTGCTACTATTGGACCTAATCCAGATTTTTCGAATTTTTGTTTTCGCACAGATTTTCTGAGTTCATCTTCATTCATCGCATTTACTTTAAAATCTCTATAATTATTTAAGTTTGAAATGAATACTTGATATTAACTGTAACTACGTACGTTGGAGTTCCCGGAGGTAAAGTTGGGTAAAACATCATACCGTGATCTGAACTCGTCCTTTCACCATCTGAAATATCTTCGACATCGCCATCATTGTCATTGTTAGCCTCAAAGTTAGTTGCTTTTTTATGTTCGAACGTCTTTAAATCAAAATATACCCATAGAAATTATACTTTTTATCAAAAATTATAATCATATACCAGTTTTCTAGATATAATATCCCTGCGATTTTCCATACCACTGTCAATGGAACTGTCTTCACTCAGGTATGCGTGATTGTAAATATCTTTCGAGCTTCCACTGTTATAATCTGATGTCTGCATATGCATACTTGAAATGTTGAAATTAAGCGGACTCTCGGATATGCTCCGAAAGTCTGCAGATTCCGTATCAACTTGCCCACGTTGAGCCCAACGACCGCGAGCTTTTTGCATTATTTGACCCTGACTAGGACTTGAACTTAAATTTGGTAATCCTTGATTTTCCTCAGTTCCCTTTCGTTTCGCCCATTGCGGTAGTTGGCCTACATCAGAAAATTTGTAACCTGGGGTTAGGGGCATATCGTCCATAAAAAACTGACTTGGAGATGAGCCCAGCTTATCATGATCTCCTTCTACAGGGACTGCATCAGCAATTATTTCAATTGCAGGATTTTGTGTTGGTTTTGCAGTATTTAAATGGCCTAATCTAAGTCTCTGTTGCGACAGCCTTGCTTGCATTGTGATAATCATATCATGCGGTACTTGCCAAATAAAAACACAGCTATCTCCACTAGCCGAAATGAGATACTTGCAATCATTCGTGAATTTAAGACCCGTCACCAATTCACTGTGACCATACATCCGTGCCATGCATTCACTTGAATAGTAATCGTAAACTGAAAGTGTTTTATCTGTGCACGAGGTGGCAATATATATTCCACTTGGGTCTAAACAAAGTTTAATAAGACTTCCATCATCAGAATGCGATCCTTTAAACGTTTTCGTGTGTTTTGCATTTTGTGTGCTATACACCCTGATATTGCGATCCTGGCATGCTGTCAAAATGTGCTTACTATTACTATCAACGTCCATATCGTATAGAGTTGCTTTCCCTGAACAATTTGTGCCTCTTAAGAACTGATTGTTCTGAAAGCTTCTAAACATTATCGATTTGTCTGCACCACATGATACCATCAAGAAATTTAAGCCAGCCCCAATAAATTTTACAGATGTTATACTGCTCGAATGATCATCTAGTGTTTGGAGAATTTTATACCCTTGGTTGACGTCGAATACATGAATCAACCTGTCTCTGCTAGCACTGGCTAAAAGCCTTTTTTCAATTTTGTCATTCGTATATTCAAGGCATAATACTTCTGAATCGTGAGCTTCAATCATAGTTAAAAGCTTTAAATTGCAAAGATCATATATACGAATGTTACCGCTTCGATCTCCAGTTGCTAAATGATTGCTTTCGGGACTTATCTTTATACACCGAACTCCATTCCTGCCGTCGTAACTTGACGTTTTATCAGTACTTAAAATAGGATTGTCGACATCTTTTATAAAACATAGTTCTTCATCAATATAAACAACTTTTAGTAACTCTTTGCTATAGATATTTTTTCTGTATATATCGTTATTAGTGCAGCCTTCTAGTCCCCAAACCCGAATAGTGTCATCTGATGAACATGTTACAAAACAATCTTCTGGTAATGATGGTGTCGCGCTGCCTTCAAAGTTGTATGGCACTGTTTCAACACCCCAAATACAAGCGGAATGGTAAAGAAACGAATGACTTTTTCCAACACGACGGACATCTCTAAGATCCCATATATAAAGACTGTGATCATTATACACGCACGTCACTTTTGAACGTTCCTCGTCAAACACCATCGCTATTGTGTCGGGATACTTCGCACTTGGAGGGACTGCCATTATATGGTTGATATGTATACCCTGTGCAACATCTACTCCAAGGTAGTGCGTTCTGGGTAAAGTCGTTACGTATTCTAAAGTTGCAGCATTGAATATTCTTACTATAGATTCAGCACATCCAACCAAAATATAATTCGAGTTCACACAAATGCAATTCGCAGAAGAAGTTCGACAGGCTACCCATTTATCAAGTAATCTTCTGGAATTAAATTCAACTAAGTGTCCAACCCTTGTTATAGCATATGTGCTTTCTGAGCATTCTCCCTTTCCACAGGCAACAGCACAAAAGTCATTATTCCTCAATTCTCCTAAAATGGCACTTCTGCCCATTAGTGGAATGGGCTCTTTGTACTAAAAAACATGTTTACGATTTTTTGTTAATTTCTTTTGTTTTGTTTTTTACATCGACAATCTTACCTTACGATTTCCTTCTAAATACCAATATTTAACGTGCCTATTTCCAACGGTAACAAAGTAGTTTCCATCTTCATTAAAACAAACAGCTGATACTTTAGCGCTTACTTTATTGGAAGCTATTTTTAAGTTCAACTTCCAATCAAAGACATTGACGATCATATCATGCTGAGACCCGACTGATACCAAATACTTTCCAGTAGGTGAGAATGCCTGAAAAAACATGTATAACAATTAATGATTATCAATTTAATTCCTGAAATTTACATAATCAGGTTTAAATATTTTAGAATCACTCCATTTCGCAAGAATAGTTCACCAAACTTTAGTTATTTCTTGAAGTGAGAATTAAAAACTATTTTTCAAGCAATTTATATCTTCTATAACTAAGCTTAAAAGAGTTTATATTATTGAAGTTAAGACTAAAAGTGCCTTAAGTAAAAATGTAGCGCAAAAATCGTCTTGGATGCCGACGATTCTTTAAATTCAGTTGCGAACTTAGCAACAAAAAATTAATATAGACCCTACCAAAAATGCAGGGAATAAGTCAGATTTTTTTGTACAATAGTACTTAATTATTATTTACTAAAAATCTAATTTGGTAAAATTCATGAAAGTGGGAATCTGCTCCCTTTGTTTTAATTCTACACGTTTCCTGTCACAATTTTCAAAAAAGTTTTCGTGAGACATTTATCATACCTTCATATGAATACATGTAAAAATACATTTGTTGTTTTTTCATTCGTATGTTTTCGGTAAACGTGATACGAGGTGTTGAAGAATTTAATTTAATTGGAAAATCTATAGATATTACCTCGGACTAATTTTTGAAAACAAGCCAATGCAAACAGTGTCTACCTTAGATATAAGGCCGCATTTGTATTTAATACATACCACACAGCTAACCGCATATTTATG
The DNA here is from genome assembly GCA_933228815.1 of Machimus atricapillus. Classification (NCBI taxonomy): domain Eukaryota; kingdom Metazoa; phylum Arthropoda; class Insecta; order Diptera; family Asilidae; genus Machimus; species Machimus atricapillus. The sequence goes on from OW121784.1 coordinate 59,687,537, forward strand.
CCCAATAAATTCTGCTACAACTGAACCACCGATACCTTCGGTATTTGCGTTTGAACTTTCAAGTTCCCATACTTTGATAGCAGGATTTATACCGCACTCTCCAGTAGCAACATATCTGATAAAAGCAAAAGTTATGTAATGTACTTTTGATTCATAATAATTTATACTCTACCTGCCACATTTTGAATACGCGACTGCTGTAATGGCCTTCCTCGAAGTATTTAGCAAGTAGGATTGGGAAAGCTTTTTGGTGTTGAATAGTACCACAGTACATCTAGAATTAAAAATATTTAATTATCTAATTTTGAAAAAATTTGTTCTCAGCAATTTTATTAGCTAGAGGTATCATTTTTTGTTTCTAATATCCACCACCTTAAGGGGTCCGCCATATTGGACCTAATTTTATAAAATTTCTTTCAGGTCAATATGCTTCCATTGGCCCCAACCGAAATCAATATCATTTTCATTCGGAAGACTTCGTGCAGGAATAAACCAAATTTACAATTGTTGGCCGCCATCTTTGGCCCGCCATTTTAAAACTCGCGAATAAAAGTTATCATATATTTACTTTTTACTAAACTTTCAATTGTGGTCAAAAATGTTGAAAAAATTAAATTAAATTAAAACTGGTTGATGAAAAAAAATTAACACTAAAAAAAATATTTTTAAATTTGTTTCACTCTTCATGAATTGAAAATGTGGTATAATGGTATAAATTCTGTCAATTGGATGTTAAAATATATAATAGTAAGGAGTTACTTCGCTTGAAATTGCATTTTAGATAGTATACTTCAATTCAAAATAAAGCAACAAAAAATATACTACATATGTAAACCACATGAGTATTCCTATTTAAAACGATTCTCATTATACGTATATTTCATAAACTTCTGTAGTTACTAAAAGTTGGCTTGCTTACCCGGCGGGATATGCTAAAACTCCATTCGTGGGAGATACATCCAAGGCTGCGTTGCTGCATACCGTTAAGCCAAGAACCTTTTTAAGCTTAATCTGAAAATAAAAAATATGATTTTGATTGAACCCTTATTTAAAACCGGCGTAAAAATAATGTCAAATGAGATTATAAAAATTTCAATTCTAAGGAAAAGATAATATTCTTCTTCCTCATAATTATACAAGTTTTATTTTTGGGAAATTAAAAATTTATTCTTATATTCTTATGTTTATGTTAATACACACATTCATTGAGCTATGAACTTAATTTTAATAGCTTAACATTCCATCAGTTTTATTAATGACATTAAAAATTCTGTCTTTCATTGCTGCCGGCTACATTCCCCAACACCGCACTAACTACGGTTATAATGAGCCAATCGTATCGATATCTCGTTGCTTCAATAACAGATTTAATAGTTAAATTTTAATTTATCGAAGGCTACTGTTAACTCAAACTTATTGAGATGATGTTTTCTGTTTTGTTTTTATTGTATTTTTCTTTCATAATTTTAGCTGTATTCTAAAGTAATCAGCCTCTTTGATGAAATTTTAATAAATAAATAAATAGATTCTGCAGAAGGGTTTCAGCTAAGGGTTAAAACCGCCATTTTGATCAGAAATCCAGATTCGTAATCAGAGAACCTTAAACATATTTATGCACATATCCACATACATACATATGTATGTATGTATCAATTTCCAAAAAAAATTCGATTAATAAAAAAAGAACCCAACAATTCATTTTTAATCCTTTATTTACTTGAGAGACAGAAATTAATACCTTTTTAACATCCTCTGGCATTAACTTAAATAGGCTTTTATTTGAACAAAATGCATTTTGGGTACGCAGCGACCGGACGGTCTCTTCGGTTAAGTACTAGTTTTTAACATCTGGAATATGTTATAAATGTTGTTTAGATCCGTCAAGTAGATTTCGAAATAAAGTAGTAACCGTGTTTGAATATATAGTTTTGAAAAAAACCCATCTAAAGTTCTTTTACCTGCTGTCGAAAAAAAACTCTGGATATTGAATGTTGTCTAAATGTTTAACGAATTATTTTCTAAATACCAACTTATCGGTTAATTGTTTCTTACCGTCAATGACAGCAGGAAGGAGGATATGGTTTTAACACATTGTGTTCCCCTTCCCGCGATGAGATATCACATGTTACAACTATTCTAATCAAAACTATTGAGTTTTTCTATTCCAAAATAAACTTGAAATTCGATCAGTTTTCTGTGAGAGTTTTTCATTTTTCTAGGAATTGTAGAGCAGTAATAAGAAAGTACAATATGTAGAACATACACATGTTACATGTAGTGTGATTTAGTATGAAATGTGAGTGAAATCTTGTACGAGTTTCATGTAAATATGAACAAATTTGAAATCGGAAAGTGGCTTCGAAAATTTTTGCTTTTATGTTCGTTTCGAGCCAAAATGATCGTTCCCATAAGGTTTCATTAAAATCCGATGGACGAATTTAAAATCCGTTCTGGATTATTAAACGCCTTATACTTATTTAAGATTCGAGGGTTAGCCGTAAGAATTCTCTCAACATAAGTTTAGTTTTACTTTAATAATCTTATTAATGTATAAAAAATAGTAAGTGGATATATAGATAAATAAGTATCTTTCCAAGAAATATTAAAATTCTATTATATCGCTATAAGCCGTACTCTCTAACTATATTAATAAATCGGCTGTAGTTAAGCAAGTTATTAAAAAAAAACTATTAAAAGAAATTGTATTCAAGTAGAAGATTATGATAGAGAACCCCAATCACCTGAAGTTTCTTTAAATTTCCCAAACCTGATAGGCGGCTAATTCTTCATTTCCATAAATAGTAAGGGGCGAAGAGTTCCTTGGAGCAAACATTTTTAGTTTCTACTTCGCTTTCTCCGCAAAAAAAAGCACATTTTTAAACACTTGTCAGATACATTATAGATCTTGAATGAAATATTACGTATGAATAAAACATTTCTCGATAGTAAGCACAACTCACACACTGATATAATGAATGTAACCACCATTAGGCCACACCTGACTTTGTGAACTACGGCATTGCACTACGTCATCACCGTCAATTATTACTATTTTCGGAAATGAGGCGTAAATCTTTCGATTTTTTGTAACGTTATTATTGATACAAAATCTTATTTTAATTAGCGGTCGAGTAAATTATTCGTCAGATAGTCGCAAACATATTATCTCTTTCTCTGATCATTCGTTTCCACGCCGAACTTTTACTTTCAACAACTTTCTTTGCATTTCACATAGAGATAAAATTCAGAAATTGCTGGTGTATTTTTCTATTGCTTCACCTTAAATTTAATTTAACAACATCAAAAAATATTATACTCGTTAGTTCCTCGACTACTACACTTTTATGGAACAGTTTTCGTTATAATACTGAATATGTTCACGACTTCTCTCAAACTAAATATTTTATGTCGACTTAACTGTCTGGCACAAATAAGAAAATCAACTTACCGTCACCACCTAAACAAGTATACGGGGTCCGATCACCGGTGGTGCCGTGTCGTTGGAAATATCAATGTCTTAGACATCCGGTGTTCAGTTCTTATAAAATAATTGTGACCAGAGGTTCTTCTTTTTTTAATACCTAGCTTTCTTGAGAGAATATTTGAATATTGTATTAATCACGAAAGAATGAAGCTGCTTTAATCCTAGCCAAGTGCAAAACATAAGCAATATCTCTAACCGAAATTGCTAGGAAATGTAAATCGTAATAAGTGTTGAAGGACAAATTTCTGTTTAGGAAATTAAACATTTAAATTAACAACAAAACTTAAGGTAAATTAAATATACACCACCTAGACAAATTCATAAAGTTAGTTATCATATTCGCAAGTTTTCAATTTTAAATAATATGATAAATACGAGTACCTACACTTGCATATGCTTTCTTACTTGCAAGAATTATATTTCGCGTGAAAAAGAAACTGCAAAAAGTCACCGCCTAATTTGATTTGATACAAAATTCTTGCTGGAATCATACTCCACGGCCTATATGAGACTTCCGAATTTTACAATTTTATAGAAATCCCTTTATCGGCTTTAGAAATTGTTCACATTAAAATCCTGGGACGAATCTTGAAAAAACCCTAAAACTTAAATTTTTGTGTTTCTCTGTGGTTAAAATTTGAATCAATGGGTTCAGTTGTTTGTGTGCAATTTTGGGCACAACCCGCACAACACAGTCATAAATAACTGATGATTTCACCAATCAATAATCGATATTTGATTTTTTGCAGTACAAACTAAGAGACAAAAATATGATTTCTCACATAAGTAATAGAATTTCTAAGTATGCCAGCTGCTAGATCTAAGCAAGCCAGACTACAATAGTTTCCTTGGTATTACAAAAGCAAGAGAAAGATGACATACATACATACATATGTACATACATATTATAGAAAATTATTCTATTTAGTTTGTTGAGTTTCACTTGAGATTAAATATATTTAACTACACTAGACAAGATTATTAAAGTTAGAAACTTTCACAACAGAATAAAGGACAACTACCAGATTTAAAATAAAAACGATCTAGAGTCGAAATAGAGCTGGAGTTGAGGCGTATATATCACAAGTTTATCAATTTATCACACAAGTCAATGACCTTTTCCCCTCGGTCATCATATAATAATTTCGGTTAAGCGCCATTCCTGGTTTGAATCACAAAAATCGGTGTTTTTCTACATTTTTGGTAAAAATAATACTTTCAAAAATATGCTGTTTAATTTTTGTTGCACCAATAGAATAAATAATGACGAATAGAAGCGCACCTACCTTCTGTGCAGAGAACAAAGAAACTTTAAACCTTAAATGGATATATAAAAAGACACATAAATAATTTGACGATAGTTAATAAAATGTACCTATATAGATTTAAATCGATTTGGTACAATGGAAGATAAAATTTCACATCATTGTTACTTTATAAATGCTAAGACTATCAAATATTAAAATTATTTCGATATTAAACCTTTTTAATCAAACCATATTGTATGTGAGTATTACGCTTCATTATTTAGAGAAATACAACTCCATCTACCGCCCGTTTTTCTGCACAAGTAAGTATTTTTATGACTCAATAAATACAACTTACTGGCGAACCAAATTACATTAGTCCTACATACGAATTCCTCTTGTCTTTTCAGATGACTTCAACTTTTAACTGTTCACTAATTCAAATAATGTTATACACCCCCGCTTTTAACAATAAGTTGATTGCCTTATTGGATGAGGCCCAGTCTACTTTTTCCACATGTTTATTTAGGTATTTTCATTTTACGTCTGGTCAAGGTCATCCACCGCCAACGAGCAAATACCAAATTTATTACAACTAGAATTCATCATGCAACGTCATTTGCGCTGTTGACAATGAAGCAGCTCACAGAGATTTTAAAAGATTAAGCTTTTATGCAAATCAGATTAAATAATGTGGTTATTTTTGCAAGTGGTGTTTATTGATAGAAATATTCAAATGGTATTTTAAAGAAGAAAAATAACAAATAAAATATTTTATTTAGTTTTATACGCGGTAGGATTCGCACAAATTTAGCATGAATATCTTATATTTTTTCTAAAATCTAGTGTAGCGTAAAAGATTGCAATGATTGATTTCGGGAACATCCATACTAAAGTAAGACGGTATACTGGAGTGCATTTCATTTTGGGAAAGGAATAATAATTTTATTCTTAAAGGGAGTCACGTCACCTATTTATTTCTATACAAATTATTTAGTTACCACGCTCGTCCTCGCATATTTGCCTATATAAGTATGTACATTTATTGGCACTTATATGATATAACTACATAAGTACATCAAAAAATTTTAAACACAACTTTGTGATTCCCACGAAAATGAGGAGTATCCTTAGAACATGAACGTAAGGAAACGCGATATGACTTGTCAAGCGTACCCAAATCACTTATGTGTGAGTTCTCGCACTTTAGTATTAGAAACATCAGTACAGGCGTAAAAAGAAGCTAATTTTAAGAGTGCTTCTCTGCAATTTGCATATATTTGATAGCTTTTCCCTTAGCTTTTCCTCATTCTGTCTCGCTTGCTAAATTTGTCTCTCTTTCTTCAGATCATTCCCAAAAAATGGTACGCTCACGTACACTGTGTGTGTTCGTTTCAGCACTTCCTTATGCCTATGTTCTAAGGGAGTATCTAGCCACACTAACTTAACATAGTTGAAAAATAAAAATTTTAAAATAAACGTCAGGGCGATAGCCCGTAGAAAGAAATATAGTTTTTTACAGGCTCAAATTTATAATTGAAAGCATTAGCAAAACCAAGGATGAACATTCCTTTGACTAATGTCCAAATCTTCAAATATAGCAAGTATTAACCCAATTAATGTAATACATACATATATTTACGCAAAAGTCGATCGAAGTAGATTAAGAAATATGAGAATTACCATGCCCACAAGACCGGTACAAACTCTTATGCCTTTGACCAATTGTTTTCATTTTCAAACGTTGACTGAAGTATTAGTCTGATTAATGCATAAAATTTGATTATAATCTCCTCTCTTTCTCCGGGGCGTTTTTTTTTTGTCTTTGAATTACCATATTGAAATCTACCTTTTTCCGACTGCTACCACGTTATGGTAACTTTTCAGATGTTAATAATCCATAACAAGAAATAATATTAGATACTAATATACAAAATGTGAAAGTAAATATATGAACATTACGCTTAAACGTTTGGTTCCAATTTTTTGCTTTTTGTGTACAGGTACGATTCAACATATACCTACAAATTATTCGCGGGCTTTAAAATAACAGACATAAGATGGCGGCTAATAATTGTAAATTTCAAGGCATTTCCACGAAAACTAGTGTTTGGAGTTTTTTGGAGATCCGAATCTACAAAAATTATCAAAATTCAATGAATTTAAGTGAAAATTTGTACTATTGGTATTTTGAAACTATCAAAATTTAAGTATTTAAAATGAAGACTTTTATAATTTTTATTTATTTCATATTATTTAAGTTAAGTTACATATACATATAATAAGGATGTTTTGCGGGAACTTTTCACGATTTTACTATCATAATTTTAAAATTTAAAATGGTAGATCCAATATGGCGAACCAATTTTTCGGTTTTTAATTGAAAAATTTTCACGAAAATTAAATACATAGGCTTTTCAAATTTTAATTTAAAAATGACCCCATTTACACTAACATGGGCATTAATAAATTTCATGACCGGGGCGTCACAACTTGTGGGAGAAACGAAGGGAATCCAGGGGATGAGTAAGTTATGAGCCAAATAGTTTATGAGGCTGTTTGATGCATGCCTATATAATCCAGTCAAAATAGACAAAAATAAGTTAAAACTTAGCCAAAACTCGCATAGAGCTGAAAATTGGTAGAGACGTTAAATACACCATTATAAATGAAATGTCAAAAATCCCCTTCGATCCCACCTCTGCGAAAAAAGTTATTCAAGGTCAAAGGTCAACATTTTCGGTTTTTCGGATTTTTCTCGGAAACGGTAATTTTTATTAAAAATATAGCCCAGACAAAAATTGTAGATCATAAAATTGTCTACCAAAATAGTCCTTATACTTTTTTTCCTAAGAATCACCATTCCTAAGATATCGCCGGTCTAAAAGTTGAAGGCGTTCCAATTGGATTTCATAGCGGATAGTAGGTTTTGTTGTTGTAATAATTATTATAACACGAATAACTTCGGAACGCGCCGTCGGATTCGAGTGCGGTTTTTTTCTTGAGAAAGCCCCCACGACAAGGAAGCTTTTTCTCAAAAAAAGTTTCGATCCCTTCTTAAAATCGGCCCTTCCCCCCTAAAATCGCGATTGAACATTTGGAGGAGGTCAACCTAGAAAATGCATATACGTTCTTTCAGAGACATCCCAGGATACTGGTTGATAACGCATTAGAAAGCTCAGCCTTCAAGCTTTCCAAAGATACCAGCCACGACTCAATCTGTCAACAAACAAGCGGGAGAGACCCCGTCAAATTTCGAAAATGGCAATATCAAAGCCCAAAATTTGACCTTGACCCTTCATTCTGTCAATTTTTTGTATGGGAAGATCGAAACTTTTTTTGAGAAAAAGCTTCCCTGTCGTGGGACCTTTCTCAAGAAAAAAACCGCACTCAAATCCGACGGCGCCTTCCGAAGTTATTCGTGTTATAATAATTATTACAACAACAAAACCCACTATCCGCTATGAAATCCAATTGGAACGCCTTCAACTTTTAGATCGGCGATATCTTAGGAATGGTGATTCTTAGGAAAAAAAAGTATAAGGACTATTTTGGTAGACAATTTTATGATCTACAATTTTTGTCTGGGCTATATTTTTAATAAAAATTACCGTTTCCGAGAAAAATCCGAAAAACCGAAAATGTTGACCTTTGACCTTGAATAACTTTTTTCGCAGAGGTGGGATCGAAGGGTATTTTTGACATTTCATTTATAATGGTGTATTTAACGTTTCTACCAATTTTCAGCTCTATGCGAGTTTTGGCTAAGTCAAATGTCTATTTTGACTGGATTAATAAGAGAAAATTGAGTGGAGGTTCAGAGACTACTATGAAAACGATGGTGAATTTCATGCGTTAAAGTACTGGTTAGGCCACTCATTTCGAGATATGGTATGTACTTCTCGTTTCCATTTTTTTTTAGCTCAATTTTTATCGCCCAATATTTTATGGAAAATACAATTTGTATTTTTTTACTGACTGAAACTACCGCCCCTTTACTTTAACCTTACAAAGATAATCTTGTACCAGATGGCGCTAGAGATAATCTTACGGTCCAGGGACGTATGTCATATTATTAGTGTATTATAAAATCTACGTACTTTTGGCTACCTTTTAGGATCTTGCAGATTATGCTAGATATTATTAAAAGAAATAAAACAATTATTTTATTCATATATTCATTTATTATACGCGCCTCGGACGTAGATTATCTTTTCTAGGATTAAGTCATAGCCATAATAAATAGATTGGAAACCGCTCAAACCATTGATTTTCGAAATTAGCAAAACATTTACATATATAGAGAATATACAATTGTATATCATTTCAAAAGAAAGCTAACAACAATTATATGTATTATTGAAAAATTAAATACTAAAAATCAGAACTACATAGGTGAAAAATTGACGATTTAAATTAATTCTTAAGCAATTTAATTTTCATATCTTTCTCAAAAAGTAAGACAATTTATAAAACCCTTTACATCCTTTATTAAGCGAGTAAAATTTTAAGAGTGCGCGTAGCGTATGTAAGCAGAAAAAATAAACAAACATCTCGTTGCCAAATGGCAAGGCATTTCTGCATCTATATATACATAAAAATATTTAAATATACATGCTCTGCCTGAGCTCGATGTCGACATTAGATAACTGTTACACTCGCGTTTTGTTAACCGAGCCCAAAGCATACTCACGACTTCACATCGCTCATACTCCATTTATAGGTCAACTTTTGCACGGCTTTCCCAACGACCGCCAGAAATCACATCTTTCGCCGACAGTAATGAACTCGATTAGCTTTCACGCACGCAAGCGGTAGAAATACGTTTTGTGGTCTTATTAAACTTCCTAATAAAATATACGGAATAAAATCAAGGGATATGTGAGATTTTTCGCCGGAGTCTATAAAGTGTGGGGAAATTTGTCCGTTGCATTCTAAACAAATCAAAGATCGAAATTTTTCCTGTATACTTCTTTGACGAGTTCAACCGGCGACAGCAGTTAATACAAGAATTATAAATACCGACCGTAGGAAAAGATAACCGCGGTCCCTCTAAATTTCTCGACTATCTTGAAATACACAAGCAGAACCACTGCACTCTTCGAAAATAAGAAGAATAGGATCAAAAGCGAAACGTCAGTGGTGCTTACTTTACTGAACTGCGCACTAGCCGTCAGAGATCATGATAAGAATTGGTCGAAAAAAGCGATGTTAGAATTTTCTTAATTGAGACTCCATATAAGAAAAGCTTCACTTACCCGATCACATAATCGCTCGTCATTTTTGCCCCTTCTAAGCGATGGCGCTCTGATCACTTTGCTGTCACTATTGACGTCCATGATCTCTACAGTTGATACTCGGCTAAATTGATGAAAAGCTCAAATGATCAGCAGTAAAAGTCAGGTGTGCGTATTCACTAAGGCACATCGATGAGCTCCTTCGTTAAATTAAACATGATGCTTTCAACGCAAACTCTGATCCTCCCATTCTGGCAATGGTCTTATCGTCTCAATCGTCTTATTCTGGTAGTTCAATGTTAGTATTTTTTGGATATTTCAAACCCTTTAGCCATGTCAAGTCTAAAATAAAATTGCATATATGTATTATGTATTTAAATATCAAGATCACAGACAAATAATATGGAGAAACTTAAGCGAGTATGCTCCCTTAAAGGTGAAAAGTAAAAAATGTTTAGAAATTTATATAGACACATACATAAATTTGAAATAAAAACTCAAACCTTTTCGGAGATATTTATGTACATAATGTATATAAAACCTGTAAACAACGTAAAACATTCGAAAACTTCAAACGCATTTTTATCGAAATGACCTCTTTTCGTGGCATCACTGGGACATCTTCAAAAATAATCGACTGAAGTCTTGATGCATTTTATTCATTAATACATATTTTTTATACAGTAATCTTATAAATATGTAATAGTTCAAGTTTTATTCACCTCCCCCCTTTTAGGCGTATTTTTATCCCAAAATAAGTGATTTTTTCTTGAAATGTTTGTTGCATTTTGTTTCAGATGTCCTTGGCTGCACTTATCCCAGTGACTATTCGGTACCTCTTTTTGAGACCTCTACTGCAACGCCCTGTATAATAATAATAATTTGTAAAAAACCAAATAGTTTTTTCAATCTTGAAAACTAATAAATTTCCTGAAAAAACTATAGAAAACTTATAATTTTCTCGTTCAAAAAATAAGAACATCCCCTTAAGATTATGAAGTTGGAAAAGTGCAAATAGCATTTTCTCGAAATCTAATTGATCGCGATTGTTTTTTCCACACTGATCCAGAGCGTGAGCCTCAAATGAAAAAAACATAGGTAGTAGGTCTTTCTATTTTCCTATAAACCTCCTAAAATTACCTCTATCCCAGACGAAGTTTTTATACATATGTATGTATTTCAATAAATTATAATAGATTTCGAGCTTTTAAGTTTTGGGTGACAGTTAACGCTCCAAGCAAGCAAGAGCAAATTTAACATTATTGAAATTATATAGAACCTAGAACAAATGGAAAAAAGGACGTTTGTGCACCAAAAGGAGGAGCACTGTCACGACATTTTAGTGGTTGTGAACCGGGTTTACGAGAATTTCCGTGAACATCTAACTTCTGAAGTTGTAAAACAAGCAGGCATTATAGACAACGTTTGGGAACTCAACCAACGTTATCTGCTCCTCCGCCACACCGTCCCGTCTTTGAACACCAACCCTCAACTAATTACAAACCTTTTCGAGCAGGAGTTCTTGTACAAAATAAATGAGTGCTTAAAGGAAATTAGAACACCGAATGCTACGTTCGTTAATCAAATGGAAAATTTTGGAATTTGAGACCGCTCTGAAAAAAGTAGATCCACGTTGCGGAAGCCCTTTTGTTGATGGGTACAGTAATCGCAGTTATATTTATTTTTAGTCATATGAAAATTAATAAATAAAAATACATTTTTTTTAAAAACAAGCTTTTCTCATATGAACTAAAAACAATAAAATACAATTTTTTTCTCAGCCACCTGTATATGACGATAAGTAGAAGCTTGGGGCGCTCAGGTATGAATGTTTAAGATATAATATGCTCCTAGATATGTACATATGTATATCTTAAAATTTAATCACAATACAAGCTTTTACTTATCGTCATATACATACAGGTGGCTGAGAAAAAATTTATTTTATTATTTTTAGTTCATATGATAAAAGCTTGTTTTAAAAAAAATTGTTTATTTATTATTTTATTATTTCTATTTTTGAAAAAATTGCTCCCTGAATGCTCCTTAATCAAGCGCCCCTTAGGACCGTAGCTCGAAACATGGGGCAGGTTGAAGAATTTTGCCAACATATTTTTTGGCCTTGAACGTAAGAATTGTAGGTTCTTTGGTTTAGAATGAAAAGCATGCTTAATTAATAAATTAATAAAATTGATAATTATTTCAACGTATGGTATATATGAGACAACTTTTACTTTAACCAGTGGTCCGGTAATATGCACCCCTCTTATAGATGTGAGCTAGATTCTGCTTAAATGAGTAGAAGTACCCTATAAATAAAATCGTTGATCCCAAGCAAAATTTGAAGAAAGCATTATCGGTCTTCAATCTGTCAAGATTTCTACTGATTGATTATATGTATCAGATCTGTCGGTTAAATAAAAGACGTTTTATCAGTTTATGTCAGCAGTATGAATTTTAGCGGCACCGCTTCTTGAAATGTGTTAAGATTATACAGATTAGTGCAGTAATAACACCATAATTTATTCGCGGATCATGAAATCGTTAAACGGGTTTTTTGCTTTTGATTTCAATAAAATTCGATAATACTCTAAACAGATTATACGATTTTTAGAATTTCGTGTATTTCAGAAAAATCTTATCATTTTTGAATTTTTTTTTTAAATTTCAGACGAATATTTCATCAAACCTACCTATTATTTGACTTCAATATGATAGTTCTCAAGTATCCCGACTTATAGTAATTACCAGTGTATCCAACTTATGTTGCTTACTTCATATAAATCAAGTATTTATAGCTACATATTTTAATTGCCGCTATGAAATTTCCAAGTAATCTGAAGAATATTCCTGCAAATATGTATGTCCTAAAGATTTTTCAGCGCCCTCTACAGAGTACAAAGCATTCCCCACAAAAACTTCTACTTTTTAGCGAAAGTTTCTTAGAACGTTTATGGTTTTGTTTATATTTAGGTTTGCATTTCTTATAACCTAAAACCTTACCGAACAGAGAAAAACCCATTCGAATCCGATCAATGGTTTTGGAGACGAAGAGTAATAACGAGAAAAGCAACTCCATTTATAAGTAATAGAAGGAGCTATTATACGTACTTCAAATGTAAACAAATTTCTGTGTTTTGAGACCTAAAAATAAATTCAGACTCTAAGTCCACGATTTATTTGTCGTGATTAGAATTTTTTGTGCAACTTTACTCAGTAGGTATATGTATGATCGAAATGTTTACTTTTATTATGTAATGTAATGAATGTAAGGAACACCATTCGACCGAATTACACCTTTAGCAACAGGTAAAAGAACAAAGCGTAATATTAATTCACTTTAAAGTAAGTGAAACTAATCTGGGCAGATCACAATTGTCTAAGATTTCATTTTTACTTTGATGTTCTGTTAAGCTCATTCTCGGATTACTATGGAACACATAATCGAGCATGAGGTTGTTCGTCTCATTAAGAGGTGCTTACTATGCAATCCGCATTACATACCGCTGAATAGATTTATCTAGATGTTTATGGACACATGGCGTTAGAAAGACATACATATGTAAATGTACATATGTATTTTCTAAAGGTTACGAAAGAATGCAATAACGACAAAAATACAACAATCATTAAATTCAGAGATTTCGAAATGAGATAACTTTTAATTTTCAATAATATGTAGTTTTCTTTTAAATAAAGAAGATTATATTTTCTGGCCCATTTTTGAAGGTGATGTAACAAATATCGTCCAATTTTTTTGCACAATACACAGTATTAGTAAGCTTCCATACAAAAAGGCCCATTCTTTCTTTTGCAAAGGAAGGCCAAAAGAAGGCACCTACAACCGGTTCGCGATTTTTAGTTTTTTTTTAACAACTTTAAAGGCGATTTTCACGGAAATTTTGCAAATCGGAGCGAATTTCCTTTCCCTAAATTAAATTATTTACAGCAAGGTTGCAGCAATATTGTATTTTAAGCCAATCAGGATTTTTTCAGCCTTTATAAATTTGTTAGTGATCGCGTGTAGGACTCCTAAATTTCAAAAGATTCACTAAGGAATATAAATGAGTTAATTATTCCCTTCGAATATTATAAGAGCATGCGATTATTTCTAAGCTTATAACGTATTTAAATCTCGCAAGAACGATGAGAGACACGAATAAGCATTCTCAAGGATAATTACCATGGAAATTGGTAAGTTCGGTTCCTTCTATAATACTATACCTTTTAATATGATGGCTTGCGCTATTTCAATCGCAAAAACATTGCTCAACAACCTAAGACAACAGCACTTTTATTCAATCGTCTACTAGGCAAGAATCAATATTCAAGGACTTTTTTATTAATTATGTCAATCAACCGATATTAAGCCCCAAACGGGAGTTGCCCTAACAATTACTTGGTTCTTTAAACTTAATTTATTTGAAATTTGAATTAATAAAGCTAGCAAACAAGAATGCCGAAATGTTGTTCATCTTGTCGCCTAAACATTGAAGTATTGCTCTAATAAATCAGGGGATAATCGTTTTCAAATAATGAAAATGTCTTAAGATTCAGGGCATGGAAATGGTTCAAATCAAATTGTTTCCGGTGTATCGGACGAACGAAGTGAGACAATGGAAATTTTCGCAGCAAACAATGAACTGTGGGAGTTTTTTTCCTGATTTCATGTTTAATGTCCCGTTTGTGCCCATTGACAATCGAAGTTGCTTATGGCATGCATTAAAGCAATGCAATGGGAGTGCAAGTATGAGTAAATAAAAAAAAGGATGAGTGTAAGAATTCTGCCGTTTTCTTCTATTCATTTAAAGAAAATTAATTCGCTCCAAGTTCTACTAAGGGTGATTATTCATTTCAGGTCAACCTAAAAAAAATAGCTTACCGCCCCTTGTCCACAGAGGCTTTATTACAATTAAAACCACACCCTGTGTTTAATGAGTGAGCTGTTACTGCACCCTGCTGCTCAGCGCACCCACCCAAAAGAACGCATGAAAATTTCATGCTGGTCTTAGTAAGTAAAGTTGTTATTTTTTACCGCCGTACTTCTATTTTGGACAAACATAAAGAGCTCGGCGAACTTCTTGAATATTGATTAACTTTATAAATGGATATTCATATTCATAGCTCTAATCCTGACTATCATGACTATACAATTCCAGCATCGGGCGAAATGCCGAAAAGTAATCGAATGGGTGATTTTTTAATTCATTTTTTAAATTCATAGTCAAGCAGCTATAAGCAGATATAAGAACTTAACTTGAAAATGTGAACTTTTATTTTGAAACTCAAATCCATTTTTTAACAAGATCCAGTTATCTGCAAACACAAAATATTGACTTACATAAATACTGCACTTTCAGAGTAAACGACTTAATTGAGAAGTTCTAAAAAGTCTTATAAAAGTTATCTTACATGTGCTGACCAATTTCCATCCTATGATTTTACTTGATATTTTAATTTGGGGCGAAAAATAAAGTGATACAAAACAGAAAAAATTAAGTTTAAAAATCCGTGATTTTCATGAAGACTTATAGAAAAGTTAATTTGGTATTAAGTGTCTAAAGTGCGTACTTAATGTTAAATACAATTTATGCGAACGACAAATTCATAACCCCGCAAATAAAAAAGGTTCTGATCCGTAAGTGCAACTTAAACGCTCTTGTGTAAAATTATGCACTCAACTCAACTACAATTAAAAAATTTCGTAGAGCCTTAAATTTTCGAGCTTTGACCTATATTTATTTTTATATTTATGAAGAAATACAGGATAACTTTTTTATAGCGTCATGTTACACCATGTAAATTGCGCCTATTTTTATTTATTAATTTTTTATATTTCCTCGATTTTTATATAATTTACATTGTTTTAAAGGGAGGGAGCAAATCACAGGCAAATAATGTAGTTTTTTTGACAAAAAGTGTGAAATTCCTTCCTATCAAAAATACTCGGTTTAGTTACCATTTGACTGGGCTAAATTGCATGGCAACGGTAGCTGTTCGATGATTTACATATGTAAGTTGGAAATAAACAAAAGTGAGAATTAATACAATACGTCATCGCCTATAAAAGAACTGATTGTAAATCTTCTTTATGATTTGTTTATCTCGCATTGATAAAAGTTCAAAAACAAGAACTTATCAGTATGATGATTATATTTCTCCAATATATGTATGTATGTATGAAGGTTCTTTATCCGATATTTAGTTATTCAACTTATAGCAGCTTCCTAAACAGGTACCACAAAAAACATTAAATAAAATCAGAATAACACTGAATAATGCAAACTGTATGGAGAGCAGAACTGTGACCACTGGAAAAGCCTTGGAATATAAGAAGAGAATAAATAGTTTAACAAACAAAACTCATAACATATTTTCTTCAATTTCAATCGGAGCAGAGATATCAGAAATTCGCGGACAAGCAAAATTGTATTTATTTTTACTCTATAGAAAATTGATTTTTCCAAGCCTTATCGTGTTTTTTACCCACTTGTCCCAGTCAGAGCTCAGTCAGGACAGGACCAGCAGACGGAAAATTTTTTAATTTCGGACAGAAATATGTTGAGAACACAATTTATTTAACGAAGAGGGTTATCCATATGTATATAAATTTCAATATAGATGACGTAATTTATATTAAACAAAATTTGTATATAAAGCTAATAATTTGTTATTTTAAAGAATTCAACTGCATTGCCGAGAAAGCATTAGTTGAAATTTGAGATTGGTGGCATATTAGTGGTATTCGAATACTAAGTAGCATGATAAATTTCAACAACTATTTCTCGGAAATTAATACTTTCTCATGTCGTAATGAATTTTGTAGAGAAAAATTAACTTGTGATACAACATAACCAGGTTTTTCTACTTTTAGGCTTGAATCTGGCAATTCTAAGGTCGGTATAGTATAGTCTGAAGTCTGATTTATAAGAAGGGCAACCTTTTTTAGGACCATTGAATCTGCTTAACGGATAATTTCAAGTAAAATATACTAACTAAACTTGTACTAAGAAAACGGAGTTGTAATTTGAAAAAATAGTTCAATTGGAGAAACGAATATGCATTGACAAGAAATTAACTTATTTACTTACTAGAATAAGGTAGTAAATATTTGATCAAGGCAAGTGGAAAACTTATACAATTAACAAAATCGTATTAAACTGTTCTAACCTTTAAATTATGAATATTTAAATTAATTTTGTTATCAGGATAATTCTAATTGATTCAATCAAATTGAATTTTTTTGCGCATAACTAGTAGCGTCACCCATCAATATTATGTCGCTATTCGTTTACAGTTGTTTGCGTTATATGTAAATCTTAACTAATATTCACCATTTAAAAAAAATTACCATCTGCAAAAGCAATTGAGCATTATATCTAAACAATTTTGTAGGTATTCGAACCTGTTCTGTCTTCAATTTTAACCAAACCAAAACCTTTTTCGATATGGGTGAAAGATGGGGAATTTGTGATTGTGACCACTCCATATCGTTAATAATTTGTCTTGCTAAGTAATCTTTAACCTTTTAACTGCATATATTTGCGAGTTGTTCTACTGAAGCACAATAGAATGTAACTAATCATCGAAAATAGCTTTTGCCTCTAAAATAACAACATAGAAAGACCAGCATCCCCAAAACAAAACACCTGTCTCTAAACCTTTAAGTACTGGTAAAACGCATTTGTAAGACAAACGTTCACCTCTGTTTCTCCAAACATGAATATTCCCATAGCTGCACTTTAGTCGTATCATAGATTCACCGATCCATTACATTCGCTACCAGAAGACTAAAGGTTTTAAAACGTTCTCCGAGTCAAACTGTAAGCTGTTTTTTAATATTAACCTTGCTAAAGTAAAGTAAAGTAAAGTAAGTAACTTGCACGGTCTTTTGTATACATTTGTCTGATGCGTGAAAGCGATCTCGTATTGTTTTTAACGAAGGGACAAATTTTCTTCAGAAACAACTTCTGTGGAATCTCTGGTGCGGAAATAAATAGGTCTGATAAAACTAGATTGTTTGCCTTGTTGTTTATTATTTTGGAGCGTTCTGAACGTTTAAGTTTGATAAAACATCCTTCTTCTTGCTAGATCTGGTGATTTTATATAATTTATACATGTACATATATGTACATATGTATGTCACATATGTGCATATCATAAAAGACAATATTCATATGCAAGTAACTTTGTTGTTCTTGGTCATTTTGGATTCTGTGAGGGCTCATTTGAAAGCTTAAAGGGTGAACTTAAAGATGTCTTTGATCCAATATCCTTTTAACTGGAAATGTCGTCGGGGCAACCGGAAGTTCAAAATCAATTTTCCGCCAATCAACACGGAATTCATGCCCGGAAATAACTAGGGGAAATTAGCCCTTTTTTCAAACCACCATAACTTCTTTCCCTCTCATCGGATGAAGACCTAGCCCGGACAAAAATTGTTGTAAGACTTTACGAATCCATCATAGAAAACTCAACACGGACGATACATAATTTCAAACAAGTCGCTTTTTTATTTTTTTAAATGGCCTTACAGCTTTAGACATCCAAGTGTCTTTTATCATTTTGCAAAATGCTTTGAAGGAAAAGGGGTATCACAATGAAATGTATAGTGGAAACAGTTACATAGCAATAACAGATTTTAACAATATAAAACTTGAAAAAGTTCCCATACCTACTTAAGTACTATGCGTGTTTTTAATTACATAGATAAGTTACTATGCATATAAATTGTACCTGGCCGTAATACTAACAAGGTGACAATTATTTTGTAGAATGCAATTTAGAATTTGAAGGACTTGATAGGGAAGTTTAATTCTAGTTAACGTTTTGATAGATAAGTGGCATAGAATACATTTCTATTATTGTATTGTATAAATGGCATTGTGTCTGATTTACATATTGCAATTGAAAGGCTGGCACAATTTTTGATCTTACTTATAAAAATTGTATGACATAAAATCAGAAAAATTCATTCTTCGGCATTGGAACACTCTTATTAGATTGTCTTATAAGACGGGTAATTTCTGATAGATTGATTAACAGATGACTATAGATAGCACTATGCTCTACGAGTCTGCGTTTCATTGAACATATGTTAAGCGGAATAGAACACAACTGTTGTATTGTATTGTAGTGATAATTTATGCCAAGGTGCCGATTTTTGGCACAAAATCCGCCAGACGTGCATATGTACATATAAAATGAACTGGCATCGCAGTGGTAATATTTAAAAAAAATACCATATTTACGCTGTATAGTTAGTACCTATGAAAGTACATACATCAATTTTATCTTGATAAAAGTGTACCATTGCTTCGAGAAAAAATACAAGTAATTTGTCCGTACGGACTACGGTTCCGGCTATGAAATTTGCCATGCTGTCTTTTAGATCCACTTGATTGGTTTGAGAAAATGCGGAGATATTTTGAAGTATTGGAAGTTTTCGAAGCACAAATGAGTTCCTCTCGCACAGCAAAGCAGAAATTAAAAATCAATAACGGGATCTAGGAATGTCAGCTGTATGACATGCGACAGCCTCCCTCCTGCTGTAGTTTGCAAATCCGTAAATTCACAGCTCCGGAATGGAAAAACCTCAGGCTCAGCGGTCATTTCACCTAAGAAGTCGATTTACAGCGTTGTATCAAAGGGAGCACTTTCTCACCATTCACCTTCGAGCAATTAAAACGGGTTCTTATCAGACACGACAATGAACAGCGCCGCGGCACACTCACCTTTTCCTCCGATCCGAAAGCTTTACTTTATTACACACAATTAACCGGAGCAGCAAATGTCTTTTGTGGCTTGAGTTTGCACTAATTCGCAAGACTATCGGCACAAAATACAAATCACGACACAGAACATTTTCACTTTGTTAAAAATCACTACCGGTTGCGATTAACATCAAATAAATCAGTGAATGCGTCTTCCAAATTACATAAAACGCTAAATATGCTCCGCATCTGTTTACTTTGCGTTAGGAAATCTGTAAATTAGCCTAAGACGTCGCAACATTTATAGTATATTTAACACATTTAACAACATCGCGAGACTTCTCCGAGAAACGACTGAAATTCGATAGTCAGCTACAAAATACATCTAAGAAAACGACACAAAATGCAATTCCTTTACTTCTTTATGTTGCCTTCAGTGGCTACTGTCATCAGAACCAATGAACTACATTTATGTGGAAAACATTATACCGCCATCTGTTGCAGAGTATTTAAAACAGGGTTATAAACAAAACCAACTTTTACTGATAAAATAATTTAAATTACTAGCACTAACATTAAGTAATGGAACATCTAATTTGCCGACTCAAATGGCTGCCCTTTTTTACAGTTCTCGCCTAAGGCACACGTTCAAATTCATACATCTGTTTATTTCATTCGCATTAGGCGATAAATAGGCGCCATTAAAAATGACCAATTTAAGAATTGTATTATTTTTAATTGTATTTTCGTGGAAGGTAAAACTTTTTTATCATATGTAGCTTCATTGAGAAAATTAATACTCTAGCATTCACGTTCGGGAACATATTTAATTAAATTTCCTTAATAATAGCCTTAAATCTCAAATAATTTGGAGAAATTTTTTGAAACAGCGAATTGCTCACTTTAGTACAATTTCTTCTTCTTAACAAAAGTAAAACGTGAAATTCGAGAGTTTTATCTTCATGGTCATAAGAAGGATACGTTTTCTTAAAAAAATCAATATTGTAGGTACATACATATGTACATAGGTACTGCGGATGTATCCACAGCATCAGCTTTCAGTTTTTAATATGTATATACACGATTTTTATATAATTTTGTAAATATTTCTACCTGGTAAAACATAAAGTTTCAAAATACGTCTAATCTAACTACTTCCTTGACTATATTAAATGGTCAAATAACTCTAATCTCGACGGGATTTTATTAATTTGGGTAGCACACCATATTTAGCTGCATTTCTTCTAAGCTAACGAATTGTGTTGGTTTAATTTTAAGCCAAATTTCTTTAAACGCTATCGCTAAGTCAAGTTTCATGCATACCAGTTAGGTATGCGGATTTACAAAGCCATACAGTGCCAAGGAGATTGGACGATCCGATAGAGAGTAGTAAGGGATTTCTAAAATCTAGAAATTTCGCTTAAAATTGTTTTCATCTTACCTCATCTATAATAATTATCAGCGTTAATTTCTTAGAAAATTTAGTATTAACCATGTAATTTTGATAACCTTTCCAGTTATTCAAAGGTCAAGAGTGTCTCATTGAAATGATGGTAAATAGTAAAAAATTAAGCAATAAATGTTTTTGGAACTGAACACATTTCAATTTCGCGAAATATTACCGGACATCAACGAAAATTCTCTCATTTGAGCACGAAATGGTTAACTGTTAAGGCATTTTGTAAAGTTCAGGAATATTTCGTATATTTAGTAAAACAAGTGACACAATTAATATAAATTACATATATATATTTGGGATGTACTTATAATACTCATATTTAATTATATTTACACTATTTAGGTTTTTTATGTCTATTAACGGCTTCAATAGGTGGAGCGCGAATTTCACAGTCTGCTTGGTCTGTCTTTATAAAGAATGTGCGAGTTATTTTATATTTATCTAAGACACCATAAGCTCTTTGAAGAACAGGTCCTGGAGGAACTCGTTCTCTTGTAAGAACCCAAATAGATTCTAGGGGATATAAAATTATAACTACTTTAAACCCTAAACATTATGCATTAATCTTACCCGTGTGCCCCACAGGTCCAATGCCATTACAAGAATATACAATTGCAAATGTGTCATAATCAGTATCCAAAATATTTAATGTTGTATCATAATTGATAGGCAGTGAAGTGTACCTTACGTTGTAAGTTGCTTCACCAGATTTTCCTGTTAATTTCATTATTCCAGAAATTTTTCGTTGGACTCCTGTGCTGTAAAATATTAATTTTATTGTAAATGTTTGATTTCAATGTTAATATGTATAAAAGCATTACAAGCGGTTTGTTATAAAATTGTCAACCCAAATTTTTCCATCAGGCCGTCTTTGATAATCGACAGAGACACATTTCGAAGCTAATTCGGTAACCGTAAAGAGTCTCTCTATTTCATACCATGTCCCAAGAAATTTATCTCTATTGAACTTAGGCATCGCGTCATATTCAGGGCAACCTCCGAAAGAAGGAATTTGCGCTGTTACTCCTATGAAAAAGCTTAAAAATGCAAGAAATGACTTTGTGGATGCCATTGTAGAATCCTTTAGAAAACTGAAAAAAATAAAAAAGAATTTTATTTTTTTTCTTCTTTTGCAATAGGTAGGTACACTATTATAAACCTACAAAGCATTTAACTACATTAAGAGCCAGTACACTTTTCAATTCATTTCTTGAACATAATTCAATTATTTGTCAACCGTTATTTTTTGGAATAACAACTTTTCTCTTCGATGATGGTAATCGTTGTGTGGCCTGCGTGAAGTCATGGAGTGTGTTAAAGGAACTGATTTATTGAGAACTACAGTTTGTATACAATCTTAAATCGAATGGTCTTAATTCTAAGAGTTGTGAATATACATAGATACTAATGAGCCATTGATTATGAAATTGGTATACGTCCCCTTTTTACATATCATCCCAACAACTTCTCCAGCTAAATCCTTACGTGCATTTTTCCAAAAAGTGGTCTTATACCACTTTCAAAACGACTCATATGTGCCGTATTTAAAAACTCATATTCAAATTCATTTTCAGGTTAAGGCGATATTAACTGAAGGATTTTTATTATTTCAACAATGAATTTTAAAATTTTAATATTTCAACCAGTTTTCTCATTTTTAATATGTTTCTCTCTTTACAGTGTCCACTGCAAGTCACTTCTTCGGAAGCCGGAAATAGGACAGCGATCATGCACTTGGCGTTGGCGCATAAATTCTACATTTCATAGAACAATAAACAATAACAGCAACAGCAGTGTGATCAGCGGCAGTAAAACGAAAATTACTGAGCATATTGTATACATAGTAGCATTAGTAGGTAGGAAGAGAGGCGACGAAACAGATGGGAAGCGTACAGCGAGTGTAAAAAACGTATTAAAAACTGTATTTAGACGGAGCAAAAATATATGCAACTGCACTAAAAAACAAGACTCAATGGAGCTTATTTAAGGATCCATCCCACTTGACCCTATTTTTCCTCCAATTTTTTTTTTCGATAAGGAATTTTTTCGCGTTTTACAAATCTATTGATGACTCTCGATTTCCCTTTTACAAATTGCCTATTTACTGAAGATTACGGTGGAAAAATAGTGCTTTGGTAAACTTTGCCGATGGAAAAATAAAAACTATTGGCAAAACTGTCCATTGGAAAATTTCTATAAAATGTATGTATACTTAACTTGAAAAAAACATACCTATTAGTTTTTTACAGGCTCAAATTTTGTTGAAAGATTTTTTTATAGGGGAGTCAAAAAACACTTGATGTTCCAAATATACGATAGTCGTCAGTCAATAGCCTGATGATGCCCTTGTAAGGCGAAACGCATCGCTCTTTTACAATTTAAATAAAGTATATTTGGAACATCAATTGTTTTTGGACTCCCCTATAAAAATGTTAAAGTTCCAACAAGTGCCATCAAAAAATTCTATAAATTCGTTGAAAGCAAAGAAAACCAAATCAAATACATGAGGGACTTGACTAACAAAAACCATCAGATTAGTATAAGCTCAAGCAGCGTTGCCGCATGTGCACGTGACTGTATCATCAATTGATTCTTTTTAATAAACAAAACCACAGCACATCATGCAACATGCTAAACAGTCGTTGAAGCATCTGAAGTAAAGAAATCTTTATAACAACCATGCAAACATCGACCGCGACCTTTTAAGATAGCTATCATCATGCAGAGCTATCTAGTTATTACGAGAAGGTTAATCAAACAGAAGACCTAAGATTAAGAAGCACGAACGTCGAATTTCCATTTGAGAAGTGTATTTTTACCAATATTAAATATTATTAGTAGCAGTATATGTATATTGTTCTGCTATGTTATGGGATCAAGAAGAATATAGATATTCTTAAGCTGTGAGGGTAAGTCCTTAATACGAATTTCGGCTTAAGAAATAGCCGACTCTATACTGCATACATATCAGTATTGCTAGTGAAAAAATACAATATCCGCACTTTCTCGGCATATGCAACAAATGCATATTGAGCAAAGGTAGACGGTTCTTAGGGAGCGAAATTGAGTCGGTCCAAGCGAGATCCTCCACACGTTGAGCGCGGCGCTCAACTTTCGGTTCAAAGATCGCGCCACTGCGTGCCGCCTAAGTGGAAAGCAGAGTTAAGTCGGTTATGCATGCGGCTCAACGTGTTAAGGAAAATCTGACAAATTTTCGTTGAACTGATTCAATATTATTAATTTGGACTTGGCAGGCGGCGGATTTGGCACGCAAACTCAAGAATTACTTATATGCACCTACAAAAATATACTTCCTTATATTGTAAATAATAATAGTAAGATTATTTGATGTTACAATACTAGCGATATTTTTATTAATTTAAATCGCAACTATCCTGACGAAACACACAAAAAGTGTTACAGAAGTGCTTTTTTCATACATACTCGTACAAGCGGAGCGATGTCTTTGTGCGCCACTTCCTATGTTCAAAATATTCGACCGAGACATTTTGTTATGAATTAATTGACACATTTTTAAAATTTTGTATTCATTGGAAATGTTACAAATTATTATTAAAGACGTTCAAAAGTATCATCATTTCATTATTTTTTTTCTTTTAAATTAAAGATTTCACTAACGTCTCGTACATAAATATTTAACGTATACCGTCACGTACATAAATATTTAACGAAAATGAATTATACAAACTCATTATTTAATTTCAATAATTTCGTTACACGATTATTTTGCCTTATTTTTACAAACATAAAAAAAAAAAAAAAATTAAGTTAAATTATTTTATTACGGAAGATTTTAAAAATTCATCATTAATCATTTCACTGATTGGTCATTTTGAGAAATTTTTTTTAACTTGAGACATTATATTATAAAAGCTTAGGTTCCTGTACAATTTTCAAAATTATCGAGAAGCATGGAAATATTTTTTTATTTTTTTTTATTTTATGATCAAAATACAACTTTGTCTCGCTCGAACGTAAAATTCTCACTTTCGATAGAGATTTTGCTAGCTTGCACTAATATTAGAAAGGTGATTAATTTATACATGAAAGAATAATTCAAAAAGATCATGTTACATAAAAAAATATCGAAAAAAGCCCACTCAAAAAAAGATAAATTATATATAATTGTAAAGTCCTTTCGGCGAAACACTTGCGAAAATATATAAAAAAAAAATCATTAACTCAAAAACTACAATATATACTGTTGTAAATAGATAAATATACCAATGACAGACATATAATAAAATAATTTTTCAATCAGCAATATTAATTTTTAATTTGATGTCTGAGCGGATGCATTTTTTAATTAAATATATTAAAAGAATAAACAAACTGAAAACTATATACTCGTATTAATGCATAAGTACAAAAAGAAAGATTCTTTTTAAGCATAAAAGTTCGAATAACAAACCGTGCAATTTTAATTTTGAAAACGTATATGTTGAGAATTTATTAGGTATATTCATGTGTACAAGTTTAATACTTTTAGAGTGTTTTTAATGAATAACTCGTAAAGGAATTAACGAATATCGGCATTCAATTTTCTGCAATTTCGAAATTTTTCGAATAACGTATATGAACAGGAAACACACTTTCTGATTGTATATAAAAGTGTTTGCTAAGTAAGAGATTCATATATTTCATAAATTATACCACACTACGTAATTAATTAAACACATTTTTTTAAAACTAAAAACATTAATTTTATTATTAGAACGCATCTATGCGAAATACAAAAAAGCTTTTGCAGCTGTTTGCACTTATTTTTTTAAATAAATTTAAATAACTTAGTTATCACTTGTTTAAATTTATACATATTGAGGATGTTTACACTATAACCTATTACGTATATGTATGTATTTTAATACACTGTATTATTCACCTTTTAGAATATTTTATTTAAATTTTATATCCGAAGTTGACTTCGATGCTCTGCCAATGTGCATCGAAAAACGAGCAACTAACTTATTTATATGACCCGGATAGCAGCTGTAAGCATTTTTGGTTTTGTTATTCCCCTTCTTCTACAAGCATCTATCTCCGGAGAAACTATTGGTAAAAGTCAGCTTTAGCGCTTGAAAATCACGCACCGAATGATTTTCTTTCTTTGTAGACATATGAAATGAATGTATGCATATTACATATATACCTACTGAGTTTACTTGGGTTCCACTTATTAGAATTAGATCGAATAAGTGCATTTCTTCATGTTCAAGTTCGTGGTTAATGCAGAGGAAACACGAATTGTGTGGCAAATATTTAAGTAAGAAAAGTGCAAAGCGAAGGTGTGTAGCCGGGATGCAGAAAGAAATCTTTCCTTTCATAAATTACTGTCTGAACACTGGCATGCTTTGAATTTTAATTGCCAAATTTAAAAGCAAAACCACATACCATTCTTGCTTTGCTTTTTGAAAAGCTATGGTTTTTAAAACTATATACGAATGTTGTAGTCAAATAATGCATTGAAATCAGTATTAACCAGGGATCGTATTATAAATAACGATTAAGCTTCACATTTTCATTTAAAAAATCATATACATAGTATTGCACATTGTGTTAAAGCATCAACTTTACACCTACATATGTACAACTAATTGGAGACTTTTTTCATTACTAATTGTATCGAAAATGTTGTAATTTTTACAAAAAAATTATATCAGAGCAATTATATTTGATAACTTAAAAATCCAAAGTAAACGATTAAGCTATATAACTTATTCTTATATGTAGTGATTTCAGTTGCCTCTATAAATGCTCATTCAAGTTTCTAATTTTGTGGTATCATCCAACAGCTACGAAATTTTTCATATATACATTTTTGGTCATGAATAAATATTATGAAGTGATTTCACAATTAATAATCAAATAATAATTTTTCTTTTCCTGATTAAGAATATTAGCATGATATAAATCATCAAGTGATTCCTTTTTATTTTTCGATCACTCGATAATGATTAGGAATTAATTTTTACTTACAACAACAAATAAAATAATTTTTACTTTTCAATTGTTCGAAAAACGCTCATTTAATTATTTTCCTTTTTTTAAGGGAAAGTCGTTTCTTATTATTAGTTATAATAATTAATTATTATTTGATCGTTGTCAACCAAACGAAAAATAAAAATCACTTGATAATCGTTATCGGGCGATCGAAAAATAAAATTTGGTTGATAACTGTTATCGAGCAATCAAAAAATGTTATCGAGGGATCGAACAGTAAAAATTATTTGAGTGAGAATTACAATACAATACCTAACATAGAGTTTCTAAATTTTCCGTCTAGCATAACTAGAAAGTAATATATTTGGAAAAAATTATTTCCATAATTTTCAAGACGGTGACGAAAGCCTCAGGTCTGGAACTACAAAAATTAGGGCTTTTCTAACATCGGCTACAGATCTCTGTTAAATCTGATATCTTTAATGCAAGGTTAAGTTACACTTTGAGTAAACTACTGCAATAATGCGACGTGGGAATAAAATTGCAGTTATACGCACGTGCCAAAACTTACATACAATAATAAATTAAAAGTTAAAATAAATACATTAGTCGTAGCTCAATTTTCGTGCAATTTTTTATAAATAAAAAGGGTACAATACATATGGATATTAAAGTATTAATTGGACAAGACGGCCGAATACTACTACTACTTGATCAACTCAAAAGAATCAAAACAACAACAACAATAGAAACAAATAAACTAAATACATAGTTACATTTCGATTTCGCTTTATACTGTTGATTAATTACATTTGTTAACAATTGTGTTGAAGTTCAATGAAGTTGTACGCAATTCGCGCGTCACTGAAATATAAATTCCTGCATCAACGAACACTCCTTGTTCCGGTTCCAGTCTTCTTTACACAATAAGGAAACAAGGCAAACGTTGCAAAGTTTGAAGTTTGATTTAAATAAAATAAATCCGTAATAATATCATCCAACGAAGTTTTCAATTGTCCTATAGCTCGGTCCTGCCCACCACTAGATTCAACAAATTGAATCAATAATCAGATTTTTTTCATCTATTAATTTTCGTATAATTGTAAAAACCGCAATAATGCACTTAAGTATTGCTTGTGTTCTCTTTTTTAAATTAAATATTGAAAATATAACGTCAAATTAATTCTGGTTGGAAGTGCAGAAGAGCAGACGTGAGATCTTCTACAGCTTTATGATTTCTAATTTTAGGTGACCTGCATGAAAGCTTTAAAAATAAACGAAAAAATTAAATAAACACAGTAATAATAATAGTGTAAGCATTTTAGTAATCACCAAGGCTTCATTGAAGACAATTCGTAATATTTTACTGTTATAGTTTAAATAGTCCATTTTCACTCATGCTTTTTTAATTAGCATGGAGTATTGTCGTCAGATCGGAAAATCATAATAAAAAATATTTTTGTAGAAATAATAGGAGTACAACATTCTTGAAATTTTATTTAGCGTGAAAGTGATGACGAGAGAAGCTTTTTCATTTTGAGAGAAAAAGCTAAAAATAGTGAGAGTATATATATATTGTACTAATAAATTGTTATTAAAAATTAAAAAACAAGGGGTGTTGAAGTTATTATAAATTATGTTTGGCGCAATTAAGAAAAGGTTTAAACCATCAAAGGAGGCTGAGAAACAAGAAAAAAAGAGCACACGTCGAAGATCCTGGATTGATTTAATATCTCCCAATGCAGTAACTGAAGAATCCCTCGAGGTATGGCGTGGACTTCCTATGAAAATAAGACAAGATCCAAGTTTGGTTTCATTTCAAATAGAACATGAAAGATTGACCGGTAAGATTCCTTTTCATTTTATTTTTTCTATACTAAGCGTTAAATCACTGGAGTTAACTTGCAGCGAGTTGGGGGAGTTCTCAAAAAATTAGTAAATAAATTCCCTCTCGCAATTAAAATACTTATGTATAGGTATATACATATGTACATATTTTCAAATAAAAAACAATTGTGTGTACTTCACCTAGATAAGTTATTTCGCAATAATTCTCGGACTTGATCACTTCATAATAACTTCCGCTTCACGGCTTGTATGTACATATATACACAGGGTGATACGTAAAGAGGTATTCCAACATACCTATACCAATCGATTCTTTGAAGGCCGACCATAGATTTGAAAAGATCACACTCCTGAAAACACTTTCATATGCCTGATCTCCAATGCACTGCCAAAACAACCACTTATCACCTGCAAAGCCTTATACTACATTTAGAATGAACTAGTTCGGCATATGCGCACACTCGTATAGGACAAAGTGGGTTGAATCTCTAAATAAGTTCAATTGAGTTTAATGGTTGACGAGGTAAACATGAAAAGAAATTGGCGGCGATTTCCAACTTATAGCTTGTATTGTATTCAAAGATGATTTTCACTTAATACGCAAGACATTTTTTTATCATCTCTTCGTACAAAGTACCTACCTTCACACAATTTTTAATAATGACAAGAAGATTATTAAAACAAAAACCCGACTGGACGATCTCAGATTAACTAAAATGGCAGAAAAATGAATAAACGGAATTCAGCACAGACGAAATCTGCAATCTAATGATATTATTACCTTTCATTTGAATGTATCGTACATTTTATGTTTTTTTCAACTATGCTAACAACATTTATTTTGGTTCTATAAAATTTTGTTACTTTGAAAGCTACATACATATTCCCTTTGTAGAAAAATAAATCAGCGGCACATTTAAAAAAGGCATAGTGTTAGCAGTCAAATTTACCATTACGTATTGCAAATTCAGAAAAAACATCAGTAGCAAAAATTGGAAAGTCTTATCATTTGTATTTGATCGATTTTCGATTTTCTAGAGACGATAACCTTTTAATTGTACCATTATTGCATCCAGTGAAAAATATTTAACCCTTTTCACTTCTGTTATTTACAAAAGAAACGATTTATATTTTCAGGTTCACCATTATTGGACGATGAAAAAATACCGCATTTCCCTGAGTGTGCAGTCGATAACGAGCATTTGGAACATGAGTTCATTACAATGAAAGATTTAGATCCTCTTAGCTTCGTGACAAACCAGGAAAAGTGGGTATATAATACTTCTTATTATGATAATTTGATTTCATTTTGAGAACAACATATACTTAGTGATGCCCATCTAGAAGAAGAACACGAGGATCATATTGTCTTCGCAAAAACCCACTGGCTCAAAAAATATGGCAAGGTCAGTTTTTTCGTTATTTTGTGGCTTTTTTGCGCTGTTGCACTTATTTCTACAACGGAGAAAGTTATAAAAGGAACACAAGTGGTTGTTCCACCTTTTGGAGTAAAAAGTACGAAACATTTATCTTAATTTTTTTAATTTCTAAACATTAATTTATTTTCAACAGATTTTTATTTACCTGAAACTCCAAAATCCAATTTTTTTAATATTGAATTAATTGGAGCTTTTTTGGAAAAAGACTTAGACAATGAAACTAAGAATTTTCTTTCAATGCAGATCCAAACTGTTGAACTGGAAATAGCAAATGATTCATCAACAATAATTGAAACACAAGTCCGTTTTTATTCCTTTATTTATAATATATATTTTAATGAACAGTTTAATTACATAGAATGTGTTGCCACCTTGGAAAATACCAATTCAAGAACCTGAATGGTATGAAAGTACTCCACGTACAAAAAAACATTCAAAATTCCTTTTACCCCATAATGAAACTAATCATCTCAATTCTCGAAACTTTAAAATACGTGTCCAATTTAGTACCAACATATCCCATGCTCCGTTTGCTTTCCAAATAAATTACGATCCGTCGCCAATTAACATGACGGTTGGCCCAATTTGCGCAGCCGCAGTTCTCATTACACTTTATTCTTTAATTATTTGGGAGGTGAGATAAATTATTAAATTTATGAACTAAATCTTAATATCTTATGAAATTTCATCTAGATAGTACATCGCACCTTTGTGGCAATTATAACTGCGACAATATCTGTGTCATTATTAGCTTTTTTAGAAAACCGTCCTACAATGGAAGAAATAATGAAGTGGATGGATATTCAACCATTACTTTTGCTCTTTTCAATGATGATCTTAGTAGCAATTTTAACTGAAACTGGTGTTTTTGGTTATCTAGCAGTTTTAGCTTTTGAGGTAAGGAATTGGTATAATTATCTAATATTTATATTTCTTATATGAATATGAATATTATCTTAAAGAAAACTGGTGGAAAAATATGGCCTCTAATTTTTTCTCTGTGCATTATAACTGCGTCTGTGTCAGCGCTTCTGGATAATGTTACGACAGTACTATTGATGACTCCTATAACTATACGGTAAGATATTAGTCTTATCGAAATTAAATGAAATATATGTTAATTTTATAATTTTATAATGTGGTTTTTAATTTTAGAGATACATAGTACATATTTTTTATCTTTGTTAAGATCAGATATAATATAAATATACTATTGTAATTCAAAGAAGACAAGGTCACATATTTTTTTTAATTTTATTTAAAAGGTTGTGTGAAGTTATGGAATTGAATCCAATTCCAATGTTGATGGGCATCATTGTACATGCAAATATTGGTGGAATTCTTACGCCAATAGGAGATCCCCCAAGCCTTATTATATATTCGGACGCTTCCATCGCTCGACACGTGAGAAACTAATTAATTATGTACATTTATATTTTAAGGTTCTTATATATTTCAAACTTTTAGGGCGTAACATTTTTCACTTTTATTGAACACATGGCTCCTGGAGTCGTTTTATCCATTCTACAGAGTTGCATTCATTTACGAATCATATTTCGAGACACCCATGATCTTCGGCTCAAAGAGCCGAAAGCAATTAAAGAACTGAGACGCGAAATTATTGTTTGGCAACGAGCCGCGGATTCTTTACCCTCTTTCACTAAAGATGCCGACTTAGTCCGGGCAACACTTATGAAAAAAGTAAAAATATTAAGGCATAAACTAAAAAAGAAGGAATTAGCTGGACCTGCTTCAACAGAGCTTTATAAAAGGACTTTAGACGAGCTAAAGCAAGCCGTATAAGTTTTGATATAAGATAGTAACATTTTATTTCTAATGAATTTATTTTTCAGTACCCAATTAAAGACAAGCAGCTACTAGGAATGTCAGGATTTGTACTAGTTTTTATTATCACACTATTTTTCGTTCAATCTCTGCCTGACTTTCAAGTGCTTCCATTGGGCTGGGTGGCTCTATTAGGCGTTCTCCTGCTTTTAATTATTTCTGATAGAGATGATATTGAAACATTAATGTCTCGTGTAGAATGGACAACACTGTTATTTTTTGCTGGATTGTTTGTAACTATGGAATCTTTAGCTCGAATGGGTTTAAATGATTGGATAGGTCAACAAACTGAAAATATTATTTTATTTATTGGCCAAGAGTATAGACTAGCTCTGGCAATATTTATAATTACTTGGGTGTCAGCCCTAATGTCGGCCTTTGTAGAAACCCTCCCTGTTAGTGCCATGATGGTCAAAGTGGTAGTTTCACTGGCGGAAAGAAACACTTTAGGATTACCAATTACACCTTTAATATGGGCTATAGTATTTGGACCTTGTTTGGGAGGTAAGCTCGATTCTTTAAATACATACATATAATAATACTTCATTTGGTCATATTCCAGGTAATGGAACTTTGTATGGGTCTTCAGCTAACATAGTTTGTGCTGACATAGCTGAGCAACACGGATATGCATTGTCTTTTATGACTTTTTTAAAGTACTCGTAATTCCATTTATATTACGTAGAAGCTTTATTTGTATCTATTTACAGAATTGGTTTTCCGATGATGGTTGGAAGTGTCTTCATAACTACAATATATTTACTAACTGCACATTGCTTATTTAATTGGCAATAAAAGCCATGAAACTAAAGATGTAATATTATGTTTGTTTAGAAATAAAAATATTTATAGTTTATTTTGATATAGTATTTTAGTTAACCAGACATATTTATTATAATACAATATTTATCTTAAATAAAATAAAAAATGCTGAGAAAAAATTGAAATAATTATAATATATGTATGGTAATATAGAAAAAGGTGAAGAACTTAAAAGTGTATTAATTAAGAAGTGAAAAGTGCTTCAATTCTGACGATACCTTTAGGAAATGAGGAGATAAAAGTCAACATGAGGAAATGACATAAAAGTTTTTTTTAATAGATATAATAGTTCAACTGATCTAGTTATGCCTTCCCATTTCCCAATTTAATCTCGCAGTCTCTAACCTAACTACTCCGGATACGGTATGCTTTTTCAGTAAAGGCTGCAATTTGCAGCTTGCAATTTAATCGATTGAAATAATGTACATATTTTCCTGCAAAAGCAATCGCAAAACTCTGACTGACAAAATCATCTGGTATTGAAGACACAAGGTAGCTGAAAATTTGAACATTGATCAAAACTGAAGCTGGTAAAATCCTGCTGATATGTTGCCACATTCAGTTCTATTATTTAAAAGCTCAAGCCGGCTTAAAAGCTGCAATATGTTTCAAACACCGAAATGCCCAATTGCTCTAAGCACATTTTCATCCCAGGGCTAGAGATCCTGCAAGGTCTATTGGAAATTTTTAATTTAACCGTCCATAGTCGCAGAATTCCAAATGGATCACACTTTTTTGAAATGATTGCCATTTGCTCTTTGGAACTCAACGAGCAGTATTCAAAGGATCTATGAAAAGAATTAGAACGACACTCTCTGAGGTTCATGGTCAAATTGGATTCATTATATAGGGTAACTACGGAGAGATGTCGGCTTTTTAAGGAACAGAATCTTAACTTTTGTAACACTATTAGAATTACGCAAAGCGTAAAACATATTTTTAATAGCTGTAGTAGGTACTCGTATAAATGGATAGATACATATGTCTAACGCGAGTTAGATTTGTCAATGTACAAACATATGTAGGTACTAATCTAGCTGCCCTTATGATTAAAAAGCCCAATTATGATTCGTTATTTCAATGTCATTATATCTTATTATAATGGATGGAAAGATATACACCATATAAAAAAAATTTCAGTTACAATTTGTTGAATAAACAAACTTAGATTAAAATATGTATAGATATATGTATACTATACTATGCTTTGTTATAAGTTGCTATCATCTTTCCTATTAATTCGTGTGATTAATGCATAATTGGATAATTTCCATTTTCTTCCTTAAAGGAACTATGTGTTGCACTTCTCAATAAAAAGAGAATGCGAGGTTATGCTTTCTTTCGGCATTTTGAAAATGCGGAATAATCTAGCTTTCGTTATGACTGCCATCCGACCTTCATAAAAGCGTTTATTTATGAATGTGAGTATACAAAGAAAATTTTTATATTTAGCTAACATATTCCCCAAAATACATTCTCCTAAGAGCACATTTGACTTCACAAGAGAGGAGATCAAGTTATTTAAAAAAATCAAAATTTAGCTAAAGTTTTCTTTGAACGAAGCACTTGGGCTTAGTTCAAAAAATAGTTGTTTTCGTTTTTCAAATGATATTCTGGCATTTTTTGTGATATTATTGTTGCTATTGCGTCCAAATGAACCCTGAGAACAAGAAAAGCAGCTAAAAATTACCGTAATACATTAGCCAGTTTATATTGAATTCTGCCGTGTGACTATCAGTTCGAAGTCATTTTTCGTGGAGTTTCTGTCTAGTGAGACTGAGAGGTGCTTTGATGACAGCTATTAATAAGCACGTGGTACAAATATAGTCCCGTCGAAAGTAATTTCAGAACTGTATGACCGCGTCCTTGTTTCGCTTTTTTTTTTCTTTTCTTTCTTCCAGTGTTTTGATTATGTGATACATGTTAGATAAGTGATTAAATTTTTGATTCATCATTGAAGTCTGAATTAAGTTTGTTCAGTGAACCACTTCACATATAAACACAGAAAATGCAGAAAAATGATGAACAGGAGGCGCATTGTTCGAAAACTTTTGCTCCAGCAATTTCGTTCTTGGATCCACTTTATGATAATTTCTCAAGACATTTAGATTTGTCCGCGAAGTAAGTTATTTATACTCGTTTAACAAAAATTAGATTTGTTCGCCGATACAGCGATGGTGTGATCGCTGGAGTAAAGTCTATTTCTTCACAGTTTTAAATTATTAATTATATCCTCTAGGAATAGAGAACGTGTAACAAATTTTGCAAAACTTAACATTATTATTTATTTTATATAACATCCTAAAAATATTTATTTTTTTTATTTATGTGTAAACATTCAAATATGTGCGCAATCGTTTTAATTATACGAAATAATGGGCCTTATTTTACTACTTTCCGAAATAGCCACTAGTGGAGTGGCTATAAATCAGTGGGTAAAAATCATGCCATTATGAAAATCATTTGACCAAAAAATCGTATTCTACAAACTCAGTGACTATTGATCAGTGGAAATCGTATAATATAGCCACTGTGGCTATCAGAACTTTATAAAACTTTCACAAAATAATGATGAATTTGTTCATTTAGATTGTTTAATTATCAGGATATAGGGACGGGCAAATACACGTATTTACTTTCTTTTCTCCAAACGACTATAACTACTGAACTTCACGTAAAAAAATCTAAAGGTTCATGATCACAAGCAATGATGGCTAGGACTAGGATATTGTAAATGCAACATATGTATAAAAACCTAACTATGGTGTTCAAAAGCAGCTTCGCAGATAGCCTCAGTCATGGATTATCTAGTTGATCGACGATTACGTTTGGGACAGAATATTTTTTCATTACAAAGATTGCGCAGACAGATCTACCAACATTTGATGTGATACACAAATCCACTAGAGCAAAAATGGATAGTTAATGGAATACCTACTTTTAATTGGGTTGATTTATGGACACTCGTGGATAAACTTACTATTTAGTTCATCAATTTAGAATCTGCATAAATATTTGTTTACAGTGAAGGACTCCTATGAAGCATTTCTTATTTACAGTTTCTAATCTTTATATTATGAATACTTGGGACGTGAAGGAAACATTATTTCAATTTTGTGCCGGCATTACTTACGCTTACCTACATATATTTATTCTATTTTGCACCTAAAAATCTTTTAACATTTTGAAAAGCTGCGCTGGAGTTTTGCACTAAATAGTTAAATCTGAAATTTTTTTGTCCTTTTGGAAAACTGGTGCCTTTTAAACAATATTAGAAAAAGATTAAGTTATTTTCCAGTTTTTAACAATTTCTCTCATTAAATTCTATAGCGTAGATAACCCTCATGAACTTTCAAAAATAACGACTCAAATATCAGTTTTAATGGCTACTAAATAGTGCTGAATAAACCTTCAGTAGATGCCTTTTGAATTTATGAGATTTTGATTGAGATTCTCATGAAATCTTAAGATTTTAAAATCACCTAGTATTATCTTCACGAAATTAGTGTGTAATATTTGTATGTATGTATGTACGTAAGGTAATTTATAATTTGCGAAAGCGGTAATAAAACAAACTGGACCAATTCCAAAATATTGCCTTAAATTAAGAGAAATATTTATTGTACTAAAAGGTACTATAGTACCAGGAAAAGCTTAGGCGTAATTTACACATTACTTCATAAAATGTATGGTTATATTATAAAATATTACAATGCCTTTTACTTAACAGTCTTAAAAACCTATTTAATAAAGCAATCTTCAAATTTCCTGACCGTTGCAAGGAGTTTACTCAGGAGCGTCTGTTGTTTCCTCTCCCACCAAAAAACTTATTTTACTATTATAGGCTAGACCAATTTTAAGGGGAGGTGGGAGTCCAAACAAACATTAAAAGGAGATCATGTAGAATCGCTTGCATACCCTGTTCAGATTTTAACGAAACACCCTGTATGTACATACAATATTTGCATATATGTATATTTCGCGAGAGAGATTCAAGGATTCCACATTTTTTCAATGGGTGTTGGATTACGGTGAGGATTGATCGTTTTCGTCGTATCTGAAATATTTTTTTTCATCTCATTCTTCTGGGCAGTCACAGAAACCAATCCCTTAATTTTAAACTACCCTACCCTTTAAAACCCATCTTTTTGAGACCCGCGTGCTTAAAGTAATCACACATCGGAAAACTTCTGAGCTTCTTTGGGGTAATTAGCACATCATAATAAAAATTTGTGTGTGCTTTGGTATATTGCAGGAAAAAATATTAATAGTTTCTTTAACTCTGCGATTATAACAACTAAAGTAATTAACAATTCTCAGAAAATGTTTTTTTTATTCACTTC
Source organism: Machimus atricapillus (assembly GCA_933228815.1). Classification (NCBI taxonomy): domain Eukaryota; kingdom Metazoa; phylum Arthropoda; class Insecta; order Diptera; family Asilidae; genus Machimus; species Machimus atricapillus. Next base: position 59,724,935 of record OW121784.1, read on the forward strand.
GAAGGTAAAACGTGAAGCACCTGACATGATTGCACAATCAATCAATGCCTTTCTAGAAGACGGAGGGAATTCACAGTGAAGCTTTGATAACTAATGTATGGTATTTCCCGCATCTCCTGCATTGGTCAACTTTTATTTCGAGACTCATTCTTAGAATCCTTTAGAATGCACATAAAATATGCATATGGTGTAGGTATTATATACCATGCCATTATAACGATAACCCGATCATTTTTGATTTGACTGGTTTTTCTTATGTTCTTTTGCCTATCAAAACGAGAATTCATAATTTGTTTTTAGAATTTTATGTCGGCTTTCAAGGTATGCATTTTCGAATTTTTTTCATCAAACACTTACATATGTAGGTATAGGTATATACATATATAATAAAAGTTATATCGATATCGATTTAAATAAGGGGATATTTGTTTCGTCTTAAAACGAATTTTCAGATAAAATTACTCAATAAGTTTCTGAAACTTATTTTGAACGTTTTTTTTCAAATTCAACGGAATTTTTTTAAAGTTACACAGCTTCATTTATTTTCTAGAAAATATGAAAAAATTTTTGGCGGTTAAACAGCATTTTCAAACCCAACTTCAAGTTGAGGACGAATTTTTACAATTTGTTAAGAAGTTTAAATGTGGAGATCATCCCGATATAATGTATGCATTTCTTGCGAAACCTACTCAATTTCTAGCAAAACCAACCAGTATTTAATAGAGATATGTACCTACTTCAGTAAATTTTCTTATATTTCAGATGAATTTTACTTGCAAAGCTGACAAAAGCTTCCCTGTTTTTCTACGTCCATATGTAGTTATAATTTCTAGAAAATAACTGAACTAAAATAGAAATGCAGGAAATAATTACAACAGAATTATAGTGATTCGGTTTTCACTAGATTTCGAGCTGCATATCGAACAAACCAACTCTAGTTGAGATTCATTGCATTCTAGTGAGAAAAAGTTCAGAGTGTAGACACATGCTTTGACAGATTAATTGATTACCAAATCCTGTTACACATAAAGTACACTCTCTAAAACGTAATTGAGTAATTTTGCAACGTTAAACGTTGGCACAAAATTTGCGAAATTTTAACGTTGCAAATTTACATCGCAGTTTAATGCTGACGCAACAATGTGCAGAATTGCTTGTAGCTTTAATTAGGAAAATACAAATTCTCCCAATAAGATATTGTTATAAGAATAGATCCATTAGATCTATGCATATTACTCCTTTTTTTAATAAATAGAATAAGGAAAAAGTTGAGGCACACCAAATGAAAAAAAATATTATAAAAAAAAACTTTCTTAAAATTTTCGAGTTATTAATTAAACATACATAAATTTTGTACAAAATGCATCCAAAATTATTTACTGCATCATTGTTTTTCCAGTTTTTTAATTTTTTCATTGCAACCATTAATTTTCCATAAAATGTTTAAAATCATGTTGAATATGATAGTCCCATATAGCATTTTTACAATGAATCCTCCACATTTTTATCTTCAACCCTTTTCAAGTTATTTAAAAAGAAACGTGAAAAACGCAAAATATCAATAAACCTCTATTATTTAATAAATTTTGAAACTAATTCCTCTTTGGTGGGATTTCATTCAATGATGTCCACAAATTTCATTCAAATTAAAAATGGTCCAGTTCAACCGTATGCCGATTGGGAACGGAATCACCCACAACTACAAATTTATTATACCATATAATTTTTTCACACATTTTCTTCTAATTCTAATTTTTTTAGCGCTCATATTTTATTGCCCTATATGTTAAAATACATTCATATTTTCATACTGAACGAAAATGTATTGTACTAATATTGCCGCTCCTAATTTTTGGATTTAATTTGAGTTACAACTTTAGAAATAATCGACGTGAAATAATTTGTTGTCGCTCGCAATTAATTTCCGAAATATTGTAATTTAAAATTTTCTATATGTCATTGTCAGTTTTAGCACATTCATCCTCAGCATATTACTTTATCTGCGAGCACGAGCAGACCTCTCAAAAGATTTCTTTTTTATCACAACACTTCCCCGTTAAAATTCTTCGCGTGCTAATTTTAAAAATACATTAAAAAATTAAAATAAAAGAGTTTATATATAGTTTTCTGTTATTCGAATTTCGAACGGTCTTTCGAATGAAGTTTTCAAGGGCTGCATTCAGTCGACACTATTTGGCGAAGATGCTATCGAAAACGCAAACAAATTTTTTCCGATTTTCTTAAAATAATTTGTTTTCTTAATAAAATGCTAATTAATTAATATTAATGGATCCTCCTTAAATTCTTAAGTTGAATATATATAAGTAAGAATTGAGTTTTACTTAAAAATTATTTCACGATTTGCCCAATTTCTTATTTTTTGTATGCATACGATTCTGCTTTAAACGATTAAAACTGGTGAAAGAAACAAATGCGTGCTTGCTGGGTACAGTTTGACTTCAGAAGCATCCAGTTTTAATTTAAATTAATTTATTAATTATTGAAAACCAGGAATATGTACATTTATTTACTTTGGCGCACAAGCTCTTATTTTTGCCTTGAGCTGTTTTCTCTAAAATAATTTTGTAATATGTATAAGTACTCAGACATGCAACATTTTTTTTCTTCATAAAATAAATATACAAATGGGGGACGGTCAATAAAGCTGGTTTTCGGCCCCTCAAGTTAGAATTGACTGGATATTTGTTGTGTGAGTGTGGGTTCAAATAATGTATTTTGGGCTAATTTTACTTACATGCGTTTTAGTACGTTTAAGGGAAATTTTAGTGGTGCGTCAAGGGGCGGTCGGCTTCAGTTGGAGAACCATTTTAAATTCTGAATGAGAAAATTTCTGAAAAAAAAATTATTAAAAAATTAAACGTTCCAAAGTTAATTATGGTGATCAAAGGTTAGTGTCTGAAAATAATTTTTTTTTCAACGGTGTCAAGTGAGTTCCGTTGGATTATAAATTTGCGTTCAAAATGTTCCCATCCATTCTACTGTCCCAAGTGTCGCCAGTAAAACAAAAAAGTTATCTATCGTTATTATATAAATACTACCTCTTTTAAGAAGTGAAACAGATATAAATTAATAAGTAGGCAATATGATAGTTGGTACACAATTTGTAAAGTTTGCGATTATCAGTGCGAAAGTTTGATCTCACTCGCTTGTTTGTTGATGGATTGCATCGCCAGAGTCATTCTTAGAAAAATTAATGACTCAGCTTATGCTAATCAACTAAAATCCTAAGATATCTTAGTTCGCAAGTTAAACCCCACTAATAGCTAATAGCATTTTTTATAAAGTCGTAAATAGAAAAAGATCCAAAGATAATGATTCAGAGCCGTTGATAGGTCTAATGTAGTTTAAACGTTATCGAAAAAATGTTCTACATAATACCGAAAAAATAACTCAAATAATTAATACTAGCATGAAAACACATATTGCTGACCTAAAATATAAAAATCATCCAATAATTTTTATTCTCGATCTAAAAAAATAAAAATGTTTTCAAAAAATTTATTCCTAATCTAAACAAATAAAAATCATGTGATAACTTTTATTCCTGATCAAAAATAAAAATAAAAATAATAATTATTAATTATTATTAGAAATTTTAACAAGCGCGAATTTGTTGACGACACTTCTTAATATCAATGGTGTTGCGCAAAGAGGGTTAATCTGCAAAAATCTAAAACAGGGTTTCTGATATTTGCAATATGATTATAATTAATTTCCATCTCCAGCATTTTAAAATACATATGTATGTATAATTTCATAAAAATGCACTTTGATTTTCTTCTTCTCGTACTTAACTTCTTAATATATGTATGTATACGTAGATATGTATAAATGAAGTGCATTTTACTTGGCTTCTTTTAAACCCGTCAATTCCATCACGGAAAATACCAAAAATATCGAATAAAACCTGAAAAGTACCCAGAGAATGGTACTTTTTGGTATTTTTATAAATCTACTGGAGACTCTATGAAGGTCAATACACTTTTAAAAGTCATTCGTGCCCCGTCACTACCGACCTTTGAGCAGCTTGACCTACCTAAAAATCTATATTTGAGCCAATGTATTTAGCTCCAGGTATATTTCTTAAATTTTATAGTTGACTTGAGCATATACAATATACATACATACTTATAACATGTTTTGCTCGAGATGATAACATCTGTCATTTTATTTGAAAATAATCAAAATTGATTCGATTTAGCGATACAATTACTTTTAATTGTACATTAATTGCAATAGCCAACTGGCCATATGTAATGTTTAAGGTAAAGTTAAAAATTTATGCATATTATTTCCGCATTGAATATCGAAAGGTCGAGAATCGTGCAGTTGAATTTTTGTTTATTAGATTGACTTAACGATGGTTTTTCTTCGCACTAACTGTAGCTGAGATCCATGTGACTATACAAACCTAACCGGTCTTGCTTTCTTAAGAACTTGAAAGTGGGCATTCTCCAGGAATTAGTTTGGTTGTTTGCCATGTGCTCATCCATATGCACCACACGCCTCTGTCCAATAATAAGAGTATAAAAACTTAATATATGTATACACCACAATCGAGCACCTCGCCTCCAACATTCTGTGAAACGCATTACTTGATGATTGCCCGGTGGCTATCGGAAACATTTTATGGAAACTTCAACCATCTGAGTACTGGAGTTAATCAAGCCCCCACTTCGCTGACATTGGATTTCGCGAACCTTTGCGAGGAGAGGATCAACGTTGTTTAAGTTACAGTGATCAGTTCCAAAGTTTGACTAGAGGCGACCGCGCAAAACTTAAAAACCTGTCGATGATTTTTGTTGCTCCGTTTCTGAATACTCAAGTTGCATTTGATCAACCAGGTTCATGTTAACATTTTACAGTTCTGATCCAATTATGTAGCTCATAATGTATTTTAAATGTTTTTGATTGTATTAATCCTTTGATGTAATACCATTGTGCTTCGCGTTCTGATATAAGTGATATGTAATAAATCTGTGATATATTTTAATATTAATTAATTTACGGAATACAATAAAATGAAAGTCAAATCTACTGGAAAGAGAATATTTCGCAAAGGAAGACGAAACAAAGAGAAAGATCGATTCCCCTTGCCTCAGTAAGTAATTCAATTTAAATAAATTGCAAATAACTTACTAAATCGTGTCATGGTTTCTCTAAAATATTATTCAAATTTTATCAAAATAAATATCTTTCTAGAAAAATACCACATTTAACTTATAATGAATGCATTTCATGTTAAGCCTTCAAAAGGCAAATATAATTTTGTCTAAATACATATAATATATAATTTTTTCAAACTTGTGAGCAATATTTCGAATCTTAACAAATCTGTCAGGAGAGGACGACCATAATTTCAATTTACGCTATACAAAACATAATTGCCACTTAATGTGCACAAACGAGCACGTGGCTAATAGAACCGAACATTTTATATTAATTATACAATTCTCGAGGTGTTGGTTCTGTCCATCTGTAGCTGTAACAATTTATGACATTTTAATTAAAACGGAAAAATTTATTTATCAGAACTCGTGTGACGATATGTTCTCATAATGTACATTAACTGCTTATGTAGAAATAAGATAAATATGGTACATTTAGTGGTTCAGAATCCATTGCATTGCAGAGATAATCCGGGAAGCTATCTTAACGGGTACATATTTATTAAATTCGTAACCTAGAATCTTAAATTTGCGCTCGAAGACCTTAATAAAGTACATATAGGCATGAAAAAATCAAAAATTATGCAAAAGGCTGCATAGGGACTTCCTTACAAAAGTACTTTACTAGCTTAAGTATTTTACTAGCTTAAGTATCTATAGTATAATTCTATAAAAATTAAGTTTATATTATTGTATTATTAGGCAAACGTAAAAGGGAAATCAAAATATTTAAGTATGTTATAGGACCTAATAAGTCTTTCTCTTAGCTACATATATAAGTAAAAGCTAAAGCGTTAATGAGTCGAAATCATGACTTTGACTAATGGCTTGATGCAGGTACTGTAGTTTTAATTAATAATAAAAAATGTGATCAGTCGTTACGAACATATTGTCTAGTGATTTTTAAAACTACGAGTAAATTTTTATTTATTTTATACTTTATGCATGTACATATTTAAATTTATATATGTGCATTTTTTAAATATTTTTGAACACTTCCGTAAGAAGTTACATAAATATATAGCTTGATAGAAAAATTGTGTTGCTAGAAATTGCTATCTGAAAAATTTTATAATTTCAACTGGACAAAGATTTCTGTTTGAGGATATACCAAAACATCAGTACATATATCGTTTCTTTTTTTCTTTTTTTGGCTTAAAATATTATATGGTTCTTTCAGAATACAACGTTTTCAAAAACTTTAAAGTCCTTTTTCTAACACATGTTTTGTTTGTTTTCTGGTGTTGTGTAAACAGTCCAAGTCTCAGAGTTGTCAACGGCTCAAAATAAAATGTTGAGACTACTCAAAGGGCCAACTGTAGTCAGAATGTCATAAGTAATTTCGAAGTTAGATTCGTTAAAAACTAACTTTACGTGTCAAACAACAACATTTTGAGTTTTACTCAGATAATTCATCTCGTATTCTTCTGATTTTCAGTGAAGTTGGTCCTACGAGTCATCTAGTTCCAGAAGGACTTCTGGCAGAAATGGAAGCTCAGTAACATCAATGCTCTTCTGCCAGCACTGCCCACCAGAAAGTTCGACAAAAAATCATTAGTTATTTTTAATATCGCATGAGATATACATACATATGTACAAATTTCTTATTACAGCCATATAATATCAAGACTTGAATACAGGCAATTTGTTCTATTTTTGTCCCTTTTTTACCTAAAATAAATGTTCATGGATTGCGTTTATGGTTTTTAATTTATAGCTCTTCAAACTTCTGGCAAATTTTCGCAGTTTCAGACTCAGGTATGCCCCCATAAGAATTCCTTTCAAGAAGGCCGATTTTCAAGGTAACTTTATTATTTTCCCATGCAAAATTCTACGTTTATTTATATGAAGGTTTTTCATATGTATGAGTTCCTACAAATATTAAATATCTTTCAAATTTTGTTTATCGCTTTATGTTATAAAATAAGTTTCGTGAAGCATGTAAAAAATCAAACGCTCCACGATACCCACAATTGCGACAGCAAAACAAAACTTACACCCGTTTTTATAATGTCGAATATTGCGCAGAAAATATTTTAAAAGAAGTATCTTAAAATTCCTTCAGAATTTACACGATGAGTCCCGAATATCAGCGAGAAATATTAGGAAACTTTTGTTGTGCATTTCGGCATCAAACATGTTAAATTATATGCTTGATGGTTTTAGTTATGCGGAGATCAATGAACCTAAACAATAAGGTACCTAACTTATTTTATATACTGGTGTTAATAGATTTTAAACAAATAAAAAGACAAAAAGTTTTATTAAGGTGTGAATAATAATCACAATACTTTTAAGTATTATAATTAATAATAATCATCTAATGGCTTCCTTACCACTAAAAATTTATTAATACATAAAATAAAAGTTTAAAAATTACTACAACAAAGTCTAAAACAAGCATAATATATAATATTGTAGAGGTCAAAATCCTGATTTAATAATAAAGGTCTTATAGATAAAAAATAGTTGTAGTCGGAGCCCAAAAAAATCTATGAATAATAGAAGGCCTTCGACTACACCCACCCAATCCATCAACAAACTACTGAGAGAGGCCACGTCAAAGTAAACAAATGACAATTTCAATGCCCAAAATTAATCTTTCGCCATTCCTTCTGCCGATTTTTTTGTATGGGAAGATCGAATTTTTTTCTGAGAAAAAGCTTCCCTGTTTTATGGCTAGAGTGGTTCACCACCATGGATCATCAGGTGTAGTAAAATAATTGCCAATTCGGCGATTTAGTATATACATATGTATGCCTAAAACTGCAGTAGCTATCACACGGCTCATCAAATGAAAGAATTTCGGGCGCCAAATTGTGCGTAAAAGGAGGCCTAACATTATCAAATCGTAGTATAATAATCATGCAAATAATATAGATTTTACATCCGGCAAAAACAAAAACCTTCATATTTTGTTTCGGGTTTTTTATTTAGTTAATTATTAATTATTAAACCGGAATCCATAGCTAATACCAGTGGTCAACGTTCTTGATAATTTTGAATTTTACCAATAGGTGTTAGAACGTGTGCCCTTTCAACAATAAACATGTTATAATAGAATTGAAAATCTATAAAAATTGTTAATACTTCAATGTAGATACCATTTTTGTTCTATGTAAGTATATGTATTTTAACGTACAACAAAAAAACAAGAACATTAAAATAAAAGAATTTAAATTTGTTGTCATCACTATGCAATCTTTATTCGACATTTATGACCTCCAGATGCAAATCACAGTTTTTATAAAAAGTTGTAACAAATATATGTAGCTCATACAATAGAACCAATAGAACCACTGAAGTTAAACACATCAACATTGGAAGAAGGAATGTTTACGTTTCATGTGCGTCATTTCTAAAAAAACTAAAAGCGATTTTAATAATAATAGGGCACAACTTATGGACATGTATGTAGATACTTTAATAACTCATAGCAATGAATGAAATTATTAGCAGTTATTGTACTTAGCGAATAGAAACAAAAAGTATACCAAATGCTAATTTTCGGTGAAAATGGACTCCAATTAATAATAAAGGATTTTTTAATTATAGTTTAATTTTATCATTTTCTGATGAATGCAGATCATCGAATTTAAATTCGTAATATGTATGTACATATGTACATACATATATGTATTTCCATTTTATGAAAACAAATTTTGTGAAATACTTTTGTACAGACTCTAGGTGTTTATTATATGCATGTTATTTTATTAGAATTACAATGTGGCGATGCATATTCTAAGATTGATCTTATCAAAGTTACTGCAGCTCCTTGAGCGTATAGAGATCCATAAAATCTACTGCATTTCTTTTCATAACTTCTATCTACAGGTTTCACTAAAAATTAAATCGTGTTGTTTACACCAATTTTACTCCTTATCCAAAAAGAGCCCAAAGTCCATCTAAAACCTGTAGTCTAGATGTATTGGGGACTAAGAAAGTGTAAAGGTCACAACTTTACATTTAAAGATGTTTAAAGAAAACCCATTATCATCACACCCTTGGGAAGTCTTATCCAGTTAATTTCTTTTGAAGAACTATCGAATCTGAATTATTACGAGTTTGGAGGCAAATTTCCAAATTATCTGCAAAATGTATCTCTTGAGACTAAAATTGGGCCCAAATGAATGCTTTGAGGAACACCCGATTTAAGTTCGATTATTTTTGAAAAATAGTTTTCAATTCGGACCATTTGATGGTACTGTAAGAAAGATTTGAGTGTGAAAAGTGGATGAAACCACAATGATTTTAGCTTTGAAATTAAAAGATCCATGATTGACTTACTGTCTTTGACCACTGATGCATCTGTTTAAAAAACGAAAAGCTTTTATCACAACCTCATTAAATCATATATCGTTCTGTTTTGAATACACAATGAACATTTCTGAAACATATGGCTTAAACAGACCTATTTCCTTCTTGCCCATTGGCATGTGAAAATTATCAATCTGAGATACCTATATATGTACATATGTATGTATTAACTATTGTCGAAGTTAAAGAATGTGAAGTAAAGAAATTCTGTATTTATTGCTCACCGCAAACAAAAGATAAGACACATACATATGTACATAAATCCTATGATTACTTATTATTATTGTTCTCGTTTTTTTTCTTCCTTAACGCTCGGATTTATATAACGACTTGTGAAAACTAATTAAATTTAAATTGTTAAGCTTAAGGAAAACGAATTAACTTTTTTTTTGCAGAGGGCTTATATATATTATATACATACATACGAGTATATATGTACATATTGTATGTATATGCATATATGTATATATAGTATAATTATAATATAAATATTAGCTTAAATTAGTCGTAAAGCTATTATACAAAAAAGTAGGTGAGTGAACAAAGTTATATCCCGACGAAAATAATATTTAGCACGATTAGCGCTAATGACCTAATTATGCGGTAATAATTAGTGTCTCATCTGTGAAATAGAGGAATGCTCGATAAAGTTAAACAGAATTAATAAGAAAATAAGTTTATATTCAGAATATTGTTATAGTAGAAGTTTTCCTTCGAACCCATGATGGAGTTAGGTTTCATTATTTATCCTTCGTTATTGAATACTTAATTGTTCTTTTAATCTGAAGGTAAACCTTTTTTTAATCCGAAACATGCTCGGCATTATTGAATATTGGCACCTCAGTGTGATACCACCGATCGTTTTGAAATTAAGATTATAATTTTATGATTTGTTGTATTTTAATTGCAAATATTAAAACGAACGTTAGACCAATTAAAGTGGTATAAATAAGAAATTATTAATTAAATTAAGTTAAAAGAATAATAAATTAGTTAATGATTTTATTCATTGTAATTCCAATAGTGCAAGTATTTGAGAAGTGTGATGCATTTTTAAATCGCCGAAATTGGTAACCTCCAAACCAAGAGCATGTATAAATTGATTCATAAAAATGCTGCACACCAAACGCGTTAAAAGAATGATTGTACCAGCTTACCCCTGGTTTATGCAGCAAATCTTGACTCTCTCGGTACTTAATATGTTCTCTTGCACCATGCTGTGGTTCTGTAATTACGTAACGCACATGATCTGCGAATCCGTCCCTCTTGATTTAAGCGGGTAGCAGATACATATATTATCTCGTCGTTTCTTCGTCGTTGTTAAACCAAGTCAATAATGTGCCAGAGCGACAGCTATTTCCAGCATTTGTTATCATTGTCGTTTTAAAATTGAAGAACTTGAACTCAGTCTGGCCGCAGTCATACTAGAGTAAAGTTTGGCTACTGAAGTACATATAATATTCTTGTGATATATTATTTTAAGTGCATTTTCAAATATCTGAAATTGTGAATAATGTATGTTAAATAATTAAAGGTGATCACGATGGCTGGTCGGGGTGGATACAGGGGAGAAGAGAAGTAAATAAATTGTTTATGATCTTGACATTTTCTGCAATTCACACCTCTGATCTTACCAGAATTTTGGCATTGTGTTCTGTAACAAATATGTCGCATCTTCCCATTGAATTTGAGGAATCTCTCATTAAAATGGGCAAGGAGCCATAAAAAAAAGTCTTTCATTAACACAACTACTGAAATCAGACAGTTTTGAATTTTGTGCAAAGATATCGTATGAATTTTTGTCAGCATGCCCATTACAAAGTGAATATTTTATAAAAATTAATATATATTTAAAGTTCTTATTACCCCTAATTGATTTATACATATTACATGACAATTTAAAATGAACGAATTTCGCATAATTTCTTGAAGAAAATTGCCTTCAGACGGTCGATCAGCCTCAAGACCTAATACGCTCTTTTACCTAGGCAAAACAACGGAAGCAGCTACTTTAAGGCGTTAAGGGGCACATACACAAATGTGTTCAATAACAATACAATTTAGTTCATTTTTATTATTATGTATTTTTTATCAATATAATTTAGTTGCATTTGTTTTATGACGAACGGACACAACCAATTTTAGTATCTGCATTACTTTTAAATTTGTTATTATATTGAAATTTGTTCTTCTTTATCAATTAACTCGATTCTCAAGTTGATGCAATAAATAATTTAAGCTGAAATCCAGTGCAGTGATGCACTGAGGGGTTAATTTCCAAACAAAGTAAATTGAAATTCTTCTTACACAAGCAAGGTGTTGCTTTTGTTTTATTTTATCAATACATTGAAGAGTACCATACATTTATGTCATCAGTTATGATACGAAATGATTTTACTTCTTACTTTATAAATTGTTCGTAGGAAATTTTTATTATTTTAGTAAGCATTATTTTAAGAGAAAGTACCTAATGCAAAAGGAGTATGTTCTCAGAGATTTAATGTTGCATGAAAGTAAGCGAGATACCTACTAAATTTCCGAAAGAATATTTAATAATTATTTTATTAGGTAGAATAGTATAAAACCGCTGACAGCGAGCTAGTATCAATACTATGGATTGGGTATCATGATATTCTACAATATATACATACATATGTATAGTAACAAGCGGCTACTTAGCATCAAATCAACAAATTATTTATTTTTTGAAATTGTACTTTGTTATTGTAACAACAATTTTACCAACTTCTTAACCTTAAAATTTTAATTTTAATGATATCTACAAATTCAAATTAATCAAAAATACAAAGCATGCGTGCATAAGTAGTCTTTTGAATCGCATATACTTTTTGGTGCGGTAAATGGCTGATTAAACAGTGAAATTTAATATATGGAAATTGGATTTGCCTGCTGAATTAAAAAAAAAACTTCCCATGGTAATTGTGATTGCAGTTCATTTTTGGATATGAGCTTTAGTTAAGTAGCTGCTACTATAATATAGCATCAGCTTTGACCTTGAACAATTATAGAATATTACTTCTGTCGGCTTCAACGGGAACATGGGAACGGTGTCAAAATTTTATACTAAGGGAATCTCGGGGCCGCGGATTTTTGCCACTGAAATTTTGAAACCGAATTTCAACGTTTTTAAGCAAATGATTTTCAAATGAATATGTGTTTAAGGCTTCCCAGGGTTTTTATAATAGTTTTTATCTTACTATAGAGATTTAGATTGGAAGACTTTTCTTTTTTATCCTACATGTAGAATTTATGTATGTAGTAATGCTCAACATTTTCCAGCTAAATGGCAGTAAGGTCCTATTCCTGTATTCAATGCTTATTCACTTTATTGTGTAAAATAAAAACTTTTCAAACTTCGAAGAATATCACTTAATAAAAGCAAACGAATGATTTATTTATTTATTTACAATAAGACGACAATGCAAACAAATAAATACTATAAAAGTCAATACTTCTTAGTTGTGTTGTGTGTAAATACATAGGTGTGAGAGGTTTCGTAGAAGAGGAGTTGCATTTTATTCTGAATTGTTGCAAGCGATACGAAGTCACTTGCTATTGGAATTTATTCGTTTAGATGTTGAATTTCCACCTCGGTTTTGTGAAGCTTTTCATTGTTTGCTTTCCAAGGTTGATTGGCGGTTTTTGGATCCCATGACATATGGTTTGTTTGGAAACTTTCACTTATTGGTTAGATTTGGCTGATTGGATTTTAGCTATATATTTTAATTAACTTTTTTCAACATCTGTAAGCAAAACATAAGTTTAGCTTCTAGAAGTGGACACACTACTGCAATTTTTTAAAATTTTTGAATGGCTGGAAAGACTGCCTCATTTGCAATCCCCGATATGGGGACATTTTATTAAAAATAATACTCGTTCACCGAGCCAGACGAGTCCAAAAATTGCAGGCGTTTCAATCTACGTTTGCATCTACGTATTTCCGGCGATAGCAAAATTTTCCTGTTCGACATTTTAAAGATAAATACCTATCTCGGGAAATATGTATAAGCCACTGGCAAAATTTGTTGACACATTCGCCACTTTTGACCTTAAATAAACAACGTTTTATTCAAACTGCGTAAGGACACCTCAAGCTCAAATTTTATACCAAATTATTTATAAATAAATAGATAAATAATATAAGATAATTAAATGCCGAACATGAATGCTTACTTTTCGAATGTATTTTGAAGTGCAAATGCTATTGTAGCTACATATATTGTCTCCCTCTGTGTAAATACAGACTATGCTAAATTTTTGCATGGTGAATTAAGTGCATAATTTTAATCTAAAAAAACTGCTAATGACTATGTGCAAGAGAAGGATAAAAATGTGAGAGACAATGAAACGAAAATTAATACATACATTTCTATAGAATGCATATTTATATTATTATTTACAATTTTTCAATAAATGCATCACATTAGGATGTTTACACATATTTATTAAAACAAACTAAATTAGATATATTACTTAAGTTCATAGCAAACCATGTATGATCTTATTTAATAATTAATTTCTCAGATGGTTACACTTAATTTCCCATTAATTTCTCAAGTTGTTAAACCGCTCGAATAAAATCAGGACCGCCCACTGAGACACACACAATCAACCTGCCAGATGGAAAAATGCATTGTGAAAAAATGTAAACAAAACGTATCTGTATTTAAGGTCTGTGGGTGCACCTGCCTCTTCTCCTTCTTCAATTCAGACCCTTTACCTGAAAATTGCAAGGTGAGGCATGCATACATGACTGCTAGAAAATCTCTAAATAATGCATTTTAAAAAAATGCAACACATTGTAATTGCTTAAATTGTAATTGCGCTGTATCCTGTATGTAAGCTTCTTGCGGTGTCTATTTTTGTCTCGTTCGCGGTTATTGAAATTTGCATAAGGAATGGTAAGCAGTAAGTTCATTGCTGCCTTATCTAAAAGGACAATTTTCTCGATGCCGTTTTATTAATTGCATATGAGCTTTGAGGTAAAATTTGATGTCTTATTATTTTGATCCTTTAAGTAAGGTTGGAATAATGATATGACTACGGAATTGTCACGGTCTAATTGTATTCTAGATAGCTCATTGATGACTTACCCCGTAACTTCAACCATTTATAGATTCACATCAGCTTCAATTGATTTTTGAACTCTCGGCATCCCTCGGCTCTAAAATTTACCGATCTGAATCTCGTATCGATTTTTTAAGTTTGGGATTTAATTTGGTATGTTTACGCTCTTCATTTATAAATGTTCAAACTTTCGGTATTCTGCTTCAAACTTAAACTGTCTACACTATCATCCAATTGATCATTTCATTAGTTAATCAGCCAGTTGATAGTAGTTTCGGTAACGCTTGTACTGCTTTCGGAGAAGACGTTCGGATTCAGATCAGAATGCAGAAGGTTTTAAAAGAAAAAGTCTGCATGGCAGATTCTTTCTCGAAATTAAAGCCCTAGCCTTTGTGGTCCCCGGAGAAGACTTGAGAGAATTGCAGTGAATTACGACTGTGACCTTTCAAGTAAATATTGCCTAAATTATTTCACCAAATTGACGATAGCCAGAGGCACCTTTTCCGAAATAATCTAAAACATGAAGTTTTCCATTCACTATTTGAAACAAGATTATAGGTCTTTCGGTTCTGATGTCCGAGGGTCAAAAATCATGAGTATAGGACTTATGAAAATATGAAATTGAAATTATTTTCTGTCGAATTTTCTTCATAATCAAGTTGCCAAATAAAATTTGTTTTAAGAGTTTAAGTGAAATTAAACGACAATATGTAGGTAAGTCTGAATTCTCTCTCTCTCTTAAATAAAATCGTTTAAAAAGTAACCAAAATACGTGAGAACTTTAAGAACATTGTCGAAAGTATATCAAACCAAACCGAATGCTTCAAGTTCTTCTCATACCGTTTTCGAGATAATTATGACTCATGAACATAAACAAAACAAATACGTAATTTTGTTTATGATACGCATTTCGTAATCGCTGGAAAACAGAGATAGTGGTTACAAACCGAAATGGCATATCCAGTATGGTTGTTTTACTTAGAGTTTACAGATTATGAATCCAGTGACCAGTGCATTCGATTGACTCAGATTTTACCGAAATTGAATGGAATCCTACACAATCTAAGAATATGAAGTAAATCGCATCATTGAGTCGGTATTATTTTGATTATTATTATTCCGCGCAACACCCGTCAGCGGACGGCGAACACTAGAAGTTTTGAAGATTGTAATAATAACTAAATAAAATAAAAAAAAGCTTGTAAACAATTTGAAATTTTCATGCAAATTAGTTTTTATTCTCTGCACAAACTATTAACGAAATTTAGAATTTCCTGTTATCTCAATTTAAAAAGATCTCATCAACCATGAACCCATGTATACATAAATTTGACGTTAATTTCGAAGCGATTTAATAATTGTGAAATTGAATAATCTCCGAATGCATGTTATCGTATAATAACATTAATTTTAGAGAGCTGTCGATATTTTCTACCCTCATCCAGTCGATCCCTGAAGCCTGAATATCAGTTTCATAATGGAACTCCCAAATGTAATAACATAATATTTCTGATTATGTAAAAATAAATAAGGCATATGATAGTTTAAGCAATTTAAGTTTAAGTTTACAAAAATGTCTATCTGTCAAGGAAAATAGGTCGCCATCATCGTCGCCTGAATTCAGTTAATACGCAAAAAATTTTCAATACACATTAATAATTAATCTTCTTGTATTATGTCCTTCTCGTAAAATGCATACCTACGTATATTATTGACAATAATAACTGAATAATAACAATCACTTATTACTGTTATAATAATTCAATAACATTATTTATAATATTCAAAAAACTAATTAAATGAAATCTGAAACAAGACTTTTAGAAAAACTATAGATATATAAATTATCTTCAATTTTCTTAATCACACCTGTAATTTATTTCGTAAGGCGACCAATAGTCCTCAAAAATTAAAAATTATAATATAATAAATAACAAAATGTAACACAAAGTAACCTTTTGTTCTATGTATGTACATTGCAAACGGTATGTTTTAACATTAATTCCACACTAATAACTAAATTGCTGATTGTTAAGACTTCAATTAAAGGTGACGATGAAAATAATGGTAAATTAATATAAAATAGTTCGTGCTTCAATATACATTTGTACATTCAACCTAATGTGGCATTGTTATATATCAGCGACATGTACATAGTTATAAGATACTTATTCTCGTATTGAAACTCTCTTTTGTTAGTTCTTATCATTGCAATCTAAAGGTTTACTAAATTAAATTGATTTATTAGTTCGGGCTTTTTAATTTATATTTTTCGAACACGATAAATAATGGCTAGGATGCTAAAAAAAAAGACAAAATTGTGCAACTCGAAAGAAAACCCTCTAAAATAAATTGATTCTAATTTATTCTGTGCAACTATAAGCGTTTATATGCAAACCGTAAACAATTTGCTTCCTGTTTGTTAATTTCTTTGGGCATAATGAGTAAGATTCAAAGGTTAATTGAGTAGAATTCTTTGTTAATTTACGATTCACGCTCACGAGCGGCATTGAACATTAATTCAAAAATTCACTTACAAGTTGATTAATTTTGTGGAAATTGTTAAGTGGGAAACCACCAAGGGTATATGTGCTTTAGTTATTAGTCTCTTTTCGCTAAATAGTGTATAATATAATTTAATTTGCATTTTCATATTTTCAGTGAAGTCACAGAAGGAGCTCTTCAAATTTGGCGAAACTTGCCGGAGAAAATAAGACATGATCCCAGTTTGGCATCATTTCGACAGGAACATGAACGTCTTCATGGTAAGTATCTCAAATTTTGACTGACCACGTTTTAAATATTAATAATCAAAATGGGTTCCATTTCAAACCGACGCACTGTTGGACTCGGTTCTTTTTAATTTGGATCAAATTTGGTTAATATATGTTTTTTATATCAATTAATGGAATTCCACCAAAGAATTTTCGAAACAAACATTTTCAAAATTTACTAAAAAGTCAAATTCTGTCGATTTTTCAAATTTAATTTTTAAGTATGTCGAAAACGGTTAAACATTTTTGTTTTAGAGTCACTTTAAAAGGATATTTTGGGCTCATAAATATCACTCATGATTTTTAAAATTGTATGCAAAAATTTCAAAATGGATACAGTAAAAAATTCCAAATCCTGGAAGTTATACCATATTCTGGTAAATATTTTTGTGTCAAGTTTTTACATAATTTACGTTTAATCAATCTGAAAATACCCTGAAAAGGAGAGTGGTTTTTGTTGAAAACCGATACTTTTAATTTTTTATAAGATATTAAATTCTTTTTATTTTTAATTAATAATAGAATAAGACAATATTTTAAACAGAAAAAATGAAAAAATATAGTATGATAACGCCACAAATCACCTTTAAAATTAATACAAAATCAAATTTTTATCTTCAACCGCATTACGAAATATTCGACAACAACAAAATGAAAAATGGATTAAAATTTCACTTAGTTAGTAAATTTTTCAAAAATATTTTTTTTTAAAAACTTTGATGAGTTTAATTTAATGATATCACACACATACCCATATTAAATAGTCGAGCTGCTTTGAGTGTTTTGAAAGGACTAAAGCCAATAGGCGGGGCCCATTTTACGCCACCTCAGAATATGCTAAACTAATTTGTTCATTTTCTTATAATCCCAACAAATATGTAAAAAACATAATATACATTCGAATATAATCCTATTTTGGTCGTAGAAAGACTATAATCTCTATTACTGCTATAATTATTAGTGTTTTTAAATTATATGTAAACTTTAGATTTTAAATAAAAACAATTTTGTGATGTCAGTTGCATCGAGTATATTATTTCTGCAGTTTATATTTTGAGACGTTAATAGCATTCATATTATAAAATAATCTCGAATGAGATAATCCTGTTCTCGAAATCACAATTGGAAGGTAATCTTACAGTATGCCCTAAATCTCTATATTTTATTCTCCGCGCCAACCTCCTAATTGAACCCCAACAACTAGGAAATTCTGACCTTTTTCTTATACGTACGACTTTTACCACCTCTTCGAACAAAATATGTACATACATATATAAAATTGTTGAGTTCTTATATAACTCTACAGAAAACACGAGATCCAGACCAGACCACTTACATATATGTAAATACGATAGGAGGAAGACTTGACTCCGAAAAATTACTGTTCCGTCGCCATAAAATTAATAATATTCTTGGCTTATATGGAGTAAAAGTTCGTGAGGTATTAATTTGTTAATACTTGGATGGTACTAGAGTCTAAAGAATCCAATTAAACGTAATTTTTCGTGGGAGTTTCATTAGCAGTCATTCGATAGGGAATTACATGCCATTCGTAAGTCGTCCAGAGTGCCAAAGCCGCTAGAAAACTTTGGAAAAATATCGCGAGCTTTACTTAGAATGACCTCAGAGTTAATGGGTGAATAATTCAATCAAAGACTGCATATACATATGTTATATATTATTTATCTATTATATACAGTCTTTGATTCAATCGCGTTACAAAATTTATCAAACTATTTATTTAAAACGCAGAGGTTCTCAGACAATATATTTATGTATACATATAATGTACATATATACTTTAGGAGAATGTGTTATTTACTATTTTCGCTAAAAGGGACTAATCACTTAGGATTTATGTAACTGATCTTGTTCATAATTAGCGTAAGAACATGGCGACGTTTTGTAGCCATAGCATTTCACGCAAGTAAAATAAACGATTTAGTTCGTCTGGTTTTACAACCGTCGCAGAAGACCTCATTTCTATTAATTGGATTGTCGCAAGAAGACGTAACGTACCGAATAAATAAAAACAATGCTCAAAATTAAGATTGAAGAGTGACACACGGATGACCACACCGGACGCACCGTTCCTGAGTACCGCAGGTACCAAAGACAAATCAAGAAAATGCGCGAACATTGGCGTACGCAGGAACAGCGGCTTTACTTACTAGAATTAATTAATTTTACAGATTTGTTACGCTTATTCCATATTTATCTCTTATTAGGTTTCATTGATTTCTACCACCTAAAAGTTCCCCGAAATGTACTTGGATTATTACACCGGTCTAGAACAACAAAAATTTTTCTTTAGTCGCAGTTTTTTTCATATAATTTTTCTATTTGTCATGTACCTATCAAAATAATGAAAAAATACTCACAAAATCTTTAAAGTTTTCTTTTGTAGGGCTGTTAGTAACAATACAAATTTTGAAACAGTAATTTGACCATTTTTAAATCATCATTTAAAAATAAAGTTTCATTATAGAACTTTTTAACTGTTCTTATAGCCCAATCTAAGAAAATCAAATAGCATTAATTTCAATAGCCCTTTTTAAACATTTTGTCGAACAAGTTTATTATGAGTGTGTGCTTGGTATGTTCTTTATTCGTTATTTATCGAAGTAATTGGTTTATAAAAAAAGTCAAACTCATGGATCATTTCGATATGTTTTAAGGCCTTTTGTGGTTTTATATAATAGTTTAAGATTTAAGTTATCATTTGAAAAACATTATAAGCTCCTGGATCAATCCGATATTTTGTAATGACTTTTCATAACTGATCAAAATATGGTGTTTTGTACTAATTGTTAATTCCATTTTTCTCAAAAATGGGAGCTGATTGAGCATTTAACTTAACGAATACGTAGTAATCTATGGAAATGATTTGAAAAGTCTTTTAAACAAAAATAGAGGTTGGCCTATGGTATTTATACTCTCATAGCATTCCAACAATTTTAGTTATAGTTCGTTAATCATATTGTAAAAGAATTGCAAATGAGTTAGATATTAAACTACATATTTGAACGTTCGCTAGATAATCGTTGTAAACGATTCCTTACTAATCGTAATAATATCAGGAAAAAAATTAAATCAATTACCTATTATTTATTTGCAAACATTAAACCGTGAATGAATTTCGATATTTAACCAACTTAATTAACAAGTTAGATACAATTCTAAGAGTTCAAAAAGTGGAAAATAAAATCACCATAACCAAAACATCTTGAGCATACTTTAATAGATGAAAAAATCAAAAACTATACGACCCTGACCAAAGCACAAAAAGTATAATTTTTTAAACAATAGGTACACTGACCTACGTTCTACATGTACTTCGAAATTTACATATGTAGATGCGTTATCTTGCTTATATGTACACTTCACAATGAATTCTTCAAGATAATTAATTAGAACGTTTTCTAATAATTCTGTACTCGTATAATTTTCGGATGTCATGCCATTCAAGAACTGATAAAACAAATCGGAAACTTTCCGTGATAGTCTTTGGGAGTTTTGGCGGATGCGTTTAAATGAATTGTAATAGTTATAATAGTTAAATTATACTACAGCTGAACAGTACGAATCTCATTAAATTATTCCAACATAAATACATATATGCTCTTGCTTCAAATCGTTATTATGATAACAATCAGTGAAATAATAGCTCGATCGTTCGTAAAATTCGGAGATGCGCTTAAACATATATTTAACACTATTTACATAATAAGTACACGCTTAGAAATTTCATAATTTAATTAATTTACTAATACATACATATGTACGAGTATATTATAATTAATAATTTTAATTGTGGTCAGTGCCCTAATTTACTGAAAATGTTAGAGATCATTTTATAAATTATAGGTGATACTGGACCCGACGATGATCCACTTCCAGCGGAGGATGTTTCAATCGCAGAGGAGACCGCATCAAATGGAACACACCAGATAAATGATGTTGCAATAAGCATTACAAATGAGCTAGGCCAAGTGAAACAATTTGTTAACAGGTAGGAATTTTATTTCGTTACGAAATTAATTTATTTATAAAATTTAAGTACACCTGTAGAAAACTAAAGTTCGATTTTGCAACTGCAGGATCTTTTCTATTTCTATATTGCACTTATTCCAAACATACATATACGCATACTTATGTTCTTACAACAGTGAGTAATCTATAGAATTATGTGGCTATATTTTATATTAAGAATGAGAGTTTATCACATTGCAAATCTCTTATGCATATAAGGCGAATGTTTGATATTTGGACATGGTGTGTCCTATATTTTATACGCATTGCGCAGTTCAGCCCGTCAAGGAAGCATAAAACTTTGGTTTTTCAACGCTTTTATTCGTACAGCCGGTTAAAGATAAGCATTAATACCAATAATTTCCTTCAACAATACATATATCACTCCTAATTTAAAATGTTTATCATGACGATTCTCAGACAATTTAATAAGATGAGTTTGATTAAATAAACAATTTAAAGCGGTCAAATCGGGCCATGGTTAGTGCAGGATACCCTAGCTGAATATGTATGTATGTATAATATGTATATACAAAAAATTGTATGCTCCTTAATGACTTCAAAATAAAAATAAGAACAGATGATGTCAGAATATGCAATCATTCATATATTATAAACTGTATTTTCTATACGCTATACCCTATATAAAAAGTAAACTTAATCAATATAATGTTACTTACAGAGATGAGAAAGGAAATGATCATTTGGATGAGGGAGACGGAGTTTTAGAAAATGTTAAAGTAAGTATTATAATTCCGTTTACAAAAAGATGATTAAATTATCAATATTTAAGATGAAAAAGTGGATGAAGTGGGTCAAAATAGGAATTCTACTCGTGGCATGGGGACTATTTACTGGTTTTTTAATGACTACAACAGAAAAGGTTGTTGAAGAAAAACAGTTATCTATACCCATTTATAATGAAAAAGGTGACAAGTGTTCTAATTTTGAAACGTAAACTAATATTTTTGTTTGTTTTTCCAGGATATGTTTTACCCGCAATTCCTGAAAAGTTGCAAATCGGCGTTTCCATTAAGGGAGCATTTCTCGAAGATCCTATAAATAATTCAACTCTTCATTTTCTTTCGGTATATGTTCAATTACTACAAAATACTCGAGCACCATTCGCAAATAACGAATCTCTTTTACTTGAATCAGATTGGAACAAAGCTGAAGTGAGTTGAAAGTTTTCATAATGTGTGTAAATTGACTTAACAATTTATTTTATAGAAAGTCACCGAAGAATGGCGAATTCCTATAGTGGATCCCCAAAGTCTAGATATATCTCCACAGATAAAAATGTCACACATGTTCGATATTTCAAAAATTCCAATTTCAACATTGCAAAACGCTACTATCCGTATTTGTATGAAAACGAACATAGAAGAACATTTACCGGTTCAATTCAGCTATGATCAATCACCAATTGACAAGACCACAGGAGTTATATATGCAGCTGTAGTTCTTCTCGGTCTTTATATAATGATTATTTGGGAAATCGTTCACCGGACTTTTGCTGCAATGATTGCTTCAACAATGGCTATAGGAATATTGGCGGCAATGGATGAAAGACCTCCAATGGCTGAGATTATGGGATGGATTGATGTGGAGACCTTATTACTATTATTTGGAATGATGATCTTAGTTGCAATTCTTTCCGAAACTGGAATCTTTGATTATTTGGCTGTGTATGCTTATAAGGTTTTCAATTTTTTTATTTGTCAAATTAAGGTTTTAAAGGAAAATTTTTAGATCACTAATGGAAGAGTATGGCCTTTAATTAATTGCTTGTGCTTCTTCACAGCAATTATGTCGTCTTTTCTTGATAATGTAACTACGGTTTTATTAATGACCCCAGTCACTATTCGTCTTTGTGAGGTCATGGGGCTTAACCCTGTCCCAATATTAATGAGCATGATCATATATTCCAATATTGGTGGAGCTCTTACGCCTGTTGGAGATCCCCCAAACGTAATTATCGCATCTAACAGCTTCATCCAAACAAATGTAAGTAAAATTAATAAATTTGCAAACAAAAAGTAATATTTAAAACATCACCAGGGAGTAAATTTCACCATATTCACCTTGCATATGGCTTTAGGAGTAATAGTTGTAATGGTCCAAACATATTTTCAACTGCGTTTTATGTTCAGAAATATCAATGATTTGAGATTTAGCGAACCACAAGATGTCCAGGAATTACGACATGAAATTGCAGTGTGGCAAAGAGCAGCTGCATCGTTATCTTCTTACTCAAAAGACGAAGACCTTGTAAGGGAGACGCTTACGAAAAAGGTTAACAGGTTAAAGAGGGCTTTAAAGAAAAAAATGGCCTCCGGTTCTGTTCCCATTGAAAATTATAAGCAAACATTAGAGGAACTTCAAGCAAAGGTTTGATTATGAGAAATAAATATTCAATATTTACTTATTAACTTCATTTCAGTACCCTATCAGGAGCAAATCCCTTCTTATTAAATCTGGTTTTGCTTTAGTATTCGTTATAAGTTTCTTCTTCCTACACTCTGTACCAGAACTTCAACGACTTTCATTAGGTTGGACAGCGCTTTTAGGAGCAATTCTTTTGCTTATTTTGGCCGATAGAGAAGATATGGATTCAATTTTGGCTAGAGTTGAATGGTCAACACTTTTATTTTTTGCCGCTCTATTTATTTTAATGGAATCATTATCCGAACTCGGTCTTATAGACTGGATAGGAAAACAAACAGAAATGGTTATTCGATCCGTTGGCGAAGAATCTAGACTAGCAGTTGCTATTCTATTGATATTATGGGTAATTTTTAATATTTATTCAAAACTAAAGGGTAACAGTATTAACATACACATATGTTTTTAGGTTTCAGCTATTGCTTCAGCCTTTGTGGACAATATTCCACTCACAACAATGATGGTTAAGATCGCTATATCTCTTGCACAAAACAAAGAGCTTGGTCTTCCTTTGCAGCCCCTTGTTTGGGCTTTAGCTTTTGGTGCATGCTTAGGAGGTATAATTTTAAATTCATAAATTTAAATTTACCCGCTTAAGTAACTAATAAATCATTCCTGCAGGTAATGGAACTCTTATTGGTGCATCCGCGAATGTGGTATGTGCGGGTGTCGCAGAGCAACATGGATATCGATTTACTTTTATTGAGTATTTCAAGTAAGTTTTTTTTTTATTTTTTTATTCGTACCTAAAAAATTAAAAATAATAATTAATAACAAAATATATGGGAAAATGTTCCCAGTGAAATCGTCTAAAATTTTTGGTTTTTGTAGTCCATAGAGTCTTGCTTGAAACTCCCAATGGACACCACTCAAAAAAAGCTTCTATTCCAAAATATTTCGGGTCAGATGGTCGATTTTATACATAATAACTCGTCTTATAAATAACGTTGCAAACGCAAGGGAAGGGGGTATCAATAAAATTCCTTATAGGAGTAGTTTGACGAACTCCGAGTCCAATAAAAATCTTAAATCTAAAAATCTTATCATTAATTTTAAAAAAATCAGTATACTCGAAAAAAATGTATGTATACATACATATGTACCATGAACATAAAACTTCCTCGTTCAGTATTTCTTTTAGTTTAAACACAAAAATTAGCTTTTACTTTTACAAATCTTTTTTAAGCTACTAATAATTATTTTCTTTTCAGGGTTGGCTTTCCCGTAATGATAGGAAGCATCATAATTGCCACTGGATATTTGATGCTTGCACATGTTGCTTTCCAATGGCACTGACACCCATTTTAAATTAGGTGTTGTATTTAATTTTTGTCAGTTTTCAATGACTGTATTTGTTGTTAAATTATTTGTTAATTTTGTGTCAATATACCATAGTCAAACTATGATCTTATCTTGTAACATTCCATAAGATATTTAAGTGAAAAGAGCTGTTAAAGATATAAATTTTTTTTTATTTTATAAATATTTGCTTTATATTACCATAAGAGAGCTGGAATAAATACAAGTGTTATACATTTAAAGTATTGATGCCTAATAAAAAAAAAACCGAAAAATAATAAAGATTATTACGTCTTAACAGCACAAAACTGACTTCTTCTACCATGTAAACCTAAAACAATTCACCTTCCGATAGAATACTACAAATCGTTTGTCCTTGACAGTTATACGCCTCCGGTATAAAAAGTTTTTTAGGGTTCTGTAACCAATTTACAACTAGGAACCCCTATGTATTTATTATTTACGCCCGACCTATAATGAACCACGGCCCTGCCAATCGATTCTACATCGTCTCCTGATCAACTTTGTTTTGTTGTGCACCTTTAAAATCGCAATCGAAAATGTGGAGAAACCCAAACCAGAAAATGTTCTTTAAATGACATCAGGATTTTGGTTGATAGTGTATTAGAAAGTTGAGCATGGTTTCTAAGGATTACTCTTACGACCCAATCCGTCAACAAACGAGCGAAATATGCTGCATCAATGTCCACAATGAAAATTTCTCAATATATTTATGTACATATATACATATACATAATACCGGGTAATAACGTACATAATTCGTAGTTATACCAATAAAATATGAAAGAAATTGAAAATTAAATGTAGGTTTGAAAATTCATCAATAATTTTTCAATTAAAAATGTTCAACTAGAAGGTATAAATTTGAACAAAACCGATCAATTAGTTTTTGAAATATCCGGCATTTTGTTTTGGAAAAATATGAAAACAATTATTTGAGTATTTAAAAGATAGCATGTAATTTAAGATCATTATATTTAACATAGGGATCTTAAATGTTTGTAATATCTTTAAAAAAAAATAAAGAACATACATCAAAGTAGCCTTTCGCTTCCTTTTACATGTACTGCCCCCCTTAAGCAGTGGAGTCCAATATGAACCAAAAAGCAATTGTTGCATACATATATGAAATATGTACCTTAGCAAGGATGAAAAAAATATTTTACTAGGAATTATAACAATACTACAATTCAGCGGAGTAAGATTAGAAGCCAGGGCGATTTGATGAGAGCATTCGCAGCCTGATAGAACTTCAGGGCAGGTAATCAAATCAAATTCAAAATCCGCCGATGCTGATACATTATGAAAATTTGATAAAATCCAAATCCACGTATATGTATGTATGCTATCCAGGAATATTCGCACAAATCAAAACAAATCAAAAACAATCACCTCGGAAGAATTTTATCTTTTCAACTTTTGATTTAGGGCCGTGTTAGTTCAAGATTATCCGAAAATGGCATTATAATATAGTAATGCTATGTAATAGATATGAGTCCTTAATTGCGATGCCGTACTGACTACGGAAGGAAAGGAACACACTGCGCGTAGTCCAACATGCACTTGGCTGATTTTTTATTATGATACGAAACATTAAAAATTACACTTTTCATTGATTTATTGGATGACCCAGCATTAATACTCATAAAAAATTAAAATTTGGTGAACTCTTTTCATTAGCACCTAAGCATATATTTGAACCAGCTTTTGCCGAGATCACACAGTACGTGTGCATATATGTATGTATGTATACATTTGTGAACTTGCCAATTTGATGATGAATAAATAGTATTGAATGGAACGTCTTGTTATAATACAATGTTCAACAGAACTTTCAAATAGTTAATTTCAACTATCCCTTGAATTTCTTCCTCAGATACCTTAACATTTTATATTACTCAAGATTCAATACCAATGAAAATGAACAAGATATTGAATTAAAAACGTATTTGGTAGTCTGTGTGTTTGCATACCGAAGCTGCATTATTTTAACATTTGATTTTCAAAGAAATTGCCAGTTGAGTTGAGGCTGCAGGTTGAGGTAAAACAAGAGTGCAAAAGAAACTTAGGCATAAATGCAGCCCGATTCGAACTGATGAATGAAGCAGCATAACTTGGATTTATTATCTTTTTTTCTTTCTGCTATCTAGGTCGCGAATGGCTCATGTGTTTGGTAACACATTGGCATACTTTGGAGCAACGATCAACGAATAGGCTGAAAATAAGAGAGAGTAACAAAATCACATTTCGTGGTTTCAGGTCCGTTGCAAAGAAGGTCACAAGCGCGAAAGAGTTTCGATTTCATTTCCATTTGCTCGACGCGTCTCTTGGGATATTTGTACCAAGTAAATTAAAAATACATTGTTTCGCTGATCATAGTTACGCAGTTTAATCTTATTTATTTACTGAGTGTTAAATACTTAACACATATATAATATTGTTGGTTCGGAACGCGAAACTTTTATCGAATTCCTTCACTGGCTTCTTTAATTTAACAGATATGAGGTGCCTTTTGTTACTATTAGTGCAGATTTTGTGTAAGTTAAAATATTTAGTTCAGTTTTTGCTAAACAAGTTTTTATTATGCAATTGGTTTAAATGAATGTGCAGTAGAGATTTTAGATGGAGCTTGATGCTAAACTAAACTTTCTTTTATAAGAAGACTCATAAGCTTTAATATTTGGTAGCTACTAATATTGAGTAGGTTGACATTTCAATTTTTGATTACATTACATATTAAGTATTTCTACTGTAATGAGCAGGAATGGTAGCGCAGTAAATTTATAAATTAATTATTTTTAAAATTTTGCTATGTGCTGGCTAACAATAAAATTAACCAATCCAAAATAGTGGCATAAATTTAGTTTGTAATTTCTTCATGGATTTTTATGTATCGTAAGTATGTCGTATGGTTGTATGATGTTCATTTGAAGCCAAAAGTAATATACCATTATGTTCTTATTTGCTAAACCGGGTGCTTATAATTTACGTCTACCATTATTATGACGAAAAATAAAATTTAAATCATAAATTAATGTGTATTCATAATTAATTAATAATATTAAGGTTTATTTTTTTTTTCATTAAATCTGAGTTTAGGTCTGTTCGATCGAGTATAAAACTTGCATTTCAGTTGTATTTTTTCTGATGCAGGATAATCATGAAATTTGATTTTTATTAAAAATAGCTCTAACGAGCTTATCGTGAGAATTCAGTATCATCTTTTGCGGTACTGTATTGTAGAAGCAGAAATTTTCCCTCGTCGGTTTTTAAACAATTTACCATCAAAGTGACGAAAAACTGACTCAAGCTTAAAAGTTTGACTAAAAAGGAAAAGGAAAAAGCGAAAAAAACTGTCTAGCATCTTATGGTTTACAAACCACTAAAACCCTTTTTCCTTGACTGGAAGATTTAATCATGAATCATTTTTAATAGGTACTTAGGAACTTTTGTTTGGAGCTACCGGCAATTTTTAGCCATCTTTACATCGGTCAACATAAGACCTAATACATGTAATTTATTTGGAAATACATATGCACATATGAACGACTTTGTCCTACCGGTTTTCGCATGCACCGAACTTATGGTAGCAGAACAGATATAAATCATTTCAGTATTGATATGGTATTCGAAACTCTAAGCTTATAAATTGTTTACTAAAATATATATTATTTTATATGTATAATTAATATAAAACTCGTAATTGTTTAATGATTACTTTCTTTATAGCGTGCAAGGCACTTATTGTACCGCAAGAAGTTCCATCCATCATGTCACTAATTTTTTCAACAATTCCTCAAGTAAGGAAAGGTAACTTGACATTAAATATGCAAATTAAATATGTAGACTTTATTTTTGCTTTTCAGGTACTGACTCCCGCGTAGGATTTGGATTTCGTTTTGGAGATCACGCTGATTTCCAGGTTTTATTTGAACTTGGACCTCAAAAAGACACAAAACCGATAGGAGGCGATTCTTCTTCTACGAACAATAAACGCCACATAAGCGAGGAAGAGTACATTAAGGCAGTTGAAAAATCACCCAATAAGGATGGCACTAGCTATTTAATGGCCTGGTCTAATGACATGATAACACAAAAAACTATTACAACATCAACTTCCAAACCAGATCTAGGAACAGATTTAAAAATTGTGCAAACTGTACCGCTAATATCAGAACCAGCGTTGCGCCAACTACAACAGCTTTATAAAAACTCAAAAGATGCTAATTTGATGGGCAGCCCCATGTAAAACCTATTCCCAATGAAGATATTGATAGATTAGAAGGTAAAAGTTATTAGAGTGCAGGACTTATTAATACGAAGTTATAAAATTTATTACATAAATAGTAGATTTTATTTCCAATAGTGGCTTGCTTAAGAAATTGTATTTATATCTAAGTAACATGTAATACAGACAAAAGCGCCAAGTTATATTGTAAATTAAATAAATTAATAAATTATAAATATACTTATTAAAATTAATGTAAATATCAAAATCATCGAAATTTCCTTATAAAAATTATTGATATATGACGAAATTTAGAATTAGCGATCATTTTATGGTATTGCGGTGTTAGATCCTGACGGTTTGAATTATTATTGAATGCATTTTGGGAGCATTGTTCACTTTTAATTATATAAACCCATTCAGTAATTACATCGAAAATTATTACATAATTCGTTTTGTATCTTAAATCCCTTAAAAGGAATTAATCCACTTTAAGATACAACTGAATTTCATACAATCTCTAATTTTTCAGCAGAAATTCTGTTATTAAACTATAAGAATTAGTCTATCAGTACCCGGTACCCCATATTGCAAATTGTTCTTATTTTATGGCTGGTTTAGTGACGAAAACTACACAAAAGCCACAAAATCGTAGGTGGCTTAATGCGACGGATTAATTATTTAATTTCATTTCTTCTATTGCAACTAAAATTAATTGGAGAAAAGCACAAAAGTACTTACTCTAAATATGAATCCAAATTTATTAAAACAGTTGTTTAGTGATGTAAGCCGCATTTGCTGCAGAAGCGAAGGCGAACATTTCGACGCTTTGCTAAGAATTTTTCAATCAAAAATGCGTTAACTCTAGAAACTTCTCACTGCGAAAATATTTTAGATTTCATGGTATGTTTGGGGGAATTAGATTAAAGAAGCGTGCCGGATACAGTTAAGATTAAATACAATTTTCTTCTTAGACGAAAACTGTTAAAAGTGCACATCATTTGAGACAGCATATTGAGTGGTCCGTTTCTATAAGTCAGTGTATGGGACGAGTAGTCCGTTTCTGTGGGTAAGTACAGTAGTCCATTTACACATTTCATAGGAATGCTCCATTTCCAAATGTAAGTGTTCCAGAATGAGTCTCCGAACAGGGCCAAAATCTGTTTGACGTAACATTGAATTGTCACATATGACATTCAAATAATAACAAAGTCGCGGTAATAATATTTTACTTTTTTCAATGCAGAAATCAGAGATTTCGTAAGTTTAAATATAAGTAATTTTGTATGGAAAAGTTAAATGATCTTAAGTGCGACATATCCATAATTCTCAATTTATATATTTTTGAAGAAATAAAGTCCCAATGCGTCAAGGAAGTCTCGAAGATATAAACTTGGATCAGTTCCTTAAAACATCAAACTATGAAGATACAGTAAAACAGCTAGATATTTACTATGGAATTGGTAGGAAAGACAAATTACGAAGGCAATTTACATAATATGTGTCGTTTTAGTGAAGCGACAATTGCTTAGATATCAGAGTCCCATAACAGGACTCTTCCCAGTAACTTCCCTAGATCTAGAAGTTGGCAGTGTCAGGGACAGCATATATTGTGCCTCCGCGGTATGGAGCCTCTACCAGGCCTATAGGCGCATTGACGACGACAGAGGGAAATCGTACGAGCTCGGTCAAAGCGCTGTGAAATGCATGCGCGGTGTTCTTGAGTGTTGGATTAAACAAGCTCCCAGGGTAGAGCTCTTTAAGCAAAGACAGTCCAATGTTCATGCATTGCACAGCAAATTTCATCTTCATACTGGTGAAGAGATTTACTCCGACGAGAAATACAACCACTTGCAAATTGACGTTGTTTCTGTATATTTAATCTTTCTGGTTCAAATGATAACGTCTGGACTGCAAATAATTTACACACAGGTAATTGTTTTTTTGTTTTAAATATAACTTTTAAAAGCAATACTGATTTTAAGGATGAGGTCGCCTTTGTACAAAACTTGGTTTATTATGTAGAGCGCGCTTATCGAACCCCTGATTTTGGGATGTGGGAGAGGGGCTCTAAATACAATAATGGAACGCCGGAAATACATGCGTCCTCCATAGGTATGATATCAAGAAATTTTGAATATACAACAAAATCTTTACAAAAATAAAACGTATTGCAGGAATGGCAAAGTCTGCACTGGAAGCTATTAACGGATGCAATTTATTTGGTGAAAAGGGAGCTTCTTGGAGTGTTGTCTATGTTGACATTGATGCCCACAATCGAAACAGAAGTATTTTTGAAACAATGCTTCCAAGAGAATCTAGCTCTAAGGTAAGTTAAGTCATATGCAAATTACGAACTAGATAAGATAAAGAGTTTGACACTAATTAGGAAAATATGAGGCTGGGTGCGACTGGTCTACCCAAACTGCTAACTTCCATTTGGTGCTTTTGAAAACTAGAGACTTATCTAATTAAGACACCTCTATTAGATTCTTTTATTTCGTATGTGTTGAACGAAAAACATTACACATATTTTTTTTAAATAACGGAGGGGGTAAAAAATATCGTGGGCTCTCTAAAACTCATGCTATTAAACAATAACATGCAATCGGGCGCTAACAACTATTTGCAATTGAAACAAAAAGATTTGAATTTAAACTTCTTCTGCAGACTTAAGCTTTGTCAAGATGATAGATTCCAATATCTTTATGAAGGAAATAAATATTATTAAAATGTTACTCCTAGGGTGTAGATGCTTCTCTAATTCCAACTCTATCTTTCCCGGCTTTCGGTTCCCATGAAGAAAGGCTTGTGGATCTTTCTAAAGGAAATGTGGTGAAACGTTTGCGCGGTAAAAAAGGATTCAAGCGATTTAGTCGGGATGGATACCTCAGCAGATTAGAGGATAAAAGTAGAAGGTATTATGTATATTATATTGCTCCAAGTTCACAACTTAATGTTTTTATTTTTGCAATAGGTATTACAACAAAGGGGAAATTAAAGACTTCGAAGGAAACGAATGCGAATGGCCAATTTTTTATGTCTTCATGATTATAGATGGTGTATTTAAGAACAATGTTGAGCAGATTGAAGAATACCAAGCAGATCTGCGACGTTGCATGTATACTGATCAAAATGGAGATCCAGTAGTTACTATGTACTTTGCACCTGATGGAGAGGGTTCCTATGTTCGATCTCCATCCCAAGCCATATTTCTGTGGGGACAAGCAGTTTTTATAATAGCGCAATTGTTGACAGCTGGCATGTTGCACATCAATGAACTAGATCCTATTAGGCGTTATCTTCCCAGTTATAACAGGCCACGCAAAGCTGGTAGATACTCAGCCTTTCAGGTAAGTAAAAACAGAAAATGTTCCTCTTTTGTCCACACAACTTGTAGAACGGTTCATGTGTTTATTAAAGACCCATTTAATTTTACTTGAATTCAGGGAAAGCCAAACGATGTAAGTAGTTTTAAGACACAAAAGATGTTAATCTGTTTTAGTTTTTGATTTCATTTCAAAATTTTATTAAAGCTTAACAAAACTCATATACATGTGAAATTCAAACATCTTAAAATTTGTTTAATATAAGTTTGTCTAGTATTTGCCTCGTAATTATTAATTACTGAATTAAAACAAATCAACTTTTCTTATAATATTGTATATAATTTAATTGCACATGCAGATGGATAATACTCCGGTAAATTTAAAAGAGCTGAAGATAGACGTTTGTAGGGTTCCAATAACCCTTAGAGATTTGCGCTGTTGTCCGTATGTCCGCCAAAACCCCTTTTCTTAGAATCAATTAGAGCTATCGAGTTGAAATTAATACCAAATACTAAAGGCTATGACCTCATAGCCCCAAAGATAATTAGGAAGTAACTATGTACTTGGCTTAGCT
This sequence comes from Machimus atricapillus, assembly GCA_933228815.1. NCBI lineage: Eukaryota > Metazoa > Arthropoda > Insecta > Diptera > Asilidae > Machimus > Machimus atricapillus. Next base: position 59,758,234 of record OW121784.1, read on the forward strand.
GTACAATAATATAACTCTACGGAAGTTTGAAGACGGCTTTTCTAAGGAACAGCTACGAAATAAATAATTACTATCCACAGATATTAGCGGTTCCCCAACGGGACGACGCTTGGATCAAAATATTAATAAGTACATACTTATATTAAAGTTATAGGGCCAACCAACACATTAATAGGTTCTTTTAATGAAGTTAAAAGGCCGAGAGAAAAATTTTATTTTTTTACTTTTTAGAGTTTTTTTTTTTTTTGTATCGGGGGTTACTTAAAATTTTTAATTTTAAATTTATCATACACTCCAGGTTATTTTGCTTTCTATGTACCAAAAACCCACCGTACTTAAAAATTGCTTTAAAAGTGACATTTCAAACAAAAATGTTAATAAATAGAATAAAATTACGTGTAAATTTATTTTCGATCAATTCTGGACAAATATTATTAAACAATATTATTAAGTAATATTATTCAACAACTGACACTTATTTATTATGCTGGTAATAAAAACATGTAAACGAGATGCGAAAGCGCGCTTATTAGACTGTGCTCGAAACGATTGCGCATGCGTGCGCTATATGCTGTCTATGTCTCTCGTAAAGTCTAAAGCTTTCTGTGTTTTGTCGGTCTTTCACTGCTGTGAGTATTTATTATACATATGTATGTATGTATTTATATTTTTTTTTTAAATTTTTGAAAGCAACTGTTTAGTCAAAACCAAAGATGTCCGCCGTTTTTATTCAAAACCGGACTTGTCCATTTTTAAAAATAAAAATAACTGATAGTATTTTCATTAAAAAAAAAAATTAATGGAACAAGTCCGGTTTTGTTCTTCTGCTCCTAAAAAATGTGTCGCATCCTTATGCTTAGTAATTTTTAATTAATCCACTCCCCTATTACCCTTAAAAGTTGATGTGCCGCTTTTTCTCATGGCAAATGCATGTTCTTTTTTTAATTCACAGGAAGATAAAACGAAGTTTTAGAATCTGTTCTTCAATTTGATCTTTTCTATTCGTTATTTTTCTGTGCAGGTCGCTACCTTTTAATTTTTCCTATTTAAAGAAGTAGTCCCTCTCTGGGGGCATATCTTTTTATGGTAGTTACTGGAGAAAAATTCCAAAATATTTTTTCTAAACTAAAGAGTTGTATCTCAAAATGACTTTTGGAATTTTTTTTTTCCATAGTGCATTTTAGCAAGACACTCCCTATTTAACGCCAATTTTCAGCTTTGGTGTCTTGTTTTTTAATTTGCGTATTTCAGAATTATTACTGTGGTGTAAATATTTAGTCACAATAATTGAAAACAAAAGAGTGTATGAACATTTCAATAAGAAGTCAAATTGGAAATAACAGAAATAGGATCCTGAATAGAGGATGCAAAAGGAACAAAGAGCGGTGTTACCTTATCCCACGACAAAGTAATTCATAATCATAGTCAAGTAATAAAAAACTCCAATCACCAGACATCTTTCACTAGGTAGAGAACTAATAGTCATCTAAGACCTAGCAGCAATTTTCGAATAATTGGTATAATAAATAGAGACATCACCATGTGAATTCCGAAGTCAAAGTGTTTTATGAGTTCACTTCATGAAACAGACAATTTTCGATTGCAATTTTGAGGGCGAAGAACCGATTTTAGGATTGATCGGGAGACCATATGGAAGCAATTGCCATATTTATCTTTTCTAACAGCTATACTGTGCAATGGGAATAAAACCAAGTTTTTTTTAATCACCACTGAATTTAAAGCAATGAATGTTAACTATACGTATTTCAATTTACGCTTGACAGTACTTACTTAATAAGTGATTATACTAATTTATATCATTGTTTTGATAAATTTGAACTCAATTTAACCTTGAATAAAAACATAGTATGTATTTAATATAATACATATTGAAGAACCTTGCTGACGTACTATTTTATTCGTTCTTGATTTAAGTAGGTGTGATTTCGTCAGTGTTCTTTAACATACAAAATTTAGGCACATGAAATAATGTATAATTTGAAAACGTATAAAATTAAAAATTATAATTTGCTTACAAAATCAGAACAATTTATTGGTAAACGATTAATCAAATGTGATGAATTAAAACGTCGGATAGTAAGCCAACACATAGTTTTATTTATGTACAATTTATTATACGATATCCATATGTATGTATGTAGATAGGTAACCGAAATCGACAGCGTTGTGTGATGTTAGCTTGCTTATTAGTAAATCAATAAGTTACATAATCCTTAGCTTTTTATACAAGCTTTGTTTATTTTTTATACAGGCTAAACCGGGCGTTGTAAGTAAATTAAAGTAATTTTTAGTAGTGTAGATAAAGTGTTATACTCACACGTTTGATGGAATGCATGAAATATTTGCATGCTTATTTTGTGCAATAACAATAAAATTATATTTTTTTAAAGATAAGTATTAAGAATGAAATGTACTTATAGGGGACGGCTACTGATTTAGTGGTGCAAATAGTTCTTATTGCGGAGTCAATGCGCCTTCAAGCGATGATGGCTACTTATGGAATTCAAACACAAACTCCCCATGAAGTGAGAATAATATTTTATTTTGACTTATACTACTTTACTAACTTAAGGGAACAGTTTAGCTTAAAATGGTTGTTTCTTGTTTTTCCTTGTATAGTAGCGTAATTGCACAAAATTCTGTTATATTTGAATAATAATCGTTTTTATTATTGTATTTATTTTGGTATTATTGAAATAGTCTTAACATTATTCTTTTGCGCAGATGATTCCTTAATTTTTATTGTGTCGAAAGATCCCATTCGAATGGGAATTTTTTGTGACTAGCTAGACTGTTCTCTTAACAATCTAATTCATGCTCATTTAGCAATTAACTACAGAGTGCGCATTTATTATCGCTCAATTAAAAGTACGCGTATTTAGAGAATGAATGTGGAGTGAAGTGTGGAATTCTGTCTGCCGTCATTTAAATTTAATTAATTTAAATATGCGGGAATATAAATAGGGACTTTTAAGGGATTATATCTCTCCAAGTGTTAAAAAAACGAAATTGTTTAATAAACATGTCATTTTTATTTAATAAGAATATACATAGATACTTAGATAATTAATGTTTTTATCACGGGTATCTTTCAATAGAGCCTTGTAAGCTTATGTTTTTTGATTTTATAATTCTGTATTTTAAAACTTGCATTTATTTTGTAATTTTATTAATTTGCAAGCTGGCTTTAGGTTCTATAAACATTTAACCTATATAAATGTATAAAAATAAAAGAGATATGACCCCATTTTGCTTATATAAAACAATAGATTCACGTAACACATATGAGTCTATCTCATTTTAACTTTGGAATGAATCGTAAAACTAATTTGTGGTAAGGTCGAGCCAGTACAGATTTGGTCATCTACGGAGCTAATTAAAGTATACCAGGATCTCGGTGTGAATAATAAAATTGGACTGACAGGACGACCACCACGTCCAATAGGTTCCTTGGGGACGAGCAAAATTTACAGGGTATGCGGAATGACTGTTCTGTGCTACCCCTTAATTTTTGAAGTCTCTGATTTCTACCTCTACCGAGATATGGCACTTTTAATTGGTAGTTGATTCATTTGATTTCATGTAACAATGCGAACTATAAATTAAATATTTTTTTAGATGATATAAAAACGGAACTACAATTCGTTGGAAAATATTGGCGTCTTTCTGGACGTCCAACAGTATGCTTACTAATTCGTGAAGAGCATATGCGAGATCCTCAATTTAAAGAGATGCTTGATTTACTAGCAATGCTTAAAAAAGGATATTGCGATGGAATGAAGGTTCGGATTGGCAGACTACAAAACCTTATATCGAGCTCCTGTATAGGTATTGTGCTATTGAATATGATGTACAATATTTCTAAAGTACCTTTTGTCTATAGAACATTTGGATTTCATGAACCAGAAAGATCTCCCAGAAAGTGAAACTGCTTTTATGCAAATTAATCACGAATATATTGGGTACCAAAGTTTAACAGATGTTCCAAAAGCAGAATCGTATAATGAGGAAAAAATTCGTTGTGATGTAATTTAAAGACCTATTCCATTTTTTCCCTTTTTTTGTTGCGTTTTTGTATTGAGGAATTTGTTTTCCAGGAATATTTACAAAAATCAACTTATGAAATTGTAGAAGCACTTCGTCAAACTGATTCTATCTATTGCCTTTGCCAGTTCTGGGGTATGCTATTAAGTAGGGAAGGATCTACATATGAAGTGAATGGAATTTCTGTTAACCAAGCTCTTATGAAACTTTATCATCGCGCTGGATCTTTACGTTATTGGCGAGCTGTGAGGTATTGTAGCTCGTTATTACATCATATCGTAGATTCTATCAGCCCCTTCATCACCACCGTTTTGGTAAATGGGAAGCAATTGACTGTAGGTGTGATTGGTCAAAAAGAAACAGTTTTTGATAAACCTATGACACCCGCGGAAATTCAAAATGTTATGTATACAACGGTACAGCCATACGACGTCATACAAGCTGTCTTGCAGCAAGAGGTGGTTTTGTATTGCGGCAGATTAATTGCTACAAATCCTGATATGTTTAGAGGAATTTTGAAGGTGAGTTTTCCATGGTTGTGCGAGTATAAGTGTTTTGATTTCAAAGACTTCAAAATTTGGCTTTTATTAAACATGTATGTTTCAGATAAGAATAGGTTGGGTTCTAGAAGCTATGCGAATTTATTTGAAAATCTCGGGACAGGAAAAGGTTGATCCAGATAATCTTTCTCCATTTCAAGTGCGCATTTTATTGCAGCGTATTTTAACTGTTAGCGAATGGGCTAATGATGAAAAGTATATTAGTTCATTAATGATGTATTTATCAGTTAAATATATACGAATAATTTTAGGTTGACAACTCTACAAAGACGACAACTAGAAGGTTGCTTGTGCAGAGTTCCGAAAAATTTTTATAATATGGTTTGGGATGTACTACAGCGAACTCCAGAAGGTTTAAGAGTGCAACATAACCATTTGCCTGCAACTCCCACTCTAACACATTTGAGTAGGGGCGAACTTTCATTCTCGTTGTTGGTTGAAGAAACTTTAATTTGTATTGAGCTACCCGAACGTCGCCAATTAGCCGTGGAACTTCTTTGTATTATAGCAACAATATTAAGCAGGTGAGAATAAGAAATATAATTTTTGTCAAATCAAAATTTATAAAATGAGCAAACAATAGAGGAATGACCTTATTATTTACTATACATACATATGTCGCGTATGACATCTCTTGAAATTTAAATAACTGAATACATTTTTTCTAATTTTTAATTTAAATAATTTTGCAGAAATCCAGAGCTGCGCTTTCAACAAGCCTTGGATTTGGATGAGATATTAGAAGAGGCGTTTTCGATGTATTGCAAGGTTTGTTTATTGAAATTGTCAAAAGATATTTACTTAAGCTAAATTATGTTTAGGATAACCATATCTCAGCAACCAAGGATATTTCTCCATTATATTCGTTGCCTTACTCCGGAACAACAGGATATCTTGCTAGAGCTGCTGTAAATAAAGTACTCCAGGGAGGTGCTTTAGCTCCTCAGGATTCAAGACAAGTACACGATGAAACGTGCAAAGTGTCATAAAAGGAATAAAAAATGTATAGTAAATAATGTTTTTCATTTCTACATTTTAGCTAAATACTGGAACTTCCAGTTAACGATTTCCTTAAGATACATATGTAGATAATATGTAGCTTATACAAAAAGGACTTTTGTAAGTTGCCTTTTGATTCAATTCTAGTCCTACAGATTTGCTTTTTCTTTCCAATTTCTGAAATTCACGAAATTGAACGCAGTCCCTTGTTACTGAGGCAATACAACCGGCACGCAATCATTTTCTACGTGCGAATTCCTTTTGTAATCTTTAAAAGATTTCAAATCACGATCTCCACTATTATAAATTAAAGTCCTCCTCTGCTTGTCCATCTCATCTGTAGGGATTTTCATGCGGTTTTCTCCAATAGATAGACTGATACAAGACGAAGGTATAAGTATATAAATTTTGAATATTTTATGTAAATTAGCCGAATTACCTCCCAAATAACCTCCCCAACCGTAAATTACACTTTTGATTTTTTTGTGAAATTTTGGCTGTATCAAGAACACTTCTTTTTGGTGTTGGGCTGTGTAACTATGTAATCAAAGTCAATAGAAATGTTAAACGAACAAACAAGGGAAATAACTCTGATAAAAAAAAACGTTGAAAACTAGCAATAAGCCAATATTATTACACTTATTGCTTTTCTTTAAGCAATGCTTTCGAGTATGTCTAATGGACACCACGTTCGAACTAAATATTCCTATACCTAATCAAACAATAAGATAGATAAAACCACTTCGTTGTAATGTATATATTTATTTATATTGCAAGCAAGTAATTGAAAAGAATGCACTTACAAATTAAATAAATCTTAGTCCTCCCGTGCATAATTTTTATCTGAAGGACCCACTTTAAGATAATGCGTTTTTATTTTAAATATAGACAATATCGAAGCTACTTTAATATTAATTATGTCACATAACAACATAAGCTCAAGTCTCTGTATACCTTTATGCTTTATCAAATCAAATCAATTAAAACGAAAATCGTTATCTTAACAGGTTGTTGAAAATTCTCCTATATATAAGGTGTCAAAAGCCTGCCTCCGGTCATTAGTGGAAGCTTATTAACAGAATTATGAAGTGGTAATTGGTTACAATTTTAATAATTAGCTTCGATATCCAAGATTAATACCTATCTACACATTTTTATTTTCAGCGCCATCATTTTGTTCGTTGCGACTGTCGTCGCTGCAGCTCATGCCGACGACCAATTTAATTGTCCGGAAATGAATGTAATGACAGATTTTAACGTCGAAAAGGTAATTACATCTGAATACCGACAATGGTAATTCAGTTCAAAAATGTAATTTTTAACAAATTTGCTACTTGAATAATACCAAAACCTTACAGTACTTGGGAGTATGGTATGAGAATCAAAGATATCCCAACGCCTTTGAAGTACTGGGACGTTGTATTTCTGCCAAATACGGACTAAATGATGATGGAACCGTATCTGTATCCAACAGAGCTTTCAACATACTGTATGAAAATATGCTTAATATATATTAAAATATTTCTTCAAAATAATTCTTTAAAGCTTCCAAAAATGGGATGAAATCACTGGAACTGCATCTGTAGTGGCTCCTGGAAAACTTCAAGTCCGATTGAACGGTGCAATCAGTAATTATTTACAGAAAAATTTATTATTGCAAATTATAAATTCAATTATAATTTTTAGTTAAAGAGCCAGCAAATTATTGGATTTTAGGAACAGATTACACAAATTATGCTGTGGTTTATTCTTGCAGTAATTTCAAATTTATCAAAGGACGTAAGGAATCTCATTCAATAAATTCTAATAACAACTATTTAAATTAAACGTATTTGCAGAGAAAGTTTGGATTCTCACCCGCGAGATTAATCCTTCAGAAGAAGTTATTGAGACCGCTCTTAAGGTATTGGATAAAAATGGATTGACTCGGGATATTTTGCAAAAGACTTATCAGAAGAGTTGTCCAAGAAGAACCCTTTTCTAAAGCTTAGTTGACGTTTAATTATGAAATAAACTGTTTTCAGAATGTGAAAGCTGAAAAATATTTTATTGATTTGTTGATGTTTTACTTAAATCTGGCCTACATACCTACATCCATATACTTAAAACTGACCCATTGACGCACATGGTAACTCACAATTTAATGTTAAAAATTAGCTTTTCTAAGGGGACACGCCACTATTAAAACTCACAATAGTGTCAATTTTTGGAATTTTTTCTCAGTTAAATATGCATAACTGATTATTTAAGAATCGTGCAAAAGACATTTAGATTCAACTTGTTAAATATGTACTTATTTTATTGAAAAATAATTTATAATAAAACTAGCCGATCTGTACCCAACATTTGCTCGAACACAACTACCCCTTTAATAAACCTAAAATTTAATAAAAATAAATCTTGCCAATTTCAGGAGGTTAAACGCAATATGACCATAAAATTTAATTTCAATCGAATAAGTACTTTTTGGGACTCACCATACATATCACAGGTGTTCAGAATTTCGTAAATTTTAACAATAGTAAACACTTAAAACAAGTAGCCTATCCCCGGGAGCACGATGCAACGCAACACTAGGCACACTGAAGGAGGTTTGAAAAAATTAACTTTTTTGCTAAATTCACCGCAATTTTGAAATGTGTATCACGGCTTTAACTGCCTGAGATGGAACAAAAATCGCTTTGTCCGCTTCTAAACTAAATGCCAAGCGAGTATCCTTTCCGCTGCGAGTATTTCACGGGCAAGATCTAAAATTTTAATTCTTAAAAGATGAACGTGTATTATAACTACTAAATTCCATATAAAATTTCTAGACCATTCACCTAGGTCTCATTCTCGAATTTGTTTTAGTAATTAAATTATTTTTTAGGACCTGGGAAGAAAGGTATGTTATTAGGCATACATTAAACTTATACATATTGTGTAATTTTTTATTCAATAATATTAAATATTAACAAAGTTATTTATTAAATTACATCTGAGCGTCTAGAGGAAAATTGGAATCGCTATTTTGTTTTCAATTATACGCGCAGTTTTCGTTAGTCATCACCGTACTTTAAAATGGAGGATATCCCAAAAAAAAATGTCGTTCTCCTATGGAAAAACTGTAATTTTGAAGATTAAGAAACGCCTCTTAATCGTAACTACTGGAAACTGAAATTTGTCGGCTAATATAAAAGGCGGAGGGTTGTTCGAAATAATAGAAACGTAAAGTTCAATATTAGCATATTTTTGCTATAACATACATATTTATATAAAAACTACTAATTTTAAAATTCAAATAAATAAATTTTGTTAAGTAGTACTTTGAAAGTGGGAGCCGTCGAAAGCAAAGATGTTCGGCTTACATTTGTAGACTTCAGAGCATGTAAAATAAAATTTTCTCATTAATGAGCGTTAATAAATTTACATCCCTGGAAGTTGGATTTTCAATAAATTTAGTTTTCTAGATCTATATTATCCATAACTAGATTTTTTGGATTTCATTTTACATTCTTAGGTTCTTAAATTACAAAAAAGTTAAATTTAATTCTAGAATGGAAATGAGGATGCATTTAATATAGCAATTTTAGATATTAGGTAAACACTAGTAGGCTCATCATTTCAACCCCTCATCCATTGCTCTCAGTTTTAGCAGTTTTTTTATGAATGCGGGTCCCAATTGTAAGAACAATTTTTCCACTCTTGATTGACTTGAAAACATTTATTGCTTCGTTGTGGCTCATGCCTCGAATGCGCTTGCCATTAACACTTAGTATCTCATCACCTGCAGAAATTACTGATATAGATTAGGCTATTCGATTGTTTATACCTACACACATACCTTCTTTAAGTGTGCCTTTTTCAGCTGCTTGCCCATGGCTGTACACTGTTTTGACGTATATGCCCATTGAGCCTTTTGGTGAGTCAACGCCTCCAACTATCGAAAATCCTAAGCTCTTAGATCCAGGATCCTTGTTGAAGTTCACCTTAATTACACCAACATGTTTTACAATAAATTGGAGAAAACACTAGTTGATACAGTTAATTTAATTTATTTTATTTTTTTCAAATAAGTGGTAGATTATTTCTATAAGATTTTAATTGCTATGTTTTTTCTTCACCATCTAGGTATTGTATGAAATAATCAGTTTATGGAAAGAAGTAAAAATCATTTGTGTTTTTATTTTTATAATAATTTAAGATTCAAGTTATCATTTGAGCAACTACTGAATTAATCTGTTCTATTTTAATGATATTTCATAAAAGATGAAAAAATATGGTATGTTGTATTTTTCTCAATTTCCACCCTTATTACATATTAGCCACTGATGTCTCGAAGAGTGAATACCGCTAATGAATCTCGTTATTTCAGTTCAGTTGCTATGGAATATTACTAAAATTAATTGGAATATAACATTCTATTCCGGATTTTGTTAAATCAAAAATATAGATATTATTTTCGTTATTTCTTAATTTTAAATATGCTTTAATATTATGCTTATTATATTAAACATAGATCTCGTACGACAATTACAATAATTCTATGGAAAAAGCTATATGATTTTAGATAAAATAGAATGTAAAACAAAAATCGGCATAAAAAACAGTATCAGTAACGTTATAACGTCAGAAAGACTAAACAATTAATAGCTCTTACTAATAGTAGAAGCCCAGTGATAACCTGGCTTGGTACAATACCTTCAGTAGTTTAGTTTAATCTTGAATAGAAGTTCAGGCAGTCAAAATTATTCGTAAAACGTTTTCACCATTTGTATAATGATATCGAATTGTTTTAGTGTATACAAATATTTCGTTGATAGAACTTAAATTATACAATTATTCATTCTTCACTTTATGTAAATGTTTATCGGTGAAGATCTTAATATTTTTGTTTTTGGGCTGACAATTTCCTAGATATGCATACTACTTTGTTCTATATCACATACTTCTTTAATATGTCAAAAATATTTGCACAAAAAATGCGAATAATAATTTCATTGTTACCTCCTAAAGAGTAAATATATTTATACGTGCATAATACACAGGTACAAAAATTATAATAGAACCTCTTGCCACTTACCAGAATGCCAAAGCCATTAACCTCCCACCCAAACATTTTTTTAGGTGCCTACTGTAGGTGTTCGTCAAATTAGAGAGAACAGTATACATTTTTCGTAATTAATATCTATGTACAAACATTTTACATATTTTTCTTTTAACCAAATTGCATTTAAATATAAAAGGAAATGGATATTTTAATTTCAAAAAAAAAAATCAAAAATAAGATACAAAAAAAAAAGCTAATGATCAGTACATACATGTAATAATGCACAGATTGAAGTTCTTCCACATTGTGTGCTTTTAAAATGCATTTATGAAAAATCATTCTACCTTAAGTCGTTGTATAATTAACATTTTTTTTATGGCCGTGCATAATATATTTAAAAAACTAAATGTACCTGCATTAATTTCCTGTCACGTACATGAGAAGCATCCGCAAGTTGCGGCATATTTAACTTCCTTCCTGCTATAGAATTGCTGGTACTGTTATCAATGAACGATTCTTGTTCTCCTAGGTGAAGAGTTCGCTCGTTCGCCCTCCTTACAACGTGATTTTTCTTGGTGTCTTCATTTGGAGTTATTGTCGAGCTGTGTGAAGGCGACACGGATCCATTCATCTTTTCTAAGACTTTGCCACCTTCTACCAGTGTATTTCTTTTTGGTATTCCCTCATTTTCCGCCTCAAAAGTTTTCAACGGCGAATGACTGCGAGACCGTGTGCGGAGTTGGGGTTCCACATGAATCGAGTAGAGTGACGGTCGATATTTAAATGAAGATTTGTAATAGCAGTGATTATGACACCCACCGTTCTTTGCACTTATTTGGGAAATCGGTGGTTTTTGCGATGAACAACTTGAGGCATTTACGTTGACCTTGTCCTGAGCTAGGCTATTAAAATTCGTTCTTACCTTCAAATCTAAATGATTGAAGATGGCGTGATTATTGTTTTTTTCATTAAATCGTAAGCTAGCTGATCTTTGTACTTTGTTTTGAAAATCCGATTTTTTATCAATTGTCGCACAAGGTACACGATTGTTGTTAGCCACAAACGGAAGTGACGTGGACTCATATTCAAATTTATTATCCGGAAAATATGCGCTTTGGTGCCGAAGGTGCCTAACACTGCTATTCGGAGAAGGAATATAGAATGTAGAAGCTTTCGTTGAACATTGCGGATCGGTATTAAATACTTCTTGGACCGACAATGGACGTTTCTTTCTCATGCCTGCTTGAATTCTGTTGAATTTATTTCGAAGAATTTGCTGCACATCTTGTATGTAATTTTTTTGACCTGGTATTCGCATGGAAGCACTTTTAAAAACTTTTAATCCAGAAGTTTTGATAGTATTTTTCTCGGTATGGTGGAAAACATTTCTTCGTGAAAACCCGCACTCATCATCAGAAAAATATTGAATATTTTCATAACCCTCTGCTTTATCATTACTCTGTTCAGGTATTGATAATTTTTCGAGATTTTTTGGTTCCGGATATTCAATAAAAAAGTCTTTTGTATTTGCAGTGGAAGCTAATCCTATACCCCAAGGTCTGATATTCGGTTCATTAGCTTTCCAGCAATCATCAGCTAAGGGAACACATTTTTTAATCTCCGCTTTTTCAGCATTTTCACTGTTCAAGTTAATTTTACGGTAATCATATTTATGCACTGACCCGCAATGACTCCCATCATTCACTGTGCGTGAAAAAAAACTGCTGGATTCTTTTGGCACTAGGGTATATGAAACTGAAGTTGTTAAAATAGAATTTTTCTCCGAGTCCAAACAAGCTGTATCGTGAACCGTTTTGAAAGATGCACATTTCCGCCGAAATTTCTCCCATTTCTGGGAGATTGTATTTAAATCTGAAATAAAATCAATTAAACTATTATATTCATTAAACATGTCAGCATATCAACATTTGTCTACTAGTCTAGTTGAGTTCCACACCAAAATAAAAAGAAAAAAACAAATCAGAACCCTACTTCGATATCTACATATATGTAGTATATCAATAATAATCTTTAAAAAATAATACCTTCCCAATATTCCCAATTATGTTCTATCGCTCTCAGAAAACAATAAGAATAATCAATCAGAATATTATGAAAAGACTAACTGAGCTACCCACTTTTTATCGATTATATTATGTATTAAAAGTACTATACACTAGAAACTTCTCATATATGTATCTTAAATAATTGTTTATACATGGAACAGGATATAAGGTTAGTCAACGGTAAAAGACATCACATGAGTAAACCCAAAATTTGTAGTAATACTTATTATTTTTTTCTTAACTGTTAGTATACAGTCTATATTTAGGGCAGTCCACGTGTTTTTTTAATAAAGTGACATTTTGCATAAAATCTAAGAATTTATAATTTTAAAGATCGTACATATTCCGTTGTAAATAATAAAAAACAAGCTTTATTTGAATTCAATTTATTAATTTTATATTTCATCCCATTCTTTTTAACTACATACTTTGTTTTCTGTATATTAAAAGATAGTTTTGCAGTTAAAATACTCAAATTAGAATTTTTTGTATGTTTACTTCATTTAAAGTTATAAATTGTCAAGTAATGATAAAAAGCTATTATAATTTAAAAGTAAAAATCGTACTATAAATATAAATTATAAAAAAACATATATCTTATTTGCATTCAATTTATTCATTTTATAACTTGACACACACAAACAAAAACGTTCAGAAAAAAAACCTTCTTTTTCCATATGAATTTTTTTTACATTTCCCAATTTTTAATTAAAAATTTTTCAAAGCCCATAGACATAGTTCTCCATGGAGTCAAAATAGCCTTTTTTATATGTATATTTATTTGTTTTTTCAATCAGTATTAACGCTTCACAAAATAAGATACAAGGCTTGTATTTAGTAAGTGTAGGAAATGGACAAAAATTATGAAAAAAAACAAAGGAGAAAACTACTGCAAATTCAAGAAAAAAAACATTAACTCCCAGAACCATATATTGAGTAATAAAATAATTTTTGTAAGAATATTTTCTCCAAATGATTCTTAAATGGAAAGCAACCGAGTTTCCACAGCTGATATTAAGCACATTATATACAAGAAAAATGTTTCTCCAAAACTACACAAAATTAATAATATTTAATAGCTGCAATTTAAAAACAAATGTAGACACATATGTATATATAACTTAAAATGGTGTGAATGTAAAAAACGAAATAGATTAAATATTCAAAGTTATTGTTTTAATCCTATTTTTGGCAATAATGAAGACCGTTAATTATTTAAAATACCTGATAGAGCCAGTACCATGTCAGCAATTTATTTTTCTTTCCCTCTAATTTATGCAAATGATATCACTAAAAGTTCTACTTGTGGCACTTTGTTACATACGTAAACAACTACTCAAATAACAGAATGACACTCACCTAAGTTATTATCACACAAAACCATTTTGAATTGTGAGGGCGTCTTCACAAAAAAAAATTGCAAATGTGAATTCACATAACTATAAACAGGAGCTGAAATAAACAAAAACCGAAACCCAGGCACTACAATGTTATGAAAGGGTCGTAAATAAGATATGTGTTTTGAAAATAACGTTAAGATGTTTACGTTTTTTGATAATAAAAACTAAAAAACACAAGAATTATTTTAATAAACCCGCAGCTGTCAACCAACGGAATCCCCATCCACAGTCCACTAAACTTCTCACTTAACTGGCTAAAAAAATCTAAACTCTGTAGAAGGCGAAGTCAGGGAGTCACATACACATGACATGACACACTCCACTAAGTGAAACACTCTTTGATATTTACTAGATCTTAATTCGGATTCTTCCTCCTCCTCCCCTTCCCCCCTTTCCAGATTATTTTGAGTCGCTTCGCTTATTCACTTCACGCACCACCCACCATTCCATTATGCGATCCGCCGTCTCCTCCCCGCACCCTCGCCTTTGATCATAGGTGAACCGAGTCCGGCTCTTCCTCTCTGCTCGTAATTAGACCCAAACGGCCAAACCCATGTCAATTCAACCAAATTTCTCTTTTCCGTATGTTTAACATTTTGCTGAAACTCTTCTAGTTGGGATGCAAATGCAAGCGACGCGTTTTTGTGGTGTCGCGGATCGATGAACAGAATCGCATTGCCAGATACAATGCTTCATTCTTTGTGTACATAAATGTATATAAATATTATCAGTAGGGGAAACTATGGAGACTTGATCGCCTCTTATCCAAAGCTTATATTTTTGAATGTAGTGTATGAAATTACACGATCTAACCAAATCTAACGTTTTAAATTACAAGTAGAATTTCATCAATGACAATAATAATGCAGTTTTTTAAATTAAACATGATAAAGAAAAGGTTTTTAAGAAAAAGTGGACCCTAGAAAAGGGATCAAATCTTTTTATTTATAGAAGAAGACTAGTTAACTTCACAACAACTTAACAAACTTAAATAAAATTAAATCATATAAAAACTAAAATGGTGGCAATTTCAAGAACAAAAATTTTGTGTTGCAAAATTAGCTTGTTGTTTTGACTATCTTCCTTTTACAGTAAGCTTGCTTCCCTTATTTTTACTCACACCCGGGCATTCCCTGATAGATCACGGCTGCAGTCATGCACGCTACATATTCCTAATTCACTGTTAATAAACTAACAATAAGTGAAGTAAACAAGCAATGTTTAATTTTTTATCCCAGCCCTTGCAGGTACCTCTTTCTTGATCTTACTCAATTTTTTGATTAAACCCATCGGCTTGTGCTAGAGCCCCTTGGACACATGTTTATGGACTTTCAGACGATAAAATTTTACATAGTAAGGAGGCACCTAAAATTCTTTTAGAAAGATATTTTCATTGCGAAAGAAATCTCTAATATAATTATCATGTAATGAGAATATAGGCAATTACGAGTAGCCACATACATAAAAAATATACATTTTTCTTTAACTACTTTAAACATTGTACAACTTGTATTATTTTAAATATTCTACCAAGAATTTATGTAAACTGCATTAAAAATAACTTCATATAATATGAAAGGAAAACGTAATTTTTCAACGTCTATTATACAAATTACAGTCGTAGTTGATAGTCAATCAGTAATTTTTAGTGATTTATCCAAAATCAACACAACAAAACTTGTTAGTTTGATGTTATCCAGTGCATAATTGAAATTTTTCTTTTCTTTTCAAATTAAAAAGAAAATTGCGGCCTCTGAAAGTATATTTATGTATGAATTTTAGAGTTAAAAAGCGTTTGCTTTTGTTTATAAGTACTGATTAAAAAACAAACGCTTCGGTCAAGCACACACACACAATTTTTGTATACCTAGAATATGCTGTGCGAATTTGTCCTATTCATTGGATCAACTTCAAATTTTCACTTAATAGATGTGTTTTTTTCTCAGTCCGATCCTGGATAAGATTAGTTAGGACATTTTTCAATGTCATAGGTTTGAATTTTGTAAAATGCGTTTTTGGAACATTTCTTAGTTTTAATTACATAAGTAAGTACACCAAAAATTATCAAATAATTACAAAAATTATTAAATAATTCATTTTGCTTCTTATGTCCTTTAGAAAGAATGCAAACACTTGAGATATATAATACATCTGAATTTCACATATTATTTTTAAGTTTTCGTCAGAAATGTTAAATTATGAGAATTGGTCTTTTAGATAAAATACCATATTGCGAATTCTTCTTATTGTATGTCTGATTTACCGATTTAAACGACAAATAAATCAAAAACACCCTAGGGGCGTAATGTTACGAATTAGTTCGGATTTATTTGCAGTAACGTCCTTCTACTTGTAACTAAAATTAAGTGAGCATTTTGATTAAACAAATTAACTGTAATTTTTGTTTATCTGAAAAAGAGCAAGTGTAGAGCTTTCACCAAATATAAATTAAGTAAATTAAGCGGACAGAAGAAGATGCTCGAAACAAAATTTATATTAAGAGATTAGTTAAAATACTCATATTATTCATTGTAAGCTTCATGGGCACAAATGGTTTAAGAATGAAATGAAGAACCATAGATAAGGGAATAAATAAAAACCAACTAAAAGTTGTTTTTTGTTTGTAATTCAATCAATAGAATTTAATTTATATTTTTATAAGTGTATCAACTTAATATTCTGAAAGTTAAATATATAATAATCTTATATGTTGCTTCATTTAAAAGATAAGTAATTACAAGGTATATTTTAAAATTAACACAATTTATAAAAATTGAAAACGATTCTTCTCCACATAAATGTTGTTGTTGCTCTTAATTGATAATAAATAAGTAATGATAATATGTAATCTTTCTATTTGTTAAACTATTTCTCACATTTTTAATTTCTTTGAATTTACTTTCATGATCGCTATGCTATTTATAAAATTATGATAAAAATATGTTTACTTAATTTACAATTATATTTATAAACGAGGGCGCTGGATTGGAGGGAAATAACTTTACAAAAGACGTTTTATATATATAATATATATATAAAATATTTCTGTATATCAACTAGATACACTAGATTACTAGTGACATTACAACTAATAAAACAGAAGTAGAAACTATTTTCACTTAAGACTATAATTACAAGAAATAAGATTTCGCCCAGTAAATAAACAATAACTAAAATTCCTACTCTAATATGCATGATGTCAATTTTATAGTTTATCAGTAAAAGTATGCGATGAGCATAACGCAAATTAACTAATAACTTCAAATAGTTTTGAATATTTATTTACACTGTACAAAACGAGGTTCTTTATATGTGCACAGGCATAAACCGTGGATAGTTATGACAAGTCTCTACGCAAGATAAAATTAATAATCAGACATTAAAAAGAAACCAGTGCTTTCAAACTAAGGCTGTAGTAGTTCATTATCATTTCGTGCTTAAAGTCATTTAATGAAACAGCAGAACGGCTTTTTTAATGGCATATATGTATTTACCGAAAACAAAATAGCTCCTGCAAGAAAAACTACAATGTATTGCGATGTTGAAATTCAAATCAGAGCAAATAACCACTAAACCCTTATAATTTACCAATAAGCTCATTTCTGCCATATAAATCTGAGATTTATATTCAAATTTATGAGATATTAGTCTAAATAAAGTTTAGATTTCTACAAAAAAAATATTCACACAAATTGTTATATACACTCATTTTAAGATAAGGTAGGTCAAACTTTTATGCCTTTTAGCGAAAACTTCGCAGTTTTTAAAACGGTACAGGTTTAGCAGAATTAAAACAAATAAGATCGTGCATACATCTTTTACGCGTATAACATGTGAAAAAGGTGATTTCATGATTCTGCACATATTTGAGTTGCATTTGGGCTTCATACAAATTAATGTCTTCCTTTAAAATACTTCATAGATTTTTACATCAAATTTTCTTATGTTCTCATAATAATTTCCGTTAAAATTTATTGAAATTTACAAATATAAAAAAATATTTCATTATGCCTTTTAGATCTTTGTCAATTTCTCGTGATCTCATAATTTTAAATAAATATATACGAAGTTAAGACACTTTGTTAAATGTTTCTTATTACTTACACTAACGTTTTTTTTTCTTTTTTTTTTACGTTATGTCTGAGTGGATATTTTGAATAGATTCTATTAAATTTATTACTGACTTCTAACGCTTCATTACGATTGGTATAGTAACTAATGACACTGGAAAATCTCGTTCTTCACTATCTTGACTGTTATCACCATTTCCTGCTGCTTTGTACGCCATTATTTTGTCTTTACTTCCATTGTCATCTGAGTCTTCATCGGTCGAAGTCATCACTGGTGACAATTCATCGCTTGATAAATCATAATCACTTATTGAATTTGGCTCAATGTCATCGGCATCATTTCCGATTGAGTTCAAATCAGGCATAACTGCTTTTGACAACATGTTATACTCGCTACGATTACTACTTGTAGGACATGATTCAAAATGCATACGATTTTCATGACAATAAAAAGTGTTGCTCTTCGTTTTCGCAAACTCTGCAACGGTCTCTTCGGTGACATTATTTTGGCCAAGGGGATGATAGCAACTTTTGACAGTTCCAAACTCAACTGAATGCGCCTCAACCGATAACGAATCTTTAATAATGTAATTCGTACCAGTAGAGACGCAAACTTTTGGTCACTTGCCATCACGTGATCCACGACGTCTTCTACCCTCAGTTGGTGTTTCAATTCCGGCTGAAAATTGTTTTTAAATTTATTTATTAATGCAAAATTATTGAAATATGTAACAATGTGTAATGTATGGTATGTCCTAGAATTGAAAACTCATCAACAGTTTTTAAATTTAATATACATATGTTTCTATAGAAAACTTAAATATATAGTTTTGAACATTAATGAGTATGTACATATGTACGTATCACAGTTTTAAATTTGAATCTTTTACTAATAAATTGTATGTTCAATAACATATTGAACAATAAAATATAAAATAATATGAGATGTAAAAAAATGAAAATAAGAACTAAAAGCGACTTGTCGAGTATCTCAGAAATTACTTGAATGTATGCAAATCCAATTGAGCAGTAAAATGTAGCTGGTAATATATGAATTTGAGCGGTAAAATTAATGATTGGACAGTTAAGGTCGGTAAAAAACAGTTAGCGAGGAAGTAAAACATTTATGAGGCATTTTTGAAAGTTTTGATACAGTAAGGACACAAACCTAAAGCTCGATATTCTCAGTTTGATGGTATGAGGCATTTTGAGCATATGTATGTATGAGTTATTGATGTGCAAAAGATTGCAGCAGTAAAATTACTCGATAATTATATCGCACACCTAGATCTAAAGGGAGCTAACTCAAAAATCTCAATTTTTGAATTATGCACACCATCGAGTTCCTTTATCTCTTATCTCAATACCTACCGAACCGACCAATAAAATAGAATTAAAAACATCTCCACTGCTGCACATAAGCATAAATCTATACAGAAAACTCCTGCCAGAGATAACAAATATATAGATGTGCAATCTCATAGAAAATTCTCGTCAAGTGCTTTCACTTTAAAAACCTCCAATTTGCTTCCAATAGCACATGGCTCAGCTATAAGCGAAGAGATCGTCAGTTTATCTTCTAGAACATGCTCACATACTCTTTCAGCTGTTGTCCTTTCGAGTTCCGCTCGGCGCAACGCACACGGATTACAGAGTCGCGGCGCCGCTCTTTGCCCTTTTCCTTCCCGCAGCGCCAGACCAGGCCATTCAGTCGTACTGAAGAGAATGGCCTATAAAAAGAAAATTCTAAACGAAAGCCTTTTGCCTGAGAAACTTTAATTTCATGATGCGAAAAATGTCTATTGGATTGCACATCTATACATTCATTATCTCTGCTCCTGCAGTGCACAGGGACACAGTAATCAGTTTTTCGCCTTTTCTGAAAAAAAGTGCTTTTTTGAGTTAATAACTGTTTAGATCTAGGTGTGCGATATAAGAGTCGGATGGAAAATAACAAAAAAAAAACACGTCTTTAATATTTTTCAAAAAGCTATCCAATCATAGAAAACCCAACCGCCAACCCACACCCCCTAGGACTGCGGTGGGGGTAACTTTAAAATTCGTAATGAAACGATTTTTTACTGCGAGCAGAGTGTTTTCTTGTGCTAATCTTTTGCACGCCGGCGTGTATGGGATTACTTCTCTATATAAATACATTTATGGAAAAAACATAGGAAATATGTTAATGAAGCCTTTGAATTAGATTCCTTAATAGGGAACCTTTCAATTTAAAATTCGTTAAGTCGAATAAAAGGAGCGTTGCGCACACTAAAGGTTACATTACGTGGACCGGCAAATGTTTCACTCCAATTTTCACATAAATTTATCAGAAAAAAATACAAAACATTCTAAAAAGTATTAGGAATTAAAAGTTCTATAAAACAAAGGTCATGGATATTAGAGATCGCTCATGCAAGAAATGTGTCTGTTTTATAGACTAGAAGCTAATTTATATTTTTAACTCCGTTTCCCTATAGCACCAGTTGTTTTCAAAATAATGGAATTTTAGCTAAGCGTTTTTTTAACCATCCTTATTAGCGAATATAGGACTAGGAATTTCGTGCAGTATTACCAAACCCATCTTAGTTATATGCAACAGATATTTTCTAAAAAAAAAGGTTAATTATTTTCGCGTGTTCATTCGTTTATAAACTGCGTTTTTTGAATAAACTACTATTTTATAATATATAATATGTATATATATATAAGACAAACAAAATATTACCTGCACTTCGTGTTTTTCTACGCGCATCCATTCCCTCGACAGTTGTACTTTTAGCCGCCGCATTCTTTGGTAAATCCGTTGCAGAGCCTTTGCTATAAATAATTTTGTTAGCTGCAGCGCTGGCTCGTACACTACGCCTAGTTCCAATTTTATCATCCACAAGATTGGTAACTTGGTTAGCCCCTCTGGTAGAATGTAAATGTGTTGTAGTTATTGTATTTTGAACTCCAGTTCCTATGCCCGAAGGCACACAGGGCGAATTTGCACCTCGTATTATTTTTGACGGATTAGACGTATGATGTGAAGATGACGTTGCGATAGTTGTTTCTGTAATGCACAATGGTATTAGCTATTGCCAGTAGTAAAAAATAATGGATTACTTATTTGAGTAGCACGATGATTTCGGAGAACTTTATCGGCTTCGGTAGTTACTTTGCATGTGCTTTTAGAGTTCCTTACTTTACCAGCAACTTCTATTAAAGGTTCATCTGAGTCAGATGATTCATCAGTTTTCCTATTTTTCGGTTGGCCAATCTTGCTACTACTACAACTGTCCGTAGAAATACTTTTCTTACCACTAGAATACGAATTTTTTGTCGTAGTACTATTATTTACACTTTCCCCAATGCCTCCACTCACGTTATTCTGTCTGCTTTTCTTATTAGAGCTACTAGCACCACCACCTTTGCCTGGAGTATCATCACTAACACAAGATTGAACAGAACTTTCTGAGCCTTGCCTCTTGCGCTTTCCCATTCCGCTGATCCCCTTCCCAGCATTAATTTTCGGACTTAAGCGATCAGACGTTTGTGAAGATATTCTTAAATTTGACTTAATACAACTTGCTGGAGAATCTAGCTGAGGACTTTGTTTCGGCAGCTCCAGTGGACTCTCCAATTTACTGCTTGCCCGAGTTCGGATACGAGGAGCATCGGTATCCGCATGTAAAGGGATATCTATAGTTATAGGTGCCATTACCTCTTTACCTGACAAATTCTCCTTAATCACGATATCCATATCTTCATCCATGGAGTTCCCCTCAAGTTCATTTATATTCTTTTTGTCCTGAACCTTTACTATTGATTTAGATATCTCATCAATCATTTCGCCTTCAAATCTTACACAATCTGTATTCCGAGTGGCTACTGGTTCGAATTTTTCATCAATAATTTCCAACTTAACACTCTTCACATTATTTTTGCAACATTCGTCCATTAATTGAGTATCAAAACCAGTTTTTGAATTGATTTCCTTATTCTCATTCATGTCCCGACATTCAAGCTTCTCTTTACTGCCTGTGTTTTCCAATATCAATTCGTTTAAATCATGCTCAATTTTTGGGGCGCAAAAGACAATCTTCTCATCGGTTAGGTTTTGCAATAAAGTCTCCTCCTTCATTGCGAGATCTCCGTTAAATTTGTGCTGCGGGCTCTCGCAAGGTGTTAAAAATGTTTCATTGATTCCCTCCATCTTAGCAAGTGCAGCTTCAATTTCGCCAATGCTTGTTATCTCGTCCACCGTTATATCTTTGGGTTGTAATGATGGCGGTTTTTCTCCAACCACAATTTTTGCTGATCCCAACTGCTTTTGGCTCTGATCACTTTGCTGCGGACTTGACGATTGATGTGGGCTCTTCTCTGAAAGAGCATCCATTGACTCTATTCCACTGTCTTCACCCTGCGCTTGAGAGCCTGGAGAATTTCTAACGATATTATTCCCACTATTTATTGCGTTTTGCACCCCGACTTCATTCCCCGACGTTTTCATAATATTTTGAGTAACAATTGAAACAGCCTCTTGACTTTGTGATTGCCGAGAAACATCTTCAGACGGTTTACTACTATAATTTATCGAACAATCGGGTTCTTTCATATGTTCCTTTTTAACATGCTGCCCCCCACCATCTAATTTTGTACTGTTAGCAGCTGTTATTTTTACTGAGTCTGTGCCAGAATAGGACTGAGAAGTACAATTTGAAATCTGATCTTGGCGCCCTTCAGTTTTACTGAAACCATCTGATATTTCTGTTTTCTCCAAGCCTTTTGATTCTAATAGTTTTTGCTTAAATTTTTCTTCACTAATTGCATCCGAACTTCCTTGGGGTAATAAACACACCGATTTATTATTGCCCATATTACTTCCTACATTGTCCACTGCTATTGGTGTAGATGTCAGAAATGTCGGTGATATTGAATTCATACTAGGTGGACTTTTACCAGGATCCTTTACTACGTTATGTGAAGGAGATTTACAACTTTTCACAACTAAGGGTTTCCCCGATTTTGCTACATTTTTTCCACTTTTATTGTACATAGCGTTATTAGCCGTACCCTTCTGATTTTTCGATAAACTTGAATGCTGCGGTAAAGTTCCCACATTTGTCGATCCAATTGGACCCCTCAATTGGTAAGTGTCCATATCAGACACACTTTCTTGAATCTGTTGCAACTGATGATGTGCCAAATTTTCCAGTGCCGTTTGTGAAATTCGTCGCCTTTTTGTTTCCGGCAAAATGATTCCATTTGCACTATGAAGAAGCTCAGATGCATTTCTCTTGCTTGACTGATTGGTTTTAACCCCAGCTGAATCTGAGTTCTCCCCATTTTCTAACACTGCATTTATTTGAACCATTGGCAATATTTTATTATGAACATTACTCGGTATGAGTTCCTCAGTTGATTGTTTTGTGGTCGGTTTACCTTGGCTTAATATTTTATTTACCAAATGCGTATGGTGATTATTTTTAAACGTAGCTTCTTCATTTAACGAGTAACTACGATCCGCCACTTGATCATCGAAATTGCCGTGATTTCGTTTAAGTTGGTTTTTCTTAAAATAATTATCATCTTCTTCACCTCCGCTTTGCGATTTTTTCCGATCTTTTTTCGAATTTTTTATCACTATTGAGTTTTTGCCGCGCAAACTTATATGTAAGGGTGGAACTCTGAGTTCCTCCCCCATTCCAGTTTGTTGATGTGATGTATTCGTTTGAGCAGTGTTCGTAGTTGCTTGTTGTGCTGATGTTGGGCTTGAATTGGAAACAACAGACAAATTTGTTGCAGAAAAAGAAGACTGGAAACTGCTTGAAGAAGCCACGGATGTACTTATAGCAGTTTGAGCTCGTTTTGGAGATTGCACAAAACTAATATCAACTTTATAAGCTGGTGTTACTGGCTCAGACTTTTCTAATTTGAGTCTTAGTTTAATTTTCTCAGATGGAGAGTCTTTACTGTCAGAAGCCGTGGTTGCTATAAGCTTAGCTTTAGTTGCTTTTTCTCTTATTTGCTTTGTTTTACCACTTATTTTATCTTTTAATCCTTGCTGCAACTTCTCTCGCAACAATGCACCTTTTAAACCTAGCTTTGCTTTCTTACTCGTGGTTCCGCTAGTGACCACTGACGTCCCACTAATATCCTTTCGATCTTTACGGGATTTTGAAAATCGTGATCGAACAGAAGCTTCGGAATTACTTGATCGTTCAGTATCACTATGATCAGAAGCCTTTGAAAATGCTGTGCTGCAGGAATTCTCATCATCCGAATAAAGAGAGTTAGAAATTTCCGAATTAAACTCATTAAATGCATCGGCATTTTCCACCTCAGGTTCAGTATCACTTTCCTCACTTGGCATTGGCTCCAATTCTCCTGTTAGTGGATTTATTAGATATTGTCTTTGCTTCCCACTCTTTGTTAATGTTGAATCAACTTCCGAAAACACAGTACCTTCATTATTGCAATTATGAGTTTGGGAATTCTGATTAGCAAAATTAGCAGTCAAAGCCGACCCAAGATCTTGATCGATAAGGTCTAGATCTAAATCTTTAGCATCCAAAAGAGATTCCAATGCGTTCTTACCATCCAAATTTAATGCTGAATCCAAATCATTAACATTCAAATTAGGTAGCAATGAATCTAAATCATTTTTGGTCAGCTCATCTAAATCAGACAGGTTTACAAGCCCTAGATCAATATTTTGTTTATCACTCCCAGAGGCATTGCCGGTATCAACTGATTGGGTTTGATTCATTTGCTGTTGCAAGTTGTATTGCATTTGGTACCGTGTGAACTCTTGAAAACTCGACTTTGTCGCTGAATCCATGGGTTTAAAAGGCCATCGCGGGTGATTATAACTCGATCCTTGAAGTTGTTGAGAACTACTAATGATATTGCCAGGAGATTGCATTGTTGCATTTGTTTGACTTATTGGCGGTCCATTCGGATGTGGTGAAGGAGGTGGTGTAATATATTGTTGTGGTTGAGATGAATTGGTTTGCACTGGATGCCGTAACTGTTGTTGGGAAAGAGCATTTATAATTTGTTGCTGCGCTTGATTTTGAGAGGGGAATCTAGCTCCCGCTCCAACTGGATGTACTACCTGTTGCTGCTGGCGTAAGAGTACTTGCTGCGTAAATCGCGGATGTTGCTGCGTGCTTTGCTGCTGAATTCTCACATTAATATTCGGCTGTATTGGTGCAATACCTGTTGGAGGCGAGCTATTTTGCGGTGACGTTTGGTTATTTAACGTAGGAATATTCGAAATTGTAAGAGAAGGCACTGTAATCGAAGGATTTAAGCTTATATTAGTGCTAATATTATTTTGATTAACCACACCGCTGCTACTAGCTAATATTTGACTTTGCATCAACACGCTGTCAGAATGGGAATGAGGATTAGCTGGTGGTGTACTGAGCGAAATATCTTGGGCAGATTTTATATTAGATACAATTGTCTGATGTAACTGCGTCGACACAGATTGCACACCTTGAATATTCTGTGGCTGCTGTACTACGGCGGGTGAATGTTTTTGCACAGAAATTGATTGAGGATGCTGTTTAACTTGATTGACCCCGTCGTTTTGTAGAAGGTTAACCAATAATGGAGATGATATTGCAATGTTGTTAGAACTAACATTCAATGGTGAATTCACTGGCAATGTTATCGTATTTGCTTGATGTTGTACTGTTAAAGATGATTTCGTAGAATTTGATGCAACACTTGGATACGGTGGGGGCGGAGGTTGCACAAATTGTGACTTCACAGATTGTTCTTGCTGCTGCAGACAGGGTTGTTGAGAAACAACTAATTGTGCTGATGGTATAGCAAGTGGAGGCGGTGGTTGAGAGGGCTGTGCTGTTTGACTTAAAATCATTCCAGGACTTTGACTATTTACAACCAATTTTTGTGTCGACGCAGGAACTGATGAATTCGATGGCGAGCCGGTAACTGGCAAATGCGATGAACCTTGTCCTAATGCAGCTGCAACAGCCATTGTGTTCTCACGCCTTTGTATTACTCGGGCTTGCGTCATACTCTCGAATGGATATTCTCTATTTTCTCCTACATTGGCAATTGGGGGCACAGGCAATTTGCCATCCATAGGACATATGGTATTCGGAGATTTGAAAATTGGAGATTTTTCAAAATTTGAACCATTGACCGGTGTTGACTTTATCGCATTAACAGGAGGTGGTTGTTGAAATAAACTTGATGGACCAGCTATTGGTTCAGCTATTAATCTGGTTGCCGTTGGTGCAGATAATGCGGGACATGAAGTTGTCGACGTTTGCAGCGGATTTGCAAGTAACCTCGTTATATCTCCTAGACTGTTGGAAGGAGCAGCCTCTTCAGAAAATGATGGATTGTTATCTAAAACGAAAAATTATTAAATGTTATTGTGTTTTATTTATTTATTTATTTATTTTTATTTATTCCTACCCGTCCTCAAGACAATTTCCTGGCCAACCAATCTCAAGGATATCACAGAATCACCTTCCAGCTGAACAGAAAGAATGCCTAAGGCTCTTAGGGCGCTACTGCCTTCAGAGGCAAGCTGCCTCAAACGTTCAGCCGCTTCCTTCGGTATGGTCAGTGTCACTCGAACACTATTCCATGGCTCCACCTGCAAAATATAGTTCAATAAGTCTTTTTTATACCTAATTACGTACGACAATTACAAACCTTATTTA
Source organism: Machimus atricapillus (assembly GCA_933228815.1). Taxonomy (NCBI): domain Eukaryota; kingdom Metazoa; phylum Arthropoda; class Insecta; order Diptera; family Asilidae; genus Machimus; species Machimus atricapillus. The sequence continues at coordinate 59,785,113 of OW121784.1, forward strand.
CTTTCAATTTCTTCGATTTCGACTGTTGAAGAATTGTTTTCAATTTACCCAAAAGGACCCGAAATTTCTTGGGAAAATCAGGGTCATGGAAGTTTCCTTCACAAATAACCACTGCTGTCAACGTTCCATCACTATCAGCCGCCATTCTATAAGGGAAATTAATTATTTATTATATGGCATAGTATAGCTTAACTTTGCAGTTAATAGAGAGTTCCACTAAAAGATCTTTGTACATATAAACGGAAAAGAAAATGTTAATCATTTTCCTGTTATATTCGTACATATTATCTTGTAAGAATTGTCTAATATTATATTTTTATCCCATATCTACCTAAACTTTGTTATGTTATGGGAGATTAAGTTAATAGAGCGGTTACTTGCATAAACAAATTTAACCATGTACTGCGATTTTTAAATAAATAAACTAGGACTTGGAATTTCGGGAGATGGGACTAAAAAAGAAAGGAACTAGTTTTATTTCTTAGATCCAGAAGGGAAGAACATTTAAGATAAGTATTACACATGAAAATAACTCACCTTCTTTAATTACGAAAACATGCCTCTAATCACGACAAATATCATTTGATTTTACTTAGATCACAGTAAACTGTAGAAACAGTTCGCATTAAGACCTTTTAACGAAAAAGAGAGTTTATAAAGTAAAACGAATCTCGTGCAGCAGCCACAACTGAAAGATTTTACGTAGAGTCGAGCACTGGACACCATTTTATCTGTCAAACAAAAATTCTATCTGTGCCAAGAAGAACACCTATGCAGTTCTACTTTTTAAGCAATGCAAAGCCTGACAAACTCCCGAATATGAATATTATCCAAAAAGCTAATATTATCATAGCTTTACTTTATTACGGACGAAAATATATAACACTTTTTTAATTGGGCACGCGATTTTGACATTTGAAGCTCATAACTTGTAATTGTGAAAATTAACTTCGACAATTGCGGGCCATGTTGACGATGCAACTGTCGTCCCACCGATTTTAAAAAGCAGTAGGTAAGATTAAAATACTGCTGAATATTCCTTTTAAAACGAAAGAAAAACAAGTGAATTCTGTAACAAAAAAGGACCTATGTATGCTGTATCAAGGAAGAAGCCATTTTGAAAACTGAACGTTTTCTGTGTGGAGAATGCTATGTGTATACAGAGTACCCACATAGACTGGATTATGAACAACAAGAGCGAGACAACTTATGTGATAAAAGAAGACTGCAGCTGATTCTTTACAAGTGTTCTTCATAACTTTATTTACTTCTTTTAATGCATAGATCTCAAAAGTTGAATCTGGAAAATTTTCCTCTTTCACTTAATGGCTTAAGGTATTTTATCAAACTGGCGATGCAACGTGCATTCTACAGAAAATATTAATGCAAAAATCGATTAGAAATATAATGTCTATTGCATTTAGAAAATTGTTCTGAAGAAAATTACAAGTGCATCTAATTATTTTCTGTTCGTGTGGTTTTGTTTATAACATCAAAGTGTTTGTAAATAATTATACATCACACATTGCCATGTAGAGGTAATATAACAAGCGGCGCGGAGTGTGCCACGGGATATTAATTACAAATTTTTCTGGCCGCAAGACTACCTTTTAACTAATTAAAAAACATTTTGGTGATCTGGCAATCATTTCTGTCAGAAGAGTGTACTTTAAAATGGGGTCCAAATTCTCGACTCTGAACGCAGTATCCATAAATTGAGCTCAAAATTATAAAATTAACACACCATAATTACTTCTCTGCCCTTTGGGGATCAGCACAGAAGACATCTAACGCACACTATCCACCTGGTTATACACTGTTTGTTTACCTGTGTTAGTTGTTCGTTTTCTCGCCCCACTCAACACAAATGTCACCAAAGCAAAACTATTAAAAATAACACTGATGGATTTTTAATTTTCAATATGTGCTGATATCAACATTAAAATTACAATTCCCTTCTTTTATCCGAACTTTGTCCATAGAATCGCTTATTTAAATCATTTTCCTCATCCATTTTCATTGCACACACACACAGTGGAGGCGCTAGTTGCTTACCCCATTTGCAATATGACACACTTTATGCCACCGTTCTAGAGTCGGACTGGGTATGAATAAAACTTCTCCACTTTATCACGCACAACTTCCAGTTATCTAAAATCCAGTTAAATTTTACACAATATTCATGGCATATTCGATATATTTCTGCATCCCATAAACATTATGAGCAAAAAAAAAATAATTAATTCCGTTTGAGTTTCGATACCTCGACAATAACAACGACCGCCATTTGCATTTTCTAACTTGACATGCGCACAGTGAAGTTTCTTCTTCAAACATAGCATTCTGAATGCAAGAATTTTTTTCAGAGCTTTCACCAACGTTACACTGACGTACTTATATTTGCCTATCCGGTCCAATTCAAAATCTTATCGGAATTCCCATGCAGTAAAATTTAAATTTCTCCTATTGGCGGCACAACTTACTAATCAGAGCACGAATAAATAAATTAATTCAAGAATGTTTTAAAGTCCTTAAAGTCAAATATTATTGTAATATTCACGTAAAATTTGAATTTGTTACGAGAAATTGTAGTAGAAATGAGCTTTCTTAACTAGCTCCATCTGTTATTTCATTGAAAGACCCACATATTGTAATTAAGTTAGGCCTTTGACATGGTAAAAAAGTTAACAATCGGATGTCGAAAAAACATGTGGTTGTTTGCCTGTAATGCTTACTGAATATTCGTTTGCTATTTTTAAAAACTAAATTTCCAGAAAAGTTCCAATGAACTCATAAATATAAGAAAGTACAAAAAGTACTCCCTTTAAAGGTATTTTTAGAACAATTTTTGGCACCAAATGATTGTCCATGGTTATTATTTATTTGTGTTTAAGCATTTATTGTGCAAGATTTTTTAAGTTGCATTATTTGCTAAAAGATTTGGGTCCAAGCTAAAATTGGTTTCGTTTTTCAGATATGAGTTATGCGGCCCAATTCTTATATGTCAGAAACTGTGGGAACGAATATTCCAAGGAACGAATGTTCCATTTCTATTTGTCAGTGATTTTGCCATTTCACGTCGTTTCTTCTATAATTTTTAATTGAAATACGCTGCTTCTTTACTGTCAAGTTTTCTAGTAAGAAGAAAAAGGCGAATTTAAGGTATATTCCAATTTTAAGTGGTAATTGCAACTGGATTCAATAAGAGAAATAGAGTAATTAATTTATAAAATCTGTGTCAAATTGTTCCTCACTTATAATTAAAATGCCATTACAATTTTCGATTCCTCCAATTCATTTAAGAATTTTCGGAACCTATGGAGTCGAATTTTTTTCGTATCTTTAAATTGTAAAAAATTACAAAACTAAATAGAGCTACTGAGAATAGATTTTTTTAGAGATCCTGTCTGCTTTAAAACTCCTTTGTCTCTTCAATTAATTCCATGGGCTGGGAGCACAGGGTTGATGTTACGTAATCGAAAGTAATATTTTCCAGATGTCGCAGACTCCATCTACCGAGGCAAAGGCGATCCCAAAGCCCGTTCTCAGGGGACTTCATAATGCAACCATCAAGCGGAATCTAGGTGTTTCTATTGGCTTAGTTATTGTAATAACTACAGCTTACAAAATACTGGTCAATGACGTAAAAAAGCAGAAATACGCTGAGTTTTACAAGTAAATTAAAATGCGGATCATTATTTGGTGTAAATACTATTATTGTACATATTTACTTATAGGAACTACGATGCCGAGAAGTCTTTTGAACGTATGAAGAAGGCTGGTGTATTTCAGTCTTGTCAATAAATGTCCTGAAAAGTGGATGTACAATGTAATTAAGAAATAAAGCTCGAAAGTAACTATCCTTTTTTGTTTAATTAATTATTAGGGCTCAAAACTTACGGGTGTTACCCAATGCCAGGGGTTATTTATTTGCCAAATCAATAAATTCAACGAATAAACAGTACAAAATTTTGACAAATGGAGTGAAAACCCTCACAAGTAGGTAGTTTTTTATTTGAAGAAAGTTGTCAGGCTATTGAGAAAGCTGAACTTCAAATAATAATTTAAATAAAAGTTTGTTGAAGGTAGGCAAAATTATTAAAATAATTCATTTCCAAAATTAACCCTTCGCATGGTTTTGACAATGGTTTACGTGGTTTATGCAATCTCCTCCGAACTCGGTAGTCTAATCTAAAATTTGACCTATTTTTTGAATTTCACATTTGAAAACAATCAAGTTTATTTATTTAATAGTAGTTAAAATTTTCATATCTAAGTATAAACAAAAATGAATCGTGTCGACTGGTTTCATTACCAGATCCTACCCTATCCTAATTTGAGTCAACAGCAGATACAGCGAAAGCCTTTCTCAATAAAACTTGAGTCCGTAAATACTCGTAACCACGCGGTTGCCTCATAAAGATTTCTTTCTCTACAACCTCATGTTTTTTTACATCGAAATTAGTAAAACAACTCCGTTTTGCAGCCGCAGTCAGAGATCTTAGTAGTATTAGTACTATACTGACTAAGTATATCTCAGTAGGAAGTGTTAGCGGTTATGTACTGATTTCAAAAGTTAATTTCAGATGGCGGCCTATCAAAGTGTATTGAATTTCAGTATGTATTTTGAACAGGAACAGTGCAAGTGCAGTGCTGCGGATAGAGGGGCCCAAAACGCTCGGTATAGTTGATTCGGTGGATTTAAGTACAGTTACACTTATGTTTGATATTCACAAGTTTTTAATTTAACTCTTCTGAGCAAGCTCAGTCTTCCAGGCATTTTAATGGAAAGTTCTTCAATTTGTAATAATAATTATCTATAGAGTTAAGAATTTGCGGAGTTATATATTTTTGATTTTGCCGGAGATTTGTTAAATTTGAGAAAATTATTGTGAATCGTTTGTTGAACAAACGATTCAACATTTTATGAACCTCAATAGGTGTATTGGTGCCGTAATTAAAATAAAAACGTGTTTTCTTTATTTGATTGTAGAGTGCTGTATGTTGTATCTGGTTGTATCTATCGACGAGATGCCGCTGATTCTGCAAAGGGTCCCCATTTGAATTTAGCAAGTTCTGTAAAATGTACCCCAGAAGTTTGTTCATTTAAAAACTATAATAGTTCTAACTTAAATATAAAATATTTTATTAAAATTACATAAAATTTGTTATTGGAGTCTTCTATTTGGATGTCGACACTTTAAATACGTGATAATTACTTAACAATGCGAAGTCCAATGTTATCTGTGATTAAGATTGCATTTTAGTTGCACAGGATGACGTGATCACGAAAGGGGTCCCGCCCCGGTTGTTCAGGAAGTAGCCTCAACATTTTGAAAATATTCTTTGTCACTACTTGTCACTGGTACTAATACTACATCGTCTTCCGATGATTCGTTATCACTTTCGGAAGGAATACTTTCTTCGGTTAAGTCAATTGTTTCTATCGGCTCTTCTGTAAAACTCTCGAAGGCGGTCGTAGGTGATGCATAATGATTCGGTTCAGTTTTTTGAATTCGCAGTCGTTTACTACCATTCGCAGCCACCGAATATTCGGTGTATTCTGGTAATTGAATCTGTAGGGAATCAGGCACAACGACATTACCGTATCTGTCCTTAACTTCTTTTATAATACTAGCTATATCTAGTGATTTCTTTTGTTCTTCATCGCAGTGAATCGCTTCGTAGCGTTCAGTGTTCATTAGGTCAAAATTATTGAGATTATATTTGATTTTGAAGCGGTTAACCCACCCGGTCATCTGACGAATTTCAGGGATTCCTAGCATATAGGCGACGTCTTCTCCTGTTTGACGAATTAGCTGATCCGTAATCCTCATCGGGTAGTGGCGGCATCGCTGCACCCACTCGTAAACAATGAAATGCAAAGCCCTAATGCGGCTGTTGGGACGATACCTCACTCGGCGGGGGTCTGCATTGTTTGCCCAGTCTTCTAAATACTCGGCTTTGTGTTTCAAAATATTTTGGATTGTTTGACAGCTGCAGCCAAATAATCGGGCAATTTCACGGGAGTTCCCTGTCTTCTCATATTGTTCTATGACGGCCAACTTTTCTGCTAGATTGAGCGACCGTCGCTTTTGCTTCGGTTGCTGCCGAAATAAATAGAATTTCATCTCCTATTAATTGATACTTCACTACGAAAAATGTAAATAAGACAAACCCCGTCCATTTTATTTCCCGTTCTCCGCTTCTTAGTTTTGTTCTCATTTTAGTCATTCCGTTCCGGTTTTGTTATTTTAAACCTGTTCAGGGCTGTCCAAATCTAAAATCTAAAGGTAGGCATTCACTGCATCAAGTTTTTCTTAACAACATAAAATTAAACGGGGGGTGAGAACGTTTTTTTGCTCTTCCCGGGGGTCTTCTAGCAGTCAGCATTGAGTTAAAATGTGAAAACTACTTTCATTGGCTTTTGTTTCCTTTCGGGTTCATTTTTATATGTCAGTGGAACCACTCAATTTGCTATCTAAAATTTTGAATATTAAGATTTATTCTTCAAAGGGCGGCAAATTTAAAAATTGTATTTAATTTTAATTGTATTCTACTTAAATCTAATTCCCCTAAACGTAGCAACAAATTTCAGATAATTGGAGCGGTGGTCAGGGGTGTCGAATCATTCATATAATGGAAGGTTTCACGCGAAACTCGGCTCGGACATTTTTACCTTTCAATTAGGTTTTTTTTCTATCCTTAGGAGAAGCACCACGACTCTGTAATAATTGTTTCAATTCAACGATAGTTAAAACACCGATGCACTTATTAGCGGATGTTGAGTAAGTACATACATATGTGCACATGTATGTATATAATGATCGTCGTCGATATTTCAACTTAGATCGAACCAAAAAAACTTACCGTTTTTCTATTTTATGAAACGATTTAACCCTTAGAAACTGCTATTTACTACTCCAATTACCAGTGAGGAACCTAACCAAATTGAAAGAAAAATTTTGGACTGGAATTTCTCTTGAGATGTTCTTGCAAAAATCGACGAGCCTCTAGCGCCTAGTCTTAATGAAAATGCTGTTATCGTTACCATGGAATATTATTTTAAAATAATTACCAAAATAAAACTATACAATTTTTAAATAACTTTTAATTTTCTTTATTGACAAGAAAGAAAATATTATTTATGTAAAAGGGCATTTGAATACTGCATCCTAAACAAAAGCACAGAGCAAGTCCGTTCTTTAATTCGGTCCGTCGCAGTTCTCTCACAGGCACAACAAAAATAAAACACAAATATATCTTAGACATATTTTAATTACGTTCGCATTAAGGAAAATTTATTAATAGATTGTTAAACATTAAAAACATATATTTCATTATGTAAAGTATGAAGAAGTAAGTTAATTAAAATCGTATAGAGAAATCTTTATAGTCATATCTGTTCAAAGTGCCCCAATTAGAGAGCTCACATTTTTCAATGTTACATCCAGGAGACCCCTCGTTTGAAAGCCAGTAGATCCTGAAAAATACAAATAAATAGTTTTACAATTATTATTTATTACTAGCACGTTTCATTTTTGTAATTTGTGTGGGAAATAAGGTTTCCTTAAAAAAAATTAACAGTTCTAAAAATATCTAGAAAACGTTTCTAGTGTGAAAAAGCCTTTGTTTAGAGTACCTACTTATTCATTTTTTGGTACCTTTGGAAACATACATATTATGTTACCAGCTAGAAGCATATTTCGAATATTTTTATAATTAAATATGCAGTTTTATTAATTGTTGTAAACTTGTATTGACTTGTATAGTTTTTGAAATACAGAACATAAATTTAGGGGGAAAGGGTTTCTCATCCTTGTTACTTTTCTTTAATTAATTAAGTAATTAGTGCACTGGGTGCTGCCTCTTTAACGACGCTGTATCATCACTGTACATAAATTTAAACAACAGCTACACTTGCGAATAGTGTTTTGAATTCATTTGGGTTTTCGCTTAATCGGAGGAGGATAGTTTTACTTTTTAAATTAAAAATAACAAAACAAAGTAATTTCTAAATCTGTTAGCCAACTTTTTACAATTTAGCGTGTGCTATGCAATTGAACAAAATCTTTATAGTATCTTAGTTAGTTCCATCGGATATAGGAAAGGTTTCAATCAGTCTCCTAGTTTTTGGGAACATGCATATGCACATAGTATATAGATATTATTATAAAAATAAAACCAAGAACTTGTGTTTAGAAATCATTATGTTAGTAGATTAGTTTCTACAGAAAAAATATTTCAACAATAGAAGTGCATACATTTTGTCTATTTCTGTTTTTGGGCCTTGCATTTTACCAACTATGGTTCCCTTTTTTGAGTTTTTTACCCATCCTCTTATTTCTGATTTGGTGCACTTATCTCTGCAGTACTTGGTGAAAGAACAACCTGAAAAGGAAGATGAATTTTAGCACATATGTATTTATATTTTTTGTAATGTGGCAAATTTTGAGTTGCATGCTATGCGTACTGATAAATACATTGGAATAAATCTTATTATCCTTTTATCTTTACATACAGGGTGTTTTGCTAAGGTCTGAACATGGGTTCTACATGGTCTCCTGATCAACGTTTGTCGGAGACTAGCCCCATTTTTGCGGCTAGAGTGGCAATTTTACGCCCTGATAAAGGTGCCCTATTTTGTTCACGAGGTGAAAGAAATGTTTAGTTATATGGATTAAATAAATGGGATAGTGTATTTTATTTGATTGCCATTGTTAGCTTGCGTTAACCAGTATGCACTACCTACACTGGAAATTTTTCTATAAAAGAGGGGCCGTCAGAAATATATCTACAGATATAATAGATTAAAAAGAAATCGATAACTAACGGTGTTATTAATCTAAAAGTATTTAAAAAATTGCTTACCGCCATTCCAGTGGCGATAAGATGCATTACTTAACGAATTCTGCAAGTCATTCTTAGTAAGGGCAACTACTGGTGATTTATAGGTTAAGTACATTCTACGGTGTCACATTTTATGCTGATTGGTCGAGCGATTGAGGTGTGAAGATAGAAGAAATAAAATCACTTTAGCGTTCATAATATTAGTAAAGATTCATTAATTATCGCCACAGATAAATAAATAGTTATATATGTATATGTATTGGTATGGCCACGTCTAGTTTTTATCTTTGTTTGACAAACCAGCTAACTAGAGAAATTAGATACTGAACTTCACTTAGAACTCAACAAAGGCGATATTTTCGCCAATGAAAACTAACCTTGAACATGTCCAAAAACTTCAAACTCCACTTGAGCGAGCAATCTTATATCAGGAATTCCCATTTCGAAAATGTTCACACTTGTTTTCTGTTCACAATATTTTCACTGGTATCCAACAAGAAAACAATTTTCTACAAAAAAAATATAAAAAGAACATTAAAACATTCAGACTCGCTATGATTTTAGCAGTTAACAAAATTTGAAATATGAATTAAGACAGAATTTAAAGTATAATTCGCTTAGCCTTGGATTTAAAATTTTACTTGCATCACAAAGATCGAGTTCAAAAGAGTTAGCTACCGTGCTGATCGAAATTAATTTGTATTCGAACTAAGAATAAGCTTTTATCACTGTGTCGTGCTCAAATCGGCGGTATTTTTACTTTTACTTAATCTAATTGCTCTTAGGATCTATTTTTAGACGTGATAAGTTGTTTTTTTTATTTTGAAATAATTCGGTAAGTATATATTGATTCTGCTAGTGGCAAATTGAATTGTGAAAACTACCTCTTAAAATAAGACAACTAGAATAATTAATATTTTAATTATATTAATAAACCTATTTTTGCTTATTCTTGAAAACGAAATAGGCCAATACTAAAAAACCATTTCTACTTTTAAAATATGACCCATATATGTATGTATGTTTAAACATAAATATACATATGTACATACCCATAACATAAATTGTTCAACAAACAAAACAAACTCAACTAATTTCTAGAATAGATTTATCCATTTAACCATGATCTAAGTACTCGTATTTTCCTGAAAAACAGCTCGGGCTGGATCTACGTGACCCACTCTATTTTATTTCCTGTTCTTTTCAAAATGTTACGATTCACTTACTTACTGGCAACAGCGCCGAGGTATAACAGGAAGGTAGCTTCTTACTACATTAAAAATAAACATATTCCAATCCCCAAGTGTCCAAATGCCCATATAAATACATCCCGATCCAATATTTCAGTGAAGGGTACGTAATGGGTGGTCATAGACTCTAATATTCAATTCAACTAATAAGCAATTTTTGAAAAATAGGAATTCTTAAAATCTGCTACGAGTCTTTTCGAAAACTAAAGAGCTCAAGTCTAGAGTAGGACAACCGAATTTTAGCACCAAGATGGTTTTCTACTTGAAGTCCGGATATAAGCTCAAATAGGATATCCAGACCGTTAAATAACTAAGAAGCATTAAGCTTTCCTGATTAGAAAGAATCACTTTAGGACCAAAGTATTTCATCCAGATCATATAAATGCTAAGTACTCGTAATATCAAGTTTTCACAATTACATCTGGGTCAGGACAGAGCCGTAATAAAATGTATACAAAATATTTATTGTGACATTTTATTTAACAATTAACGGTCAAATAAATTTATTTAATAAAACAAAAACCAATATATGTTCATTAAAGATTTATTTCAAATTTTGGTAATCTTATACTAATATACATAAGTGTAAAGAGAGGATTTGTTTATGCAGGGTGTTTGGTTAAGGTCTGAACAGGGGTGTGCCATTCGATTCTACATGGGTCTCCATGGTTGGACATTTTTCAGAAGATAATAGTATGTAAGTTTAATAGGCAATTAGTCGTGTTCGATTACTTTATTAAGTGGCAATGAAAAGTCGTAAAAATGTTGGATTAGATCAATTTATGGGCGTTATTCTTGTCGATTATAAAGATCTTTGATTTGTATTGAAATTATATATGTGTATGTATATTAATAAAATTTTGTTCGATCAAAAGCCGCAAACAAAATCACATGGTCCATACCCTTTTATAATTTGAAGAATGATCTCGATTTTATAGCTGGATGAACTAAATACATAAATATGAATGAACATCTTCTATGCTTTACATGCTTATTCTCTCAAAGAGAAATTAGACAATTGGTTATTAATGTCACCCATGACTTTATTGGACATTTTACAATTATCGCAACGTTAATCACTTTATTTTTAGATCTCCCAATGGCAATTTGTACTTGAACCATTTTTTATGCGACGTAAGTTGACTGTCTGGTTTAGCAGGGGGTTTTTAATGTAAGTGCGGCGAAACAAGGAAATATAATTCTGTGGGATTGCATTTTGAAGCGGATGTCATACTTATTTGATGGCATTGGAAACATTCAACTGCATTGCAGCGCTTGTGTGTAGGATAAACTGTCCGCTATCATCCCTCGGCATATTTTTAAACAAATCTCAGCACGATGCAATTAATTTCGGTAGATCTAAATATGTACAAGTCCAAATCGAACATATGTTTCTTCCCATGGTATTTACTGTTTCGAGAACGAATTGCTTGTGTTATTTTGGTAATTATTATATAACTAAAATAAAATGGCATACTTAGAAAATTCTTAATTGTTTGTCAGTTTGTTGTACTGTTGCAAATACTAAGATCATAAACGGTAGTTCAAGTGCAATTTTGTAATACTGCCCTGAAAAATTGTAACTTAAATTGCATTAGTTTGTACAAAGTACATATGCTGGGAAGGAGTTAGGTATTGTGGTATTGGTTGTGTGCTTAGTGAACAATCAATTAATGTACTTTCACACTTATAATATTTGTATTAGTAAGAATTTAACGATGGATCTTAATATGGTCATATCGGAATATCAATCCTTCCATGAACTTAAGTATCTCAAAATGCATATAAAAGAAAATGTAGCCAAAATCACAGATCTACATACATAACTTTTGCTTGAAAGCCATTGTTTTGCTATTTACATATTATTTATATTTATTTTAGAACTTCGTTTTTAAATCTTTTTTCCCAATACTTGTTTCAAAAATCCTAAAAATTAGCATACTTACTTGTTAGCAGATATCCAATGAAAAGTGGTGGAATTTTAATGAAAAATGCTAAAGTTCGACAAACGATTATTTCCTTGAATTCAAAAATGCTTGCTTAAATATTCTTCATTACAGGATTCACATTTGCCATTAATTGGGTATAAATGCATATTTAACTCTGTAGCACTGGCAGTTATTATTTTAAAAATTTTTTTTTTTCAGTAATATCTTGTAGGTATCTCATCTGTTCGAATATAATATTCTTGTGAAAATTGTGCGCTGATCACGAATTAAAAAAATCATAGATCCTTAAAATTTTGAGTTATATCCTAAGATCGGGCAAAATCGCATCAAATCTAAAAATCCTTAAAAAAAACAAACAAACTTTTCTGTTTAGTAATCTGCGTAGGAAATAAGGTCTCAGTAGGTTAAGAAGTAAAATATACTACTAGGGATTGTAAATCCCCGCAATAAAGGGGAATTTTCCTTAAAAATAAATGAAAAACTACAAAATTCCTAAAATATTTGGAAAACGTTTCTAGTTGGTGCTTTACTTGCCTAGGTAATAAAGATAGGATAGAGAAGTAATATCAACCACCCTTGCAATAGGGGTCCCATCAAGACCTTATTTCCTACATAGATCACCAAACAAAAACATTTGCTGTTTTTTTATAGAGATTTTTAGGTTGGGTGACGACATTTTTCTCGTTTTTAGTTTTAGGTCATCAAAAATTTGAGCGTCAAGGAATCAATTACTATAGCATTTCCTACGCAGAATCCGAACTCCTTGTAAGTATAATTAAAAAAACTGAGTTACATTTCGCTTAAATGTCATCATTACCTGAATAGTCAAATTTCGAGCAATTAAAATCTTAATGATATCGTGAATTTTTGAAAATCAACTTTAAAGAATTGTAAATTGGTATTTTGTGATTAACAGTCTCGTTGCTAGCTGCTATACTGTTTGGTGACAACATAACGATGGATATAATAAGTTACCATACATTTATAACTGAAGATTCTACGGTTTATGAGGCTACATTTTTGCTTTGGATTATAATCAGCCTGATTAATTTGTTTAGCATAATACTATCTTATTTGGAATCGACAAAGTAAAACTAATCAACAAGAGGAGGATTTAATACGACAAAGGATATTTAATGAAACCTTTGAATTCTAAGTATGAGTTAATAGCAAACAGGTTAAATTTTGACCGTTAAAAGCCATTGACTTGACAATGTTTTATCAATAGAGGAAAAAGGCTTAAAAAATAATTTCAAGAAAAATAAAATCTGCCGCGGTCACGACAACGGTTAAAGAAGATGGAAAATTCTGGACAATGCACGAAATATTTTAAACTGTTAGTGAGCTTTTATTTGATATACATATATAATGTAAAAATCACATTATTTATTAAAAATTATATTTCATTTCATGCATATTCTTGTAAATTTTTTGGTTGTTTGTACATATTATATACGGCGTAAAATATGTAAGTAGCAGACATTTTACCGGAGCACTTATAAACGTGGGGTAATGCAACTCAAAATTCAATTTCAATGGGATTATATCAAAAACAATATACACAAATTTCTATATACATATTAATTTTGATTATATCCTTTACAATATTTAAAGTTTAAAAGGCGATTGCCTTACAACATTGTGCTAGAGATTTTACTTAAGGGAGAACATTGCAAGTTTTTCAAGTAAACGTTGGGCGAAGCTATCCTGGTAGTATAGTTTGTGAACAGCACCTTATTCCTTAAGGTACTTCACATTTTGTTGTTTTGGTAAATCTTATAAGAGATCTTTAATCCCATAAGTCCCAAGGGTAGATTTGCTTAACAATTTCTAAGAAGGAAGCTTAAATTTCGTGATTTAAATCCTTGGACTGGTAATATTTATATATATTATATATAACAAACAAACTAACGGACAAACAAATAAAACGGGGAGGGGTACTCGTATAAATTAAATGAATTAAAGTAAACTTAATTTGGAATCTCTGCATATCCCGCTTACCCCAAATAAAAAAAATTTTTGGTTTAGTAGTTCCTTGACGCGGATTCCTGGGAAATCATATACATACATATGTAAATTTCCTCATATAATATGTTGAAAATCATAAACAAAATTTTATAACAAAATTGACAATTATCTTCATACAGCCGACGCGACATAATACTCGTACTTTACACTTGGGAAACCAGAAGGCCGAGAGGTTGTCAATTTGAAATGTCGTTATCATAAGCTGATTGAAAGATATTGTCGCTAAAACTGTCAGTCGTCAAGTTAAAGATTAAATAGAAACAAAGGAGGACGTGAGGGAAAAATCAAGAAGGTTGAGAAAAATTAAAAAAATCAAAGACTGTATCGCATTCGTGATATTAAAATACTTCATATGTACAATTTTATTAATAGATTAATTCCTTAATAGTAAGCTTAATGTATAAGCACATTTATTATAAACATAAACAATGTTACACTCTTAATAAATTAGTTAAATTGTAAAGATAAGCCGTTTCGCAGAAAATCTACTGGTAGATGAAATTTTAGCTATGGAATTGTACTTAATCCTTGATATGTTTTTCGTTACTGTTCGGCTTTTCATTAGCTTTCAATAACATTGGCTTAATTTCAGACCTTGACTTAGTACAACTATTATTTGCATTGGTTTTTACAATTTTAATGTTGTTATGTAAAGAACTTCCTTTGTCTAAGAGGTATGTAGAGTTGTTTTGATCCTGATTTTCCAAGGCATCCAACAATCGACGTTGTTTTTTAGATCTTTCTCTTTGGAAGAACAGGCGGATGTAGTAAATTGGAAAAACTACGCATTGTCCAGCTGGCTCTTCTGCATCGATGAATACTCCTCTGACAAGTACTGAATTGGAACAGTTTAGAAGGGTGAGAAGTAAAAATGATACCGAGTGCGTTATCCAATCACTAAGAAGTCGATTCCCTAAAACTTTTTTTTCGAAAATTTTTTGTAATATCGAATAAATTTATTTTACAAACCTGGTAAAAAATATATATCTAGGAGATGCCATACACCTCTCCATACGTTCACTGTTCCAATGAAACTAAGGAACAAGAAAATATCTGCGATTGTAAGTCGCCAGAATCCTACCAAACGGTCACAAGTCCATCGAATTACTGGTTGAAGGGCAAACGTAACTGTTACTATTCCGTAACCGATAATCTGAAAAATTAAATTAAAATGGGTGTTACTTGCGCAAGTAATAAAATAACCATCAAAGGGATTCAAAGCAGAATGAACAGAAAATAGTGAACCTATACATACATATAATAAACGAATTCAATATGGTGACCTAAAAGCAAACCTGTAAAAACGTGGGGCTGAGTACGAGTATGAGTATTAGCTAATTAAACATATTCAATTATATATTATTATTAATAGTATATATTATATCTTTTTCGAGTTCTTGACGGTGACGAGCTCGCATTTGCCTTATACTTCCAATAAAAATAGTAAAGTAAAATTTTCCTAATTTTCAACACTCGTGTAGAATTATTTACAGATATCCGGTGGAAACATGTCTAATTCAAAGTTTCTCGTACAAGGTTTCAATATCTGCGAGGAGACCTCAAACTCAATTTACGCCTCTTTTGCAACTACATACTTTGTTATTAATAACGAGTTTTATGCAAATCGTTTTTGTTGAGAAATTTTTATACAGCGCCTCCTGACGGGTAACTACAACATTGAGAGGAGGCTACATTTCTTTTAGCAACATTTTTAATACTAGACACCAAGCAGACATATTTACTTTGCTCCTGTTACTAAGCGATGCAATTACACAGATGGCCGTAACAGTTGCATTTTCCAGGTGTTTTATTTATCAGACTTTGTTTAACTATGTGTTTCTTCTTTCTTTACTCAAGTGTATTGTGATTCGCAAAGGTTATTGAGTTTCAAAGCATAAGCTTGTGACTTTGTCTGTCCTTCTTACATCCGGTTGGCTCAAAAGTTAGGTAAAGGTCATTTTGAAAAAAAAGTAGTTAGTTTAATAATTGTTGAATAATTTCGGATAGGAATGAAAAAATTTTTAAAAATTAGTGGAAAACAGACTTTTTGTTTAGAGTCGCAATAAAATCCGGCGAAAGACATCTGGTACGATTCTCAATTTAGTAAATTACATCATTTTGGAAATGGAGTAATCAGATAGAGGTAGTATGTTTCACGCAAATTCTTCGATACACATATGTATGTACATACATATGCTAGTGTATTGGTTAAGTTTATATAATGTGTTGTTGTTAACTCACACTGTTTGCTGGGGGTATAGTGAAGCTGAAGCATTTTTAAGAGCTATGAATAACAAGAAAAGTTCCGAGTCTAAAAGATCCATAAGTTGGGTGTTGTATTGATTGCTTTATTTCATATGATGAGGTAATTATTTAATAGTATAGTGGTAAAATACTTACATATATTTTTAATTCACTACAGTCGTACGTACGTACGTGAAAAAATTGTGTAGAATTTTCAAGCTACAATTTTTCTCGAAATATTGGACATTTTCTAGATTTTTTTGGAAAGTAGGGTTCACACCCTTCTTCCGCCTAAAAAAGTACCGGTTCAAATCAAAGTATACCTTTTGACACATGCTTTAGATATCAAAATTCAGGTCTCCATTAAAATCCAGCTAGTTCGGAATTTATTTGAAGTCAAATTCTTTATTTCCTGGACACCTCCTCCTTCCTCTCCCGGATTATGATAATGCGAATTGGAATTAGTGGAATTCTAATAAATATTCATTTATCAGAGAAAATCATACCAGAGTGAGATTGCAGATTTTCGCAGTTTCTTAACAAGAAAAGGATTTATTCTAATTACTTCGTAATGCATTTCCAAATACGAAAGTATTTAAAAATTTCATCGCAAATAAATATAATAATAAAAAGCAAAAACGTAGTTATACTTTATTGTATAAATCTGATACAGATAAAACAAATGTTAAGTTCATTTAGTAAGTAGGCTGTCCTTGGGCTTAAAAGCTTAAGAGAATAAGATACTGAAATAGCTTGTTCCAATAGAATACAAAAAAATTAAATGTGTAATATTACAGACACATTTTGTTCTTGATGTTAAGTTCAGGAACAATGATTGTTATATTTTTAACATAACAAATACAGCCTCCAAAAATAAAGTAAATAATAGCCCGCGGAATGGCACTTAGTACGCAGGATGTAAGTTTGAGAACTAAGTGAATGCCGGATGTCCACGGGAAAAAAATAATGAAATCTTTGTAGAAATGTTAACATTGCAATGTAGGCCACCGGCTTAACAAAATAGTAACCTTAAAAAAATAAAAAAAACCGTAAAACTACTTATAACTTGAACTTGAACTAAGCTGATGGTTCATGGGTATAATGCGGCAACCGATGGGCATGCGCACATACAGGATAAAAAGAAAAAAGCCACCTCAACGTGTTATATGTATTTAAAAGAAAATATGTTCATACCAACTTACCAAAGAACCCCAAGATGATAACGCTTTATTTTCCGGAAACAGAGTTAAGTCCAACATCACCCATACTCCTCTCCAGGCTACAACTACTAAGGTGCCTACGACTAAAACCGAGAAAATGCAGTCAAGTACATAAAGTCCAGGTTCATGTGTACCCTGCAAGTAAGAAGTTTAAAATGTCTATATTATAATAATAATAAGTTATATAATTGATTCAATATTTTTAGAATAACGAAATAAAATCAATTAATGAAAAAAAAGGTAAATTTTTGCATTGCGAAAATTTCTTTTCATTTATTTAGTTATTTCAAGATTAACAATTTGTGTTACAGAGTAAGAAAGGTAAATCCAGTGCTAGAATTAATAGTTCATTCAGCTGTATTATTAACTACGTGTCACATTAGCCAAAGAATGTACCTAAACTAAGTAATATTGCAATTTGGGGAAAATTGATTATTAAAAACCCAGTGAATTTGTTTAGCTAACTACTAACTATATATAATTAAAACCTATGTAACTATGTACTTAATCCTACACTATACTACTATTGCTGGGCGCCTGATTTTTTGCAACCTGTCTACGTCAACGCATTGCGAAAAGAATGTATTTTATTTGAAAAAATAAAAAATAAAATGACGAAAGATATTTGGATGTATCTAGGTAGAAAATGTTATGCCAATCGATTCCTTGGGGAGTCATCAGGAAACTTTTGTTCTTAACCTCCTTCTTAAATCGTCCCTTCCTCCTCAAAATCAACGTGAACGTATTTTCGGAGGTGCGCGCACTCAAGTCCTTGTAAGGACACTGAGCGGTAGCTCATTTAAAAAAGAATAAAACTACCTTTTCAATCATACCTGACTTGTTAGGATTGGTTTTCAAATGTACGAGTTCAAATTCAAAATTAATCGAAATTTGGTTTTTTGGTCGTGAATTTTTTAACGAAAATTTCGTTAAATTTTGAGAATAATCGAGTGAGGTGAAATGTTTGTTTTCTTGTAATTTATTTATTATTATTTATTCTTGTTTCAGTAATATTCTTAGACCTCGCTGGCACGCTATTTCACATTCTTTGAGGATAAAGTTAGCCATCCCCGTTATAGAGGGATTCCCCGCCGTGTATAACTTTGAATTTTCTTTCATACTATTGCATCGATGTTCAGAAATAGTTTTTTAAATGGTTTGTATCGGAGATCCATTTGTATATCATACAGGGTGTTTTGTTAAGGAACAGGGGTTTGCCAATACATTCTACATGGTCCTTATATCTGAAATGACTTTGATCAAACTTCGCATACCGACAATTGAAGTTAAAACTTAAAGAATAAAAACAAATCCGAAAGCCCAAAGATTACAAAATAAAATTCAGATCTAAATAATTTTACTAGATTTTTTAAGTATATGTCATTTCAGGATTGAAATTCACAATCAATCAGTATCCACTTTCATATTTATATGTTAAACTCATAAATGAACATAAATCTTTCAGCAAGTCTCTCAATATGCATCCATGTATAATCTTAAAATGCATGACTCGGATTCAAAACAAGAGCTCTGTTTTTGCTTCTTTAGTAACGACTTATTTGTTGTCAGACTGCGACTGGCACATACATATACAATAATAAACTTAAAGTATAATTAGGAAATGCTTAATTAACTTACGTAGTACCTCGTTGATTTCACTCTAATTGGAGTAAAGAATAATTGCTAGAGATACTACATGAGTTCAGTATCAAGTTCAGGTACATCTGTCAATTTAAATCGTGCAATGGACGGTATATATAGTTGAAGGATTTAATTGAAATGATATAGAAAGTCATTAATTAAAACTTATAAACTTTTTTATACAAAATTGCTAAATTCATCTGGGGAGTCAATCACACAATTTTAATTTGATTTTTCTTGCCGACCTCAAATATGAAATAAGTTCGTAGGATATAAATTGCTAGTACAAATCTTGTCAGGGGAGGTAGAGGAGTCAGGCCTTTTTTATCATATTGCATATGATCATTTCAGAATTTTTAAAAGACATCCTGCTCTTGCAAAAAGTAAATTATTTTGCAAAAATAATGTTATGACCATTCTTAAAGGAATTTAAATAAAATTTGTCCGCGTAAATTCTCTAGTAAACACTAAGCGAACCTGAGTGGACATTGATAAAGTAGTAGAGGCGGTGCACACAGGTCATTAGCTCAGAAGGAACATTGTCATCAAGACCCAGATGGGAAGAAGACTTTTTCTTATTTTTTTTAGCACTTGCTGAAGCACTGCACTGGGCAGACATTTCATCAAAGTCTTTATGGAAATATCCAGAGCAAGGATTAATGAAATGGTTTAAATCTTAAACCAATTGGACTGCCTCTGATTTGGGAAAACTCGTAATAATTATCAAAAACCAAACCTTTGGATGTCGTGGTATCAAAAAGGCGCTCCTCTTAGCACTAATTGGAGTTTAACTACATGTATGTAGTTTGTGGGATCGCCACTTAAACCAACCTACCAACAAACCTAATAACTCTGAAAAGCGACCGCGCAATGCTGGTGATCCGAACAAAGAACAATGCTAAGTAACTCAGCATGCTTCACGTTCATTCGGTCGAGGTTTGAAGAACACTTTATTGTTCTTTGGATCTGAACTTAAATTAATTAAAAGGGCCATAACATGGATTAAATAAAGTCAGCCTTACTGGCGAGGTCTGAGTATTCTGTGTGCGCTAGCCTTTGGGTGCCTCCGATTGGTTTTTGAACAAAATTGGTGCATGTCTAGTATCGCATGGCAACGGAAAAGAAAGTGCCCTGGTGTGTGACGCGGTCTTTGTATCGCCGCGATGGGAGATTTTCATCCAAAGCAATTAATTTATCTTTTATTGAAGAGGACCTTTTAGAGGAGCATTTTGTGATATTCATGATTAATTAAGTAAAATCTCGTTCAATTGGGATTTTTACTATTGTAAGTAGGATTTCACAATTCATCCATGATATATGTAGGTATATGTACAATGCATGTCTAGGAACTTTTAAGTAAAATTTTCTGAAGTAAAAATCTTAAACTTTCCATAGTGTTTACTCTTTGTTTATTCTTCCTTAACAATTTCAATCTTTTCAAAGGTCTGATACGTACTAAATAGTTTGCGAAATATGTAGAATTGCATTTTTCTAACTAAAATAAATGTTTCACGGATTTAAATCTACCCATTCACAAGGTTAATCAAGGTTAATTATTTACCTCAGTAAGTCGCATTATTTTAAAAAATAAGTCTATGTGCTAGTATTCTACATTTTTCCGAAATTGCGTTCAGTGTGATATCTTGCCAACACAAACCTAATCGAAAATGTCCACTTTGTACTCGATAATTTATATAACACTAATAGTTTAAAAAACTAAAAAAATTCTTTTTTTATTGTTATAAATGATTTATAAGTTAAAATTGTTTATTGTTATAAATGATTTATAAGTTAAAATTGAAAAAGTTAGACAAGTATACAATGATTTTAGTGATGCGTGGGTGGAAATAAGGGATGCGGGGGTGGATTCGCTCGGGAAACACCACTAACTTGTATTGTCACCGAAGTTATACATGTTCGCCAAATTTCATTGAGTTTGGTAAAGTCCAAGTATAAAAATTTTGCATTGCAAGATTTGACGACACGTAGTATAAGTTAATAAAAAGAATTTAAAAATGGGGCTAATTTTGCATAAAATTAGCAATGTCATTGTTAACTAATACATATGTACATTGAAATGAAACTATTAGTTATTCTCAATTTTTAAAAATTATAATAAATAGTTTTGTCAAATGTCTGAAAGACGGAAAAACAAACAGCTTATCGGAAAAACTACTTTTTTGTAAAGAGAAAACTTATGCTCTACATATTATACACTCTGTTTTCTTTGTTAGTAATATATACATTAACTCTCATTGCGAATAAGCAAGTAAATAAATAAATCAGCCATCAAAATCTCTTAAGAACTTTTTTATATAATCTTTTAGCTCGTTGATGGTATCGAAGTTTGGATTATCGACGTATGCCTTGCGAACTAAGCTAGATGTTCTACACAGTAAAAAATGTTTACTACTTTAAAAGTAGGCAACAAAATATCTACTCATATAGTAGTAATTTTCAACCAGATGAAAAAAATTACAAATTGATTGTAATTTTAATAACCTGAACTGTAAACAATTTCCGCATGATTTCGTAAAATCACAAACTGGCTTTTGTAAGTGAATTCAATATCAATGTTTTTGGGTATAAATATTTACATATATTGGACCTGTTTGTTTTAAAAGTGGAAGCATACTCCACTTGGGCTATCGCTATGATGTGATACAGTGACAATTCCGGTGAATAATATAGGTACATACATATCCGGCTTGTGAGACTAAATGTGGTTGTACGAATTTTATTTCACTGAATATGCAAATATTAAAGCAAAGAACAAAATTTTAGTTTTTATGAAGGAAGTTTTACAAAATAAATTCTAAATTTGTACACATTGTGTGTAATTTTTGATAGTTCACTTGAAATTTACTTATTATAATTAGTAAAATTCAGAATTTCTTTAACTTTACGCATGTATTTTCAATTTGAATTTGCAAAATTACTACTCAGACGTGTAGATTTTTACTACTATTTTATAAGTAAAAATCAAAATATTTTTTACTGTGATCGAGTTAAAAGGGGAAGAACCAGCAATCCAGTCCATAGCATTAATTTTATGGATCCCTAAACCACTTCCGCGTAGATCGAGAAACATGAATTTTTGTATGTATTTGCCTGCTGGATTATTAATTTTAATAGCTATGATTTCCGTACCTCGAAATAAAAATACAGAAACCTTATAGGTTATAGGAATTTAAATATCGCTACTTTATTTTACAGAAAAAGATTAATATTAGAATCCGAATGCATTTAACTTTCATACCCTTGATTCTTTTGGACTCTGCCAGGACTCATTTAAAGGCTTAAGGGGTGGACTTGATGATACCGCTGGACCGATATTCTTTAAACCGGAAGTGTCTTCGAGGCAATAAGGTCATTGGAAAAAAATAAAAAAAACCACATGTTTGAAATGATTACCGTGTTGAGTTTTCTGGATAGGTTTCGATGTAGGTTTTGATTCGGTGAGAACTTATGGTTGTTCAAAAAAAAGCGATTTTTCGCCAATTTCAGGGAATGAATCTCATGTTGGTTGGCGGAAAAGTTTCAGCCGTGTTAAATACATCCAACCTCTCGTTTTCAAAGATTCTGAACACATTGGATTTGTCTGTTTCCACCTCAAATCACCCATATTTGCAGCTTTTTCAAGACAACTTGATCAATGTCGGGTCTCTTCCGTTGTTATCGTCCTTTCTGACGAGGATACAATATTAGAGAATTTATATCCTTCGGACAGTAACCACCCGTGGAAAAAGATGAAACCAAGGCTACAAGAGAGTAAAAATGATTTTTGCTATCTAGATGAAAATTATTAAAATCAATCAATAAAGTAAATTTAAGACTGCAGGTGCCAGGCTACCACTATAACAGAACAGCTTTACTAACAAAGTGCGTCATAAGAAGGCTGTTTCCCAAAAGTCTTTTGCATCTTGAACATTATGGTGGGAATAACTACAAAATCATTTATGTTAGTAAACCTAACGAGCTGATGCATTACTTTCTTAGCAAACAAGATTAAAATTATTTAAATTGTAGCGAATTTAAACATATGTATTATGTGAAAGTATGTATATTCAAAATTAACCTTACCGATGTTTTAAACATAGTCACAATAGTGAAGTAATCATTTGATTTGTCAGTTGCCAAAGCAAAAGGTGCTGCAATAAGGTTCCGCAATGTCCTCATAAGTGCTAATAACGTAATAGCTGTGAGAGTGACCATAATTACAATATGAATTTCAAATCCAGTGTAAATATCAGTTAAAACCCATGTGCCTCTCCATCCATTAACACACACTACTCCAAAACACGCAGTATACAGTCTTGAGAACACGTAGAATGTCAATCTATGTTTGTCCGGATGGAAATTAGTTTGGTAAAACCTCTGGAATATCGTAAACACTAAATGACCACAAATACCGATTGAAATAGAAACAACGGCAGACCAGAGCTGGCTTTTGGGTATAATGTAATGTTCCATTAAATCCCATGTTCCACGCCAGTAACCGATCACACATGGGGCTATCACAAATGCCGAAGCTATTACATCTAAAAACTCTAAAAATAACGAATGTATGTAACTGTTCGGTTGGTTATATCCATCTGATATGCCAACTCTACTACCACGCATAGTGAAAATCTTCGTGCACTACGGATTTGAAAATTCAGACTTTGTTGCTTATTCACATTTAATTTTTTCGAAATCTTTAAAACTTTTCAGATATGTGGCTTTCTCATTATGAAGTTTATTCTGCTGCTTGATAAATTTTGTTGATTTAGGAACCACTAAACACTACCACTTGAACTCACAGAATGCTTACGCGATGGAAACGTTTCCCTTCTTATTCGTTTGAACCGTTAAATTTAAATAACCAGGCTTTCGCATATATCGAATCATTTATATTAATAGTTCACCCGCCGTGGTTTATGATTATTGCTATCATTTTCTGGTCTAAGCCGTCCTAAGTAGGTAGCTCTTGGTAGAGATTTGCTTGATTATCAACAATGAAAAGCAAAGACGTTCTCATACAACACTTAAAGTCGCTTCTGAAATTACCGAGTATGCCGAATGAGCAGGCACCTGTCTTTTTGGTGGTTTATCAGCTTACTGTTTTGCCAGATTGTTATCTCATATTTGTCAATGAATGTGACGTTTTTGTAAAGACACTTGCGTATTATAAGGGTAAATGAAGAATATTTGGAAATTTTTTGAACTTAAGATAATTGATCAACTTTTAATCTTTTTGATGATGTCTTTATAAGTGTTATAGTTTTATCTACATTTGTTTTTTAATTATATAAACTTTAGCATTTAGATTTTAACGATACTTCGGAATTTGAATTCGGAGATCATTTTTTTAGATGTCGTCAAATCATTTCTAAAAACATTTTATGGATATGTTATCTAAAGCAGAGCTCCCTGCGTCACATCAAAATTGTCAATATTTAATCAAGTGAAATAATTTGGACCCATCTCGTAATGCTTAGTGATAACACTTAAGAACTTTATCTTATATTACACAATTAGTATTAACCTTTTTTTACGAACATTGCGCTATATAATAGCTCCAGCTAAGACACCTTTCGCAAGTAATTTATAGTATTTCTGAAGTATTATGAGAAATGCTTACTGGATTAATATGTATAAAGAAGACTTTTAAGCCTTTTAAACAATTTTATATTTCCACTCTTTTAATTTCTTTAAATTCCTAAAAAATCCGTTAATTTTGTGTTTGGAGATGCATTATACTTATTCATTAAACTAAAGTGATAACGTATAAATTTTGGAAAATTAGAACGGTATTTGTATTTCAATAATTATAAGTGTTACATAGATGTATATATACGATAATCTTTTTGATTTTTATTCTATTAACAAATTCATCTCACAAAAATGGTTTTTAATATTCGAAAGTGGAGCACACAACAAACATAATACCCAAAAGGCAAAAATTTCATTAACCACTTTCTCGGCATAATAGAGTACTACTTTAAGTGTTTTATTAGATTATCTATTAATTGTTTTCTCACAAGATTTATTTTGGAAATATTTTGAACATATTTTTTGTTGATAACCAATTCACTGTAATATAACGCATACCGAAAAGTTCATTGTATTGCTTATTTAGAAAAATGATACACTAAAAAACATAGCACAGCAGGTAAGGAAGGCAATCATTATTGTATGTCTTAAGTGGTACTTATAAATTTCTTAAATGAGCACACAAATATTCGGCGATTTTTACTTCTATTTTACACTGTGCCACTTTTTGAATTACTATAACACTTCACACCGGATAGGTGAAATATTAACTTAAAATTGTAAACGTGCGATTATTCCTGAAGTGGACACTACTTGTACTACAACGCGAAGTCTAACTTTTGTGCTTTTGTTTGCGTAAAACCAATTAAGTGTAGGACCAAGTTACTTTTACAAAAATTCCACTCCGCGAATAGACAAATATTTTAGATATTTCCAAATTGAAAGTGATTTGCTCGGATTAAATTATTTCGAGCTTAAAAAAAACCCACATTGTTGTACTATCAACGGTGAGCTTTATTATAGCGAATATGTGAAAAGATTGTGTATGGAAGTCAGTAAGTACATGTACTTACTAGTCGTTCCCCTAATAAGAAGCTTGCGCTCACAAACATAGTGAGATTGGTACAGCCAACAGCTATTTCATTCAAAATTTCCTTTATGCCAATTTGTAGACAGAGCAAGATCTCTAACTGTACTATTGATAAATGCTGGTGCTCTGATTATCCACAGTGGTTTTCGTATAGGTGAGAGATGATGGTTCTATAAAGCCAATGCAAACACTTATCATCCCCATTTTTCATTTTATTCTTTCCATGCCGCATGTGCTTAGTGCAAAATGGACAGAAAACTATTCCATTTCGTTACTTTGAGTACAGGCTTGCACATAATTTGCAACCTGTATTGGCAAGTGATTCAAAAAAAGCCAACATTTTACTATATCCTACATTGTTAAGATTTAGGAATAATGTTCTTGAATTTTGTTTCATTTATTCTAGTGATATTATGCACTTCGGCGGAAAATAGAGCAAGGGGTGATAATGTAGACCACTATACTGGCAGGGTACTGATGAACCAACTTTGCAACCAATGTATCACTTATTTATAATAAAAGAGACAATTTGGTTATCTCTTCTTATTTAGAATACTTACTCAATGGAATTTTTCCATAGATTATGAATTCGTGAATTGACCAAAGTCTCAGTTTTGAGCAAAGTAGAATTGAAGATTATGAAAAGCCGTATTTGTATAATGAAAATTACTATTTTTGTTTTTACTTATACTAACTTACATACATTTGTTCAATTGCTATTTTATTTATATTTATAATTGTTGTTATTTATCCTAAACCAAACATAAAACTAGCAACATGCAATATTTTCAGCATATTTTTGTTTTCACTTGCGTTTACTTAGTTATATTTTTGTGCCAAAAAACCGCAGAATATAGCTTAGATTTTGCTGCTAGAGCTTCTATTGCCTTAATTTCAATATTTCTTTAAAAAACAGAGCAAATATTACTTTTGGGTGACTTTTTATCAGCAAATAAAACATGGTGACCTGAGAGCATTTTCGGCATTTTTGTAGAGAAAATGTTGGTACAAATAGATTGTAGATGTTCCTTTTTGAAGGGTACTTAAGAAGCGCATCCAAAAGAAGTAGTTGCGACATCGTGATTTGTACTCTCTACTACTACAGAAGCAATTCCGAGCTCTTGGAAAAACTTTAGCTTCAAAAGCGCTTCATGTCTAACTGAAATGCAAAAGCTTAGTGTTATACTTAAAAAGAAGCAAGCAAGAAGCAGCACTTTTCTTAGCGGACACACAATACTAAATTAAATGAATTAATCAGATTCTTTTATTTCACACGGGTTGAACGAAAAACAATTTACAAAAATTTTTTAATAGTTTTTTTTTGTTATAACAAATAACCGCCATTTCAAATTTGTTGCAAACCTTATCAGGTGTTCATTATGTAATTGTGTTGGAATGGAATCGGTTCGGAGTCGATATCATTATTTGTTCAATGTAACTTTGAACCACATAGTTTTTAGTGATTCATGGATTAAAAAAATACAATACAAATTAGCAATGTCACCCACCTTCACTCTAAACCTTGTTGGAAATGAAAAAATTACATCTTTGGAATCCATAATAATAAAAGTTGGGGGAGCTGATAAATTTCGTAATGACTTCAGCAAAGTTAAAGTTGTCAAGCAAATCAATGTAGGAATTAAAGCTGTCCAAACTTCATGGCCTTAAAAAAACAATTTGGTTTGATTATTCTGACTATTCGATTAATTAATTACCAAACAATGCTTCCAATACAGCCCAACAACCCCACCAGTGCATATTACATGCTAGGCTGAAGATGTAGGTGTAAATTCTCATTGCTAGACTTTGGATAATGGTAGTCTTTTTGGATCTACTTTCAATAAGCGATGTAGTCGAAAATTCTTTATGTAATAGATCTTTAATTAAAACAAATGATGTATGTAACATACATCCAAAAAGACAGCTATTAAATGGCGGGAAGTGTGCATTATATAAATCCATAAGGGCCCATGTTCCTTGCCAATGCGTCACCACCAAAGGAGAAATTACAAAAAGGGAAATTACAGTATCACTGACATGTAATAGCCTTTTAAAACATTTATTCGGTGGCGAAATTTTAAGTTCTTGTACTGTCGATTTAGGTTGATCCATCTGTACATTATTTTCAAAAATATTATGTAGCATTATTCCAAATATACTAAAAATATATAAATTGTTAATAATAAAATGGTTAATAATGGTTCAACACAGCTTGAGCTTGATGAATGAAAATTTTGCTTATACAGGATGATACGAAAGCGTATGTTTCAACCTATACCAACCGGCTCTCTGAAGTATCCTGCTCATCGTCTGTTCCGAGAACTTTCCTTCTAAAATCCTTGTACCCTTTTTTAAATGGTTCTATTTAGCTTTACATTCCGTATGTTGGTCATTCACATTTTACGACCAATTTAATCTTTTAAACTCCACGATAATTGTCTCAGCTACAAATTTATTAATACATACATATGTACATACATACATATATATTTTTATTGAAACGTTCACCGCTTTTGCAAAAAGATTTTTTAACGATACGCATTCTATTCTTTAATCAGAACAGGAAATCGATTGGTGTATGTTAGAACACGTCTTTCCGCATCACCCTACGTGTTTATTGTGCACGAGTTTTCTCGTATGAAAAGTAGTCAAAAATTTTCGAGTGGTTCTGAGCAGACGAAAACGATAGATGTTGTAAGATTTCCTAAACTCCCAGTTAACAAATGTAAGTAATGGCTATATTTATTAACTAAGATAACATATCTTTAGACACTCAAAGCAGAAAGAACTAAAACCATATAATACGCAGTGACGAGCAAATTGAACCAATAATGGTACTTAGGGTTTTTGCAAGTTACTCAATAACTGTAACAGATATCGTAAAATTGGTTGCGTAATATTGTAGAGGGCAAAATTTTCTACCATCGATTAAAGACAACTTTTTTCCCAACTCATAAGATAGCTTCATTTTATTCTCTTATAAATTCTTAACAGCTTAATTCAAGTATTCAGCATCTTCATTGCATAGTGTGCCAATATGTAAAAATTTAAATACAACATTAGAAGGAACTTTCTGTAATGGTAATTAGAATAGACACTGACCCTGAGAAGATTAATATTCCAATAATCATACCAACATTCGTGTGACATTGATATGTACGTACATTAAGTTCACTTTGTTTGAGTTAATAATTAACACTGTATTACAAATAGTTTATTGATTTTTTAGCACTTGTAAATAAAGCATTTTGAACTCTTGGGATAAAATCAAATGTTTTCTATAAATTATATTTATTCAATTTTAAAAATCGTTTGCACTTAATACATTTTCAAGTTGCGTGCTTTCTATTCTGCACAAGAAAATAAACTGATCGGTTAAAACTCATTTTAAGCTAACTACTTCTTACTCCGCTAAATTTAAACGCTCTAATTAATAATTAGCACAATTCCGATTTATCTGTCACAAAGATGTTTGCTAATTTTGAGAATAATGGATTTAAAGCTGTGGCCCTCATATCTATTAATTTCTTAAAATTCAATGGTCAATGGGGAAATGTAATGTCTATGAACATATGTATGTATTATATATGTAGGTACATATATAGCGTTGTGCACTCTAGTTATGCTCTAATCTTAAAAAAACAGTTTTCTTACAAAGATGCTCAAATTTTCAATTCCATATATCATCAACATCCCTGCAAATAAAAGAAAGAATTTTTAAAATCGATTTTGTTTACTTACCCTGAAAACCCTACAGTAACGAATTTAGATGAAAATCCAATAAGCTTTAAAAAAATTGATAGTCCGTCTTCAAACACCCCCAAGTACACGTCTTGGTGGAAATCGCATAAACTTACTGCTAACTCTGTAGAGTCTACATTCGTTACATGTTGCATGGGCAATTTCCGTTACAAGCTAAAATTTCACCTCAATGTGCCTATAGAAGCAATCTTATAAAAGGGTGTGATTTTTACATAATCTTATTAATGGAATTAATGTTGAATATCCATCCCAACTATTGTGGATGTAATTATTCAAGCCAATCCAAATAAAATCTGTACCTGATACGCTACAATGTTGTAAGGCTCCTGTTGTGAATGGATGCAATGATAATATTTAATTTTGTTCACAAATCGAGCCTTGTTAACTTATTAGCAAAACTCAAATACCAGTAATTGTCGAGAGAATTTGCTGTTTTTGGAACTCTGTGCATTGTTAAAAGAAAATGTGTTCAATTATTGATAATTGTATCTGTAAACAATTTTGTTGCTCAAACATTTCTTCTAATGGATGCAAATCGTTTTTAAAATAAATTCATATCATTGACTTTTTCCCTATGAAACTGCACACATGTTGATCGCTTCCAGTTATAGAATGTTAAAATAAAATATATTCTTTACATTGACTACTTACATTTTTTGATACTATGGGAGGAATGAACTTGTGTTTCAATATTTCTTTACCCAGCTAAAAAAAAATATTTTTTGATAAGGAGAAGTGCTTGTTGGGACGAAAAAAGAAACATGGGAAATATGGAAAATATCGAAGTGTTCTGGTACTTGAATGCCATCCTTCTTCTTTATAAATCGTTCACCCACCCTAACATTATTGGGGTTCACACTTTTTGTTAGCATAAACAGTTTTCCTTTTGAAAAAAGGCTTCCTTTCGGGTCAATTTTTCGAAAAAACCACAAACCTCATTAAAAATTCATAATCATCTAAATGTACGCAGAGCTTTGTCACTGCTATGTGCCAGCTTTAATGTAAATATACCTTCGACGACGAAGGGAAAAAGCATTATTATTAACAGTTGTGTTGAAAATTGTTTAAAAAAATAATTTCTTTGATTTCAGAATTTAGAAATAATTTTTTATTTAAATTAATTATTTTAAATCAAACAATTATTTCTTATTTTATTTCAAATAAAAAATGTCAACGCCTGAATTGGTTTCACCCAAAAGAGCGCCTTCCCTCCAATAAAGCCAAACATTCATCGACTTTTGCAAGTCCTATTAATGGAAATTTAAGTAGTCCATCGTTGTCTTTTCAATATAAATTGCTTCTTTGTCCAATAAAATTCACGCGCTGTGCTTGTTTACAAATTGTCAGATGACGAATTGTATGGACCACCCCGCTCCGTTACCGTACTTAAAATATCTTGAGAGCGCGGGCCTTAGCCTTTCTTGAACTATTTCTTTTCCATAGTGGCTTATTAAACTGTTATGTGATAAAATAACGAT
The DNA here is from genome assembly GCA_933228815.1 of Machimus atricapillus. Taxonomy (NCBI): domain Eukaryota; kingdom Metazoa; phylum Arthropoda; class Insecta; order Diptera; family Asilidae; genus Machimus; species Machimus atricapillus. Next base: position 59,816,160 of record OW121784.1, read on the forward strand.
TCAGATTGCAGTTTCTCTAGAGCCGAACCAGCAAATGAAAGCAATAGGAGATGGTATTATCGTATTGTGACTAGTAAATATATGTAAAAGGCTTTTGACTGGAATAGGAACATTATCAAAATACAAAGCAATTTAATTTAATGATTTTTTTCATTTATCAAAAGCATATAAAGTACTAACGTTTTTATTCGTAGGTATTCAATAGATTTTCAAAAGATCAGAAACGCGAGAGAAGTACTAATCAATTTGATAACACAACTAAATTAAATTACAGTTCACTTGTGTTGATTATGCTAATACTCACAGCATTTTTACATTATTAATTTTTAATATTAATTTATATTATAAATTGAAAGAACTAATAAATCATTATAAAGTTAACATATGTAAGTATCAATATATTATTTTTATATCAATGCGTTACGCTGTACTGTCACTAAAGATAGGTATTCTGATTTATGCAAAAATTTAAAAACTAATGAAAATAGTATATATATTACTTTCTAAATTTTAATTTACAAATATAACAAATGTTGTCCGAAATCTCTGGTACATGGGACTAACAATAAAATATTTAATTCGATATATTTAAAACAATCAACTCTTAGAACCATGTTAAATACCGGGTGTTCTAACACTAGATTCATCGAGTAAATACTACTAGTTTCTAAAGGTCTTCAGTCTAATAATGTATGTATTGAAATCATCAGGATATATAGGTTGACTGCCAAAACTAATCAAGTGAGAAAAGACGACTTGAAAATTTCAAGAATAACGTTTAATAATTACTATAATTCTGCCATATAATACGAAGACGGAAGGGATGTTATGAAATTAAAAACTTAAAAAATTTTAGGTCCCACTTGGTCAGATTTAGCAGCCAACCAACGATTATCTGATTCTTATCTGTATTCAAGATATGAAACATTTTCTATATTGACCGTTCTAACCGCGGACATACAAATGGACCACTTGATTTGCTATCTTATTCTTATGGGTAGAATTTTGACACTATACTAATTAGATTCCCGGTCTCTGACATTAATATAATGAGCCGTTCACCTGTATAACGTCCTATAGAAGCTGATTTTGATATTTTTGTTCACTCCCTTTTGCACTCAGCTAAATTAGGGTCCCAAAATTTTGATAAAGCTTTGCTAATTTTCCAATGTTAGCTCTAAAAAACATATTTTATTTAGAAATATATTCAAATACTCAACCTTATTTATATATAATATATTTGTTTTTATTCTAAAATTATAATTTAGGGCCGCAATTAAAAATCAGGGTTAGAAAAACGAAGATTCCATGCCAACCTATCAAGTTTCATGTGAAGCAAACAACGAAAAAAATTTGAGATTCTGAGATTCGTTCACATTCGTCTTAGTTTTTCTTGTAGAAGGTGTAAATGTAAACACCCATTTTTTTTTTTTTTTTTTGTATGAGGTTTATTTGCCAAGTTATGGGCTTCTACAGAATTGATGTAATATGAAGTACGGATTTTAATGGAGTGTTCTTTTTAATTATAAAATCAGATTCAAAATTTGAAATTTTTTCTTTTTCTTCTTGTAGAAAACCGAAAGTAAGTTTCAAGTCAAAATTTTAATAACTTCGACCATATTTTTTCAAAATACACTAAAAGGTGCTAAAAGTTTCAAAATGGGATCTACATTAGCAAGGAGATAAATGAATCAAAGTACATACAGGTCGAAAACGCATTAAAATGCTGCGATATTATTATGTACTAACTTGTGTAAGCGTTAGGTTAGAGCCTAAATGATCTATGATAGGTAATATTCAAATTCAAGAAAGAAATAAGGTATGAGGCCAAGCATTTTGTATTTTCCTTTATTTTTTTTTAGTTTTTGCTCTGACCTTTTAGCGACTTGTGTACATTCGTTGGTAATTATTTATTTATTGTAGCTCCGTACGATGATCAATGTTTTAATCATTTCCCCAACTTTTATCTAAATTTTTAGAAATTTGTCTTCAATTTTTATACTTTCGATGTAGTGCCAAGAGGAAACCCTGTTCGAACACCCAGTATAAATCTTAATGTATATATGTTTTGCACTAACCTTTTATACATTACTTCTTAGTTTAATTTGTAAAGTAGATTTAAAGAATTCTACGTAAAATATCACGGCAACACTCCAAAATAACAAGTTAATTAAATCTAGAAAGTATTTTATACGTAATTAATAAAAAGACAGAATTTATCTCTTTGGATTAAAAAAAATCCTCTTCTTCTTGAAAATATCTTTACTAAAGTCCTTGTTATTCATCTCTTGTGTAGCAGGTTCCTCAGCCACACATTTTGCAACTGTTTCTATTTCAACGCACTGCTATAAAATGGAGATGACAAAATAAGCAGCGAAAATTAAATAATACTTACATCAGCTAAGGATATTCTTGGCACGGATATTTCTTCGGGGAACCGCCATGGTTTCTTGGCGTGGCTTTGTAAGTTTTTCCAGGAAATGTATCCCAAGGCTGCTTTTCGTAAATCCTTTACCATTCTTGGGCCTAATGTGTGTGTTACTTTATTGACAAGCCACGGAGGTAATGCACCTTGAGGGTCACAATGTGCGACATAACCTAAAAAACTCCCACCATTGGGATGTGGTCTTATAATGAAACCAGTAATATGTGATTGAGCTCTGTAAAAAAATTAATGCGTTATATGATGGGAACACATCAAAATCAAGAAAAAAGGTTTCGAGCAACAGTGGTCTTGAGAAAAATTAAATCCTAACAAATCAAAATCTTTAAAACGCAAAATATCAAAAAAATAAACATTATAAATGCCATAATCTTATTTAAGATATGTAAGTAGCATATTTATCTAGTAAGAATTTTTATCTTTAACAAGATTAATTATTAACCTTACTCTTTTATTTTTTCGCCCACATGGGAACTAAGCCGATATGGCGAATTCCGTACAAGATGTTCGTAATTCTTTATTTTGAAACAGGATTTTGATGAGAGAATCGAACACATAAATTCGGAATAGCATACTCACAGCCAGACCGTAAAAATATGCCATTCGAGGCATACAATATGGAAATATAATTTGTAACAGGTTACACTTTGGTTTGGATTATGTATGTACCTTGGCGATTAATAGGTATTCTAAATAATACGCGAGAGTTCTTCATTGATCCGACACTTGCATGGTTAACTACGCTCAGTCAAAGATTACGAAAAATGGTATTTGGCAAATATCTCGAAATATTTTCGACGACATTTTGCAACCTAATCAGTTAGAAAAACGGTTGAGATTTGTTTTTGTAGATATAACCCTTCGAGAAATATAAAAAATTTTCAATGTTGATGCCTATTTTACCTCAGCGCATATAAACCATTCTTAAAATAGGACGAAGTTGTAAATAAATAAATATTTTAGCACATATTTTGTGCTACAATCCTCACTTAATTTTAGTTATAGTAAAACGGCAGAATTGCAAATCAATCCGAATTAGTTGGTCGAATTACGTCCGCTACTCTGTTTTGTGGTTTTTGTTTAAGTGTCATCAGTAAATCAGGCATCAAATGAGAGAAATTTGCAATATATGTAGGTTGATAAATGACCAATTCTCATAATTTAACCCTCTGAGGTCAAACATAAAAATCTGTGTACCAAAGTGCACACATGTACAAAATGTCCAAGTCCGCTTGCGACCATATAGAATGTGTATTTTTTCAATATACATCGCGGTACCCTAAATTTTCCTCGTTATATAAAAATCACCATGTTTCCACATAGAATTAGGATATTTATTTATTTTTATTTATTTTTTTTTTCTTAATTAAAGCTCGATAATTGCACTTTTAAGACTATAGGTATGTGTCCATGTTATAAGGATTTATTCCAAAACTTACATGTAATTATTTAAAAGATTGAATACGTAACAATAAGAGCAGGAATGAGGATAGGAAAAATAAGTAATAATAAATCAATTTTTCCAATAGTGAATGTGTTAATTATTTTCAAATGTGTTTATACAAAAGTTATAAAAATACTAAAGAAAAATTTTTGCAGCATAAAAAATAATGTGAATCCCTTTTAAAGCAAACTAATTTAAAATATTTATTAGGAAGAACTTTTTGTGATGTGTACTACTTATACGTATCACCCACTAAAGGGGCTAAAAAGCACCTCTTTCCAAAAATTGTCTATAGTTGATAAAAACAAAGATCATCTGGTTTAAAACCGAAAGTGGCTGTATTGAATAACAACTAAAAAATGTATGCAGAATGGACCCAAAAAACTTACCATGAAAGACTGATGAGTTTTGAAAATAAATAATAATTCAATTTTAAAATTGGAATGTTAAAATCAGTTGACTAACCCGAACTGAAATAGTTGTTTTAGTAAGAACGCGTTTACCGAAAGGCACTAATTAACTAATTGCAGGTAAACCTCCCTTAACCCATAGTATGGTTTAGCTTTATTTTGGAGGCGTAAAAAAAAAGGAAACCAAACTCGGAAAAAATTTAATACCCCCTTAATACTACAAACAACACATTCAGAGCACATACAGCATAAAAAGGTTTTTCCCAAAAATTGAAAACGCCAACTTTGTACACAAAATGGTATTGTGGTTGTGAAAATCGCAGCTGTGGCGATAAAATATTTTTTTAAAAACACATTAAAGAACAGAACTTTTACCTCCAAAAATCGAAAATTGAAAAACTTCATACACAAATGATATTTAATGATTCTGGGGTGAGTTAGGTTTGCTGTACTGTAGTATATGAATAGGCGTTCTTTTGTAACTAAAGAATTTTAGGAATAAGAAATAAATTAGCAATAGACCTATATATTACTAGTAATGACTGTTTTGCCAACATTTTTGTGCAGAGATAAGATATGCTTTCCCTAAAGTTACGAAACGATCCCTTGATAAGGACAAATTGAACAAGTAACACAGGACAAGAGTCATAAATGAACTGCATTTTTTTAAAAAAATAAGCTTAATCAGATGATTCAAATCATTAATACTAATATCACAGTTAGGATCACAGAAAATGCTACTAATGGGGCATTCTTCATGCTTTATTTTAAAAATTTTTAAACCAAATATAAAGAATAAAATATAGAAAGTTATTTTCTTGATAATCAAATTGCATTGCAGGAGGTCTACCTGTAATTTGGTTTATTTGCGACATATTATATTTACAGAATCTTATTTAATCAATATTTCGCTTTTTAAAACTTTTCTTTTCGGGATAATGAACGAAACCCTTACGTAAAAAAACTCATAACATATTTTTACCTTACGTATCCCTTTCGAGGTGGATAATCTTTATGAGGCACTGAGCGTGATAACAGCATTTGTTCCCCCATTGGTCCAGTATCTAACCATGAACGCATCAAAACAAAATCCCTGGGCTTTAGGGGTGGAGGACATGACACTATAATAAAAATTTAAAAATTTAGTTTATTCTATCAGTCTTTGGTAATCATAAAAAAACATTTTAATATTATATTTCAATTAATGCTTAGGATGGCAGCATTAATACGCCGCGTAAACACATATAACGAACCGGAGATAATAGTGCTTGAACCAACATGTATACTTACTTGCATAATATCCTATATCATTATTTACATTAATGATTCCTATTTCTTCGCTGGCTAGCATATGTGAATCCCATTCTCGCCTGTAGTCTGGATCATGAAGAACATCAAATAAAATGTCAGGACAACAATCATCAAAATGTGATAAAATTTTGACCATATTAAAGTTGCAACCAGGGACAGCTTTTGTCCAAACCTGAGTTTTTGACTTTTCAAGTTCAAGGACCCACTCATCATGCTCATCAATAAAACGTTTTAAACTTTCAAAATCACTGTCTTCAGCAATTCTTGGTAAAGCTGCCATTTTTGGAGAGCAAGAAGACAAGAATAGTAATTATTTGTGTAGAATTCCAAAATGGCACTGCAAAATAAAAATAAATTTTATTATTCGGAGCTTAACGAAATGTTTGAATTTAAAAGAAAAATCGAACTCTGCGTATCCGAAAATATAAAAATCAATTAATAAAATTTAAACCTTACTATGCATTTTGCTACAAATAAATTAGCAGGGGGTAGACAATTTTACCTGCAACTTGATACTGTGCATGCGAGGACGGAGGGAGATTTAATTTAGATTAATTAAGGGGTATTACCACTTTTTAATGTAAGCTGTTTTTAGGAAATTTTTTTTAATGGAAAAATTCGCTAATATTGTTTTGATTTATATGCAATGTTTGTTGAAAATTGTGACAACGTGTTAAATTTGCCAGTTAAACATATGAACATAAAACAAATATACTTTGAAAGCCGAAAAAGTATTAATTCAGCTAAATAAAAAAAAAACAACACCACATGTACATATCTATGTAAACCAAAAACGTTAATAGGAAAAGAGACCTATCGAAGGTAGCCAGAAGGAAAAAATAGTAATGTAGTCATTGAAATACATAAAACACTGTAACCGCAGAAGGGGAGGGGAATTTGATACAACTTGAGGTCAATACCTCACTCCAGTTTGGAAATTAAAGCAATTTGATGAATTCGTGACAAGGGTCTGTAGTTTCTTCAGTATCGTTATTGAACGTCGCTTTAATTTGTAGTATTAAAAAAAATTAGTAAAAAAAAAAAATTAGGAAAATAAAAAGAACCCTTCGTTCGTCTTTCTTTCACAACTGCTTATTTATTCAATTATGCAACTAAGTACTTACTAATAATGTTCTTGCTTGATCTTGCTCACCTTTATCGTTATTGCAAATGACAGAATTTAAAAAATATTTTTTTTACTTGCAAAAGGGACCGAAATGGTGGGTGCCAATTTTTAACTAGGCTTACTAGAGTTAGTAGTTTTTCAGAAATTATAGTGAAAATCTTTTACAAATGTAGTAACGTGATTTCTAAAACAATTAATCTCATATTAAAACGAAACAAGCGGCAACACACGGAGCAGTCGTGCGTGAGTGAAACAACGTTTAGAGCGCGGCGCCTGCGCTTTGCTTCTGAGAGAACTTGCGCTGCATAGCGCTTGACAGGCAAAAGTTGCGTTGCTCTGCATCGCTTCTAGGGAAATTCGAAAAGCTCTTCTGCAGTTGATTTCATTTAAATTTCATGCATCACATTCGATTCGCTCATAAGCAGGGGTCACGTGTGTCACCTGCATTGCCCGTGCTAACACGAAACGGCTGCACCGTGCAAAAATTATGCACGTAGCGATCACGCTAAAGATAGCTTGTCGTAGAGTACAGCAATACTGTGCAAGAGGGACGCTGGATTAAAAAACATTCCTGAACTGTCAGATGAAAATGAAATCTGTGCTCATTCGATGTTAATAATAAAAAGTCCGTATTTTGCGTTTTTAAACTATCATTTTAAGAAAAATTTCTATTAATTGTGTAAAAATTCAATTAACTCGTTTGATGACTATTTCAATACATGTATATATCAATTGGAATAACTAAGAATATACGGTAATTTGCAAAATGAAGTGCTTTGCGTTGGGTTGTCTAAACAACACGGAAGTTGCACGTGAGAATTCGTTAAGCATTTGGAGAGTGTTGGAAATACGACATAGTTGTTATATGTATGTGTTTCATAAAATCTCGATTAAAATACCTTTACAAGTTGAGAAAATCATCATATTTCTCTACTCTGTTTACATCCCGTAAAAACAGGAACACATGAATGGTGGCAGGCAAAGTATGCGGGGATCACAAAATAAGTTTATGCCAGGAACTTATAAGTTTATTTTTGTAAGTATGTATTGTATAAATGTATGTTTGTGCTTTAATTTTCCATGACTTTGATTTTACAAAAGTTATTGTTATTATTTTATGAAATTCGCTCTTATTATTATAAAAATTTTAAATTTATGAATATAACTCCCAAAGGGTTGAGATGGACCCCTCACCCCTTCCATATAATTTTTTTTTCTTAGGTGAAATATTTCGTTTCATATATTACACCCAGTGTATAAATGTATGTAAAAACATATTATGTACATTTTTAAGTTTACGATCCCTGAAAACGAAAAATGAATATTCCTCAAAACAAAACAGTCCTCCTTGATTAGGCAGATAGGACTATATTCGTAAGTTAATTTTTGACAAATATTTCAACTTCAGAGCAAGTTTATTTTTTATCTGAAGAATACAAAATAAAAAGAATTGAGAAATCGGCTCTAAATTACTTTAAATAAGTTTGTACCTTTGTCTCTACTAACTTTCTATTAAAATAACACCAAACGTATACATATTTACATATGTAAGTACTATCTTTAAAAAACAAACATTCACCTGTAATATGTAACTTAAATGTACTAAAAGGAAAAGTGGAAACCAGATGGATTAGTTTACTTAAAGCACATAAAAACACATTTTTATGTAATACCATTTAAACACTTGGAGAAGAGGTAAATATAGCAATCCTCTGATATACAACTTATTATTTCACTGGACTACAGGTTTTAATACGATACCATAAAATATATACTGTTAATTAGTCAATTGTTATATTTATCAATCAAATAAGACGAAGTGAATCCACTTCTACATATTTCTCACATCCTGACGTTTAGCTGACAGAACTATGTTTTGGAAAAAAAATTTCTCCTTTTCAGCACTTGCTTAATCCTGCAGGGATGGAACCAATGACATAAGGATAGTTCAAATATAGGGAGCAAACATATCTCTATTTCTTAAGGCGGTAAATTTAAATGTTATACATATTTATTTTTAATTGCATCCTGCACACTTAAACCTAATTTCCCTAAAAGTAGCATCTAATCGCAAATAATTTCGCAAAATCCATAATCGTTGCTGAGTACTTTAATCTTCACACTGTCAAATATCCTTTTAGTATCTCCTATGTATATTTTTTTTTATTTTATGCCTAATTAACTGATGACAATGGTATAAAAACCCTGGGGGGCGTAATGGGTGAATTCAGATTTATTTGCAATTATGCCCTTTTACACTACAGTAACTAAAATTACATAAGTGGAGATTATCGCACAATTTCGTCGTCTGATAGCTGTTTTACACAACCAAGATGACTTATTTTATTTGATAAATAAATTTATTTAGCGATTAGAAATGATAGCTGTGATCTGCGCACAATTCTTGTCATATTTACAATCTTACAAAACATTTTCGCATATATGTATTTAGGGTACATTACATTTTCCATTTAAAATCAATTTTAATTATGTGTAAAAATGTAACACACCCAAAAACATTCAGGTTTTATACTTGAATTTCTCTTGCCGCTAACCTACTTTTCATGAGAATTTTAAATGGTGATTATTGCTGAAGGATGTAAAAGCGCTTAGAAACTGCTACAATTGACAACATTTAGATCTTCACCTACGAAGAAAGGAAAGTGGATTACTACGCATGTTCCTTATTTCGACAATTCTACTCCTTATATTGGGAAATGTAAACCCAAGAGGAACTGTTCAAAATTAAACTAATAATTCGGAGAGTTTTATTTACGATTTCAATTAATTAGAATCAAATTAAACAAGTACGTTTACTCTTAATTGCATATATGCTCGTTTATTTTTTAAAGCGCAGAGCCCCAACGTGCATACATATTTTTAAAAAAAAAGTTCGTCGTAAACTATCTCAATTCAATCAGAAGTTAAAATGCTTAGAGAGATGTTCATTCTTAACTGCAATAAGTATTCAATGCAAAGGTTCTTAATAGAAATACCTAAACCGGCTTAAATATTAATATAATTAATTATGTAAAACCGATATTCGTAGCGATTGTAAGTTGCTTATGTGTATTTCATGCTGTTCTCTGACCACCAAGTAAAAAAAAAAACCTGCTCTAGTCATTAAATACTCATTCTATCACCCCAAAATCAATACTTCATGTCGTTAAGGTGATAAAGTCATACATTTTTTGAGCAAGCATAGCGATTACATGTGTGAAATGTGAATACGATATGGGCGATGACTGTGACGTGAAGTTAATCAGGCGATTTTATAACAAAGCTCAAAAGAAGGCAAATAGCTTTTGCATCGAGATTCGAGACATACCCACTTCAGTTAAACTGTTTTACTCATCAGACAAAGAACGCATCCAGAGTATTGTTAGTTGCTGAACACTAACAATTCTCTTACCTTTTCCAGATTCTGTAATTCATTTTGATTCTACGTTCTGCTGCACTCTTTAGTAAGAAAAATGACGGACAAAAACATTTCGGTGAGCTCATCTCCAAATCTTGAGAGAAAACTAGCTGAGTGGCTGAAATGGGACCAGGTAATTACAATTTTCTAGCCCCTAGGGAAATTTAACTTGACAATTTCCTTTGCAGAATGATAAGACGCTCAGTGAAATACAAGCTCTGGCGAAAAATAAACAATGGAATGTTCTCCAGGACAGGTTATGTAATCGCTTAACGTTTGGCACCGCCGGTTTGCGCGGCGTTATGCGAGCCGGCTTCGATTCCATGAACGATCTTGTTGTCATTCAAACTGCCCAGGGACTCGCAAAGTACTTACTTGAAACTTTTACGAAGAAGTCTGACCGCCAGAGAGGAATTGTGCTGGGTTTCGATGGAAGACACAACAGCGAAAGGTAAATTAAAATTTTGTTTGCATGATTATTTATTTGAGTCTCCTCAAAATTGAAACCACTTTTTAGTATAAGATTCGCAATCTCGTTTCGCAATCTGCTCCCAGGCAAAACCGTGTATAAAACAAAGAATATATTTTTTATATACATATTTACGGCCTTCTTTATAAATATGCTTGCTTTGTTTTTGCGTGAAAGCGCCACAAACAAACAAACTTTAAAATAGATAGGTCCTGTTTATGTGCACAAATTAAAGTAACAATAGTCCCTCATTCAGCAACCATTCCACTCAAAAAGTGATAAAAACTCTTCCAGATTAAACATTTGCCCGAGGATGTTTTTTTGACAATCTACAGATACAAATAAAGGCAAGGACTTGAAGAAGAAAATCATAGAGTTGGTTTAAAAAAAACGAATTTTGAAGAAAAACTTACCAGCTCCAAAATGATTTCCTCGAATTTCAAATTTTCTCGACTATATTTTTATAGTTTGAATTCCATAAATAACTAGCTGACCTATACCCGTCGTTGCCCGGGCACAACTATCCCTATGATAAAACTAAACTTTAATATAAGTATGTTGCAGATTTAAAATTTGTCAAATGTCCTCAGGGGTTAAGTATACAACATGCCCATAGAATTTCTTCTCAATCGCATAAATAATATTTGCATTGACTTTAATTTTTTTTCATCCCAAGTGTTATAATATAATCGAAGTAGGTATATGAAGTGTTTCGAGTTATTGTTAGCTCGTTTACTTTACTATGATAATTTTTTTTTTTTCGTGCGCAGAACAAATTAGCAAAGTTTGTGATGAAACATGAATGGTTTAGGAATGCATAAAAGACGAACAAACGAATCCCACATACATATATACATAGAGTAAATTAAGGATTTATTTGCTCTTTAAATTTTTGATTTCTCACGGGGTAGATTTGGAAATTAGAAAAATGTCTCGGCTTTGAAAACCAGTGACCCATTCATAATTGAAATGTATGAATTCACTCCTAACCTAGGTGAAGCATTTTAGAAGTAGTGAAACCGGATACTTCAGTCAGATATAATTATTAAATATTTTTTTTAGATTCGCGCAACTATCTGCCTGTGTCTTCCTTAACGAAGGTTTCCCAGTGTGGCTATTCAGCAAAATGGTGCCAACACCATTTGTGCCATTTACTATTCTCAATAAAGGTTGTCTAGCTGGTATAATGGTAACAGCTTCCCACAATCCTAAAGATGATAACGGCTACAAAGTGTACTGGACCAATGGAGCACAAATCATTTCGCCACATGATAAAAATATCCAGGCAAAAATTCTTGAGAATTTAGAGTGAGAATCTGAATTTAAAGTATACATAAACTTTACAAATTACTCCTTTCATTTTAGGCCTTTGGAGAGCTCTTGGAATTTATCTCTTCTGGCATCTGAAATTTTGCGGGACCCATTTGAAGAAATGTTTCACCTGTATTTTAAAAAAATGTTACAGCAAATTCCAGATAAATATATTAAATGTAATGCAGAGAGCGATGCGAAATTTGTGTACAGCGCAATGCATGGTGTGGGGTACCCTTTCATTATGGAAGCATTTAAGAAAGCAAAACTACCGGCTGTCCTTCCGGTCGTTGAGCAGAAGGATCCCGATCCTGATTTTCCTACTGTGAAGTTTCCGAACCCAGAAGAAGGCAAATCCAGCCTTGTGCTTTCTTGTAACTTAGCGGATAAAAATGATGTAAAGGTCATACTTGCAAACGACCCCGATGCAGATAGACTTGCGTGCGCCGAAAAGAACCCCAGGTGAGATTAATTTATTTATATTTAAAGTTATCAACAACTTCAACATAAAATTAATAATAAACAACATATTTGATTTATTATAAAAAATAAAATTTAATCAAAACTACATAAACGCGATTTTTGCAGAACTGGCCAATGGAAAGTTTTTACTGGAAACGAGCTTGGTGCACTTCTTGGTTGGTGGTCTGTAAAATGTTTTACAGAGAATAACCCTGGAGTTAGCCTTACTGACTGTTACGTACTGTCTAGCACAGTAAGTTCAAAAATACTGCTTTCAATGTCCAAAATCGATGGCTTTAATTTTATTGAAACATTGACTGGGTTTAAATGGATGGGTACTAATAATTAAATTTAATTATGTTTGCTATTTTACGCCCTAAATTGTCTTATTTTTAGGCAACAAATGTGCAGAACTTATAGAAGCAAAGAAAAATATAATTTTTGCATTCGAAGAAGCTATAGGTTTTATGGTTTCTCCCGCCGTCCTAGACAAAGATGGAATTAGCGCTGCTTGCCACTTAGCGACATTATGTTGCTTTTTGAATAAGGAGAACCTAACACTGGAAGAAAAATTGAATCAATTATATGAGAAGTACGGGTATCACTATACTCTAACCTCATATTATATTTGTTATGATCCCGCCCTCATTAAGAGAATTTTCGAAAGAATACGCAACTTTAATAACATAAAAAATAATGTAGGTTAATTTAATTGCCGTCGGATCTTTTTTAATTTTTTTTTTTATTATAGTATCCGACTTCAGTGATGAATGAGAAATTTAAGATTGAATCTGTAAGGGACTTGACTACAGGAACGGATACATCGCGAGAAGATGGAAAGGCTCTGCTTCCCAGTAGCGCAAGTACGCAAATGATAACATTTCAATTTCAAAACGGTGTCGTAGTTACTCTGAGAACCAGCGGAACTGAACCAAAAATAAAGTATTATGCTGAAATGTGTGCTGCTCCAGGTGACAAGTACGAAAATTCCTCAAAAATATAATTTAAGTTTTTTACAAATTTGCCAACTATATCTTCTAGGGACTGGAACAAACTTAAGGAGACGTTGAACATGATAGTTAACGCAATCGTAGAAGACTTCTTGCAGCCCACCGTTAATAATTTAATTCCAAAGTCAGACTAATAATCTGAAGAGACAACATAAAATTAAGCATTTGTATTTAAAGTTGTAAAAGTTTTGTTGCTTTTATTTAATTAAATATATACGAGAGAATTCGTGATTCGTGAATTATCAAAATGCAGCAACAAAAACCCCCTTTAATTTTTTAATTCTATGGAGACTTCAATATTAAGCCTATTTCATACAATGTCCCACATTAAGTTTAATTTATCTCGAATTTAAGTAGAAAAAAGTCGACTTCATTAAAGTCTTATATAACATTATTTGAAAAAGCCCATTTAAATAATACCCCATATGATATAATAGTATAAAATTATAATATTTGTAGTCGTCACGGAAATACCAAGGAAATCCCGCTTGGTTTTAAATGAAACTCAATGGGGATCAGTATTTTGAACTAGCTTGCGTTCATTACATTGAGCATTGTAGTTTTCTTGATGTTCTACAAAACCAAAATTTATTTAATTTCGTCAAAGCGAACATCAGTTATGAAAACTAAAATCAAACAAGCCCAGCTCTGAAATTCATTCTAATATTATCAATGCAACTTACCTGAAAATGCTGAGTAAAAGAAATTCATCAATTAATGTATATTAACTCTGTTTCGCACTGAAATTGCAGTTATAGCAATTAAATTTTCCGTAATAAACAAGTTAGCAATTCTCAAAAGAATTGTAGTAGGAATAGTTTTACAGGTTTTAAAATGACATATTTTTTTTATTTATTTATTTATGAACTGCATGATTTATCCGAAATCACAGAATTTTGGTGCGTATTTTAAATTTTTAAGTTACTGCTTGATTACGTCACAGCCCTCCCAGACAGCAAAATGTCAAATGAAATGTCAATCTTACTTTGACGTGACTTTGGACTTAATTTAAGCACGTTCAGTAAATTGTTCTAAATTTAATGAAGTTTTACAGTATCCGTTTAAGGAAATTCTTAAATTATTGGCCGGGCAAGAAATATTTTGGCATATATAGATTCTTGCCCGCATTTTTTGCATTGGGGGCTGCCTTGGAATTTGCGATGATTAAGTGGACAGTGGGAGAAACTAATTTTTGTATGAAACATAAAATTCTGTTTGCTATGTAATAAATTTAAACATGTATTTGCAGATCGAACGTACAAAAAGAGGCAAGCACAACAATTAATTGAGAAACAAACTAGGGGTGCTTTGTAAAATGCCAGCTGGAGTCTCGTGGGGTCAATATATGAAATTCTTTACCTGTGCTATGTTGTCTATGCTAGCCGGCTCTCAGGTGGTGCATCTCTATTACAAGCCACTAAGTGATTTGGATGACTTTGTCAAATCGCAGATGCCGAAAAAACTTGAGAAGTAATATTAAATAAAGATATGTAGATATATGAAACTTTAGTTTAATTTCAATCCCCGTGACCATTGATAAGGTTATAGTTGGAAGATAGACGAATAGTTTATATAACTTCTTACACGAGCCAAATGTTGTAGTTCTCAACTAGTTTTATAAGTTTGCATATAAAGTATGTATGAATAAGAACAATTTATGCGAAACAGTTATTTGTCACAGGTAAATAGGGCATTTAATTAAAGTAGGGCACCAACCCTAATTGGCTCCAACAAAATTTTTGTATTCTCGATGAATAATGCTTTAAAAAAAAATAGAACCGACTCCAAAAAATTCCAAGCCCTAAAAAGTATAAAATAATTATATTAAAAGTCCTCTGTTACTACTTTCCACATTAAATATCAAGGCTTTCCTAGACTTTTGAAGTCGGTAGGAAAACCTGACTGATATTAATCCAATTAATCCGGACAAACTGATTGCATTAATTATTTAGTTAGTATTAGTACATACAGTCGAATTGAGAGTTGGTCATATCAAAGAAAATATAACCGCGTTTATATTTTCTTTACTTGGGATCGATTAATTTCAAATTTGGTGTGTACCTTCAGTATATGTATGTTGCTTTATATCTACATACCTTGCAAATGGATAAATTATTCACCCCTATCATGAATTCCGTTGGAATCGAAACTTAAAGCTTAGAAAAGCCCTTTTTGGATCAGGAAATATTACATATGACTATATGAGTATAATATAAAAACTAGAATTAACACACCAACCGTATGTATATAATATAGAGGCTATTGCGTAAAGGTCTAAACGGAGGTATGCCAATCGATTCTACATGATCTCATAATTTGTTAAGTGACCCCATAAAATCAAGCCCTTCGCCCTTAAAATCGCAATTTGAGGGGGTGTGCAAGTTCTTTAAGAGCCATCGTTGAACTTTGGTTAATAGCTCGTGAAAGGAGGTTTTTGAAATGAATATACATAAAGACATAGGATACTGCACTAAAACTTTTATTTGTATGTTCTAGGATTATGATATACAGAGCTGATAAACTTCTAATTTAGTTTTTTAATTTTACAAATTTTCTGTGAATAGTAAAAAATTAAATTCCAAAGTTGTCGTCTACAAAACTGCTAAAAAAGCTTGTGAAGAGGAAATCTGAAAAAAAACTGTAAAATATATAACGTATATTTGTTATAAGTCCGTGACCTAAAATACAAGTGCATTATCCTAATTGTGTGATCTAAAGCACACTATGAATATAACTTTAGTTACTGTATTTTCTAAATAGAAGCAGTAGAACTCATTAAAACTTCAACTCTCCATTTACTTAGTTAATTGAAACACATTTAGAGCTGACTAATGCTAAACACTTGAAAATTGTTGAGAAAAATTAAGATAATTAGAAAAATAATTTATAGCTAGTGCTATTCTTAGGTGAACGAAATAAGATTTTGGAGCACTTCAGTCAGCTCCATTACATCCTTTTGAAAGGGAACGCGACCGTGAAGACCGACGCCTGGAGTCTGAACGACTTCGCCTAGGAGATTTGCTGTTGTTTCGGCTATGTGATCGCTGTGGAGTTCGGGATGAGTTATAGCGGCGCCTTGGTGAGCGAGAATTTCCATTCCTTTCATCTCCACTATGATGTTCACCATTTCCATGACCGTTTTCTCTGGAACGCCTGTTTTCGCGCGACCGACGTCCTTCTCGCGAATCGCGAGTATGCGAACGCGACCGGGAATGACTCCGAGAACGTGAACGGGATCCAGTTCGAGAACGGGTTCGATGATCTCGCGAGTAGCTTCTGGAGCGACTACGCGAATGACTCCTGCAGAAAAATATACTTTATGTTTAATTTGCCAATAATTGATTAAAGAATACTTAACAAGAAAAAGTATTACAGCTCAGAGTGATTTTTCCTTTTAGGACTAATTTTAAGAAAGAATAAGCGCATAACTCTATATTTCTTTCTTACCTACCTGAAAGCATCAATTAAAGAATATGTACATCTTTATATGGGAGCATGTCTGTGACTGTACAACATAGAACAAAAATTTTAAGAATTAAATCCGTTCAAATTCAAATCTTGAGTTCTTTAAGGACTCTGCATATAAACATGTATTTATATTCTTCTTCCTATGCGATGCACACCATCATAATAGTAAATATTTTGAGCCATATTTGCAATGAGAAAAATCTTATTATATTAAATTTAAAAGAAATGTACCAATTTGTATTTTGTGAAAGATTACAGATTATTTTTTGTTTATTGTTTCGAACGTTTCTCCAAATCTCTTTCAAGTAAAAAGACGGGATAAATTACAAAACATAAAAAATAAAAATTTTCCAAATGAACAGATAAATTTACCTTTTATTTTAAACGAAAAAAGGTCCAATTAGTTTCACCTAGTAAAAATAATCAAGTGACCGTGGAATGTTTTCTAGGCACAGCCAAACCATTCATTCGAATATAATTTCTTTACTTTCAATTTTATAATATGTAATTTCATTTGTCTTTCTCTCGCAACTTAACTTTTGGCAGTTGACACTAATGATCTAAACTGGACCAATTTGCGTTTGTTAAGATTTCTCCTCTTTTTTTATTTAAACTGATCGAACAATTATTGCACAGCTAAATTTATCTACTTGGACCTCATCTGATCGAGATCAAAGCTCAAAGTACCAACTTTTTGTGCATTGGTATCAAAATAATTGAATGTCTAGAATTGAGTAATTTTTTTTTAAAGTGGTACAAATCCTCCATTTGAAAAATTCGCATGAGGGCTGTCTAGACGTTAAGGTTTAACTGGAGAAGTTGTTGATATGATATGATATTTTTACCACTTTCAAAAACACTGAGATTTATTATATTTTTTAAAATATAAATAAATAACTGAAACTTGTGTACCGTAAAAATTTACAGTCTTTGAATTCTAAGTAACATTTTTATTTGTTGATAGAATTTATATTATGAATTCTTGCATAAAAACCATATTAAGAAGTAGAGTGAACTTGTGAACTATGACGTATTTTCTTTCTTCTGTAATTTTTTGTGTTCTGAGTTTCGTCACGTCACTGTAATACTAACAATCCTTTCTCGGGGGTAACGAAAACAATAATCATATTTTGTTTTTCCTCGTTACTAAGCTAACTAGAGCTAGCCCACAAAATATTAATTTCGGACTGGCTCAGCCTGCGACAGCTATAAGTAAGTGACTAAGGTCAACACATTTCGCCGGCTCAAGCTCAGGGTTGGGGAGGTTCTTCCCTTAGCCCACATTATAGCTTTGAGGTGCTGATGATTCCAAATTATTAAAATGTTTAAATTAACCAATTCGAAGTTAATTTCGTCAAAAGTTTACAATCTCTTTTCCTGGATAAATAATTTGCATCAAACAAACATTGAACTTAAAATGATGATTAAAGATAATTCTTTTCATGGATACCACTCCTGGTATACAAGCACAACAAACATAACAAGAACATGACATTTCATTGCAAAAGCAAGATCTATATAATCTTATCAAAATATTTATTTTTATGAATGGGGCAGTTTAATCACTATATTTATGCGCAATACATAAAAATTCTAGAAGGACTAACATCCACTGTGCTGTAATACTTTTACTGTATGTTTAACAAATACAATTTAAGGTTTCTGTAGACATTATTGCATAAATAAAACAAAAATGAACAAAACTCACAAGTAGGGCTACTTTGTCGCTTAAAATAGACATATTGACTCAATTCTGTCAAGAAACATTGAATGCTGAAACAATGCAAATCGCATTCTTTGACGATTCAACCATATCTGATGATCTAAACGTGATAATTTATATGGCAGCTGTTTGTTCTACGAATCAAACGGAGAAACATTTCGCGATGTTTTCAGAAATTCAAAGCAGACTGAAGATCTTTCTCTTTGTTGATCATAGGGTGGTGACTAAATCATATAGTCGATGATACAATTCACCGATGTTCTGATTTCTCGAAGTCGCTGAAGCACACTCTTTTAGAAAGCATTCAATCGCGATGATCATGGTGATCGCATTAAATCACAACCAGGGTGCTACTGCGATGGCTCGTTAACGAAGCTCTTTATTGAGTCTATCAAAATAAACAATAATTTCAAACAAAAATATCATGTGTAGAAATGAATGTTGAACTTTCATCAAAAACATTTAAACTATTCCCGAAATTGCGTTCGTATTCTGCAGTCAATAAGCAACAAGAGGAAAACGTAAGCTTCAAAAATCATGATGAATCCTATTTCATTTCATCTGCGTAATTTTACATTTTAGCTATTTACAAAAACTCATAACAAAGACAATAGCAACGCTATTTGTCGCATTTTAAAATTAATTAAACATCTTCCTGAATAAATACCGTTTAAATAAATTCCTTACTTTAAATTAACGAATTATAACAAAAAGAGAATATCAAAAATTTAATAAGAGTTAAATTTTACTCTACATATATTTAGTTAAGAAAAATGTATTGGATTTAAAATTATACCAGGGCTGAAAATTTGTAGTTTTAATCGCATATTGTAACAGCTAATCTTTAGGGAATTGTCTAATTTATTCAGCAAAATGTAGTATCCGAAAAAAATGGGTAAAACTTGTTTTAGTAACATGTCACCTCTTTAATTTAATTTAAATTATTTGTTTAACTATGTAGTTCAAAAATTTTTCGTATCAAATTATAAATTTTATTTTTTCCTAGCCTTACAAATTGTGAAACTCGATCCGACTTTCCTAGAACTCATCGGGGACGAATCAGGTAATCTAATCAGCCTATTATTATTATAAGTATTACATATTAGTAATATACATATATGCATATAGTCTTGAAATTAAAATATTATTTTATTCGGGAAAATAACTCATTAAAACTGACTTAACTATTCAAGAGTTGAATTAGTTTACAAATGTATCTTAAAGCCTCGTTTTGTTAACGCATAACTTTGAGTCGGTTTTATGGCCACGGGTCAAAAAATGTGCGACATTCGATTTTCTTCCAAGAGAAATAAAAAATGTTTGATATCGGAGTTTGGTCATAATACACAGAACATCATTCATTAAAAAATAAAACACTTGTTGTGATCGGTAATTCTAGCGCAACATAATAAGTAAAATTGACCAATTTTTTACTCTACAAGTTGTAAAAACTCTTTGCGATTAAACATTTGCCGTAGCACAACTACAGACAAGGAATTATACTTTACAAGAATAATTCAGCAAATTGATTAGTTATAGTTTGTGATTGGTTGGTCTTCGCGTGTTAGAAAATCTTTAATAACGACACTTCAAAGAATCAAGTGATATTTGTTGTAAGCGCGGGTTACAGTTACAGCAAAAAATATACATATATGCCTTAATATCACAGTTATCTTTGGTGAGCAATTTGGAAAAAAGCATATGAGTGACATTTAGACTCTAGAGCGAGCGACCACATGAACTTCCTTTTAATAAATATCAACGATTTTTCTGAGCCAATGATTAGGCGAATAGGTAACAGCGATAAAATACTGCAGCTGCAGTAGGAGAAGAAGATGTGAACATTCTTGTCTTTAATGAAAGCAGATGTGAAAAAAATTTTTTAGGAGACTAGTAGACGGCTTGTAAATAGGCCTGTACGTTGAACGATCTAGATTAGGAAATCCGCGTTCGATGAGATTTGTCAGTGCTCTTTTCTGAACAAAATTGATCCTGACATCGCTGGTCGACTCAAAGTATCTCGTGCTACCTACAGAAATTTTAGATATGTTTATTTCATGGAAAAGAAGACAAACATTCATGGTGTCGAAATATTCCCAAACCGTGTGGACTAATACAAATAAAAAATCCGGTGTCCTTCGTGCAACAACTGTAGCCTGCACTTCAGAGCAGAATGAACGCGCAGAGAGGGTGACCAAGGAAAGAGCTTGCAAGATCGCCCGAACTTTAGTACGGAAAGTCCCTAAATTCCCACATCTGTCCAGAAAACGCGCAGAAATACGTAACCATCTACAGGATGTTGTTCAAGAAGTGGAAGAGCTAAAGCAACATTGACTATCCCATTTCTATCTGTAGGACATGACTCTATAACGCCGATCGAAAAAGCGCTATTAACTATTCAGAAACCGAGCTTAGAAACAAAAAATATTAAATTTAATTAATTTAAAAGATTTAAGAGTTGCAACTGAATGAGGATCCGCTCTAAAATGTAAAAAAAAGCACCCAAACATTGGTAATGTTCGAAAACGACAATATCAAGTGAAGATGAATTTGAACTTATTAAAAATGCAAACAATTGCTAAACTGTCGTCGTAATAATAAAGTGTTGAAATAAATATTAATTTTTAGATTGGAACCGGGGAGGAAAGGAGGAATTTCATTATATTTTATATAGATAATGTAGTATTAAAACTTCATTTTTGCAGAAACAGATTTAGGTACCTTAATGCCCTGTAAATTTAATCAACATTTATTTATTTTTTATTTATCAACTCAATCCAAATAGCGACCTTTGTTGATATAATAAATTTTATTCTGCCATTCCACTTAAGTACGAGTGCACTTTTATAGCCAATTTTCCCATCTCTACGACTAAGAGTTGGATGTTTATCATGTATTGAAGGTAATGCGGTACATAATTGCTATGCAAGTGATTCAGAATACAATTTGAACTCTTTTAAGCTTTGAGTGAAGAAACCAGGATTTGCCGTAATACCTTTCAATTCTCGTCGGTATATGCATTGTTTTTTTATCTTTTATGACTACTCAACTTTAACAATGCAACAAAATGCAGTTTTGCAAGGATATTAACCTCCGCTAAATTAACCACAAAAAAACAAGGAGTTTTGTTGTATGCCTGGGTGTGGTTCTTACTGACAACAACATACAGATTTTTCATTTTGTCAATTTTATGATAATTTAAACCATGAGACCCTTTTGCATATATTCGGTTTGTTTTCAGTTTCACGTTTAATAGAGTAAAATGTAGCTGAGAAGAATTTAGTAGATTGCAAAAATTACCTTCTCCGACGTCCATACCGTCTGCAGTCGCGTGCGTAGTGACCTCGTCCGCCGCATTCGTAGCATTTGTCGTCAGGATGGAATGGACGGCCTCTGCTCCGGGAGCCTCCTCGTCGTTCGCTTCTTCCGCTTCCATACTTTCCTGTGGAGAGTTCGACGCGTGCACGGCGCCCACAAATAGTTCGGCCGTCAAGGCCACGAACGGCATCAGCAGCATCCCTCGCGTCTTCAAATTCGACAAATGCAAAACCTGGTGGATTTCTTGCAATCCACACACTTCTCAACGTACCATAAGAACTGAAAACGTACTCCAATTCATTTTTCCTCGCATTATTCCCCAAATCTCCCACATAAACTTTCCGATCACTGGGATATCTAGACATCCGTTTTGACTGCAAAAATCAATAAAGCCCGCACATTTCATGAACCAGCTCTTACACTTTTTAGTATCAGAAATTTTTACTTACCATTTTCGCCAATACTGACTACTCCAGAAAACACCAATTAATTCAAATGCAAATCTAAACCAGCGAAAAGTTAAAGTTCCCCCACTTCACTAAATGATGCCCGGCCGCTTGGGCTACTTTACTTCTAGATAAATTTACATACAAACACAACGACGAGCCCGCCTCACACCAATTGTCGAAAGATTCTGTAAACTTTTGTACAAATATAATCCCAGTATATTATTTTTCCCGAAAAATTGAGCCACTCGGGAAATAAAAATGAGACTTTACACTTGTTTTCGAAAATAGGTTCAATGATTAGCTAACCCTGCACTGCGTTCACATGTTCAAAATAATTCGTTTAGATTATTATTTTAATTTGTTTTTAAATTTATCACAACTATACGCATGTACTTGCTGGACATCGTGTATAAAATAAGATAATTCGTCAAATTGTAACCATTTTTTAACACAACTAGATTTCTTCCCCGTATAAAAATGCTTATGCAAGCAACTTATAAAAAATAAATTCAAATAAGCATTCTCAAATAGGATACTAAAAGATTAATTCTCATATAAAACAAATGTTTCCCAAAAATATAAGAAATTTTGTATTTAATCTGACCTATATGAAAATTGGTAGTATAAAATTAAATGAAATTACACCATCCACCTTTATGGCATTACTAAATCAGGAAAGGTTGTTTGGTCGAAAATTTCCTAAATTCGAAGTAATTTCATTTAACAACATGGCACCTGGGAAATTTTTGAAACGTGGCATCCATTTCGCGATAGAACGAAGTCAGAAGTGGAAGTACGGCAAAAAAAATCCTACGCTAGGGAGAAATTTTTTGTTTTAAGTTATTCTTAAGAAAAGTAAATTAAAATTAATGATGGAAGAAGATGAAAGGGGCAAATTGTTTGTGGGTGGACTATCATGGGAGACTACGCAGGAAAATTTGTCGCGATATTTTTGCCGTTTTGGTGAAATAATCGATTGTGTTGTTATGAAAAACAACGAAACTGGAAGATCGCGTGGTTTTGGGTTTGTCACGTTTGCTGATCCAAGTAACGTTAATCATGTGCTTCAGAGTGGTCCCCATACCCTGGACGGGCGTACGATTGATCCCAAACCCTGTAACCCCAGAACGCTTCAGAAGCCGAAGAAAGGTGGCGGCTACAAAGTATTCCTTGGTGGATTGCCATCCAATGTCACCGAAACTGACTTGCGGACATTTTTTGGACGCTACGGAAAAGTTACGGAAGTTGTTATCATGTACGACCAAGAAAAGAAGAAATCTCGTGGTTTTGGATTTTTGTCCTTTGAAGAAGAGTCATCTGTTGAATGTGTAACCAATGAACGCTATATTAACCTCAATGGCAAACAGGTTAGTTTAGTAGAAAAAATTTATATAACCTCACTTTCTTTTTTTAATGAATTATTTTTGCCGCCGTGTGTTTGTGTGGTGTCATCGTCACTGCCACCAATTCGACTCTTTTTGTACACTCACTGCTTAAGTTGATGTTATTTGCGCATTTAGAATTTATTCTGCGATTATTTTTAAAATATTCGACTTTTAAGAGGGAAATTTCGGTACGCTTGATGTTTTTTTTTTTCTTTTGATAAAATATAAATTTTTCCTATTGCCAATTAATAAATCGCGATCGCAACTACTTAGGTGTTTTTAAAGACTACATAAAATAAGTTAGACGCCAAAGTGTAAATTTTTCTTTTATGCTATGGGAGTTTTAATTTTTGACTTAGCTCCTTTCTTTGATATCTTACTGTTAATAATGCTACTTAAAATAAATTTTCAATTCGTTTTTACTAGCTACTTTAGTTTTTAGTCATTTAAAGCGAACGAAAACTTTCTAAGGCAATTATGAATGTTGCGTACGTATCAACTTTTAATAAAAATAGAATTTATTTTTTCGCACTTCAGCATGATGCTGGAAACATTCACCTAACCCGCCACCTGTAAGGTGAAAGTTTAGGCTTTGTGAGTTCAATCATTTACCCTATATCACAATAAATGTAAATGTTTAATTTACCCCGCCCAAAGCCGATCAGACAGATAAGCGTGGTATAAGGGCAGGATAAAAAAACTTAATGGTTTCTAACATCAAAAAGGTCATTAATTTATTTAATTTACATTTGTTCCTTGTCTAACCTGATCCATTATTGCACTTGTTAATCTATGTAAATCTTTTATTTTTTTTTCCCTGGAAGTTTATTATAGATGTCGCTTACGCTGGCAATAAAGCTTCCTGTACAAATTTTTTCCATTCATACTCCTTTCCGTTCTTGTTTTTTCCTTCCTTAAAACTTCACTGTTTCTTGTAAGCGCAATATTTTTTATCTTTTTATTTATTTGTGTATATACTTGTTTTCTCTACATAAATTACTTCCTTTAAACTGAAGTTTTTTTTTTATAATATTTATGTATGTATGTACATACTTCGTTGGTACATCATTTTATTTATATGATGCTAATAAATTAAAATATAAATTATTGTCCTTTATCGTTTTAATGTAAATGAAAATGCATAAGATTTGTCCTTTAAGAATTGAGAATTTGATTACAGAATCAGAGAAATGAAAATAGTTTCTGGTAAAAATGTCGAAGATTGGTTGCAATCAATTCATGGAGTACGAATTGACGGTAGGTTAATTTTTACCAAATAAATGCTACTTGCGTATATTACGTAGTGATTGGTTTTCGGAAACAAATTGCTTTTTGCGTAAACATAGTGTTACTTAATTGCCTTTTTTTTTTTTTTTAATATATGCATAAAACCATATACAATTTATGTATGTATATGTTGTTACAATTTATTTGATAATACATATATAAAAACGAAAAAAGATAAGTTAGTGCAAGAAAAACAAATAGTCTAGTTATTATAATTAATTATGTTCTAAAAAATTAAAATGATAAGTTTTTAGCCATACCATAAAGATTGTTTCATCATTATTATATTTTACGAAATGGCAAATTAGCAGCGTAGGGTAACATGTAGTGTAGCAGAGGCAAACTATAATCGAGAACGATTGAATCAGTTAACCAATAAGTAAGCTATTATAAAATTAACCAATGACTATAATGTGCGACTATAATTCATACAGATATATTTTTTTTATCCTGATCGAAAAGTTTTGTTATACTTACATATATAGCCAAAAAAAATCTACTCTGTATAAGGCAATACTCTCAATACCACCTTAAGGCTCTAACGCTAACCCAAGTCCAAGTCTTAACATAGCATCGAGGGAATTTTTCGGGGACTCTATTATTTCCAAGGTCTCCAATATACAGACCAAGAAACCAAATTGTTGAATTGCTGAATCTCGCGTAAAGTACAAGTTCTTGACTGTAGTTGTACCTGCCGGCGGTCAAAACACGTTTTGGCAAATGTTTAATCTGGAAGGGTTTTTTGAGCGGAATGGTGGCACTGTCACATTTTTGTTGAATGGGTGACTATTCCTCTTAGTTCAAACGCACATGTGAAGAAAGTTAGCCAGGTTAACCGAAACACGAGCGAAAGAGATCACGTAAATAAGAAAATGAAACAGGATGGCGCAATTTTGGCGGATTCGTGGTTTCGGCTTTGGAGAACGGGCATAAAACACTAGTTGCCATCTTTAAACTAAACCGAACTGCGAGCAACATAATGCGCAGGCATTATCGATACACAATATCTTTCAATTATCTTTCAGCTGTTAACTTACTTATCTACTTCCAAATTAAAGTATAGGACTTCCATAAAAAGCGAGACACAATTATAAGTTTTTGTTCTTAATTTCGCTGGGTCATAGAAATAGCACACCATTGTAAAATTACTTCATTTTTGATTTTTTTTAAAAGTAATTTGACAAAAATAATAAATTAATATCTTCTTTAATTTTTAAATACTTTATTGGAATTTATGGTCATGAAATGGCCAAACATTGCATACCTGAGAAAAAGGAGATTATTTGTAAACTAAAAGAGAAAGGCTACGGTATTTCTACAATCGCAAAGTCTTTGGAGTGCCCTTGGAAGCTTGAGCAGAACTGTTTACGTCAGGTGGAGTAGTTAAAATATTAGAAAATAAAATTCGGAAGAAGTCGCCTCGAAAAACTTCAATGTAGAATCTAAAATTCAAAGAATTAGTAAAGAACCTTTTTTGACTTCTTTTGAGATTCGAAAGGATATCAATAAAAAATATGGTGTTTGTATATCTATGGAAACTGTATGTCGTCGATTACGAGAAACCAAACGTATGGCCATGAAAAAACTACACGTGTCAGAAAAGAATCATTGCAGAAGATATTAGCGTTTGCAAACAAAGATATAAATAAGCCAGTAAACCTTTCCTTTTTAATTTCCAAATAATCTACCTTTGCCTTTGTGTGCAATGTTTTCTCCATCCCATGACTAGAAATTCCAATAAATTACTTAAAAAGTAAAGGAAATATTTATTTATTATTCTTGCCAATTCACTTGTTAAAAAATATTCTAAAATGGAGTAATATCTCTTTTATAATGCCGTGCTGTTTCTTTAGCAGTATAATAATTTCACTTTTATTACTTAAATGGTACTTGGCTCTTAGTTACTGATAAAAATGTAGCGATATCAATGCGGCGGAGATATATTTTAACGAGGCAAAATGTTTATGACATTTGCTCTAATAGCAAAAATTAATGGGAGTCATTTCTGAAAACTTCATCGCATGTGCTATTTTTGTGGCCACCACTTCTGTAAATGTTCAGTTATTATACTGTGCAAACAAAAATAGTTCTACGTTTTTTCCTTTGAAATCGCTATATTCTCTTAACATTTTAAATAATAAATAAAATATTCACAAGGCTAAAACTAAAATGGTTATATAAAGTCACGAAATGTTTTCTATGGCTTAGTTAAAAAAAAATATTCTGAACAAAAATTGTTATAGATATTCATTTTTCAATCATGGAAAGGATCTTTACAAGCTTCATTTTGATTTAACATTACTCGGACCTGATGCAGATTTGCCCGTTTGAAAATTTTATTGTCAAAAAAATATCAAATCAATCCACAAAAATATATTTCTTTCAAGATATGCTTAAGTTTTGTTACCTTTAAGGGAAAATACCGCTGTGAATGGTCGTAAAATCACTAATTTTTTTTTACACGTTGAACTGTGTTTAGACAATTTATTAAAAAATATTGAAAAAATTTGTTAACAAATATTGGCTTAAGTTAGGAATAGGATAGGAAACTCATGGCTTTCGTTGGGCTTAAAATGGAAGGTTTGCTTATTTTTGCAAAATTTCACTAAAGAACACTTGGTCCTAACTTGGTTACCAAATATTAAAAACATACACAGTTATGCTTTTCAATATGCGGGAAAATTAATTGAAGTCACAGGTAACTAAAATGAATTTGTAAGAACTTCAGCAACTTTATTAAGGAAGTTTTGTCCAAAAATAGCTTCGACAACTACTTCATAAAAGGTAAAAGGTACGGACTGCCGATCGGCGCAAGTCTGCGGAAAGGGTATTAGTATTAACACGATTAATTTTTTTTTTCTTCAAAAAATGAAAACTAAAATATATGGATTTACTGGATAATGTTTTAATGCCATTGTATATGGTAGAGATATCAACAAACTGAATGGATGCAGTTTGATTCTAGAATATCATTATTGGAGTAGTTTCCAGTAGACCAGATAACACAACAGAAAAGATCTGATAGATTTCCTTGTGATCGACAATATTTCTATGTCCAACAGTTTCGAGCCCGTAGTGCTACAGACACCACGTAATGTGAACAGTTGCCAAGCTTAGGCTATACATTTTGGACCTTTGCATTAATATATAAAATGTTATTCACCGTGCGTCGCCAAAAATTAAGGTATTCCATTCATGCCTTTCCTCAACTCAGTCACAAACAGTGGAATATACTGTCATTTTAAGTGATGAATGTAAGTGCATTGGTGATCAAGAACGAATTGTTATCCGAATGCCCGTTGAAGCATTTCCTGTAAGCATCATGGTGTATGACGCAAAACGTGAAGGAAGTCTTAATTTTTTTAAAATTGTGATATTACTCCTGGTGGGACTAGATCCTATGTTTTTTATGTTTTTTTTTTATGTGACTAATAATTTTACCGAATATATCTTTGAAATATAAATCTTTACATTCCGTTTTTTTACCATTAAAAATTTTTAAATTTAAATATGCACTTAAATAAAAAATTTGGGACTTAAATCTAGTGTGAGCCAAATTCACCCTACTTACCTGGCAAGAGCCTTTATACCTATAGACTCCTTTTGTATTCGTTTGTTGTTTGTTGTAGTTTTTTTTTTTTTAGTGTAGAAAATTATGTTTTTTTCAGTTGAAATTTTCATTATAGAAATGTTGACATTTTTCATCACATGTATAAAATCATAAGTGATATGATAGTCCCAGGTGTCTTCCGCTGAATACGTTTTCAAGTATTTTTTTTTCAAAATCTCTTGATGGAATTTCATTTAAGGGGACATTCTCATTTGAAATGGCGAAAAAAAGCACTTTTATAATATTTTTTTTGTAAAAAATGTGTAATAAATGTGGAAAAACTTTGCATAGTACATTGTTGTATATACATACCTTGAAGAATAGAAAAAACAGTTGTTAACCACATTTGCTTCTTCCTGTGAGTGGTAGAGGGCATATTCCAAAATACCTATTTTTAACGATAGGACACTTTTTAAGCTTCGGAAAACCAATTTAGCCAAAATTCAAAATGGATTATGTGCCTTAGATATTGCGCTAGTTATTATTATTATTTCAATTTTTTTTTCATAATTTTATTCAACATTTTTTGAAAAACTTACAAAAATAGCACCTTTTGGGGAGAAACACCCCTGTATAAAGGGTGGATTTGTATAAACTAACATTAGAGATATAACCCCTTGTACATAGATTGTATAAATTATCGAATGCTTTTTGATTTCTTTGAATCCTACGAGTTTAGAAATGTTTCTTCGAGAAAAACGCGTTTAAAGTTTTTCTTCACTATTCATTCACGTTAGGTACTTACTGCTATAAAGGACAATGCTCAAAAAAACCCAGGCCCGGCGGTAATGAAATTAGTCTCATAATTTTAGTAAAAAATAGTGTTGAAATATTGTATGTTTAGAATTATAAAAATAAATGGCTAAATACTAGATCTTGCTATTTTTTTTTTCAGGGGTTTTCTAATTTATATTAAGTACTTATTTATAACAAAATAGCATAGCTATCGTATTTAGTAACATTATTAGGCCCGCAGAAATATATTACACCATGGTGCTATTATTATTGTCAGTCTCTCGCTTTAATTAATAATGACTGAATGCACATCACAGTCCTTCGATAGCGTTCGTTGCGATCTGTGCCTTTTTTACATTCCAACGAATTTATTTACGACTACTGCGTTATTTTTTGCACAGTGGATAGTAAGAGGGCTGGAGAGTGACATTAAGCTTCTTTTTACCGATAATTTGGCAAGTGTAAGAAATTTCGCTGTGTAAGTGCTACTCACATAGTGTTTTTAAATCTATAACATTTTTTATTACGCAACTGTAACTATTTTATGCAACTTTTGGTTAAGACTAAAAAATGACCACTGAAAAACTTAAACAACAATTTCTCATATTTAGCCATCGATATTGATGATGCCCCCTACGTAGTATTTGTTTAAGCATTATTACCAATAATCTAAGATAAATTTCTTTTCCGCCGGGCCTGGGTTTTTTTTCCATACTATATGAGCATTCTCCTTTATCTATAACTTTTCCTGAAAAAACAAAAATATGGAGTAAATTTCAATCAAATTTAAAATGTTTTAGTCCAACTGCTTGTGATTTGAGATGAAACGCACTCTTTTGTAATGTTCCTTTAAAAAATTCTACAATGCAATGCAAAAAAATGTACATGGATGCAAGTACATAAATTTACAAAGGTTTCAATGAATACAGTGCAAGTAATGCATTCGAATGGAGATTCAAACTTTCAACTTCAATACGCTCCTCTTATTATTTAGTTTTACTAGATTAATCTTCACGCTTGTCCCTAATAATAAGCATTTATTTTATTGTATATTGGACAGGAAAAACACGAAAATGTGTTCTAATTATCTTTGAAATTACGCACTTATAAATATAAGGGTTGTTTCATGTTGACCTAGACTTGAACATAAAAAAAAAATTCTGCCGTTAAGTATCGGGTCAGTCGAGTTGTTGAAAAAAATATGTTTTTAAACTCTGTTTTCTAAAAATCCAATATAGGGTCGAAGAAAATGTGAACCCTGCGCCGCATATCTGCGAAATTTTTACTTTATCTTTTACTAAAAATTGTGGCATATTTACGATGTGTGGTCTATTATATATTACTACTATTTATAAACTAGGATTGTTTTTCGCGTTGTTTCTCTTGAATTGTTGAATAGCTTGGTTTTTCTATAAGTTCATATATAGTTATTTACGTGATATATAAAAACATAAAATTGCTTTTACAATTTTGGCCTCTCTGTCTGCATTCCATTTGCTCAGGCTAAATTCGACAGCAACTCGACCGATTTCGATAGGACTTTCGGAAAGAAAAACACTGTTTTTGGATTTCGAAATTTTGATAATAAATTCGTAAACAGTTTTGTGCTGTATGGTCAATACTGAACTTCTATTGTGTAGCTCGACGTAACAAGTTGGCTTTAGTTGGCTGATCGTTTTCGACATTTAGATGATAAATATCGAAGTCTTATCTTATATCATATCTAGCTATATGCTTCGCTGTCAGTTTCTCCATTTTCTTTTCTTTGTCATTTGATTGAAAATGTTGTCAAAAAAGTCTTAGGACTAACTTCAGTTTAGTCCTACAATTAGTGGGATAGCATTGACGACTCCTCCGACGGTTGTTAATAAACAATAAAAGTATCGGAATTATTTTTTGCGGTGCTGCCGTTGTTCCAATTTAAGTGTCGGGTTACTTGGCAGCTTGTAAAATTTTCCATTAATCTCCCAAAGAACGCTTTCCGCTTCGTCCACTTCTCCTTGCTTTCCCATATAGATAACTTTGTATTAAAAATAAAATTTAGTATCTTGACGACTGTGGGCGATTTTCCCCAAAATTTCACTTATTCAAAGATCTTTTTCTCTAAAGGCTGGTGAGTGGTGACATCTTAAATTTAAAGCTTTATTCTTGTTAAATACACAAATTAATTTAATTATACAAAAAAGAAGAGAACTCCAATTGTACATCTTCTATTAAACTTTTCTAAAATTGCTTTATAAATATTAAAAGACCAAAAATTGAATGTTTTCGAGAAATACTATAATAGCAACGGTTATTGAAATATAGTGGTGTAGTACATTTTTCTGAAGCACAAATAATTCGGAATTTATATTTAATTAAAGTTTTCGTTTTTGATCCGATATGTATTTCGCGAAATCCGTCTCGGAACTCTTTTCACATACTGTATATTATAAAATAACTGGTGAGTATGAAGCAGTCCAAAACCAAATTGGAAAATTTTGATCCCGCTTTTTTTCCATCTGCTTGTAGTAGATGTTCCTGCTTGAGAGACAGACGGAATAAAATTGCTTGATAATCGTTATCGAGTTATCGAAAAATGAAAATGACTTGATAATAATCGCTATTGAACGATCGAAAAATAGAAATCACTAGTAATCGTTACCGAACGATCGGAAAAAATATTTACTTTATTCGTATTTTGATCAAAATCATCACAGTTCTTGGTTTCAACATTTCCATTAACTTCATATTTAATCTGAGAGCGCGTGATCATATCGTCCCTTATGTTTGCCGTTTCCTTGGAAGTTCGGCGGATGTCTCCTACAAATTAAGAGTTCTAATCCTGGTTCTTAAGGTCCTAATGCTAATGCTTACTCCACCTTCACTTGTCGGTTCACTTTTCTTCGTTCCTTTTCTACTGATTGCCTGCTGATGCCCTCTCGTTCATCGAAATTTATGGAGCTGAGAGCTGCTCGTCCATGGAATACCTACCCTTCAATTAAGTGTGCTCTTTCACTCGTTATCTTCAAAATGAGCTGCTTAAGCCATTTGTCGGTTTAGTTTAAGGTATCGCCTGATATTCTGATTGTGCGCTTTTCGTCACCGTTTGTTTTATTTTATTTATTCCTCTTATTTTATTTGTGCTGACTGCTGGGTGGGTAAGGGGCATCGGGGTGGAGAGGTATTTTAAACATAGTGATAATGTATTATAGTTAATTTCTTAGCAATCAAGATAAGCCTTTTCTTTTGATTGTAGATTTGAGTTAATAAGTAAATAAATATGAATGTTCATACAACAACTCGAAAAATAATATTCTATTATTCCGTCATTAATGTACTAGTCGTGGTCTGCACTTGCATAAAAGAACAAAAATTGTATTGAAAAGGAACCCATTAACTTCCAAAATTTAACTCTTTAGCTAAACAACTTTAGAATTTAAATATCTTAATTTATGTTTAATTTTATTTGTTACAGGTGGAAATTAAGAAGGCCGAACCTAGAGATGGTTCTGGGGCTAATAATTCGTCTAATAGCGGAATGGGTGGTTCTTATGGCAAAATTGGAAATGATACAAGCCAATGGGGTCCACATCATGGTGCTCCAATGAATATGATGCAAGGCCCTAATGGTCAAATGGGAGGGCCGCCATTGAATATGCCTCTTGGAGCACCAAATATGATGGCAGGCTATCAAGGATGGGGTACTTCTCCCCAACAACAGGGTTATGGGTATGGAAATAGTGGCCCGGGCTCTTATCAAGGTTGGGGTGCACCGCCAGGTCCCCAAGGACCTCCTCCTCAGTGGAGTAATTATGGTGGTCCTCAACAAACTCAAGGTTATGGAGGATACGATATGTATAATTCTACATCTACCGGAGGTCCAAATGGCCCATCTGGTGGTGGAAGTTGGAATTCTTGGAACATGCCGCCAAACTCTGCTGGGCCAGCAGCTGCTGCAGCCGGCGGTGGTTCGGCAAATGACATGTATTCTCGTGCTCAAACTTGGGGTGTTGGCGGTCCATCGGCTGCAGGACCCGTAGGCGGGATTCCTCGCACTGGGCCTGGAAACTCTGCTTCCAAATCTGGATCGGAGTATGATTATGGCGGATACGGCTCTGGCTACGATTACGATTACAGTAATTACGGAAAAGATCAAGCAGCGTCTACGTATGGTGCCGGACCCCGTTCAGCGTACGGAAACGACAGCTCTTCTCAGCCGCAGTATCCAGCCTCACAAGCAGTTTAAGATTGAATTATTATTTAACAGTAAAATAACCTTTTAAAATGAATTAAAATTTCTTTTTATCACCAGAAACAAATTATTTAGCTAATTTAAAAGAGGAAAACGAAAAATAAGTTATATAGAACAACAAATATCTGAAAGGAGCATGTAAGTGAATACTAGTTTATTGTAGAGTCTTGCACAGCGCACGCCTCTGAACGAATTGTATTAAACAATTTTATTCTTTTCACTATAATTTTTATTAAATTAAAAAGCAGATTTAAAGAATTATATTCAATAATAAATAACTATATAAAATATATATAAAAATAAAGAACAGATATTTAAATTTAAAGAAAGGTTTAAGAAGAAATAGGAAATTTACGGAATAAGTTCAAAATCACCTGACGACTAATTTAAAAATTATATATATGTGGTAAAAACTGACTGTTAAATGTAAACAATTCGTTTATAATTAAACATAAAACAATTAACGTTAACTTCATTGGTTAGTAGCTTTTAAAGCCCTTATTTTTACTCCGTATTATAATTACTGATAGTATACATTTCATGTAGGGGAAATGTTTAAGATATGGCTGCCAGTTCTGTCTTGTATGTAATTTTTTTTTCTCCATCACTACCAATTTTGATTTTTTAATGCAAACATTCTGCTTTTCTTCCATCCATTGTTTTAAGTGCAGAACAGCAAGGACTA
Organism: Machimus atricapillus; assembly: GCA_933228815.1. Taxonomy (NCBI): domain Eukaryota; kingdom Metazoa; phylum Arthropoda; class Insecta; order Diptera; family Asilidae; genus Machimus; species Machimus atricapillus. The sequence goes on from OW121784.1 coordinate 59,850,458, forward strand.
CTTAAATTTATACGTGCAACGATTGAATCAAACATAATTTTACAGCTCAAGAAAAGGGGCTAGACACATCTTTGTCACAAGGAAAAGTGAATTAACGTTGAAATTTTATACCTCTCTTTCATAAATTATTGCTATGACTAAGGATTTAGTAGTGCCAGGGTTTAATACACATTTTGTAAGGTTCGTTTTTATATAAGACTAGGAATGATTGCTTGCAGTTATATAGTAATAACATTAAATTTCGGTAATTATTTATTGTTTCAAATAAAAACAGTGCCTACAAATTACTTCTAGGACTTTACATTATAATCCTTGTTTAGCCGTAAAATTTTTTTATGACCTACTTAATAACTATAATAGTCGACTCAGAGGTATCGCATTTGAAATAAGAAAATCGAAAATACTTGTAAAATCTAAGGATAATTTGTGAAATAGAACTATAATATTGTAAACTGTTCGGGCAAGATAGATAAGTAAGACGTCATGTGCAAATTTTAAAGGTTTAAGGATTGCTCTAAGTGTCTGTTGCTCTTTCAGAAAATATGATGGGTGTATTCAATTGCATGATATTACTGATCTAATAAAATTGATAATTCATTTTCAAAATTTTGTCCTGATTAATTGTTAACCTCATATTTGATTTTAGCAATTTATTTCCAACTTGTGTAATAGAAATTTGATTCTAGATTTTTGTTATAAATCGATCGCTCCCCAACATAAAAAATCATATTTATTTTCTGTTAATAACTTGTCCATCATTAAATTTTGTAGGAGCATAGTAAAATATCTACTTCAAGACCAAATTTTATTTTATAACTAGCTTAACTGGGTAAGTAGTAACAATATTTTTGATTCATTGCCTTTAAAAGTTATCGATAATTCCAGACACACAGAGTGATTCTTAAAATGCAATAAGTTAAGGGTGTGAGTAATTTGATAGATTTTAAAATTAAATATGAAAACACAGTACCTTATAAAGTTAATACGAGGAAAATGAGAATCCGTAGCCTAATCAGACAGAACTCAATGAACACCAAAATAAAATTTAATTAAAAAGAAGGATACAAAGATATAATATTTTTAACAACGTACAAATTTTTTGCGAGTTAGAGTAGAAAAATTCCGAGTGAAAGAAATGAATCATATCGTCTGGGCTATTTATATAGTTGTTCCTTTTTCAATGGGAATTTTTAAGATAAACCTTGGCTCTCGTGAAATAAATTAAGTGAAGTACATTGTTAGTTTTCTTTGTTGATTCTTATATAAGATGGAATTACAACTTAATAATAAAGCAGCTAACACAACCTTTATAACATAACTAAATTTAGTAATTTTTATAAATGTACATATAAATATTGCCAATTAATGAAAGAGAAAACAACAAAAAGTAATCAATTTCAAACCTCTAGAATTAGACATATTTGAGATATTTTTAATTTCTTACGTTTTCGGTAGTAGAAAATTCTATGATAAGGTATTGACGATTTGTGAATATGTTTACTACATAAGCGATATGTACACCGCATTTGTTGTTAAAAATATTATGATACTTTCTTGTCATACACTTTTAGTTAGTAGAGGTAACTAAATAATGACACACTCTTTACACGGGAATGTTAATTACTTAATATGTTGCATTTTGTTATCTGTAAGGAGTTTTGTAAAGTATATATTTTCAGTTAAATCTCTTTTAAGTGGATACGTAGATATATTTGTCAATAGCGCCTTTCAGTTAGGATTGAACACAAAAGTAGATTGCGTTTTAGTTATCACCACATTTTCTGATCTCCCACTTTGATATATCCTCCACTTAATCTAGGCTCAGCCAATGAAAAATACTGAGACTTGTGAATCATACGGTTATTATTATTATTTTTTTGTCAATGTTTGGTTGCCTTATGGTAGTTTAAGCATTCGTCAGATGGGACTTTGAATATCACTCTGAATTTTAAAATAAGATAACCAGAAGTCTTTCTAAGAAATAAGTACAGTCTGCAGCAATCAAAATATTATTGCCACATTGCTGAATTCTTAGCCGCCATATGCAAGTTAATTCACTTTTAAAAATATTTGCATATCTTAGCCATTGCCCCCACATTTACTACTTGGATCGTTCTTCAGATCACTTTATTGTAAAAAATTTAGAAAAAACGTGAAATACAACCTAAGGATTAAATTTTAATAATGGAAATAAATGGAAATTCAAAGTCTGTTAGAGAATAATTACTTCATAAGTACATTAATAAAAATACGTCTTTTGTTGTTATATAAAACTATTTCATTAGTTTCGAGATTTTTGTCCGTTATTACATTTATAAAAATGTATTTTTTGAAATAGGAGTAATATTTAGCGTAAAAATAAAGAAACGTAAAAAGAACTAAATTTGATTAAGCTACACAATCAAATATAGGAAATTTTCCTGTATTTCAAGAACATGTTACAGATGAACAGAACACTTCACCCATGCTCTTTATATATTATTTATTATTGAAACACGAATTTTTTAAATAAGTTTTTGTCTTAATCGGCGTAACATTTTAAACATTTCAAATACTACATAATTAAAAAATAGATTATATGTATATATATATATATATTTATATATAATTATATATATGTATATATACATATAAAAATAAAGAAATATAAGCATTGAGATTGTCTATTAATAAATATATTAATTGCAAGGAAACCTTTATATACTAATTACATATACAACATATACTTTGAAGGATTTTTTTTTGGGTAATAGAAGGAATATAAATACAAAAACAAAAGAAATTATATAAATGATAAATATAAGTTTTATATTCACATTTTTATGATTAATTTAGACTATTGTAAATGACTTCGTTAATAAAAGAGGTAATAATATTGAACTTCGATTGATTTTCATAATTTGGGTAAGTGTAACCATTCAGTCATTAGAGTGCGGATTTGAAAAAATTTGATAAACGCCGGTGTTCTGTATTTCGAGTGAAATTAAATAGAAGAGCTTCTAAAGCTCCTTTTCAGTTGAAAATCCTTAACAAAAATTTTGAAATTATAACAGATCCACTTCAGTTGCCTTCGATTTCAATTCGTTTTTCCACGAAAAAGTTTAAAATATTTCAACTGGAATTTTGTAATCGAATTATTTGAACACTTTAAATGAAAACATTAATTGAAGTCAAAGGGCACTAATAAAATGATTTTACGAAAATTTTAGGAGTTTTATAAGGAATTTCAACTGAAATGGAGCTTTGAAAGCTCTTTTCGATTTAATTTCACTGGGAATGCAGAACATGCCCAAAAGAAACAAAATTGCGGTAATTAAATCTGAATTTCTGCGAACTTTTCCGAAGAAATTTGTTGATAAAAAAACGACGTGGCATTACAAAAAATGGCTACGTAGGACAAAAATTACACGTTTTATCAATAACCATTCTGAACGAAGTCGATCATAGTTTTGTTTTATATGTACATATGTATGTGATCAACCAAATTGGAAAAATTGATTTCGAGGAAACGTCGATTGAATTTTTTTTTGCAGTGTTAATTTTTTTTAAAGAATAGGTAGAAAGTTTAAACCTTAGTAAATTAATGTACAAAACTTCAAATACGTAAATAGGTCTATCGATTTTCCGTAGAAAAATTCGAAAAGAAACTATGTTTTTGCAACTTTCCTTGGTCTAATACCTTAATAAACAGAAACGAAATAACCGATATATGTACATATGTAATATCAAAGTAAGCCCTTTTCACTTTACTGTATAATTCCACGCCACCACAACTTTGATCAAAAGTGCCATAGTTTCTTTGAAATATTAGTCTTATATTTATGGGGCTAATCAAGAAGATCTATTGGGTGGCATTAATTCTTGCAGTTGAATTACGTTTAATATTTTTCATCAAAAAGTGCTGTTTGCCATATTGACTGTTAGATAACTGATTTCATACCATAAAAAGAATTAAGAAAATCCAAAAAAAAAAATTAAATATTTTAACAGATTGCAAAAACTAATTCAATTTCAATAGTCCAACGCTTTTTTAAGACCTCCTAAAAGTGCTTTTATTTTCATTTACACATGTGTGATTTTTATTAATCGTGTTTATATGCTGTTAAAGTAAAAGCAATTGTTTTGAATTTTAAACTCCTATCATCTCCCGAAATAATCGCAGAATTATATTCAAAATGTCATTATAACGCTGAGTACTCTTTAGAGGGTACTCTTTAAAATCCTTTACGATTGTGTAAAAATTAATTTTCTTCTCCTTACAAAAATATTTTAAAAATGGAACATTCTTCTTTTAGGTAGGTTTCATATAAAATATCTATTGCAGCCTACCTTATGAGGCGATTTCGGAAAATAAATGATCAAAACTCGTTCCAGAGGTCGTTGATTTAAAAAATAAAATTTGTGTGTATGGAGATAGATATACATATAGTAAATATATAACATGGTATAAAAAAAAGAAACTTGTAGACACGATAGAGGCCGTATTCCCTAATCGATTTTGATCAAACTTCGCCTATATTCCGCGTGGGAGAAAACGGTCAAGGGGGTGAGGCTGTAGGAGCAACGCATATAAAAATGATTTGGAACCGATATCTTTCGTACTTTTTACCGCTATTGACCAAACACACATTAACATTATGCATTTCTAAGTCGTTATCAAAATTAGGGTGATCGGTTGAAAGGGTGAGGCTCTCAATTTCCAAAAATTATAATTTTTTGTTATCGCGATAACTCCGGCATTTCTTAACAGATTTTGGTCCAACTTTGCATATGCATTTATTAGCTCTATATCTAGATCATATTAAAAAATTGCGAGGTTTTGGGGAAGAGGGAAGAGGACGTTCACCTGGCTAAATTTATTTCCTTGTAGCAAAGAACCTTAATATGATATATGTACATATGTATATACTCGTATTAAGGTTCTTTGCTTGTAGGCCGTACATTTCTTAATCGATTTTGATTAAAATTGGCTAACATATTTTCCATGTCAATATCTCGGATAATATTCGCATAATGGGGTAAATCGGGTAAGGGGCGGGGGATCCAGCCCAAATGTATTTTTTTTTTATCATGCCATTTCTACGCTGTACCAAACGTTACAAGTCAGAAAAATTATTTATTTTTTTTTCTTTTAGGTACGAACTTTGAGAGTGTCTTTAGGATAAATAAAAAACTTTAACAGCACAATAAAAAAAAATACATATTAATTTAAAAAAAAAAAAACTTTTTCAACGGGAAAGAACAAGCTTTTAAATGTTTCCATTTATTTCTTGTAAAACATTTTTTTCCATACTACTGTCGAAAGTTCATTTACGGCTCAGGAGAGAATTTTACACCCGGGATAAATCGTCCCCTTTCCTAGCAAATGGATAAAAAATCGGCCCGGCGATATATGGATTATATTGCCAAAATATCCTGAGGTAAAAATGTAGTAGTAGTAGTAAATGGTTTCTTCTTTGGTTAGCCAAGGCGAACGATTATACAAAAATTTTCGTTCATTTTTAAATCAGAAGGAAAGAAAACGATAGCTTTGACATATTTTTCCCATAGCAGAAATTAATGCGAAATCGTTCCGGAGACAAATTCATGATAAATGAATGATATTGGGAAAATGAGGTGATTGTATTTTCGTTCTGCGAAGGCGCTGTATAATTTATGTATGCGAAAAGGAGATGAAATTGCAAAAAACGTATCGAGTAGAAGGATGAAAGTAGCATGTTGATTATCCAGTTATATTATATCCTTTATGTTTTATCATTAGGAAGAAAAGCGTTTCGTTTGCGTTGGAGCTGTTGAAATGATATTTGCAAAATTGTGAGTTTGTGAAATTCTGACATATTTATGGAATTTAAAAGGTAAAAACCGCGTAATCCAGTTCAAAATGACTTCCAAACAGCATTGTTAATTATTATATATTTATACTTTTAACTATGTTTCCGATTGTAATCACTTTGAACTCGAACGTTTTTCACTTATTAAAAAAAACTTTTAATAAGTGAAAAACGTTCGAGTTCAAAGTGACTACAATCGGAAACATAGTTAAAAGTATAAATGAAAACGATTGAAAACTCGAAAGAATATTGTAAGATCATAATATACTATAACACAAATCATTCAGTAAAAAAATTCTAGATAAAACAATAAAGCTAACAAATTAATAAATACAATTAAACTACAGTTGACTTCCTCCTATGAGAACAGTTAAAAGGGTGCACCGTTTGAGACAGCAATTTGAATATGTAGTCAAAAGACAGTGATAAAACGTTTTCATTTCCCCATGTAAACGTAACAAGTAAGTATAAACATGTGATTAGAAAATATTTTTGGCAAGAATGTACTTTTAGGATGAATCTTATTTTATACTGTACCGATAAAACCATTTAATTTTTGTTTGTCATTTCTCTGGTGAAGGCTGTTGAGTTGAGTTGGGAAAATGAGGCAATAATCTGTTCTATTTAATTTGACAGTGGGAAAGTGAAGTTCCAGGAGTTTTGGGTGTTGTGGAATGGGCTTAGCTTATAAAATTTGCAATAAACCTTAACAAAAGGTATGTCTACTTGGATAAAATTTTGATGTTTAGTAGTAAGTAAATATCGCTAAGGTTTTCATGACAGATTTCCATGAATAGAAATATTACTTTGTGTTTAATGCTATGCATGTATTATTAACTCCTATTTTATTCATAGTTGATTTTCAGAGCTGAAAAAAGAGGCAGTGGTTTTCCCAAAGAAGTTTTATCAATAACAACTTTATTAATTTGTAAAACATTAATTTTTTGAAAACTATTTAA